>CM029648.1:5132895-6332895 GCA_017311315.1 Dendrocalamus latiflorus | reverse complement strand
ACCTCCCAGTGTACAACAAGTACAACCACAAGCTGGCAAAGTGTAGGCAGGGCTAACTAATTTGCATCGACTTAGTAAGAGTTGCGCCGGTGTGACCACGGGCGGGTAGAGGATGGCCACATCCTCCGACGTGACGGCGCAAGAGGGGGCTTCTGGAAGGGTGGTCGTACCCTGAAGGAAGTGGAAACCTTAGCGGACGTAACTCTGCTAAGAAAAATGTATTGTAAAGGTCCTGTGATAGTCTACTCAACTGCATGGCTAAGGAATCATGTGGGGCAACGAGTGGATCTATCTCTTGTGGGTAAAGTGTACAAACTCTGCAGAGTCTAAAACTATTCGAATAGCCGTGCCCCCGGTCAAGGGAGGACATGGGAACTTGACTAGATATAGTTCTATTTCAAAATGCTTTGTGGATGGGAATGGAAAAGTGGAGGGCAGTGTAAGGCCCTAGTTTGGAATTGTCCTGGGTGTCGTCCCAGTGGTAAGTTAAGCGGCTATAACGCTGAAAGAAGAGATATGGTGCAGAAGCCATGTAATGGTGGATGGATTCTGTAACACTGGTATACATGAGTATTTCTTTAAAAACTCAGTCATTTCTAAAAATGCTAAGTCTTAGGAAATTTTCATATAATTGTATTCAAAAGCACTCCTGCAAATAAAAGAACCCGAGCCATCCTTTGATTAGCCATACATGTTATATATTGCATATTGTGTGTTGGCTCGCGGAGCACGGGGTCGGAGTGCTCACGCTCGCTTTGCGGCAAAAATTCAGGAACAGGAACACAGGACCATTATGCCTACGAAGATGCTCCTGCTACGGAGAAGAAGGACGACGAAAGGATCTAAGACGTAGGCTACGATGTTTTAGCATAGACAAGTGGACTCCAGGCCTTGTGTGCACGTATGTTACTAGTCATCTGGTGACATATAATGCACACATTACCCTTCCAGTCGCTTGCCTGTGGATTTTGGGTCTACTTTTGCCACTATTTCCGCTATATTTGTGTAATGTCGACATTTGGCCAAAGCGGCCCTTATTGTAAAACTCTCACCCGATGTGGTGTATTTCAATTTATGTAAATTAATGAATGATTATGCGATGTATGAAATGATTCAGCAATGTGACTGTGTGCACTAGCTACTGATCCAGGGAATAGTGCAGTGAAACACAGTAAGATTCGGATCGAAAAATCCGGGTCTGACAGTAGTTACTGGTAGCATTACAAAAATAACATTACATATATAGGTATTGTCAGTTATAGAGACATTATTACGAAGTGTGATATAGGATTGATGTGTTGTAGCGTACACCGAAAATTGCATCCTATGTCATAGTGTGGTGTTGGATTTCTTGTATCTACCTCCCTAGGCAATGTAAGTGCTGAACGACTTACGTGATTTCAAAAAGTTAGCCTCGGCCATTGCAAATAAAGGAAATGCTACAATAGAGCTATATATTGAGAAAATAAGTTTACCTGTCAATTGTTTGTTGCACTAGGGTGAAGTCATGGTTACTCCTAAGTAGGGAATCAAGGTATATTATCTTGCACCACTTTGTTACAATCACAATCAAAATCTAGTGAGACCTAGTCATGTATGTCATCATAGTGGTTAATCATAAGTTCATGTTGCGTACAAAGTACAAATGAAACTTATATGGCAACTAGTGAAGCACTTACCCTTAGTTGAAGGGTACGATGATGTAATCCTTATCACTTAGAGCAAGCAATCCCTTTGTTATGTAATCTTCTATGAAGGATGTATTGTCCTTGATGCATTGCTCAGAGAACAAGTGTGGGTCGAGGAAACCCACTGGTTGTCATCATCACCGAACTTGTTGGATCATGAATCTATACATAAGCATGAGTTATGACATTTATCAATGTTACATGAGTGTAGAACTTGATCGTACAGTACACTTACAGTGTTCAATATTGTAAAAGTGAGGCATCAAGTTCGTTGAGGTTGAATAGTAAGAATATGTCTTCAAAGATCACAGTGTAATAGCACAAGTCATGGAGGAAATGCACCTCCGTGTATCTCACAATGAATCCACTTTGCCGGTTTGGCTTTCTATTGCACCTCTGCTACCCGACCAGGGCCGGCTGCTAGTCTCTGACCTTGTGACCCGACGACGTCTTCAGCGGTGGCGGAGGGCCGAGGAGTCGTTGGACTTCTAGGTAAGCCAGGCTTCCTCGAGCGAAGCCTTGGCGCGAACGCGCATTAAGGAGGAGCCGGCCGAGTAGCGAATTTGAGCACCCAAGGCTGTTTGTACATTTCTATTGCATGGCTTTGTAAGCATCTTCCGATGAATATAAACAGGAGTGAAGGGTTTTTAGCTGAAAAATATCACCCGTGTCTCCATCCTTATTTACGATCACGCAGCCCCGCGCTAGATTCAGGGAACTGCACCGCGCTCGTTGATACGCAGCAATCTGTGTCTAGCCGAAGTCGAGGTAGACGCGCGAGCGCTTTGTCCCCTATCCTTCGTGGTGGTGACAGCGGAGCTGGCGCCTTAGTCAAGGTAGATGCGCGAGCGCTCCGTCTCCTACCCTTCGAGGTGGTGGCAGTGGAGCTGGCGCCTTAGCCGAGGTAGACACGCGAGCGCTCTGTCCCCTACCCTTCGAGGTGGTGGCAGCGGAGCTGGCACCTTAGTCAAGGTAGACGCGCGAGTGCTCCGGCCCGTACCCTTCGAGGTGGTGGCAGCAGAGCTGGCGCCTTAGTTTACTTGCCGTCCGCGGGACGAGCGCCGCGGTTGGCCTCTGTTAAGGCTTGTCGATGCTCCGCGTGATGCTCGCGAGTATGAGTTGCCGCTGCGCCTCATGCCGGCTTTACAAGACGCATGCGGAGGTGAGTCTTGACTGCGTCTCACGCGAACACTGCAGGGTGCATGCAGAGGTGAAGCATGCAGAGGCGAGCCTCTGCTGCCTCTTGCGCGATTGCTGCGATGTGCATGCGGAGGCCAGCCTCTAGTGCGTCTTACCAAGACGTGCGTGGAAGCATCAACCACGCGTTGTGTTATACTCCGTGGTGTATGCATAGGGATAATGCCCATGCGAGCGTGTGAGCGTCCGCGTCATATTTATACTCCGTAGAGTGTGTGGGACTATCAACCACGACTTATTTATACTCCGGAGAGTACGCGTAGGAATGATGCCTATGCGTGCGCGGGAGCGTCCGCGTTTTGTTTATACTCAGTAGAGTGCGTGTGGAGGCGGACCTCAGCGCTACGTCTTATTTAGAGTCCGTAGACTGCGCGGAGACGAGCTTCCGCGCGTTGCGGGCGGTGAAGTTGCGTGCGGAGGCGGACCTCAATGCTACGTCTTATTTATACTCTGTGGAGTGCGTGCGGAGGTGGACCTCAATGCTACGTCTTATTTAGAGTCCGTAGACTGCGCGCGGAGGCGAGCCTCCACGCGTTGCGGGCGGTGAAGTTGCGTGCGGAGGCGGACCTCAACGCTACGTCTTATTTATACTCCGTGGAGCGCGTGCGGAGGTGGACCTCAAGCTACGTCTTATTTAGAGTCCGTTGACTCGCCTCCGCGCGTTGCGGGCGGTGAAGTTGCGTGCGGAGGTGAACCTCAACGCTACATCTTATTTATACTCCGTGGAGTGCGCGCGGAGGCGTCCCCCCACGCATCTTTGTTTATACTCATGCCCGCATTTTCTGCAAAGGGTGCGCGCGCGAACGCGTGTCTTTGTTTATACTCATGCCCGTGTTTCTCACAGAGAGTGCGCGCGCGAACACGTGTCTTTGTTTATACTCATGCCCGTGTTTCTCACAGAGAGTGCGCGTGCGAACGCGTGTCTTTGTTTATACTCACGCCCGTGTTTCTCACAGAGAGTGCACGCGCGAACGCGTGTCTTTGTTTATACTCACGCTAGTGTTTCTCACGGAGAGTGTGCGCGCGAACGCGTGTCTTTGTTTATACTCACGCCCGTGTTTCTCACAAAGAGTGCGCGCGCGAACGCGTGTCTTTATTTATAGTCATGCCCATGTTTCTCACGAAGAGTACGCGCACGAACGCGTGTCTTTATTTATACTCATGCCCGTGTTTCTCACGGAGAGTGTGCGCGCGAACGCGTGTCTTTGTTTATACTCATGCCCGTGTTTCTCATGGAGAGTGCGCGTGCGAACGCGTGTCTTTGTTTATACTCATGAAGAGTGCGCACGAAGGTAATCCTTTGCGCGCTTTTTGCGAGAAACAAGACAATTTTTGCAAACGGTGAACTTTATTAAATTCCCGTTTGCGCGGGTGAGCGATTACAAAAGGTGGGATATTGACCACTGACCGTTTGAAGACGGAAACGGCCGCGACTGCCATTGCCCTGTGACGAGGCGGGGTGCGGTGGGAGCCTCTGCTGCTGGGGCAACCCGCGCGGGGGGCCCAGCGAGGTACTTTCCGGAGCTGCCGAGGATCTTCGCACTTGCACACCCGGCCTAGGTGTTTCGTTGAGCCTCGCGGTGCGGTCCTCTGGTGCCGAGCTCTATGCGCTGAGCCATATCCTGGTCGCCGTGGACGGTGATGACGGCCCGCGGTCTAGGGAGCTTCATGCACAGGAAACCGTGGTGTGGGACTGCCCCGAGAGAGTTTAAGATTGGCCGCCCCAACATGGCGTTGTAGGGGTACGAGATGTCGACGACGTCGAAGGTGGCATCCTCACTCCTCAAATTGTCGTCCTGGCCGAAGGAGACTTGGAGGCATATTTGGCCCAATGCCCGCAGAGGCTGATCTCCGAAGCCCTGCAATGGGATCCCCGAAGGGCCCAACCGACTTCGGGGGATCCCCATCTGATCGAAGGCCGCTGCGAACAAGATGTTTGCGGAGCTTCCTCCATCGACCTAGGGTTTTCCCTGTGGTCTATACCGTATATATATATATCCACATGGGGAGTGTTTTTACAGTAATGCCCTTACATCTGTACATCCCCTTTGGGGGCACTTTCGTCATTACACGCGTCCCAGTTTGGGCCTTATAATCTCCTAACAGGCCTGCTGGGCTTAAGTGGGGGCCACCCCTACAACAGAAGGCTTATAGGGTTAGTTTGCATAAAACATCATTTGATGAAATACAGTAGATAGATTGAAATTGCTGAATTTAATACAGTAAGTAAAAACAATACTTGTAATCGAAAATAATACCGTCAGTGCAGCCTCCGACCAAACACCAACCTATCCACGGGCATCCCACCCAGACCATCTTTTCAAAAAGATCACGTATGGATTCCATCCATCCACACGCTTTCACTGCACAATCCTGATGGATTCCATCCATCCACCAGGTTTCAATCTCTCACGGATTCCATCCATCCGAAAGGTTTTCAAAAACATTTTTGAAAAGCAAAGCTTAATCCATGAAAAACTTTTACTCGGCATGCCCATGACCGTGGGCACGGCTAACCAGGATAGATTATACACTCTGCAGAGGTTGTACAGCTTTACCCACAAGACACGATCATCCCTTTTTACCACTAGATTACACACTTCCTTAGGTGTGCGGTGGGGAGTCGTGACAAGGCCTTTACAATGCAAAGCCTTCAACCTGGCCAAGCCAACTCTAAGGTTTCACCCCAGTAAGGAATCCACCAGACCGGGACCCCCTCTTGAGCCTGAGCGAGACTTCACATGGCTTAACCACGCTCGCCCAAGTGAGACTTCTCATAGCACCAACCACGCTCATTTTCAACCTACGGCTTGACTCAGGTTGGGACTTCACAAATTATTCAGCTAGGGCTGTCCCATACCAGCCATGTGGTAGTATGATAGGGCTTTGCAACAGTAGCTCACAGACCGGTCATTAATTGACTTAGGCCCAACCACATACCCCTGTGCACAACAGTCAACCCTGCGGCTCCGACCAACAGGGCATGCTTGCACCCACCAATCTAACCAATTGCCTAAGTCTAAACCAGTTTTTATATTTTGTTTTCAAAATAATTCATAAGCCTGACTCTGAGGATACATAGCGTAGGCTTCTACATAATGATACACGATGAGCTAAAGCGTCCACTAGGTCTATCTATGTAGCGTTCTAGAGAGGTACATTACCTGGATGTTGTCGATAGGTAAGTGGGCATCGCTATGTTCAAAAATTGGAGTGGACGCGCAGCTACTACCACATTGAGGGGGACTGGGTACCGCAACAACGGGGTGGCTTGCAAGTGGTTGCAGACTTCTCTCAGTTCTTCCCTCAATGAATCTGTCTCTCCTGGAAGTGAGGCAGTTATCTTCTCTCGAAGTGAGGCAGTTATCTTCTCTCGATGTGAGGCAGATAGCTCTTCCTCAAGTTATACACGAAGCTCTTTGTTTCATTTGTTTCTCGTGCTGGGCCTTGGATCTCTTCCTACTCCTATATGCCTTAGAGTGGTTTGGGAATCTGTGCCTCCAAGGTACATAAACCCCCAGGCCTCGTATGCGACCTGGGTACTCCTTGTTTCCCAAAGCCATGGATAGTATATCCCTATCCCTGTCTACTTTAAAGGAGCCTTGGAAAGATTCGGTAGTCAATGCTTGCTGCAAGAGGCAATCATGTTACTTTAGACCCCATGAAGTTATGGACCTACTAACAACTAGGTAGTTTAACATATCTAAACAGGTGTTAGGACATTTTCTCGTCTGTGGGGTTTTTGAAAGAGGAGACAACCAAAGACTGGTTGATGACCTCGCTCTTAACTAGTTTCAGGCGCACTCATTTGTGATCCCAGCAAATGGCGGGGAGGCATCCGATCGGATTGCAACCTCATCCTGTATCCTCCATTACAGAATTTTACTTGCATACCCAGTGGTGCCGAGTCTATGAGGCTAAGTGTTTTATACCTAGAGAGCATTGTCCGCCACACTTTGCTACTAAAATTTAGTCATCGTCTTCATCTACACAAATTCGGTAATAGGTACTCACTAGCTAGGTCACTTCACCTTGTAGTGAGTAGACGGTAATCGACCTTGTACTTGGCCTTATAACCAACTTTTCTATTTAAATTGTGGATTTACACACGTACATTCATATATCATCACAACAAAATTCTAATGCATATCATTTGATGTAATCTTAAGATGATGACCATGAAAAACCACCCATTTGGATTTGGTGGGCAAATTGAAGAATTAAACTATGGCATATAAGATTAGAGAGAAGGAGAAGACTCAATGAATTAAATTAGCACATTTTGCATAGCTATCTGCTCCTCTCACTCAATGCTGAAATGAATAGAAATGCAATGGGAGTGCCCCCACACAAAACTACATCTCTACAAACACTCCACCTAAATCCAATTCATCCAGCCATATACCATCTCTTCCTCCTAAAAGAGAATGTCCAAACTGTCGTACCTTCGGGAGGAGAGGCAGCGTCAAGAGGAGAGGCAGTGTCGGGAAGGAGAGGCGGTGTCGGGTGGAGAGGTGGCAAGGAAGAAGAGGACAGAGACATCGAGGTTTTGCGACGACGGCATTGCTGGAGATGGCGATAGTGACATTCAAAGCAAGAATTAAAATTTCCAATTTTGCTAGCTAATTCTTTCTTCTTTTTCCTTTCTCCTTCCTCCATGGGGGCCTCACCCTCTCATTCTCTCTTTTCCCGTGCCCTGCTTCCCCTTTGTCCTCCTCCTGGCGCTCACATCACCACAGGAGCGTAGTCGCTTCCGATCGTCCCCTCTTCAACCCAACACTTGGACCATCTGCCATGCTGCTCGAGTCAGCCATAGTGTGAGACCCCGCCGACTTGACCCGACGCCATGCCACTCCTGTCAGCCACAGACCCACTTGGTCCCTGCCCCGTCGCATCGCCGTGTCACACGCCCACGCACACGCCATTCCTCCTTCATGGAGCTGGGATCCCCTCTGACTTGTCGCACATCCCCTCCATCACTCCTCCTCCCCGATGGCTGTGCCCGGCCCTGTAGCTGCACCAGCGCCATGCCTCCACAATGAGCCAACCACCCCCCACGTCCTCAGCCCTTTTTGTCGGCTATAAAGCCCCGCTTGTACCCCTGGCAGCACCACACCACCCCACTCCCCCTCCCACTGCGAAGAATTGCCCTGAAATAGCCCACAGGAGCCCCGACAGCACCTTCTCCAGCGCCGGCTGATGGAAAACCTGTCGGTTGGAGCTGCGCTAAGCCAATTCCACCCTAACAGAGCTTCCTCATAGCACCACGTTGCCATCCCATCACTTGGCCGAGCTTCTCGCCGCCTGAGCTGAGCCAGCATTGTGCACCACCTCCGCTCGACGCTATCTCATGCCGCCGAACCACAACAGCCACTCCCAAGCTGCGCCAACCCTAGTCCGGTGGTGTCCACACCTAGATACTCCCTTATCATTCAATTGAACTCTGGTGGTGTCTATCGCTGCAGCCACCCCTCCCCTGTTCCGCCGTCGCCCTGGCCAAATTGGTCGACAAGTTTTCATCTAAAGGTGGGCGCAGGCATGCACAATCCATTTTGTGGATGCTTACCTCTAGCCACCGCCTATACCAATGGCGGTGAACCTTTCTATTGCTGGCAAAGGGAGGGCGGGCGTGTTAGCCACTGTAGCAGTCGTAGTTTGAGTTGGCATAGTCGTAAATGATTTGGTAGTCATGAAGTCACTGTAGTAGGCGTAGTCATAAAAGACTTGGTGGTCATAAAGTCGCTGCAGCAGTTGTCATTCAACTAGTCATAGTCGTAAACAACTTGGTAGTCGTAAAGTCACTATAGCAGTCGTCATTCGACTAGGCATAGTCGTAAATGACTTGGTAGTTGTAAAGTCACTATAGCAGTCGTAGTTCGATTAGGCATAGTCATTAGTGACTTGGTATATTTTGACCTGGTTATTTTATGCTCTCGAAAACCTCAACTTGCTTAAATATTTGGGTAGATGGTAAGAGGGGCTGGTGCAGTAGATGCACGAGAGTGTGGATTGTGGTAGACCTACCCAGATAACTCTAAGGATTGAATCTTGTCATGACCTCCTGTGTAAAATAGTACAACCACAAGTCTGTAAAATGTAGACTAGGCTGAATAATTTACTGGACCCTTGAGTCATCTCGAATAGTGGAGGGACTAGTGCGAGCTGGGATCTGTGTGGACAGCTTGAATGGGACACCTATTACGAGGTGTAGTTTCCCCTGCGCTGCTGGGGAAACATCCCTCACAACTCCACGACTAGTGCGGCTAGGGTCTATGTGAGCTAGCAGGTAGGGATACCTTGAAATAAGGTGTGGTTCCCCATGCACTGTTGGGGAACTTCCCTTACAACTATGGCATAAACCCATAGGTCGAGATGGTGACAGGGCGTGGTATTGTAAAGGCTTCATGATGATCTCTCGTTCTGCATGACCAAGGAATCATGTGGGTGCTATGAGTGATTATCTCTTGTGGGTAAAGTGAGTTGAATTTATTAGTTTGAATGTTTGGCCCCATATTTTATTTAAGCATGGGATTATTTATCCAATTATCACTTTTATTAGTTAGCTTTATTTATTATTTATCACTGATCCGCGACTCCTGATCCTTTCTAGGGTTTAAACGTATCTTGGAAAAATGTAATTCTTTGTTATGTCTATGCGTTACTATTCTTTAAATTACTATCTATTGGTGCGTTAGTGGATTATCTTCACTATGACCTAATAAATTTATCTTAGTATTAGTTTGTTCATTAATGTGTACGTTAGCAAGACTCTTAGGATAATTAGATATTCACACCATTCTATATGTCAACGGTGTCTTCTGTTAGTACTGGAGTTTAAAATACCTTTTTAATGGCCTACTATTTATATTTAGTGTTTTAGTCAATTATATGCAATACAACCTCTAATTTAATTTGTGTATTACGGTCTAAATGTTAGTGGCTTAATACTCGAGTCATTTAATCAATATTCGGAAAAGGATTCTCGTAATTTCTAAGACATGAAAATAATAGTTATGGTTTAATCCATTTAGTGGTCAATTCTATGATCTTTACTGATATGCAAGGACTTATGATTTATTCTTTAGGCAATCTTTATTTATTAAATCATCATTTGGTGAGAGCATGGACCTACACAAGATTTTTACTCAGTTTCTCACTATGCCTTTAATTAATAGTTAGACTTTAATTAAATATTCAAGCCACAATAATTACTTATATATGATAATTAATCCAAAATTAAATCTTAAATAATCTTATTTTATATCCTAATCAAATTTATTAGCTTCCCTAGATTATTTCCTAATTTTCCTTTATTTATTTCCACATGCAGCCGACGGGATTCTAACTTAGGACCGATTGTTTAGCGAATGGCTGGGCTGACCAACTGAGCGACGGCCCGCTTGTGATTGGAAGGGGGTGGAAATTTAGAAGAGGTGATGCATGAGCTACGACAAAACATAGGAAGCGGCCGGCGCTCGGTGCCAGGCTCGCAGGCGGCTGGGGAGGCGGCAATGGCCGGCAAAATGGGTTGCTCAAAGGATGGGGAAGCTAAGGGTGGCGGCGCGTTGGCTAGAGCAACGACCAGGTGGGCGGGTGGCAGCCCGAAGCGGCCAGTGGTGTGGTAGGCACAGGATGACGGTGCTGTGGTGGAAGATAAAGGAACGTATGGGTAGCATGGGCTGGAGGAAGGGGCTAGAAACCTCACCGTGCAGTTGGCCAAACCGGAGGGGTGCCGAGGTGGGCCGACATTGTGCATGGGCGGCGGCGTAGAGGGGGGTCACCATGGGTGACTTGTCAAGGGGACGAAAATCCAAAGGTGGCACCGTGGTTGGCTACAGGCGGGCTTGGAGGTGCTCTCCCACGGAGGAATCAGGCCGATGTCATCCACGAGCTCCTTGGTAGCAGTGGTTGCGACGGCCAGCCGTGATGGGGAAGATGGTTGGCGCGCGATCTCTGGTGAACAAAATTTCAATTAACTTGGAGATCAGATGGGAGGTGGAGACATGACGTGACATGATCACATTTGCGATGCCATCGCCGGAGCGGCCGGGGTGACGTGAAGCGGTGGCGGCCGGTACTCGGGCGAAAGAGGAAGGAGGTAGGGGAGGAAGGGGAGTGGCGCGGTGTAATAGCCCAGCTGTTTATTTCAAAATTTTCAATAACAAATTTTAAAATTAATTTAATTTAAAATAAAATCAAGTGTTATTTGGTTGCTTCAATTTTGGAGATTTTATTTTGCCTGTTTCTAGCTTTTAAAAAGGCTATTCTTAAAAGTAATTTAACTAAAAACATAAAAATATTATTAAGTAAAGAGTATTTTGAATTTCTATAAAAATTATTATTTTAAAAAAGCATTTGGCCTTTATATGGTTTTTCTGTGCTTTTCTGGATATAAAAATCAATTTCAAAGCTAAAAAGTATTTTTGTTGGACCGAAATCGGCGATAGAGGTGGGGTGAATGTCGACTTTAAAAATTCTCCCTAAAGTTTCCACTTAACGAAACTCCTCACCAATAGCTATGAATAGCTATGAAGGAGTTAAAACCACCTCTCTGGAACTTTGAGCACCCAAAGGAAAAGACACAGCAAACAAGGAAATCAAAACCTAACAAAAAAGCAGACAACTGCTTGATCGTGCAAAAATAGCACACCCGCAAGTGCACGGGTTGCCACTGAAAAAGCGGCGAGTGTCGTGTTCTCCACAGGGACTAGACTGAGGCTACCGGTGCTCGGCTAAAGCTAGGTCAAACGAAACGGAGGAGAAAACTAAACCTAAACGAACGAACTCTAACCCACACGATCAAAACGATGAACGAACTAAACAAACGCACGAACTAAACGACGACAAGACGAACGACCGTACGAATGGACGTCGTACGACCGAACGAACAACACGAATACGACACAATGACACACGAACGATAACGACTACCAACCGACGCCCTAACTAGCTACCGACCGCAAGAAAGAAAGAGGGAAAGTCGAGAAGCACCGGGGGAGTCTAGAAGCAAGGAGGGAGTCGAGAGAGAAAGAGAGGGAAGACGGTCGACGCTAACTAGTCGATGACGGCAGGGCAAACAAGCACATGACTACGACGAACGCACGACTTAACTAACTAACGACCGCGGAAGGGAGAGAAAAGAGGGAGGTCGAGAAGCAAGGAGGGGGATTGAGATAGCAAGAGGGAAAGGAGACGGTCGCCGGCTAACTAAATCGTGCAACACAAACACATATACTAACACGGACAACTAACACATAAAACCACTAACAGAGCTAAACATTACAATCTCTAACAACACATATCACAATTAGCACTGCTGTAAACACTACTGAACTACTAACAAAATACAGATTGCACAATTATCACCTAACAGATATCACAATAACAGCACTGGGCATAATACCATCTCAGTGAATACATGCACAATCACAGTTCTCAGATAAACATTCCACAGTGCAATAAACATGAACATAAAGCAAATCTGAAACAAACTAACAGAGCATAATCACAATCCACAGCATAGCCACTGTTCTCAGATGATAATCCACAATTCATCACACATTGCAAATGGTAATTGTCAATTAACAGTGCGACCAGTAATTAAAAGAAAATGAAGAAATAAAGGGGGAGGAGATTAGACCACCGAGGAGGGGTTGAAGAAGCAGACGGGAGGCCGAGCTCGGTGGAGATGTTGCCGGAGTGGTGGCGGTGAAGTGAATGCAGTCGGTGGAGATGCAGCCGGGTGGAAGAAGTTGAGGAAGTGATGTCGGCCGGCAGGTGAAGCAGAGGAAGACGTCAGAGAGGTCGCCGTCGGTGGATGCAGTAGAGGAGCCGCGTCGGCGATGGTGAAGAAAAGGCCGTCGGTGTCGGTGGAGTGGAGGCAGTGGAGATGTCGATGAAGCCGAGGCGGCGGCCGGTGAGCCGAGAAGGGGTCGGTGGAGGTGTTGGAGGCGGCGGCCGGTGAGCCGAGAAGGGGAGAGGTTAGGTAGAGGCGGCGGCCGGTGGAGTGGCGACGAGATGGCGGCGTTGAGGCGCGCCGTGGAGAGGCGGGGGGGGAACTGGTGGCGAGCCGGCGAGTCGGTGGCGAAGGGAGAGCAGCGGACGGAGAAGGGGGATGCGGCTGAGAGCGGTGGAGGGGAGGCGCGACGGAGGAGATGGAGGAGAAGGAGACCGGATGGGGAGAAGAAGGGAGGAGAGGTGGCGGCGCTCGGATGAGGAGGAGGTGTTGCGGTGGAGTGGCGAGAGGGTGAAGGGAGGCGCAGAGGTGTAGGGGCTGCGGCGGTGGAGCAGTGGTGGAAGTGAAGGAGGCGCGATAGAGTGGGCGGCCGCAGGCGAGATGGCCCGGCCTCGCCGGCGCCGGAGCAGAAGGAAGGGGAGGAGAAGCAAACGGGGGGCTAGGGCAGGGAAGCAGAATGCCGGGCTCGGCCTTGTCTCCATAGGCGGCGGCGGCTTTTGAGGAATTGGGGATTTGGCAATTTTGCATTTTAGCCCTCCAAGTTTTTAGGGTTTACAATTAGATCCTTTTCCCATTGGATTTCTTCTGTTCTGGCCCTTCCGGAGCTCCGTTTTCAACGCGGAAAAATCCCACGCGTTCGTGACGACGCGTACAACTGTACGGAGCAGTCCAGATTTGTCGTTTATGCGCCTAGATCGCGCCGGCCTGCGGAAAAGTGCAAAAAAAATGTAAAATGGTCCATTTCGAGCAATTAAATATAGAAAATAGTGCAAATGATGATAAATGGTCCTTAAATGCGAAAAATAATGAGGCAAAATGATGGGTAAATGTATATAAAAATGACGCATGTCATACCCCCAAGCTTTAAACGTTTACTTGTCCTCAAGTAAATGACATGAAATTATCGAACCCGGACAACAAGACATTATGATGGTAAAAGACTAGTTACATGCATATAATAAGTCAAGAGGCATAAAGCAATGTAAAATGAGATTGCTAACTTGAGTTTTAATGACCATCCAAGATGAGAATGAACATACAAGCACAGATGCCAAAGTGATAATTATAGCATTTGACCAAATCAAGTTACACACAAAAGTGTCGAAATACACTCAAGTGATCACATGAATCCAACCAAAATTGTAAAGCATCGGAACTAGGTATAACAGCAAGAATGAGCATAGCCAAGAGTCATGCTAAGGCATATGCTATTTGAGATAAAGAGACTAATACTTGCATGATATTTATGAAAAAGTCCACACTTGAGCCATGATACCTAATTTTTATTGATTTTTAGTAAATTTAAAACACACATTGGGCACTCGCGCCACTTATTCACACCCTTGGGCAAACTTGCCGCTTATTCACACTCACACTTCACTTGGGCAAAACTTGCCACTTATTCAACACATTTCCGAACCAATGTGACATAGTCACTTATTCCACACACACACACTCCTTGCAAAACAATTTTTTTTTCTCTTTTCTCTCTTTTTTTTAAGATTAAGCATCTTTAACCGGTTTTCATTAATGCTAAGTAACACGTGTCCTAAGACATGGATACCTAGATAATTCAACCAAGTTATTGGCTCAAGATAGGACTACCCCTTTCACAAATTTTACACTCAAGTAAAGTATCAATATCTAAAATAACATATGCTAAAGCATGAAACTAAGATATAATCATTCAAGAGGCTATGACTAGAACCAATTCAATCCGCAAATGGTGAAAACACATGTGTAACTCGCAATGAATCAAATGCTATAGGATCACAAGGTTTCTAAGCACATCAAGGATAATAAACAAAACTCAAGCTCTATATGATGCTAAGTGACTTAAGACATACAAGGAACTAGTGACAATATAGCTCAATTAAGAAAAATTCGACATGACCTTTCTTGATTAATCAAGGCATGGGCTCACATGGCCAAGATATACAATAAGCATAACATGAGAGCAATAGTAAAGGCCATATATCATCAATACAAGCATAATATGAAGCATATGAATGACCATATATCATCAACTACACGACAATAAGCTCAAATGCTCACAATATAAACAAACATGCTAGAACATCATCCATACACATACAAGTCTTCCCCCAAGCTTAAATTGAGCAATGAATCAAGAATGCGCCTAAAAGGGTAAGAAACAGCTCACCGGGTATATATGATGTAGTGAAAGTAGACAAATCATCCCGTGGCTTCTCGCATATATAAGGATGAAGATCTAACACGGGACCTGAAATAAAAAAGAAAGAAAAGAGGAGAAACCAACAAAAACTAACAAAAGGAATGGAAATAAAAAGAAAAAGAGATGCTCATTTGGATGTAGCGGGAGGAGGGCCGAGGACGGGACATGGAAAAGGCACATGTCCGCCCTCCTCATGAATCAGCATGCCTTGAAATCCACCTGGATCCCAAGGGATATCGACTCGAACCATGTCCGCTCGTAGTCGATGGTAAACAAGCGTAACCCTGCAAATAGACTCAAAAACATGGCAAATATGTGTGATAGGGTCGACGCCCTCCAAGTCATCAATAGAACATCCAATCATGTAGGTATATCGATAAAGTACATCATGAGGTCTATCAGTGAGATGAGCACAACTAGTAATAGCATATGTCTCGTCAGGGCCAAAGAAATCAAACCTGAAGTGGTCGAGGAAGAGTTTCCAAACTACCTGAAGTGTAGGTGAAGTAGAATGCACGGTAGTAGAAACCTCCAGAGGGGCGATATCGACGAAAGAAGTAGCCGGTGATGGATCAATAGAAATGTGCTCCTCGTCGACATCGGAAGCAGCCCCCTCATCATCAAGAATGAGTATCTCCATCTCAGGCTCAAAGATAAAATAATCATCTAAGTGGCCCACATCCTCAAAGGTGAATCCCTCCATGACAGTCTCAAGAAGCACAGGAATGAGGACAAAGCAGTGAGAATCCTCCACATCAAATCTCTGAGCCTCATGCTCGGGCTCATGAACACAAGTATCAGGGTCCATATATGGTGAGTCCATGGCATCAAAAGTGACTAACTCTAGCTCGGGTCCGTCAATAGAAGGATTATCATCAAAGCGAGGCACCTCTATGGGGATCGGGAGCGTCTCAATGGCACTAAATGAAGACTGTGATGTGGCATGATTGTTCGAGCAACTACTCAATGACTGGGGTAAATTCCTAAGATTTTCCACTTCTGATATCAATATGCTCACTGCACTCAACTGGCTTTTTATGTCACTAAACTGAGTGTCCACCCTAGTAATATATGATGCCAACATCTCCTCCAACTTGGACATATGATCAGATTGAGGGGTAAGAGGCGAATGCTGAGGTACAGGATACTGCGGGTGTGGCCAATGAGAAATATCATGATCTCTATATCTAAAACCCTGCAATGGTATACTACAAGAAAATGATGAGATATCAGGGTTGTTGTTTCCATATAACAGACTCGAGTGCTCAGGCCATCCAGGGTGATAAGTGTCAGGGTATGGCCCACTCGGCTGAGCAAAGCTCATCCCATAACACTCTAGAGTGGACAAATAACCACGCTGGCACTCAGCGGGTGAATGACCCTGAAAACCACAAGTCTGGCATATAGAAACAACTGGAGAGCGAACATCTGATAAAGAACTGTACTGATCATGCCCGCTCTCTAACACAACTCCTCGCTCTAAAGCATAGCGTCCTAATTGGCGAGGCAATAGGTTTACCTGCTCCTGAAGAATATCATAAGTAGGGGTGCTCATAAAACCACAAGAATCAGAATAGTAAGCCATAGCCTCAATAAGTACCAATATCAATCAACCTGCGAGAATGGATACGAAAATCGCGAAAGAGAGAAGTAACTAGAGAAAGGGTTAGGGATTAGCAATATATCACAAATATGGACAATGATAATATGAAAGACAAGTCAGCACAAACGCAAAACAAGAAAAAAAAACAAACAACGACCTAGTCTATAGCCTAACACTGTCGCTCTAAGCTAATCCCCGGCAACGGCGCCAAAATTGCTTGATCGTGCAAAAATAGCACACCCGCAAGTGCACGGGTTGCCACTGAAATAGCGGCGAGTGTCGTGTTCTCCACAGGGACTAGACTGAGGCTACCGGTGCTCGGCTAAAGCTAGGTCAAACGAAACGGGGGAGAAAACTAAACCTAAACGAACGAACTCTAACCCACACGATCAAAACGACGAACGAACTAAACAAACGCACGAACTAAACGACGACAAGACGAACGACCGTACGAATGGACGTCGTACGACCGAACGAACAACACGAATACGACACAATGACACACGAACGATAACGACTACCAACCGACGCCCTAACTAGCTACCGACCGCAAGAAAGAAAGAGGGAAAGTCGAGAAGCACCGGGGGAGTCTAGAAGCAAGGAGGGAGTCGAGAGAGAAAGAGAGGGAAGACGGTCGACGCTAACTAGTCGACGACGGCAGGGCAAACAAGCACATGACTACGACGAACGCACGACTTAACTAACTAACGACCGCGGAAGGGAGAGAAAAGAGGGAGGTCGAGAAGCAAGGAGGGGGATTGAGATAGCAAGAGGGAAAGGAGACGGTCGCCGGCTAACTAAATCGTGCAACACAAACACATATACTAACACGGACAACTAACACATAAAACCACTAACAGAGCTAAACATTACAATCTCTAACAACACATATCACAATTAGCACTGCTGTAAACACTACTGAACTACTAACAAAATACAGATTGCACAATTATCACCTAACAGATATCACAATAACAGCACTGGGCATAATACCATCTCAGTGAATACATGCACAATCACAGTTCTCAGATAAACATTCCACAGTGCAATAAACATGAACATAAAGCAAATCTGAAACAAACTAACAGAGCATAATCACAATCCACAGCATAGCCACTGTTCTCAGATGATAATCCACAATTCATCACACATTGCAAATGGTAATTGTCAATTAACAGTGCGACCAGTAATTAAAAGAAAATGAAGAAATAAAGGGGGAGGAGATTAGACCACCGAGGAGGGGTTGAAGAAGCAGACGGGAGGCCGAGCTCGGTGGAGATGTTGCCGGAGTGGTGGCGGTGAAGTGAATGCAGTCGGTGGAGATGCAGCCGGGTGGAAGAAGTTGAGGAAGTGATGTCGGCCGGCAGGTGAAGCAGAGGAAGACGTCAGAGAGGTCGCCGTCGGTGGATGCAGTAGAGGAGCCGCGTCGGCGATGGTGAAGAAAAGGCCGTCGGTGTCGGTGGAGTGGAGGCAGTGGAGATGTCGATGAAGCCGAGGCGGCGGCCGGTGAGCCGAGAAGGGGTCGGTGGAGGTGTTGGAGGCGGCGGCCGGTGAGCCGAGAAGGGGAGAGGTTAGGTAGAGGCGGCGGCCGGTGGAGTGGCGACGAGATGGCGGCGTTGAGGCGCGCCGTGGAGAGGCGGGGGGGGAACTGGTGGCGAGCCGGCGAGTCGGTGGCGAAGGGAGAGCAGCGGACGGAGAAGGGGGATGCGGCTGAGAGCGGTGGAGGGGAGGCGCGACGGAGGAGATGGAGGAGAAGGAGACCGGATGGGGAGAAGAAGGGAGGAGAGGTGGCGGCGCTCGGATGAGGAGGAGGTGTTGCGGTGGAGTGGCGAGAGGGTGAAGGGAGGCGCAGAGGTGTAGGGGCTGCGGCGGTGGAGCAGTGGTGGAAGTGAAGGAGGCGCGATAGAGTGGGCGGCCGCAGGCGAGATGGCCCGGCCTCGCCGGCGCCGGAGCAGAAGGAAGGGGAGGAGAAGCAAACGGGGGGCTAGGGCAGGGAAGCAGAATGCCGGGCTCGGCCTTGTCTCCATAGGCGGCGGCGGCTTTTGAGGAATTGGGGATTTGGCAATTTTGCATTTTAGCCCTCCAAGTTTTTAGGGTTTACAATTAGATCCTTTTCCCATTGGATTTCTTCTGTTCTGGCCCTTCCGGAGCTCCGTTTTCAACGCGGAAAAATCCCACGCGTTCGTGACGACGCGTACAACTGTACGGAGCAGTCCAGATTTGTCGTTTATGCGCCTAGATCGCGCCGGCCTGCGGAAAAGTGCAAAAAAAATGTAAAATGGTCCATTTCGAGCAATTAAATATAGAAAATAGTGCAAATGATGATAAATGGTCCTTAAATGCGAAAAATAATGAGGCAAAATGATGGGTAAATGTATATAAAAATGACGCATGTCATACCCCCAAGCTTTAAACGTTTACTTGTCCTCAAGTAAATGACATGAAATTATCGAACCCGGACAACAAGACATTATGATGGTAAAAGACTAGTTACATGCATATAATAAGTCAAGAGGCATAAAGCAATGTAAAATGAGATTGCTAACTTGAGTTTTAATGACCATCCAAGATGAGAATGAACATACAAGCACAGATGCCAAAGTGATAATTATAGCATTTGACCAAATCAAGTTACACACAAAAGTGTCGAAATACACTCAAGTGATCACATGAATCCAACCAAAATTGTAAAGCATCGGAACTAGGTATAACAGCAAGAATGAGCATAGCCAAGAGTCATGCTAAGGCATATGCTATTTGAGATAAAGAGACTAATACTTGCATGATATTTATGAAAAAGTCCACACTTGAGCCATGATACCTAATTTTTATTGATTTTTAGTAAATTTAAAACACACATTGGGCACTCGCGCCACTTATTCACACCCTTGGGCAAACTTGCCGCTTATTCACACTCACACTTCACTTGGGCAAAACTTGCCACTTATTCAACACATTTCCGAACCAATGTGACATAGTCACTTATTCCACACACACACACTCCTTGCAAAACAATTTTTTTTTCTCTTTTCTCTCTTTTTTTTAAGATTAAGCATCTTTAACCGGTTTTCATTAATGCTAAGTAACACGTGTCCTAAGACATGGATACCTAGATAATTCAACCAAGTTATTGGCTCAAGATAGGACTACCCCTTTCACAAATTTTACACTCAAGTAAAGTATCAATATCTAAAATAACATATGCTAAAGCATGAAACTAAGATATAATCATTCAAGAGGCTATGACTAGAACCAATTCAATCCGCAAATGGTGAAAACACATGTGTAACTCGCAATGAATCAAATGCTATAGGATCACAAGGTTTCTAAGCACATCAAGGATAATAAACAAAACTCAAGCTCTATATGATGCTAAGTGACTTAAGACATACAAGGAACTAGTGACAATATAGCTCAATTAAGAAAAATTCGACATGACCTTTCTTGATTAATCAAGGCATGGGCTCACATGGCCAAGATATACAATAAGCATAACATGAGAGCAATAGTAAAGGCCATATATCATCAATACAAGCATAATATGAAGCATATGAATGACCATATATCATCAACTACACGACAATAAGCTCAAATGCTCACAATATAAACAAACATGCTAGAACATCATCCATACACATACAAGTCTTCCCCCAAGCTTAAATTGAGCAATGAATCAAGAATGCGCCTAAAAGGGTAAGAAACAGCTCACCGGGTATATATGATGTAGTGAAAGTAGACAAATCATCCCGTGGCTTCTCGCATATATAAGGATGAAGATCTAACACGGGACCTGAAATAAAAAAGAAAGAAAAGAGGAGAAACCAACAAAAACTAACAAAAGGAATGGAAATAAAAAGAAAAAGAGATGCTCATTTGGATGTAGCGGGAGGAGGGCCGAGGACGGGACATGGAAAAGGCACATGTCCGCCCTCCTCATGAATCAGCATGCCTTGAAATCCACCTGGATCCCAAGGGATATCGACTCGAACCATGTCCGCTCGTAGTCGATGGTAAACAAGCGTAACCCTGCAAATAGACTCAAAAACATGGCAAATATGTGTGATAGGGTCGACGCCCTCCAAGTCATCAATAGAACATCCAATCATGTAGGTATATCGATAAAGTACATCATGAGGTCTATCAGTGAGATGAGCACAACTAGTAATAGCATATGTCTCGTCAGGGCCAAAGAAATCAAACCTGAAGTGGTCGAGGAAGAGTTTCCAAACTACCTGAAGTGTAGGTGAAGTAGAATGCACGGTAGTAGAAACCTCCAGAGGGGCGATATCGACGAAAGAAGTAGCCGGTGATGGATCAATAGAAATGTGCTCCTCGTCGACATCGGAAGCAGCCCCCTCATCATCAAGAATGAGTATCTCCATCTCAGGCTCAAAGATAAAATAATCATCTAAGTGGCCCACATCCTCAAAGGTGAATCCCTCCATGACAGTCTCAAGAAGCACAGGAATGAGGACAAAGCAGTGAGAATCCTCCACATCAAATCTCTGAGCCTCAAGCTCGGGCTCATGAACACAAGTATCAGGGTCCATATATGGTGAGTCCATGGCATCAAAAGTGACTAACTCTAGCTCGGGTCCGTCAATAGAAGGATTATCATCAAAGCGAGGCACCTCTATGGGGATCGGGAGCGTCTCAATGGCACTAAATGAAGACTGTGATGTGGCATGATTGTTCGAGCAACTACTCAATGACTGGGGTAAATTCCTAAGATTTTCCACTTCTGATATCAATATGCTCACTGCACTCAACTGGCTTTTTATGTCACTAAACTGAGTGTCCACCCTAGTAATATATGATGCCAACATCTCCTCCAACTTGGACATATGATCAGATTGAGGGGTAAGAGGCGAATGCTGAGGTACAGGATACTGCGGGTGTGGCCAATGAGAAATATCATGATCTCTATATCTAAAACCCTGCAATGGTATACTAGAAGAAAATGATGAGATATCAGGGTTGTTGTTTCCATATAACAGACTCGAGTGCTCAGGCCATCCAGGGTGATAAGTGTCAGGGTATGGCCCACTCGGCTGAGCAAAGCTCATCCCATAACACTCTAGAGTGGACAAATAACCACGCTGGCACTCAGCGGGTGAATGACCCTGAAAACCACAAGTCTGGCATATAGAAACAACTGGAGAGCGAACATCTGATAAAGAACTGTACTGATCATGCCCGCTCTCTAACACAACTCCTCGCTCTAAAGCATAGCGTCCTAATTGGCGAGACAATAGGTTTACCTGCTCCTGAAGAATATCATAAGTAGGGGTGCTCATAAAACCACAAGAATCAGAATAGTAAGCCATAGCCTCAATAAGTACCAATATCAATCAACCTGCGAGAATGGATACGAAAATCGCGAAAGAGAGAAGTAACTAGAGAAAGGGTTAGGGATTAGCAATATATCACAAATATGGACAATGATAATATGAAAGACAAGTCAGAACAAACGCAAAACAAGAAAAAAAAAACAAACAACGACCTAGTCTATAGCCTAACACTGTCGCTCTAAGCTAATCCCCGGCAACGGCGCCAAAATTGCTTGATCGTGCAAAAATAGCACACCCGCAAGTGCACGGGTTGCCACTGAAATAGCGGCGAGTGTCGTGTTCTCCACAGGGACTAGACTGAGGCAACCGGTGCTCGGCTAAAGCTAGGTCAAACGAAACGGGGGAGAAAACTAAACCTAAACGAACGAACTCTAACCCACACGATCAAAACGACGAACGAACTAAACAAACGCACGAACTAAACGACGACAAGACGAACGACCGTACGAATGGACGTCGTACGACCGAACGAACAACACGAATACGACACAATGACACACGAACGATAACGACTACCAACCGACGCCCTAACTAGCTACCGACCGCAAGAAAGAAAGAGGGAAAGTCGAGAAGCACCGGGGGAGTCTAGAAGCAAGGAGGGAGTCGAGAGAGAAAGAGAGGGAAGACGGTCGACGCTAACTAGTCGACGACGGCAGGGCAAACAAGCACATGACTACGACGAACGCACGACTTAACTAACTAACGACCGCGGAAGGGAGAGAAAAGAGGGAGGTCGAGAAGCAAGGAGGGGGATTGAGATAGCAAGAGGGAAAGGAGACGGTCGCCGGCTAACTAAATCGTGCAACACAAACACATATACTAACACGGACAACTAACACATAAAACCACTAACAGAGCTAAACATTACAATCTCTAACAACACATATCACAATTAGCACTGCTGTAAACACTACTGAACTACTAACAAAATACAGATTGCACAATTATCACCTAACAGATATCACAATAACAGCACTGGGCATAATACCATCTCAGTGAATACATGCACAATCACAGTTCTCAGATAAACATTCCACAGTGCAATAAACATGAACATAAAGCAAATCTGAAACAAACTAACAGAGCATAATCACAATCCACAGCATAGCCACTGTTCTCAGATGATAATCCACAATTCATCACACATTGCAAATGGTAATTGTCAATTAACAGTGCGACCAGTAATTAAAAGAAAATGAAGAAATAAAGGGGGAGGAGATTAGACCACCGAGGAGGGGTTGAAGAAGCAGACGGGAGGCCGAGCTCGGTGGAGATGTTGCCGGAGTGGTGGCGGTGAAGTGAATGCAGTCGGTGGAGATGCAGCCGGGTGGAAGAAGTTGAGGAAGTGATGTCGGCCGGCAGGTGAAGCAGAGGAAGACGTCAGAGAGGTCGCCGTCGGTGGATGCAGTAGAGGAGCCGCGTCGGCGATGGTGAAGAAAAGGCCGTCGGTGTCGGTGGAGTGGCGACGAGATGGCGGCGTTGAGGCGCGCCGTGGAGAGGCGGGGGGGAACTGGTGGCGAGCCGGCGAGTCGGTGGCGAAGGGAGAGCAGCGGACGGAGAAGGGGGATGCGGCTGAGAGCGGTGGAGGGGAGGCGCGACGGAGGAGATGGAGGAGAAGGAGACCGGATGGGGAGAAGAAGGGAGGAGAGGTGGCGGCGCTCGGATGAGGAGGAGGTGTTGCGGTGGAGTGGCGAGAGGGTGAAGGGAGGCGCAGAGGTGTAGGGGCTGCGGCGGTGGAGCAGTGGTGGAAGTGAAGGAGGCGCGATAGAGTGGGCGGCCGCAGGCGAGATGGCCCGGCCTCGCCGGCGCCGGAGCAGAAGGAAGGGGAGGAGAAGCAAACGGGGGGCTAGGGCAGGGAAGCAGAATGCCGGGCTCGGCCTTGTCTCCACAGGCGGCGGCGGCTTTTGAGGAATTGGGGATTTGGCAATTTTGCATTTTAGCCCTCCAAGTTTTTAGGGTTTACAATTAGATCCTTTTCCCATTGGATTTCTTCTGTTCTGGCCCTTCCGGAGCTCCGTTTTCAATGCGGAAAAATCCCACGCGTTCGTGACGACGCGTACAACTGTACGGAGCAGTCCAGATTTGTCGTTTATGCGCCTAGATCGCGCCGGCCTGCGGAAAAGTGCAAAAAAATGTAAAATGGTCCATTTCGAGCAATTAAATATAGAAAATAGTGCAAATGATGATAAATGGTCCTTAAATGCGAAAAATAATGAGGCAAAATGATGGGTAAGTGTATATAAAAATGACGCATGTCATACCCCCAAGCTTTAAACGTTTACTTGTCCTCAAGTAAATGACATGAAATTATCGAACCCGGACAACAAGACATTATGATGGTAAAAGACTAGTTACATGCATATAATAAGTCAAGAGGCATAAAGCAATGTAAAATGAGATTGCTAACTTGAGTTTTAATGACCATCCAAGATGAGAATGAACATACAAGCACAGATGCCAAAGTGATAATTATAGCATTTGACCAAATCAAGTTACACACAAAAGTGTCGAAATACACTCAAGTGATCACATGAATCCAACCAAAATTGTAAAGCATCGGAACTAGGTATAACATCAAGAATGAGCATAGCCAAGAGTCATGCTAAGGCATATGCTATTTGAGATAAAGAGACTAATACTTGCATGATATTTATGAAAAAGTCCACACTTGAGCCATGATACCTAATTTTTATTGATTTTTAGTAAATTTAAAACACACATTGGGCACTCGCGCCACTTATTCACACCCTTGGGCAAACTTGCCGCTTATTCACACTCACACTTCACTTGGGCAAAACTTGCCACTTATTCAACACATTTCCGAACCAATGTGACATAGTCACTTATTCCACACACACACACTCCTTGCAAAACAATTTTTTTTTCTCTTTTCTCTCTTTTTTTTAAGATTAAGCATCTTTAACCGGTTTTCATTAATGCTAAGTAACACGTGTCCTAAGACATGGATACCTAGATAATTCAACCAAGTTATTGGCTCAAGATAGGACTACCCCTTTCACAAATTTTACACTCAAGTAAAGTATCAATATCTAAAATAACATATGCTAAAGCATGAAACTAAGATATAATCATTCAAGAGGCTATGACTAGAACCAATTCAATCCGCAAATGGTGAAAACACATGTGTAACTCGCAATGAATCAAATGCTATAGGATCACAAGGTTTCTAAGCACATCAAGGATAATAAACAAAACTCAAGCTCTATATGATGCTAAGTGACTTAAGACATACAAGGAACTAGTGACAATATAGCTCAATTAAGAAAAATTCGACATGACCTTTCTTGATTAATCAAGGCATGGGCTCACATGGCCAAGATATACAATAAGCATAACATGAGAGCAATAGTAAAGGCCATATATCATCAATACAAGCATAATATGAAGCATATGAATGACCATATATCATCAACTACACGACAATAAGCTCAAATGCTCACAATATAAACAAACATGCTAGAACATCATCCATACACATACAAGTCTTCCCCCAAGCTTAAATTGAGCAATGAATCAAGAATGCGCCTAAAAGGGTAAGAAACAGCTCACCGGGTATATATGATGTAGTGAAAGTAGACAAATCATCCCGTGGCTTCTCGCATATATAAGGATGAAGATCTAACACGGGACCTGAAATAAAAAAGAAAGAAAAGAGGAGAAACCAACAAAAACTAACAAAAGGAATGGAAATAAAAAGAAAAAGAGATGCTCATTTGGATGTAGCGGGAGGAGGGCCGAGGACGGGACATGGAAAAGGCACATGTCCGCCCTCCTCATGAATCAGCATGCCTTGAAATCCACCTGGATCCCAAGGGATATCGACTCGAACCATGTCCGCTCGTAGTCGATGGTAAACAAGCGTAACTGTAACATCCCAAAATTTCGTTCTCTGAAAAATTTAATTTCAAATTAATTAATTTAAAGTATTTGAACTTTATTTGGATTTATCTAAATTTTATTTCAAAATCTAAATCAAATTTAATCCTCAACCTCTTTACTCGGCCATCACGTGTCGCTCCCTGATTCAATCCATCCTCGCCCGGTTTAATCTCAGCCACCCGCCTTCACTTACTCCTTTGTTTTAATCCGATGGCCCTGATTTTTCTTTCGCCTCGTGGCATTCATCCGACCGTCCACTCCTTCCTCCTCTGTCTTCCGTCTCGCCGACAGCCCAACCCCGCCTGTCAGCTTCTTCTTTCTTCTTGCCTTCTTCAACCTTCCACCGCCACCATTAATGCCCGCCTGAGCTTTTGAATTTGGCTGTTTCTTCTCGTTAGCCCGGGCATTTGCTACAATTGAAAGCCTAATCACTCCCGCATTCAACCTCCACCATTTCCCCACTTTAAACCCCGCCTATATCCCTCTTTACTCGTCCTTGCGCCGACCTTAACTTTGGTGTAACCAATAACCGTTCGTCGCCTCTACCTTCGTCAGACCCATGCGCGCATCCCCGCCCCTCACCGAGTGAATCCACTGCCGAAGAGCCTTGCCGCAAACGCCCTCACTTCGCCACCCCTGCATCCTCGTCGCTGGCTACCATCGAGAATTTCCGAGTGTCGTGCCAAGGTGCACTTAACTCCCCGTGTCCTCCTCTTCTCGCGCACCCCTCGCCAACCCCAGCAGCGTCGTCATCCGCTGATGCCCTCAGTCCCCGTGCGCCACCTCAGCCTTCTCCCCGGTTTATAGACCTAGTCCACAAAAGCTGGTCCCACCTGTCAGTGAATAAAACCCTTTTCCTGTTGAAAAATAATTCGGCCAGAAAATCAAAATCTCTGCGGGCGTCACCCTAACATCATAAATTCCTTTTTCCATAGAAATATAATTCCTCTGAAAATCATTTCCCTTGATGATGTCATTTCAGTTGAAAAATAATTCCAGAAAATCAGTTTATTCTTTTTTTTCTCTCCTTTTAAACTTCCAAAAGATCGTATTTCTTCATTTTAATTCCGATTGAGCCCATTCAAATTTCTAAATTCATCTAAAATTCTAATCTATTCATTTCTATCCTCTTTTCAAATTTTTGTGAATTTTTGAATTTATTTGGATTAAATTAAAGCTTAGAAAGTAAAAATATTTTTAATGGTCAAAATATACTTCAATTAAATCTGAAATTATTTAATTTGGTATTTTCGGGTTCAAATGACCTTTGTGGATTTTTTTCTGAATTTTTTTCGAATTATTTTATTTTTCTTAAAACAAATTATTTTTATTATTATTATTTTTCTCTCTCCTCCACTATTCATCTTCCAGCAACGATCGTCTCCAGAGAGCACGCGCGCGTGAGCCACCATTAACGTGATTTTCAAGCTTCCATAACTTTTGATTTTCTCAACGGTTTTTTGTGAAATAAAGTGCATTAAAATCCTCTCATCAAGAGCTTTCCATTCCCGGCCTTAGCTCCCAATTTCATGCGTCCATTTCGCGGGAATATGCCATGCACCGAAAGACATTCCCTCGCGGATCTCCCATCTCGGACCTCCCCCGCCCCTATAAAAGGGAGCACCGTGAGCCCCTCCTCATCCTCACTCAACCCCGAAAATATCAAGTCCCCACTCCTCTTCTCTTGGGCGCAATCGGAGTTTTTCTTTTGTGTTCCAAGCGGCGTTCTTCGGCTTATTGCGCCTCGTCCGGTGGAGCCCCGCCACTTTTGAGCACATCCTCGGATTCGCCTCGTCACGTTCTACGCGGTGCTCACCTCGCCTTCGCTAGAACTTTGCCGGAGCACCATCGCCTCCGTGGGACATAGCGTGTCGTCGTTCCTCGCGTCGCCACCGGCCGTCCGTGCATGCCCGACCAAAACCAAGGTGAGCATCATGTTCCCCACGCTCTACTCTTCGTTTCGCCGCAAACCCCACATGCTAACTCCTCTCCGTTTGCCCGGAACGCCGATGTCAACCCGACGGTCGCAAAATGTCTTCTCCACCGTGTTCCGCCACCATCCGATGTCCTTTGGCCGAGCCGTTCGCACCGTTGAGTTTGCCTCGACACGTTTTACATCGTGCTTCCATCGCCCTCGCCTAAAGATTCCCCGGGTCCTCGTCGACCTTGTCAGGCCCAGACACTAAAACTGTACCTTCGCGCGTACACCCCTTTTTGGTAAGCGCTTCGATTTTTGTTCGCGTCATATTGTGTCCTAGCCTCTAAGAATTTTTTCTACCATTTTGTTTAATTTTTCGTGGAGCCAATTGTCAGGAATTGAGCTTTCCGTGAAAATGGCCGTTTGTGACTCCCGACGTCGATTCGTCGCCTCCGGTAAGCCTTAGCCCATGCCATAATTTTTCTTAGACTTGCCTCACTGCGTTCTACGCCATGCTTCCTTCCGTTTCCCCAAAAAGCCTCCACAAATTTTCACCTCCGACACCTCGCCATGGCCACCAATGGCATCTCATGTCCCCATCTATCCGGCGATGTTTTCCCCAATCTGTTCGCGTCATATCGTGCCAAACCATCACAGGTAGCTACCTTTCAAATGGTTTTGGATTCGCTCTACCGAGCACCAAGATATCAAATTTTTCCTGTTTCTCCACTGTCGTCATTCAAACGTCGATTGTATCGTCTCCGATTAATTTTCAGCTTAGCCAATAATTTTCCTAACTTCACCATGCCATGTATTATCCCACGCTCACCTTACATCTCCACATTCCATACTCGGTACTATCTCTCTCCAACCTGCAGTTGTCGCTACTGTGCCGTCGGTGCAGTTTTTCACTCACTGCGGGTGATTGCCACCGTTCCTCGTCGTCGTACCCATGTCACCACCTTCGCCTCATTGCCAACATTCCATTTTGCCCATTCGCCAGCCACCTTGTAGCCAACCGACACTGTACTATTCAAAAACTAATCCTCGTATTTTGTTATCATTTCATGTGATGTCCAAAACTTCCAGATATTTGATCTCCCTCATACGAACTCCGAATCCGTTGATTCTTTCTCCTAAATTCATCTAAAATCATAATCTATCCGTCAATATATATTTTATAATTTTTGGGTTTTAATTGGGTTTTATTTGAATTTATTTTGTTTGGTTCTTCGCGTGTAGACTACGACTAATCCGGAGAGTTCGATTTTGACGATTCGCAACATCAAGTCTCCGAGCAAGGCAAGTCTCCTTTGATCATCTCGAACCTATGATTTTGAAATGTTTTAATTATTTCAAATTACGTGCATTGCTATTTATATAAAATATTAGTTCAAATCTTAAGGGTTAGTTAAACCAACCTTGTTATACCCTCCATTGAAATTGAATGCCATGTACCTTTGTCACCCTAGAATTTCATTTGTCTCAATAATGAGATTATTACTGAATCTTTGTGAATAGTGGAATGGTAGTATAATGCTTAGTCTCGCTATTTAATACCTCATAAATCTTGCAAATGGGAAATTATGATTATTGTAATACCCCTGTGTCTATGAAAATTAGTGGTAATTGGAGTTGCCACTGTTCTTTTAAAATAAACTAAAATGTGAAAATTGGTTTAGATTAGGGTGGATGGTTGGTTTGGATTGGTGCAGGAAGCACGAGATCTTGTAATGTGTATGTTCCACCCTAGTCAATTAAGGACCGACGCTTGTGTTTGTCCAAACTGAGCATTAACCGTACAACCACAAGTCTATATGGGTACGACCTAGCTGACTAACTTACGATAGTCTAGTTTAGGTGCCACCAGTGGAAAGTGGGTGCCAGGGATGGACTGGTTATCCACAGTGAGGGACAGGGATTTACTGTACTCATATGGCGCAAGAGGGGGCTTCGGTTCGGGCGGTTAGCCTACCTGCGGTGAAACCTCAGCGGGTGGTATCTAGCTAGATTAGAGTAAGGTAAAAGCTTTGTGATATTTTATCTGGGTCTCATGCCAAAGGAAGCGTGTTGACTTTTAGGATAATTTATCTCTTGTGGGTAAAGTTGTACAACCTCTGCAGAGTGTAAAACTATTCGAATAGCCGTGCCCACGGTCAAGGGCGGGCAAGGAATGCATTCACATGGTAGATTTCTGGTTTTGGTTTTAAAATCAAAAGTTTTGTATTCCGAGGGTGGAGGGAACTCTCGGAAGGGAATCCTGGCGGATGGAGCCAGAGAGGGTGGATGGAACCCGCAGTTTAAAACTTGACCAATGGTAATTGGTTAGCTAGTGTTGGTAGTTGGAACCTTCACTAGAAAGTTAATTCTGTTAAAACATTTACTTTATTAAATTGATGCCTTCGAAAATAATTAGTAGTAATTGAATTTTAAAATGTTGCTTTGTGCAAAAGAACCATATAGCCTTCCTTTGTTAAGCCTTGCATCTATGCATTTTTCCCAAGACTTGCGGAGTACTTTATGTACTCACATGCTCCACTCAAAAACAATACTCAGAGGAATATGAAGCTCAAGAAGGTGACTACGACTACTTCGCGTGTGGATTTGACGAAGGATTCCCGGAGTACTAGGTCGCGCTTCCCCAGTCAATTGCCTGTGGCGTATTGATGGGTCTTCGCCGGATTTGTCTTCTGCTTCCGCTGTGTTTCGTGTGTGCGAGGTCTTGAAACCTCATTTGTAATAATAAGACCTTTCGGTCAGTACTCTTTATATTTGTAATAAATACGTTGTTGGTCATGAATCATTTCTGTTTAACTGTGTGCACTAGCTTTGATCTGGGACTAGTGCAGAAATACACAGAGGGTCCGGGTTTGGAAATCCGGGGTTCCGACAGAGATGGTATCAGAGCCAATTTGACTGTAGGACGTGACCTAGTTAGAATGGTCGTTAAAAGAAGAACTTCAAAATTTATTTTATAAAATAAAAAGTTAATAATGTGCTATCCTTGTCTTTTCTTGTCTTTCTATCCTTACCTTCGTCATGGCATTCTTCCTTATCTATCTGCTTGTTTCCTTTTGGAATGGTAATTGTACTCCCTTCCCTTTGTAATTTCTATAGACGGCTCAGTAAGGTTGCGTCTAAGAAGCACTTGGAGAAGTGCATCTTAATGCATGAGCGAGGATTAGTTCTTTATTGGTAGTATCCAAGTAAAGACCTACGATTTTAGACCGCTCATATATTACTTGTGTGTTAGGTGGACTGTACCAAGTCTTTGTATACTTGTAGTACATCCATCCAAAAAAAACTATTTTTATTTCAAGCTAAGATTCTCCTAGTGGTTCTCTCTTGTGTGGGATGTTGTTTAGTCATTCCCCTGATCTCTTATCTGTGCTACTTCCCTCTTATCTTTTGCTAACCCAAGTTACCGCAATACTACAAGCTCCAATTCTTTCACCGAAGTCCAAGTTTGGAGAATCCTTGGAGACCTAGAGTATATGGAAGACAACAAATTTATGGAAAGTACTCTTGTCGGAAAGCCGTCATAATCAGTGCATGTCAAGTTAGGTAATTTGGAGAATTGTTGCTAGAGTGATATATTTTGGATTTATAATTGACAAGATTGAATAATATTCGAGAGGATTGAGATAAAAGGTATATTTGTGGATACCAATTGATTATAAATAAATCTAAAGAGTGTCATCTTTGTGGGTTGACTAGAGAATAAATACAAAGATGAATTTGGGAAAGCTAATTAGATCATGGGAAGAGTCTAAATTTTGCCTTGGATTTATTATCTAGGATTGAAAGGAGTAGTTGGAGCAACACAAGATTTTTGTTGGAGGGATTATTTGTGATCATTGGAGAATTAGTATTAAGAGATTGATCTAGTAAAGGGAGAGATTAAAAGATTAAGAAGTTGAATTATCATAAACAATTCATGATATCAATTTTGGGTGATTTGGTTGAATCATGAAGAGTAGATGAATTTTGTGGAGTTAATTGATTATCAGAGTTTGGTGGACCTATTGATGATAATTGGATACTAGTGGAATTCTAAAAGATAATACACTTAGATATCTTGGTGGATTAATTTTTGCAAAGTGGACTTTGATATATCCATTTGAATTGGTGGATTTAATAGATCATTGTTAGATAATTGGATTTTAACTAATGGGATTAACTAGATCATTTAAGGATGCTAAAATAGATAACCTGGAGGATTTAAATTAATTATGGGAGATAGATTGTCCAATAAGAATTAGTTGAGAGATTGTCTGATAAGAATTAATTGAGGTATCTGTGATCATTCAAATTTGGTGGAACCAAAATGATGATTATCAAGAGATTGATGTTGGAGGACTAATGAATATTAAATTATGGCTTAGATGATCTTAAACTTGATTGATGATTACTAAAAGGTTGGATTAATCTTATATTATTTGATCAGAGTTATGGATCTGTTGAATTAGATAATGATCATAAAGCAATTGGTGGAAATCACAAATTACAATGTTATTGGATTCTTGTTAGAAAAATTCTATGGTTGGTCGTCGATTCAAATTAGAGCAGAGAATAAAGTTTATGGGATTATTTGTTGAAATAAATGTGAATCAATAAGGTGCATTTGTGGTATATGATTTTGGAATCAAGAATTTTTGAAGAGTTGAAATAATTATGTCTTTCTCGAATGAACACTTGCGGAAGTTAAGCCCTTTTTGGTGGAATTCTGAATTAATCGATATGATAAGGGCAATTGAAGTTAACTCGGAGCTTGCAGGCGACTAAAGATGTACCAATCCGATTTGTTATTCTCTTCCATATTTCTCAGTTAAAGGAATACTTCAGAGCATCGAACAACAAGATAGAATCATGAAGGAAGCTGAACACTGCGCAAGAAGCATGACCATAAAGTTCCACAAAGTACAGTAGAGCAACCATTCGAAGTCAAGCAACTTGGGAGCGTGAAGAGGACCTAAGAGTCGAGTTTTCCTCTCCTTTCTTTTTCCTAGTCCGTCCGAATCTCGGGGACGAGATTTTTTCTAAGGGGGGTAGGTTTGTAACATCCCAAAATTTCGTTCTCTGAAAAATTTAATTTCAAATTAATTAATTTAAAGTATTTGAACTTTATTTGGATTTATCTAAATTTTATTTCAAAATCTAAATCAAATTTAATCCTCAACCTCTTTACTCGGCCATCACGTGTCGCTCCCTGATTCAATCCATCCTCGCCCGGTTTAATCTCAGCCACCCGCCTTCACTTACTCCTTTGTTTTAATCCGATGGCCCTGATTTTTCTTTCGCCTCGTGGCATTCATCCGACCGTCCACTCCTTCCTCCTCTGTCTTCCGTCTCGCCGACAGCCCAACCCCGCCTGTCAGCTTCTTCTTTCTTCTTGCCTTCTTCAACCTTCCACCGCCACCATTAATGCCCGCCTGAGCTTTTGAATTTGGCTGTTTCTTCTCGTTAGCCCGGGCATTTGCTACAATTGAAAGCCTAATCACTCCCGCATTCAACCTCCACCATTTCCCCACTTTAAACCCCGCCTATATCCCTCTTTACTCGTCCTTGCGCCGACCTTAACTTTGGTGTAACCAATAACCGTTCGTCGCCTCTACCTTCGTCAGACCCATGCGCGCATCCCCGCCCCTCACCGAGTGAATCCACTGCCGAAGAGCCTTGCCGCAAACGCCCTCACTTCGCCACCCCTGCATCCTCGTCGCTGGCTACCATCGAGAATTTCCGAGTGTCGTGCCAAGGTGCACTTAACTCCCCGTGTCCTCCTCTTCTCGCGCACCCCTCGCCAACCCCAGCAGCGTCGTCATCCGCTGATGCCCTCAGTCCCCGTGCGCCACCTCAGCCTTCTCCCCGGTTTATAGACCTAGTCCACAAAAGCTGGTCCCACCTGTCAGTGAATAAAACCCTTTTCCTGTTGAAAAATAATTCGGCCAGAAAATCAAAATCTCTGCGGGCGTCACCCTAACATCATAAATTCCTTTTTCCATAGAAATATAATTCCTCTGAAAATCATTTCCCTTGATGATGTCATTTCAGTTGAAAAATAATTCCAGAAAATCAGTTTATTCTTTTTTTTCTCTCCTTTTAAACTTCCAAAAGATCGTATTTCTTCATTTTAATTCCGATTGAGCCCATTCAAATTTCTAAATTCATCTAAAATTCTAATCTATTCATTTCTATCCTCTTTTCAAATTTTTGTGAATTTTTGAATTTATTTGGATTAAATTAAAGCTTAGAAAGTAAAAATATTTTTAATGGTCAAAATATACTTCAATTAAATCTGAAATTATTTAATTTGGTATTTTCGGGTTCAAATGACCTTTGTGGATTTTTTTCTGAATTTTTTTCGAATTATTTTATTTTTCTTAAAACAAATTATTTTTATTATTATTATTTTTCTCTCTCCTCCACTATTCATCTTCCAGCAACGATCGTCTCCAGAGAGCACGCGCGCGTGAGCCACCATTAACGTGATTTTCAAGCTTCCATAACTTTTGATTTTCTCAACGGTTTTTTGTGAAATAAAGTGCATTAAAATCCTCTCATCAAGAGCTTTCCATTCCCGGCCTTAGCCCCCAATTTCATGCGTCCATTTCGCGGGAATATGCCATGCACCGAAAGACATTCCCTCGCGGATCTCCCATCTCGGACCTCCCCCGCCCCTATAAAAGGGAGCACCGTGAGCCCCTCCTCATCCTCACTCAACCCCGAAAATATCAAGTCCCCACTCCTCTTCTCTTGGGCGCAATCGGAGTTTTTCTTTTGTGTTCCAAGCGGCGTTCTTCGGCTTATTGCGCCTCGTCCGGTGGAGCCCCGCCACTTTTGAGCACATCCTCGGATTCGCCTCGTCACGTTCTACGCGGTGCTCACCTCGCCTTCGCTAGAACTTTGCCGGAGCACCATCGCCTCCGTGGGCCATAGCGTGTCGTCGTTCCTCGCGTCGCCACCGGCCGTCCGTGCATGCCCGACCAAAACCAAGGTGAGCATCATGTTCCCCACGCTCTACTCTTCGTTTCGCCGCAAACCCCACATGCTAACTCCTCTCCGTTTGCCCGGAACGCCGATGTCAACCCGACGGTCGCAAAATGTCTTCTCCACCGTGTTCCGCCACCATCCGATGTCCTTTGGCCGAGCCGTTCGCACCGTTGAGTTTGCCTCGACACGTTTTACATCGTGCTTCCATCGCCCTCGCCTAAAGATTCCCCGGGTCCTCGTCGACCTTGTCAGGCCCAGACACTAAAACTGTACCTTCGCGCGTACACCCCTTTTTGGTAAGCGCTTCGATTTTTGTTCGCGTCATATTGTGTCCTAGCCTCTAAGAATTTTTTCTACCATTTTGTTTAATTTTTCGTGGAGCCAATTGTCAGGAATTGAGCTTTCCGTGAAAATGGCCGTTTGTGACTCCCGACGTCGATTCGTCGCCTCCGGTAAGCCTTAGCCCATGCCATAATTTTTCTTAGACTTGCCTCACTGCGTTCTACGCCATGCTTCCTTCCGTTTCCCCAAAAAGCCTCCACAAATTTTCACCTCCGACACCTCGCCATGGCCACCAATGGCATCTCATGTCCCCATCTATCCGGCGATGTTTTCCCCAATCTGTTCGCGTCATATCGTGCCAAACCATCACAGGTAGCTACCTTTCAAATGGTTTTGGATTCGCTCTACCGAGCACCAAGATATCAAATTTTTCCTGTTTCTCCACTGTCGTCATTCAAACGTCGATTGTATCGTCTCCGATTAATTTTCAGCTTAGCCAATAATTTTCCTAACTTCACCATGCCATGTATTATCCCACGCTCACCTTACATCTCCACATTCCATACTCGGTACTATCTCTCTCCAACCTGCAGTTGTCGCTACTGTGCCGTCGGTGCAGTTTTTCACTCACTGCGGGTGATTGCCACCGTTCCTCGTCGTCGTACCCATGTCACCACCTTCGCCTCATTGCCAACATTCCATTTTGCCCATTCGCCAGCCACCTTGTAGCCAACCGACACTGTACTATTCAAAAACTAATCCTCGTATTTTGTTATCATTTCATGTGATGTCCAAAACTTCCAGATATTTGATCTCCCTCATACGAACTCCGAATCCGTTGATTCTTTCTCCTAAATTCATCTAAAATCATAATCTATCCGTCAATATATATTTTATAATTTTTGGGTTTTAATTGGGTTTTATTTGAATTTATTTTGTTTGGTTCTTCGCGTGTAGACTACGACTAATCCGGAGAGTTCGATTTTGACGATTCGCAACATCAAGTCTCCGAGCAAGGCAAGTCTCCTTTGATCATCTCGAACCTATGATTTTGAAATGTTTTAATTATTTCAAATTACGTGCATTGCTATTTATATAAAATATTAGTTCAAATCTTAAGGGTTAGTTAAACCAACCTTGTTATACCCTCCATTGAAATTGAATGCCATGTACCTTTGTCACCCTAGAATTTCATTTGTCTCAATAATGAGATTATTACTGAATCTTTGTGAATAGTGGAATGGTAGTATAATGCTTAGTCTCGCTATTTAATACCTCATAAATCTTGCAAATGGGAAATTATGATTATTGTAATACCCCTGTGTCTATGAAAATTAGTGGTAATTGGAGTTGCCACTGTTCTTTTAAAATAAACTAAAATGTGAAAATTGGTTTAGATTAGGTTGGATGGTTGGTTTGGATTGGTGCAGGAAGCACGAGATCTTGTAATGTGTATGTTCCACCCTAGTCAATTAAGGACCGACGCTTGTGTTTGTCCAAACTGAGCATTAACCGTACAACCACAAGTCTATATGGGTACGACCTAGCTGACTAACTTACGATAGTCTAGTTTAGGTGCCACCAGTGGAAAGTGGGTGCCAGGGATGGACTGGTTATCCACAGTGAGGGACAGGGATTTACTGTACTCATATGGCGCAAGAGGGGGCTTCGGTTCGGGCGGTTAGCCTACCTGCGGTGAAACCTCAGCGGGTGGTATCTAGCTAGATTAGAGTAAGGTAAAAGCTTTGTGATATTTTATCTGGGTCTCATGCCAAAGGAAGCGTGTTGACTTTTAGGATAATTTATCTCTTGTGGGTAAAGTTGTACAACCTCTGCAGAGTGTAAAACTATTCGAATAGCCGTGCCCACGGTCAAGGGCGGGCAAGGAATGCATTCACATGGTAGATTTCTGGTTTTGGTTTTAAAATCAAAAGTTTTGTATTCCGAGGGTGGAGGGAACTCTCGGAAGGGAATCCTGGCGGATGGAGCCAGAGAGGGTGGATGGAACCCGCAGTTTAAAACTTGACCAATGGTAATTGGTTAGCTAGTGTTGGTAGTTGGAACCTTCACTAGAAAGTTAATTCTGTTAAAACATTTACTTTATTAAATTGATGCCTTCGAAAATAATTAGTAGTAATTGAATTTTAAAATGTTGCTTTGTGCAAAAGAACCATATAGCCTTCCTTTGTTAAGCCTTGCATCTATGCATTTTTCCCAAGACTTGCGGAGTACTTTATGTACTCACATGCTCCACTCAAAAACAATACTCAGAGGAATATGAAGCTCAAGAAGGTGACTACGACTACTTCGCGTGTGGATTTGACGAAGGATTCCCGGAGTACTAGGTCGCGCTTCCCCAGTCAATTGCCTGTGGCGTATTGATGGGTCTTCGCCGGATTTGTCTTCTGCTTCCGCTGTGTTTCGTGTGTGCGAGGTCTTGAAACCTCATTTGTAATAATAAGACCTTTCGGTCAGTACTCTTTATATTTGTAATAAATACGTTGTTGGTCATGAATCATTTCTGTTTAACTGTGTGCACTAGCTTTGATCTGGGACTAGTGCAGAAATACACAGAGGGTCCGGGTTTGGAAATCCGGGGTTCCGACAGTAACCCTGCAAATAGACTCAAAAACATGGCAAATATGTGTGATAGGGTCGACGCCCTCCAAGTCATCAATAGAATATCCAATCATGTAGGTATATCGATAAAGTACATCATGAGGTCTATCAGTGAGATGAGCACAACTAGTAATAGCATATGTCTCGTCAGGGCCAAAGAAATCAAACCTGAAGTGGTCGAGGAAGAGTTTCCAAACTACCTGAAGTGTAGGTGAAGTAGAATGCACGGTAGTAGAAACCTCCAGAGGGGCGATATCGACGAAAGAAGTAGCCGGTGATGGATCAATAGAAATGTGCTCCTCGTCGACATCGGAAGCAGCCCCCTCATCATCAAGAATGAGTATCTCCATCTCAGGCTCAAAGATAAAATAATCATCTAAGTGGCCCACATCCTCAAAGGTGAATCCCTCCATGACAGTCTCAAGAAGCACAGGAATGAGGACAAAGCAGTGAGAATCCTCCACATCAAATCTCTGAGCCTCAAGCTCGGGCTCATGAACACAAGTATCAGGGTCCATATATGGTGAGTCCATGGCATCAAAAGTGACTAACTCTAGCTCGGGTACGTCAATAGAAGGATTATCATCAAAGCGAGGCACCTCTATGGGGATCGGGAGCGTCTCAATGGCACTAAATGAAGACTGTGATGTGGCATGATTGTTCGAGCAACTACTCAATGACTGGGGTAAATTCCTAAGATTTTCCACTTCTGATATCAATATGCTCACTGCACTCAACTGGCTTTTTATGTCACTAAACTGAGTGTCCACCCTAGTAATATATGATGCCAACATCTCCTCCAACTTGGACATATGATCAGATTGAGGGGTAAGAGGCGAATGCTGAGGTACAGGATACTGCGGGTGTGGCCAATGAGAAATATCATGATCTCTATATCTAAAACCCTGCAATGGTATACTAGAAGAAAATGATGAGATATCAGGGTTGTTGTTTCCATATAACAGACTCGAGTGCTCAGGCCATCCAGGGTGATAAGTGTCAGGGTATGGCCCACTCGGCTGAGCAAAGCTCATCCCATAACACTCTAGAGTGGACAAATAACCACGCTGGCACTCAGCGGGTGAATGACCCTGAAAACCACAAGTCTGGCATATAGAAACAACTGGAGAGCGAACATCTGATAAAGAACTGTACTGATCATGCCCGCTCTCTAACACAACTCCTCGCTCTAAAGCATAGCGTCCTAATTGGCGAGGCAATAGGTTTACCTGCTCCTGAAGAATATCATAAGTAGGGGTGCTCATAAAACCACAAGAATCAGAATAGTAAGCCATAGCCTCAATAAGTACCAATATCAATCAACCTGCGAGAATGGATACGAAAATCGCGAAAGAGAGAAGTAACTAGAGAAAGGGTTAGGGATTAGCAATATATCACAAATATGGACAATGATAATATGAAAGACAAGTCAGCACAAACGCAAAACAAGAAAAAAAAACAAACAACGACCTAGTCTATAGCCTAACACTGTCGCTCTAAGCTAATCCCCGGCAACGGCGCCAAAATTGCTTGATCGTGCAAAAATAGCACACCCGCAAGTGCACGGGTTGCCACTGAAATAGCGGCGAGTGTCGTGTTCTCCACAGGGACTAGACTGAGGCTACCGGTGCTCGGCTAAAGCTAGGTCAAACGAAACGGGGGAGAAAACTAAACCTAAACGAACGAACTCTAACCCACACGATCAAAACGACGAACGAACTAAACAAACGCACGAACTAAACGACGACAAGACGAACGACCGTACGAATGGACGTCGTACGACCGAACGAACAACACGAATACGACACAATGACACACGAACGATAACGACTACCAACCGACGCCCTAACTAGCTACCGACCGCAAGAAAGAAAGAGGGAAAGTCGAGAAGCACCGGGGGAGTCTAGAAGCAAGGAGGGAGTCGAGAGAGAAAGAGAGGGAAGACGGTCGACGCTAACTAGTCGACGACGGCAGGGCAAACAAGCACATGACTACGACGAACGCACGACTTAACTAACTAACGACCGCGGAAGGGAGAGAAAAGAGGGAGGTCGAGAAGCAAGGAGGGGGATTGAGATAGCAAGAGGGAAAGGAGACGGTCGCCGGCTAACTAAATCGTGCAACACAAACACATATACTAACACGGACAACTAACACATAAAACCACTAACAGAGCTAAACATTACAATCTCTAACAACACATATCACAATTAGCACTGCTGTAAACACTACTGAACTACTAACAAAATACAGATTGCACAATTATCACCTAACAGATATCACAATAACAGCACTGGGCATAATACCATCTCAGTGAATACATGCACAATCACAGTTCTCAGATAAACATTCCACAGTGCAATAAACATGAACATAAAGCAAATCTGAAACAAACTAACAGAGCATAATCACAATCCACAGCATAGCCACTGTTCTCAGATGATAATCCACAATTCATCACACATTGCAAATGGTAATTGTCAATTAACAGTGCGACCAGTAATTAAAAGAAAATGAAGAAATAAAGGGGGAGGAGATTAGACCACCGAGGAGGGGTTGAAGAAGCAGACGGGAGGCCGAGCTCGGTGGAGATGTTGCCGGAGTGGTGGCGGTGAAGTGAATGCAGTCGGTGGAGATGCAGCCGGGTGGAAGAAGTTGAGGAAGTGATGTCGGCCGGTAGGTGAAGCAGAGGAAGACGTCAGAGAGGTCGCCGTCGGTGGATGCAGTAGAGGAGCCGCGTCGGCGATGGTGAAGAAAAGGCCGTCGGTGTCGGTGGAGTGGAGGCAGTGGAGATGTCGATGAAGCCGAGGCGGCGGCCGGTGAGCCGAGAAGGGGTCGGTGGAGGTGTTGGAGGCGGCGGCCGGTGAGCCGAGAAGGGGAGAGGTTAGGTAGAGGCGGCGGCCGGTGGAGTGGCGACGAGATGGCGGCGTTGAGGCGCGCCGTGGAGAGGCGGGGGGGAACTGGTGGCGAGCCGGCGAGTCGGTGGCGAAGGGAGAGCAGCGGACGGAGAAGGGGGATGCGGCTGAGAGCGGTGGAGGGGAGGCGCGACGGAGGAGATGGAGGAGAAGGAGACCGGATGGGGAGAAGAAGGGAGGAGAGGTGGCGGCGCTCGGATGAGGAGGAGGTGTTGCGGTGGAGTGGCGAGAGGGTGAAGGGAGGCGCAGAGGTGTAGGGGCTGCGGCGGTGGAGCAGTGGTGGAAGTGAAGGAGGCGCGATAGAGTGGGCGGCCGCAGGCGAGATGGCCCGGCCTCGCCGGCGCCGGAGCAGAAGGAAGGGGAGGAGAAGCAAACGGGGGGCTAGGGCAGGGAAGCAGAATGCCGGGCTCGGCCTTGTCTCCACAGGCGGCGGCGGCTTTTGAGGAATTGGGGATTTGGCAATTTTGCATTTTAGCCCTCCAAGTTTTTAGGGTTTACAATTAGATCCTTTTCCCATTGGATTTCTTCTGTTCTGGCCCTTCCGGAGCTCCGTTTTCAACGCGGAAAAATCCCACGCGTTCGTGACGACGCGTACAACTGTACGGAGCAGTCCAGATTTGTCGTTTATGCGCCTAGATCGCGCCGGCCTGCGGAAAAGTGCAAAAAAATGTAAAATGGTCCATTTTGAGCAATTAAATATAGAAAATAGTGCAAATGATGATAAATGGTCCTTAAATGCGAAAAATAATGAGGCAAAATGATGGGTAAATGTATATAAAAATGACGCATGTCAACAACACACGCTGTCAGGGGGAGGCCGGTCAGATCGCCACTTATGGGCCGGTCAGACCGCACCCTGGCCGCCGGTTTGACCACCCTTGAGTGGCCGGTCTGACCGCCCGATGAACTCCGGTCAGAGCGCCCATCGAATTCCAGAGGAGACAACAGGCTGAAAATTTCAGGAAAACTGAGAACTTCAAACTGAAAAGAAATTTGAGGCTTCCTTTTGGATTTCTCTACCCGGAATGAAAGGATTATAACCTAAATAACCAGAGGGGCCTTGGAAACCAAGAAATTTCAACTAAAAAGCAAGAAATCAAGATTTGGGATAAAAACCTGAAAACCAACAGAGGCAGCCCCAAAATCCAAGTTCCTATCCAAACCTTGAACCTTTGCCCATGAAGCTTTGAGAATAGCTAATTAATAGCCTCAGGACTCAAGATACCAAGTTTCATGCCATCTCATGGAAGGAATAAAAAGGGACCAAGAAACCCTAGAAATGAAAAAGAAGAACAGAGGAGCCCAAGAAGTAAAAACTGAAATTAAACGTGGTTTGCTCTTAGGATTGACTTGCCAAATGGCTTTGGAGCATATCCTAGATCACAGCAACCCATTTTGCTACTCCTCAGCAAGAAAGAACTCAAGAACACAAATCTGAGAAATCAAGCAGAGAGGAGAACGAAGAACAAAACCAACGAAGAGAGCTCATGGACTCAATCAAACTCAAATAAAGCCATCTAAAATTGATCTTGATGAAGAGAGATGAATGATTACATTGAGTATTAACTCATATCATCCCTACAACCCCATACATGATTGAAGGATCAAGAACTCACTACTTGCCTCCCTCAAGAACACAAACAAAGAACCAAGAAACCAACGAAGCTCTGCTCTCTCCAACAGCTCTCACCAACTAAAGCACTAAATAAGCAAAGCAAAAACAAACCCCTAAAGCCATGAAGACCATGCAGGAGACACCCTCCTTTTATAGCCTCCCACTAATGGATTTGCCTCTCTCTTTACCCGCTAAGCCTCAACAACTCTAGTGCTTTATCCGTAATCCGCTTCCTTTAGTGCAGCTTTGCGTTTTTACCGAAACGCCCCTCCTGCACCTTCCAGGAAGCTTCCTCGTGTCTTGCCGTCCAAGCATCGCAACCACCTCGAGTCCTCGCCATCTTCGGCACACCTCGACCGTTCTGACCTCGGCACCGCCTGCGCCTAGTCCGGTCCTCCGTGCCTCGCCACAACTCCGCCTCGACGTCCTGCAGCCATCACGGACAAGAAACACATCACATAGCACCGCTCGATAACATGTAATCAACAGAAACATTAAGAGTAATCTTAAGCAAGTAAAAGTCCAAACCCGTCGAATCAAAAGACTAAGCATCCTAAGCCCATACGACCAAGTTTGACTAAGTCCGACCGAACCGATTGCACCACGCAATGAAAAGGCACGAACGTCAGAAACCAAACTCGAATTTCCTAAAACTAATGTCAATTACTCGTCACACACATCTGGTCACCTCCACATGGTCTCTCAATTTTTGTAAAAATGAAAAGACCAACTTTAAGTTTGAAATATTTTTCCTAAGTCTAAAACATCTCCAGAAATTTCTGTGAATTTTTCTAAAATTTTTAGACTTTATTTACTATTTTCTAAGTGTTTTTGAAAGTTCCTAAAAATCTAAATCTATTTTAAAACCTAAACACTCCTTGGGGCTGACACGTGTTAAGCTCTGATTCAATCCACCCCTCCCCATCTAATCTCAGCCACTCTCATCCACTTACCCCTTCGTTTCTTAGCCGACGGTCTGGACTAAATCCACCGATGCTAGATTTAATCTCAGCCCTCCATCTTCACTTATTCCCCTTCTCTTTCATCCGACATTTGAGATCTATTACTTGGCCACACGTCGCTTATCCGACAGCGCCTGATCACTGCCTCACTCCTCCTCTCTTCTCTCTCACTGACATGCGGGCCCGACCTGTCAGATCCCTCTTCCTTTCCCTTTCTTCAACCTCGCACCGCCGCCATTGCCGCGCAGTCAAGCTCTTCAATGCGTCAATCTTCTTCTTCTCGCAGTCGTCACCTACGCCTTCCTCGTCGCTGTGCGCATGTCTTCTGCCCCTCCGCTAAGCGAAGTCGACGCCAGAGAGCCCTAGCCACCGACGCCATGCGCCGTCGCTCCTCCCTCGTCGTCGGCCGCCACTGAGCATTCCCGAGCTTCGCGCCAAGGTGCGCTGAGTTCCCCGTCGTCTCCTCTCTCCCTTCCACCCCTCGCCGGGCACCAGTGACCATTCGGTCTCGAGCGCCACCTCCAACCGGCGTAGCCATGTCAGCTCCCGAGCCTGCGTAGCAGCCAAGTGGCAGCCCAGTGGCAATCACGTTGGCTCTAGTTATGCAGTTAGCCAAAACCCCCACCACATCAGCAGTGGACTGAGTCCACGGTGAACCAAGCCAATGCATGGACACAGTTCACCATAGATCCAGGCCCACCTCTCAGCCAAATATAATTCTTTTCGTTTTGAAAAATAAATTGGCAGAAAAATCATTTCTCCTGCTTACATCACCCTGACGTCAAAAAATCTCATTTTCGTAGAAAAATAATTCCAACGAAGATCATTTCCTCTGTTGACGTCATAATCATCCTTTTTCAGTACAAAAATAATTTAGAAAATCTCTATTTTCCTTTTTCTTCAGTTTCAAACTTCCAAAAGCCCGTTCTCCTTCATCCTAGCTCCGATTGGACCCATTCAAATTTGTAAATTCTTCAAAAATTATAATCTATACATTTCTATCCTATTTTAAAATTATTTGGATTTAATTAAAGCATAGAAAATAAAAATATTTTAATTGGTTAAAATAAACTTCAATTAAATCTGAAATTATTTTATTTCATCTTTTTAGATTCCAAGGATTTTTGTCGAATGTTCTTGAATTTTTAATTTATTTTAGTTTTGGAATTTTTCTAGATTTTTTCTTTTTTTCCCCTTCTATTTTCTCTCTCTTTCTTTTTCTTCTTCGAATAGTTCATCCCGAAAGTGCAGCTACCATGAGCAAGCTTCGAAGCTTTTCAAAACCCATGATTTCGTCCGTGATTTTTTGCGCAATCAAGATCATTCAATCCCTCTCATCAAGACTCCTCCATTCTTGGCCTTAGCCCTTAATTTCATGCGCCCGTTTCATCGGAACACGCCATGTCGCTGAAAGACACGTCGCGCAAATCTCCTCATCCGGCCAACCTCCACCCCTATAAAAGAGAGCTCTGGGAACCCCTCCTCATCCTCATCCACCCCCAAAAATCTCAAATCCTCCCTCCATGGACCTACAGTAGAGTTCCACCATTCGAACGCCGTTCCTTGGCCGTTTGCGCCACCTACAGTAGAGTTCCACCACCATGGACCACATCATCGGCTTCACATTCACGTGTTCTAATGGTGCTTCCCTCGCCTTCGTCGGATCATCGACGCCACCGTGGGCCAAACCGCGCCGTCGCGTCTCTCGTCACCGACGGTCGACCGTGCATGTTCCACCACAACCGAGTTGAGCATTGTGTTCCCCATGTTCTCCTCTTCATGTCGCCGCAAACCTCACCCGCTATCTCCTCTCCGTTTGCCTAGAATGCCGACGTCAACCCACCGGTCACCAAAGGTATTCTCCACCGTGTTCCGTCACCATCCAATGTCCTTTGGCCAAGCCATTTATACCATTAAGTTTGCCTATGCATTCTATGTCGTGCTTCCATCGCCATCACCTCAAGATCCCTGAATCCTCGTCGACCTTGTCAAGCCCCGACACTAAAACCGTGTCTTTGCATACACCACTTTTTCAGCACCTCATTTGATTTTTGTCCATGTCATATCGTTTCCTAGCCTCCAGGAAATTTATCTACTATTTTTACTTAATTTTTCGTGGAGCCAATTGTTAGAAATTGAGCTTTCCGCGAAAATAGCCATTTTTGACTTCCCAACGTCAATTTGTCACCTCCGGTGAGTTTTATCTTATGCCATCACTTCTGTCAGAATTGTTTCATCATGTTCTATGTTGTGCTTCCCTCCTTTCCTCCAAAAACCATCCACAAATTTTTGCCTCTGACACCTAGCCATAGCTGCCTAGGGCATCTCGCGTTCCCATCTATCTAGTGATGCTTTCTCTAATTCTTTCATGTCAAAATGTGCCAAACCATCCTAGGTAGCTACCTTCCAAGTGGTTTTAGATTCGCTTCACCAAGCACCAAGATATCAAGTTTTTCCTTTTTCTTTACCGTCGTTATTCAACGTCGATCATATCATCTCCGATAAATTTTCAGCTTATCCTACATCTCTACATTCCATACCTGAGTACTATCTCTCTCCAACCTGTCGGTGCCACTACCACGGAATCACTACCGTTTTTCTCTCACCACTGGTGATTGCCGCCATACCCACGTCACCTCCTTCGCCTCATCGCCGGGGTTCCTTTTTGCCCATTTGCCGGCCACTTCGCTGCTCTGTTCATCACATGCAAATTCCAACCTTGCTTCTTGGATTTTTCATCATTTCATGTGATATCCAAACTTCCAGATATTCGTTCTCCCACATATGAACTATGAATCCATTGATTCTTTCTCCTAAATTCATCTAGAAACATAATCTATCCCTCAATATATATTTTATAATTTTTGATTTTATTTGGATTTTATTAGAATTTATTTGCTTTGGTTCTTCGCGAGTAGACTACGACGATTCGGAAGAATTCGACGAGAACTCACACCAGACTACAGAGCAAGGCAAGTCACACACCTTGATCATGTTGATCCCAGATTGTGAAATAAAACTACGTTGTTTTAAAATATTCTGCATGCATATTTTTATTCAATGTATTTCAATTTAGTTTTAAATTTAATTATTGCCTACTTGTTAATTCCTCCATTGACATTGGATTCCTCAACACCTTGTCACACTAGAATAAAACTCTAGTTAGTCCACAAGTATTGGCTAGAGAGTTCTATATCAAATGCTTAGACCCGCTTAGACATAATATTTATTTTGGGATACCTTTTCACATAAAATGATAAGGTTTTCAAATGTATTCTTGACTTCGGTGTGACAAGAAGGAGTATGAAATATTTTGAAAATAAAATATAAAATCTGGTTTAGACGTAGGCTAATGGTTAGGTGGTGGGTGGAAGCATGCACTTTTGTTCAGAGACACAGTGTTGATTGTCGGGCACAGAGGGTATGTGGTTGAGCCTAAGTCAATTAAGAACTGGTCTATGAGCTATTGTTGTGAGGCCATATCGTACTATCACAAGGCTGGTATGGGACAATCCTGGCTGATTAATTTGTGGGTCACAACCTGAGTCATGTCATAGGTTGAAAGTGAGCATGGCGTAGGCTATGAGAAGTCTCACTCGACTCAAAAGGGGGTCCAGGTCTGGTGGATTCCTTACTAGGGTGAAACCTTAGTGTTGGCTTGGTCAGGTTGAAGGCTTTGCATTGTAAAAGACTTGTGAAAATCTCCTCGCCGTACAATTAAGGCAGTGTGTTAATCCGGTGGCAATATGGGATGATCATGTCTTGTGGGTAAAGCTGTACAATCTCTACAGAGTCTATAATCTATCCTAGATAGCCATGTCCATAGTTATGGGCATGCGGAGTAAAAGTTTTTCATGGATTAGACTTTGTTTTTCAAAATGGTTTATGAAATCCTTATGGATGGATGGAATCCATACGAGATCTTTTGGAAAAGATGGTCTGGGTGGGATGCCCGTAGTTAGGTTAGTGTTTGGTCGGAGCCTGCACTAACGGTACTAATTTCATTTACAGCTACTGTTTTTACTTATTGTATTAAATTTAGCAATTTTAATCTATTTACTGTATTTCTTTAAATGCTATTTTATGCACAAATAACCCTATATGCCTTCCTTTGTTGCCTTTATCATTATGATGCATTTCTCTGTGTGACTTGCGGAGTAAAAGTTTGTACTCATCTTACTATCTCCACACAGAGAAAGACGACTTCGACTACGGTGAAGACTTGCATTTCTTTGTTGTCTTACTGTCATTTGCCTGTGGCAGGCTTGTTGGGCTTCTTCCACTTCGGTTTTTCCTTCCGCTGCTTATATTTAATTTTGGCTTATTTGTGGTGGATGTAAACTTTGGCAATTATGCCCATATTTAGTTAATAAATGTCATTATGGTTGATATTTATCTTTGTTGTCTACTGTGTGCACTAGCTGATCCTGGACTAGTGCGATTTACATAGAGGATCCAGGAGTTGTTGCTTTGGGCTTTGACACGCAGGGAGCAATGGGTGGAGCCTGGGTCTCTTCATAGCCGAAGGAGAGGCACTATGCTGGTGCTATTGGAGTCAACCGAAGCACAGGGAAAAGCATGGCCGGGCGACGCGCAACGTGACATGGGCGTGACAGCGAGCAGGTCGGCTGACGCCGGAACAGGGAGAAGAGTGGGGTCCAGTGCGGGAGGATCGGAGTGTGACGCAATGGAGGCGACGGGCGACATGTTGGCGCAGGAATAGTGACAAATGAACAAGAATAGCAAGACTAGGTGGGCAGACGCACGGAGGAAGAAGACGACGCGGGTGCATTATCTCTGTGTGTGTGTGTGTGTTTGTGTGTATATATATAGGAAAATTACATAAGGCACCAAACATAAGAACCGTCCAATACACATGTATGATTGATGCAAATTTCAGAGTTTGGGTTTGAAATATTGTATACCCTTAGATATATTTATGGTATATGAGTTTTGAACTATTTTTGAATTCAATGCTACTAAAGTTATTATACCATGAGACTAGCTTAAACTATTTACACTGAAGATGAATTGAAATTTTTTTGGAATATGATATCTCGAATACACTTTTTATGGGTATGTGAAGATACCCATGTCAAACGTCGCAAACCTTAAAACATATCAACAGGTATTGATTTGGGTGACCAAACACCTAGGTGATATATATATACACACATGCACGCACACGTTTGGAATCCAAGGGGTGAAGAAAAAGGGATAGTACAACAAAATAAGTTGCTTCTTAGTGTATATTTGGAATTAATGTAGTACAATTTCCCATGAATTTTGCAAAAAAATCTCATGTAAAACTTCATTGGATTTGCTAACGCCGAAATGTCCGATCCGAACACTAGAGCCGTATGGTGGGTCACAACATTTCTCAACTATATGTACAATATTTCTCGGCCATGTAGACAACAAAATTATTAAATTAAAATCTCGATGTTGCATTGTTTGTTGCTGATTGTTGCACACATGAAATCAAAATATTGCAACAAACAAAGACCTACCTCCAGTGCCGGGGAAGGCGGCGGCGAGGCCTTGGGTGCGGTGGGCGGTGGGAAAGTGGTGTGCATGGCGTGGATCCGGTGCCAGAAGGAGAAGGCGGTAAAGCTTGTGCAGCATGGATCTATCGGGGCGTTGGCGAGGGCGACGCGGAGGAGTAGGCGGAGTTGAGGAGTTGAGAGGCGCACTTGCGGATCTGCATGGTGGACTGATTTGGGGGCGCATGGTCGTGGGGGGGGGGAGGAGGTGGAAGAAGAGGGGGAGTGGGGGGAGGATCTGGCGGAAGGCCTGGAGGGGGAACAATGAAGGAGAGAGGGGGTGGTCGTGGGTTTTATTGTGTGAGGCGTTCGACTACTTGTTTTTCCCGAACGTCCACACTGTAGCAATCCCTACTTCATTTCCTACGTAAATTAGGAAAAATTCACGTGTTGCAAAATAATTATTCTTTCTTAGTCTCTCGGTTCTTTGTGTCGTAGTTTCGCCATCTCAATGCATACAACGATTTGACTCAATTTTATCAAAACTTGTGTATACATCTCTCATTCATAAGTTTCTTTTTTTGGTCGAATTGTGAGACCTTTTTTTGTGCCAAATTGTTTCAACCTTCAAAGCGATTGCAGCTGTTGGTGTGCATCAATACTGATCATCACAGACGGATTTTGAGTAAAAACCGTCTGTGATATTCCCTTCAACCGCTAAATATATTTCTGTTTTTTGGCTAGCCTCAGGAAATGCTAGCCATGCCCTCTGAAACAAGCAGATAACCACAGACATAAAACATATACAATTCACACATCTCATTTCATTTCGGATATATTTCACATCTCAATTCATTTCACAGACATAAAACATCCAATTGACAACGCACTTCATTTCACAAACATAAAGCATCCATTTCGCAAATCAATTAATTCAATTGAAATAAAATATCCATTAACAAATACACAATTACAAAAGATCTACACTGCATTTGCACTTAGAATTACAATAAAAAATCATTCTGCGCAGTGGAACTCTCCATCTGATCTTACGACTTTAGTCCACAAAAACCAAATGAACTCTCCTCGAATTTTTGCAAAGTCCGGCTGTTGCAATGCAAATGTAGAGATAGGCGCAGCCTGTCGATAGGAATATCAACACGCGCACATATAAAACTTGACATATATGAAATAAATGTGGAAAGATTGACAAACCTTAGTATTGGTGATCTTGGTGGAATCGAGGAGTAGTCTCATATGGTGGCACACGTAGTATCCACACGTGTTGCTCGGCTGCTGCTGGTGGCACTGCAAAAAATAGAATGTGTTAAATCAAGTGGCATTACTACTAAGTGTTGTATATGATTAATTAATGTGTAGCTAGCGAATACCCGAAAATTGCGAGCATGTTTCAAGGGCTTGGCCCCTGTCGTCGAGCCATGTGTTTGTTGAACGTATGTGGCGAACGACCTTCGTTATTCGAAAAAGTTAGATTAGTCATTCGGAAGGAAAGAAAGAGTACAATGTACAATGTACGTACCTATCGAGTATTTGGGCGATAACTGTGTACTTGGATTTGTTCTTACTTAGAGAATCAAGGTATATAGCCTTGTTCCATTTTGGTATAATTACAATTAAAATCCAATGGAAGTGCTCATTGTATGGCATAAGAACAAATTCCTTATCTTGGTGAGCCAGCAGTGCTTGTGTAATATAGTTCTCGACGAAGGATGCATCCTCGTTGATGGTATCAATGGCGACCAAACGTGGGTCCAGGAAACCAATTGGTGATTTCGATGATCTAGCTTCGGTCAGCATGAATCTATATATATACACAGAAAAGCAATAAATTGTGACATATATCGGTATTACGTGAACAGAAACTGTGGTTGTACAGACTTACAGCGTCCAGCATCGAACGAGTGAGGCGTCGAGAGCGTTGAGCGTGAAAAGTTCAAATATATCGTCAAAGGTCACCGCGAAGACACATTCGTGAGCTTCGTGCACGAAATGTTCCGGCTTGAATTTGACAGTGATACCTGAGCGCCGTTCTGCCTCTGGCCTATTGGACTGTTCCATATACCAAGCGTGGAATCTTTGGCAACCAAGTCCTAATTTTAAGAGGTGCTCTTCCGGGAATATCATCGGCTCGTCTAGCACAAATTTGCGGGCCAATGGCAGATACGGGATATCGTCATCATCCTTCGTCTTTGATTTGCCATGGCCACTGCCTCGACTGTAGGTCGACTTTGTGGTAGTCGACTGTAATAGTACAGACGGTGCAAGTTGCTTTGCCGAGAATAGCACCCGTGGAGATAGCACCGGTGCAGGTAGCTCTACTTCGCACTGCCCTTTTGGAGATGGCACCAGTGCATGTTGCTCTAGTTCGCACTGCCCTTTTGGAGATGGCACCAGTGCATGTTGCTCTGGTTCGCACTGCCCTTCTGGTCCTGCCACCGGTGAAGAAGCCTCCAGGGAGATGTCGCTTTTGGGCTACTGGATGAATGTTCCAATGGCCTGCCCTAGAGTCACGATCTCGTCGTTGGGGGGCTTCGGTAGCGGGACGACCTCAAAATTGACATGCACACCATCCACCATTAACTTTTGCGAAGCCTGGCGCTAAAGCTTGACCGTGCAGCATGGCCCCGATACCAGACGGATATACCTGGCCCCAAGCAGCGTGCAAGGGAACAGAGGCATATCTCACTTGGAGCCTGCACTTCGTACGCTCCTACATAACGATACAGAATTAGCTAGTCGAATAGGCCTATCAATGGAGCAAGCATTCAAGAGATAATAATTATTACCAGGACGTCGTCCATAGAAAATCTGGCATCGGTTTGCGTCGGATTGGACGCGCAACTACTCGGACGGTTGTGCGGGATAGCTAGCACAGGAGCGGTGGCGGCGGCCTGCTGACTTTCTGTCTGTTTCCGCACCTCATCTCTGACTACATCAGCCAGCTCATCCATTAGCTCCTCTCTAGGAGATGCATTGATCTCTTCTCGTAGCCGTGTGTCACGCTCGGCTTTGTTTCTCTTCCTGCGCCGATACATGTCGGAGTCATCCTGGAAACCATGTTTCCAAGGAACGTAAAGCCCAAGGCCTCTCGTACGGCCCGGGTGCTCCTTGTTTCCCAGGGCCGCGGAGAGCATATCATTCTCCCTTGTTCTCTGGAATGATCTCAGGGTAGTTTCAAAACTCAGCTCTTCCTGCAAGAGCACGACATGTCATTTCACTTCGTACGAAGTTGTGGAGTAATTACAAGCTGCATAGTTCGATCGATATCTTACCAGGCGCTTAGACACTTGCTGGTCTACAGGGTTTCGAAAGGATACGTCCCCCGATGTCGTTGTGGATGACCTTGCTCTAATCCAATTTCGAGCGCGCTCATCCGGCATATTGGCAAATGGCGGGGCGGTGTCCTGCAGGGCTGCCTGGTCATCCTCGCTCCTCCACTGCGGGATTTTACCCGCATACCCAGCTGTGCCAAGTCTGTGGGGGTGTGTGTTTTTTGCCTGGAGGGCCTTGTGCGCCGCACTTGTACTTTTGAAATCTTCGGTCGTCTTCGAAGCCTTGAACTCTTCCCATTGTGGTTCCAGGAATGGGTATTTATGAAAGGCCGTTTCGTCTTTCTCCACGTAGTCCTTGACAAGCTTGCTCTTGAAGTTCTTCCATGCTTTGCACGCCCCTAGCAAGGCTTGTCGTTGCACGGCGTCTTGGTGTTCTTCTGGGATCTCGAACAATGCCAAAATTTCTGTCCACAGCTCTCTTTTCCGAGTCGCAGGCACGTCCTTCCACGAATTGAATGTGATCTCAATTCGTTCTCGTGCAACAATTCCAATCATGCTCTTCCATGCGCTTGCTGCTTTGCGAGGAAGGAGAGGGACCCCAGACACATCGACATGTGTGATGGTAAATCGGCCCTCAGGCTTCTTCGATAGCCCTCTTCCTTGGCGTCTTGATTTTGAAGCGGACGCCTCCGGCGATGGTGTTGAAGAATGCGTGGATGACATTTTGCTCAATTTGTGGTTCTATTAGAATAAGATAAGAAAGTGCCATACCATAAGATAAGAAAGTGCAATATCTATCTATTTCGCTCAATATAGGCGATTACAATACATATATATGTGTATATACATACATACATATACATATATATACCTACATATATACATATATAGAATCAATATCTATCTATTATTACTACAAGGTCTCTAAACAAAGTTCTATGAAGCAAATGACACAAACTAGTGTATCCGGTTCATTGAACAGGATACACTAGAGTGTGTCACTTGCTTCATGCCCCTTGAAGGTCTATGTGGCATATACTATTACTACAAGGTCTCTAAACAAAGTTCTATGAAGCAAATGACACAATCTAGTGTACCCGGTTCATTGAATAGGGAACACTAGAGTGTGTCACTTGCTTCATGCCCCTTGAAAGTCTATGTGGCATATACTATTACTACAAGGTCTCTAAACAAAGTTCTATGAAGCAAATGACACAAACTAGTGTATCAGGTTCATTGAATAAGATACACTAGAATGTGTTACTTGCTTCATGCCCTTTGAAGGTCTATGTGGCATATATATGAAGCAACAAGCATCAATAATAGAATCAATAACAGTCTAAACATGAATATGTATGACAATGTAAAAGGCATGTATCAATTAAGACTAGCAACAAGCTCAAGTTTTAATTGATTAATTTGTGCTCTCAAATTGTAGGGTTGCACAAGATTAATCTTGGCCGTCCTGCTACTAAATCATATACTCTTCCTTGATTGGTTATGTCAAATAATGAATTCAGTCTTTTGAGCTCTAGATACAAATCAAGATATATTCAGCATGCATATATTCAGACAGCAGTATTCATACAGATCAAGACCATACAAGTTATCTTTACCCAATAATTCAGTCTTTTAACTTGTCAAGATTAAATCCTAACAGATCAATTTAATATCTTTGCACAATAATTTAGTCTATAACCTGAAAACTGCATGAACCGACAGCTATTAGAGCTCAAAGACTGAATGAACCAATGTCAGTATACGAATTTATCATCATCGAGCAACTATAAATCCCACAGGCAATCTCAGTATATGAATTTATCATCATCGAGCAACTGTAAATCCCACAGGCAATCTCAGTATATGGAAGATTAACAAACTTGCACAGGGGAGGTGGCCGACGAGGGCTCGGGGAGGCGACGGGCTCGAAGGAGGCGGCGACAGGCTCAGGGGAGGCAGCGACGGGCTCGAGGGAGGCGGCGACGGGCTCGAGGGAGGCGGCGATGGGCTCAAGGGAGGCGGCGACGCGCTCGGGGAGGCGGCGACGGGCTCGGGGAGGCGGTGCCGCGCTCGGGGAGGGTCGCTCGGGGGAGGCGACGGGCTCGAGGGAGGCGGCGACGGACTCGGGGAGGCGACGGGCTCGGGGGAGGCGGCGACGCGCTCGGGGAGGCGGTGACGCGCTCGGGGAGGCGGCGACGCGCTCGGGGAGGCGACGGGCTCGGGGAGGCGACTGGCTCGGGGGAGGCGGCGACGGGCTCGGGGGAGGCGACGGAGGAGCGAGGAGGCGGCGAGATTTAGTAAGTGCAGGATACGCGAAAAACCCTAGACAGGGGGTATATGTAGGAGGTTTATTACAGATGATTCTAAAGTAAGAACCGTCTGTGATATCAATATCACAGACGGTTATACGTTTAGAACCGTCTGTGATAGTATGACTATCACAGACGGTTCTACGTTTATAACCGTATGTGATAGTCATACTATCACAGACGGTTCTTACTTTAGAACCGTCTGTGATATTGATATCACAGATGGTTCTTACTTTAGAACCGTCTGTGGTAAGCCCCCCGACTGTAGTAATTAAGACAACACCAACCAGCTGTTGCGCATTCATATACACAACACAAATTAACCAGCTGCATTCATATACAACACCAACCAGCATAAATGCAAATTCACATATACACAACGTATTTCTTCACACATTTTCACATATACATAAATGTAAATTCACAAATATATCACACACATGCATTGTTGTATACATAAATGTAAATTCACAAATACATCACACACATGCATATTTCTCATTCTACTTGCTTATTTTCCTTTAAAAATTAGCCCTTCATGATGATCAATGCGTACATAACTAGTTTCGTCACGTTGTTCGACGTCATCGACCCTTATGCCTTTTCCAAAAGGAGGTAACTCGTCAAATTGATTGTATTTTTTCTCGTCCACTACATTCTCTACTCTAACAATTCTTCTTTTTCCATGAAGAACTACATGGCGTTTCTTATTTGCCGGGTCGGTTACATAGAAAACTGGAACAACTTGGTTGGCGAGTACAAATGGTTCATCTTTGTACCCGACACGTTGGAGGTCCACGGTAGTGACACCGTACTTGTCAACCTTCACCTGTGGGAGATGCACCCAACGGCAGCGAAATAAGGGGATCTTGAAAAGTACGTAGTCGAGCTCCCAAATCTCTTCTATGAACCCATAGTATGAGCTTCTCGACCCATCAGTACTGAACGCATCTATGCGGACACCGCTGTTCTGGTCAGTGCTCTTTACATCCTGAGACCGCGTATAGAATGTGTACCCATTTATGTCATATCCTTGCCATGTCACAACTGTAAATGTTGGCCCTTTTGCCAACCATGTCAGCATCTCACTTGGCGAGCTCCTAGCGATTTGTTCCTTCAACCATTGGTTGATCCGACTGTTGTGTTGCCTCATGATCCAAACATCCGGCCGCTCCGGATTCTGTTGCCGAAGCACATCCTTGTGCTGGTCGACATAAGGCGCCACTTCAGTCATGTGTTGCAAGACCGTGAAATGGGCTTGAGTATACGTGTCAATATCTGCAGTGATTGCTTTCCTTCCGATAGTTCCAATACCCTTCAGCCTCCCTTCATGACGAGATTGAGGCACACCTATCGGTTGAGTCTGAGCCATATAATCGACACAAAACTCAATGACCTCTTCGCTTGCATAACCTTCGACGATGTTGCCCTCCGGCCGAGATCAATTCCGTACGTAGGACTTGAGAATTCCCATGAACCTCTCAAATGGGTACATGCTACGTAGGAATACGGGCCCGCATATTTTTATCTCCCACACAACGTGAACAATGAGATGGACCATGATATCGAAAAACGAAGGAGGGAAATACATTTCAAGGAGACATAGAGTCATCACCACCTCGTCCTGCAGAGCATCTCGTCCTTTGGGATCGATGACCTTCTGAACAATTGTGTTAAAGAAATAACATAGCCTCATGATTGTCTCTCGGACTTTGATCGGCAAAATATTTCTAATTGCAATAGGGAGCATCTGTGTCATCAGCACATGACAATCATGAGACTTCATGCCATTTAACTTCAAATCTTGCATTGAAACAAGTTTCTTCACGTTGCCGGAGTAACCAGACGGAACTTTGACACCATGCAAGCACTGGCATAGTTCTGTTTTCTCAGCCTTGGATAGAGTGTAACACGCAGGGGGAAGGTACGTTCGTCCATTATCAGTGCTTGTCGGTGCTAACTCAGGCCTGATGTCCATGTCAGCCAAGTCAAGCCGTGCATTGACGCCGTCCTTTGTTTTATCACGGATGTTCAGTAAGAGACCAATCAAGCTGTCGCATACATTCTTTTCTACGTGCATGACATCGATGCAGTGTCGAACATCTAGGTACTCCCAATAAGGTAAGTCCTAAAATATTGATCTCTTCTTCCAGGTGTTCTTCTCATGAGCCCTCAATTTACGTCCCTTTCCGAAGACAACATCTAAATCCTTAACCATATCATAAACCTCGTGTCCCCTTAAATACCTTGGAGCTGAATCATCTTCCTTCTCTCCGTCAAATTGTTTCTTCATCTTGCGGTATGGGTGAGCCCTCCGAAGGAACCGGCGGTGACGCATGTAGACGGTTTTGCGTGAGTGTCTCAGCCACACACTCTCAATACCATCTAAACAATGAGTACAAGCTTTGGCACCTTTTGTACTATGGCCCGATAGGTTACTAAGGGCAGGATAATCATTTATGGTGCTGAACAATAAGGAGCGCAGAGTGAAGTTCTCTCGGTTGTATGCATCCCATACCTGTACCCCTTCGTTCTACAGTATTTTTAGATCTTCCACCAAATGTGCTAGGAACACATCGATATCATTCCTAGGTTGTTTTGGCTCTTGGATAAGTATCGACAGCAAAATGTACTTTCGCTTCATACACAACCAAGGAGGAATGTTATAGATGCAGAGAGTCACGGGCCATGTGCTATGTCGGCTGCTCATGCTACTGAAAGGATTCATTCCATCTGTACTCAGTCCAAATCTTATATTCCTTGGTTCTGCACCGAACTCTGCAAAACTCCTATCGATGTTTCTCCACTGTACGGAATAAGCATGGTGTCTTAGCATTCCATCCTTCTTGCGCTCCTCCGAGTGCCAACGCAGCAGTTTTGCCTCCTTTGGATTTGCAAAAAACCTTTTCAAACGGGGAATTATAGGAAAATACCATGCCACCTTAGCAGGAGGTCCTTTCTTCACCTCTGTTCCCTCGCCATCATCTGATTGATTGTTACGTTTATATCGGGATGCGTTGCACACCGGACATACATGCATGTTTGCATACTCTTTACGGTAGAGGATACAGTCGTTCGGACATGCATGTATTCTTTCTACTTCCATTCCCAATGGACAAAGAACCTTCTTGGCTTTATACGTGGTTTTAGGCAACTCATTTCCCTCCGGAAGCATGTCCGCTAAAAGACCTAGCAGCGTCGTGAAACTCTTGTCGGACCAACCGTTGCTTGCCTTTAATTTCAAGAGTTCAAGCACGGCCGACAACCTCGTGTACTTGCAGCACGTGTACAAAGGTTTCTCCGAGTCCTCCATCAAGCCTCGGAATTTAACATACTCTCTCTCATCATAGTTCTCTTCTACATCGCGAAGCATCTGATCCAGATTATCATCGTGCAACCTATCCGAATCCGAACCACAATCGACATCAGCCGGCGGCATGTCATTCACTTCACTGGCGATGTCATCCGGCGGCATATCATTCACTTCACTGGCGAGTCATCTGGCGGCATATCATTCACTTCACCGGTGATGTCATCCGGCGGCATATCATTCACTTCATCGGCGATGTCATCCGACGGCATTTGATCATTCACTTTACCATGACTGGTCCAACACGTATAACCCTTTTTGAAACCCCTCCGAATCAAGTGCGCTTCAATTTGCCCTCGGTTCTTAAACATCTTTAAATTCTCGTAGTCAGTGCATGGACAGTACATATATTCCACCCCCTTATTCAACATATCCTCCTCGGCAGCTCTTGTAAAAGCAGACACACCATTAATGTACTCTTCACTCACACGGCTCGCGGCATACATCCAGCTTCGGTTCTACATTACGTACATATATAACAACTTAGTATTAAAAATTAAATTAACTAATTATTACTACATATATACCGGCCACATGTATTATAATGAGGCTTAATTTGCTAGCTCAATTTATATTATAAACACAACAGCTATTATATAACCAACAATTTTGCAAACCATCTTCAATTAATAACACTCACCAATTACTTAGACCTAAATTTTAATGCATGCAAAAAAATAAAATTCATTACTAACCATATCTAGAGCAACCAGGAAAGTATAAATCTTCAAAGCTCAATATCTGCCTCGTCCCACCAAATTAAGTGGCTTGAAATCGCCAAGCTTGCCTACTCAGCGAAAGAGTACAGCACCAGCTAGATCTGGATCGAAATGAAGTCAGATGCGGTCTGAGCAGCGCAATAAATGCCCACTGCCATTATCACAGATGGTTTTTAATAAAAAACCGTCTGTGAATTATCACAGACGGTTTTTTATTAAAAACCGTCTGTGATAACCAGCATATCACAGACGGTTTTTAATTAAAAACTGTCTGTGATAATCTGGGATCATCACAGACGGTTTTTAATACAGACCGTCTGTGATACTAAATTATCACAGACGGTTCATAGTTAAGAACCGTCTGTGATACGCGTTTTCCCGACGCCGCCAACACAGACGGTGTCCAAATTAAAACTGTCTGTATTAGTGTTGGTCATAGACGGTTTTGTCAAACCGTCTGTAATTGGCCGTCTACTATTAGGCTTTCTGTAGTAGTGTTTGCAGTCAATCCAACAAAACTCTTCTAGTTTTTTGCACAGGCCCGCAAAATGTTTGGTACGTCTCCTCGTCAGTTACCACTAGTGCGTTATGGTATATTTTTGTGTCGACGAGCTGCTCACATGTGAACCAGTCGGGCTCCAAACAATTTCTGCTTCTTCGTTGTAATGAATCGATTTTTTAATTTCGTCTTTTTTTGGTTTTTTTAGCTTTTTAGGCTTTTTTTGCTTTTTCTTTTTTCCTTTATTTTTTTGCACTATGTGTGATATAACTTTTATTAAATTTAATTTCTCAGAAAAGCTAGAAACTGCTACACTACATTTTCAGCTACAGTGAAAAAAAACCAAAAAGCCAGAAGCCTACAGCTGTTTGGAGCACTACATGAAACCATGCACACCACAATCAACAGATTTTTTTCAAGGAGGAATGGGTAGAATTCAAGAGGAGGGGAGAGAATTCATGGCCATTAGATCTCTAATCTAATGGTCCTAAATCTGGATGATAGTTAGGAAGAAAACATCCGAATGACGTTTAACAAAACCCATCAACAAAAGGTGAACTAGCCCATTTTAAAGGCCCACATGATAGCACAAATTCGGATTAGAATCCGCTGGGAGCTGCTTTTGTTTTTCCTTTTGCCTTCCAGGACATTCTTTTTTTTTCTGCTGTATATATATCGTCTTTCCTTTGACGAAACCTGACGTCAGCTGCCTATTCCCGAGGCGGGTTCATCTTCTCCACTTCTCCAGCATGCATGCATGCATGGTGCTCATGATCTTCCCCACCACAAGCAATACTAGTATCGGACCGAAACCACAATACATGTCGTCCAATACAGCCCAAGAGAATGGTATATATATAGATCGTAGTACTGAAGATGTACGCGTACCAGTTGTTGCTTGAGGAACGGGGAATTAACGTACAAAACATCGATCTAATGCATGGGACAGATATCCATGCAGGGATATAATAGTCATTTAAAACAAATATTATTGTTTTTGTTTTTGCTATGATTGAACTTGATGTCTATATGCAACACATAGCGATGAAAATATTGATGCATGATCACATCCCATATTTTTCCATGAATGGATTACTCATTTCATGAAGAAATTTGGTTTTAATTATGTTTATCCTCGCTTAAAAATTAAAAATAATTCAATATATATCGTGTTTTAATTGTGCATTGAGTATGTGGATGTCACATCGATCAGAGCATAGTTATCAGGTGGATGCATATTTTATATATGGGAGGACTTGAATAATTTTGAATTAACAGATGCTGGCTGCGCACCGGATCCACATAAACCTATTGTGCATGCATGGATCCACATTAGCACTTGCACGAACACTTCTATTGTACATGCAGTAGTGTAGATAAACAGCTCGCACCATGCACGTGCGCAATTTTATTACCGGACACTAGATCTTAATTAATATGAGTACAACTTTATTCCACGCTCTGAACATCACACAGTACAACCAAATAGAAGATTGACAAAAGTACAGACCCCACTGATCATGTGGCAGTGATCAGCAGCATAAATGAAGCAGACACGGTACGTCTACATACGTGCTTTCAGGGGACAACACAAAACAAAAGTACACATATGCGCACACTTTGGTTCCGGCGGCTTTATTCAAAGACGACAAACAAACACGTGGGCACTCACCATGCATGCACACGCGCGGAGCCCGGATCGAGTCAGGCGACTGAATCGAGTTCATAATGGCTGGCTGGTTGAGCAACCCGGGCGACGTCCGTGATCTCGAGAGAGCTCTTGGTGAGCTTTTTGTGGCCAGAATTGTCAGTGTTGTTCGGCTTACTTGTAGACGGTGGATCAGCGGCGGTGATGGCTGCGGCGGCCGCGTCGTAGCCGATGCCCTTCCTGTTGGAGGGGAAGGTCATGAAGACAAAGCTGGCGAGGAACCCCGTCGCCAGCGGCATGTTCACGAGGAACTCCTTCCACGGCTCCGTCAGTCTGCTTTGGAGCAGGCAGATCTGTATTTCGTAGTCGTCGAACGCGAGGGACAGGAACACGAGGGCGCTGAAGAAGGCGTGCAAGAAGTCCCGCGGCTTCACCCTCCGCTTCTCGCACTCGTCGTTGAAGGCCTTGTCTTGCTCGTCGTAGTCGTGGTTGAACACGTAGAAGCCGGTGGGCAGGGCCAGCCCGTAGTAGATGTTGCCATCGGCGTCGGTGATGCTGTCGGTGAAGCAGAGCAGCGCGCAGACCGAGCCGAGGAAGCCGATGAGCCCCCAGGAGAAGACGCGGTTGACGCCGAAGCACTTGCCGTGGTTGGTGAAGGACGGCGCCAGCGTCTCGAAGGCCAGCGTGGTGCCGCTGGGCAGGAGCTTCGCCAGGTTGGCTGTCGTCGCCATCGACTTGTCGAACAACACCTTCTTCACGGAATCACCCTTATGAACAGGAACCTCGGTATCGGGTGACGCTGCCGGCGGTAGCGTTACAACTTTCCGCTCGGCCATGTTTCTGATCGACCTCTTCCCGCGCGGCTCGAGGGTTTTTGCGCGTGGATCGACGACTGCCTTGGAGGAGGTGGTGGCTGTATCGTATGCTCAATAAATGTGTGTGAGCAACTACGTCTGCATGCCCTTTTTATACACGGCGTCCGCACTGGGTGTACCAGTAGCAGTAACAGACAAGAACCAGATGCTGAGAGCTGGAAAGACCAAAGCGACGCGATAAAATGCGCCAGCCTGACAGATATTTTGTAGTTTACGTAGCTTGGGTATTAGGTAAAGTACCGGTGGTGAGCAACCACGCACAAGCCGATCGGCATACATATACACCATCAATTAAGTGGTTACGTACGTAGGGCCTAGAATTGCATTCCTAGCTGGTTCTCAATGGTACAAAGAGCTGGTCCATATATTCCATATATTCTATAAGATCGAGTATATCGAGTCAGGCCGTAAATGACTTTTTTAAAATCTTCTCTTAAATATCAACAATAACACACAGCGAAAACATAAATACTTAAGCACAACAAAGCCTCGAGCCAAAAGAAGCAAAATTCTAAAAATTCAAAGTCCCACCGGTCTGAGCAATCGATCAGACCTCTAGGTGATAAACAATAAAATCAACATGGTTTCAAATCTAAGAATCCAGTAACTTTTGATTTGTTAATCCAAATAACTTGATACTTAGCATGCGCTTTCTCTAAGATGTCACAAACCTATTTCAATCAACGATCGAGAGAATCATTGCCAAAGTTGTGACTCTTTTATATTTCAAGGAAGTTTGTACCAAACTGGGTAAAAGAGGGAAATCTCCAACTGCTCTTGCTCGTAAGTCTTAGATAAACTAGATGACCTTGGATGGGTTCTCACATATCATTGCAAGCTAGATCACAGCACGATTTCGACTCAATGCTTGGGAAACTGAGTTCATTTGTCCTCTGAAACCCTACACTAACAGAGAGGAATGCTTGGGAAAGAAACAACTGAAAAGAACAGGGAAAACAAACTCAGCATGGCCAACAAAAGAGGGGCCGGTCAGACCGCTAAAAGCAAGCTGGTCAGACCGCATGTGCAAGGCCGGTCTGACCGGTAGGTTATGGCTAGTCTGACCGCCTTGTGCTTGCCGGTCTGACCGCCGGCCCTCCTCGGTCTGACCGGGCCACGAATTTCAGCAAATGCAGAGGCCGAACTGCTGACAAAAAGGCTGAAAACCTGAGACTTTGAAAAGCAGAGAAATTGAATCTTCTCAGCTATTCCCCAGGGGCCTAAAGATCAAGGAGAAGACCAAAATAGACAAGAGAGGCTGGGAAATCAAGAAACTTCACCTCTGGAGCAAGAAATTGGCAAAAGCCCTAAAAACTGAAAACCTACAGAGGCAGGACCAAAATCAAAATTCCCTTTCAATCTTTGATCCTCTGGCCATGAAACTTTGCAGATAGGTATTCAATAACCTCTGGACTTCACATGTCAAGAATCAGGCCATCTCGTGAAGGGAAACAAGAAAAACATCAAAACCCTAGAATAGAAAAGAGATGAACAGGGGAGCCCAAAAGACAAAATCTGAAATTAAACAAAGTTTGCTCTTAGGATCAACTAGCCAAATGGCTTTTGAGCATCTCCTATGTCATAGCAACCCATTTTGGGCCTTTCCACCAAGAAACATCTCAAAACTCACAAAGTCAAGAAATCATATAAAGAGGAGAACGAAGAACAGAGAAGCAAGCACGAGAAATAAACTTCAGATTCTTCATCCCAAGAAACCAAGGATTATAGAGGAGTCCCATACGCATGGACATTAGAACAAGGATGATTACATGAAGGATCAACTCTCCCTCTCCATCTCAAGAACACATGAAGAACACTCAGGGAGGAGACAACCAGAGAGACACACTCAAAGAAGCATCGTAGGAGACAAAACCAACCTCATCTCCTGCTCTCAACAACTCCCTACCAACTAAAGCCTAAAGCCAAAGCAAACCCCTAAAGCCTATTTTGACTAAAGGAAACCCTAACTCTCTCCCAAAACCATGAGGGGGCATGCAGCCACTCCCTTCTTTATATAGCCCTTGGCTAACGGGTCTCCAACCCGTTACGCCTGCCAGATCCAACGGAACCCGCTCCCGCCTGTGCAGCCTTGCGTTTTTACCGAAACGCCCCTCGTGCACCTTCTGGGAAGCTTCCTTGTTCCTTGTCGTCCAAGCCTCACAACCACCTCGAGTCTCCGCCGTCTTCGACACATCTTGACCGTTCTGACCTCGACACCGCCCGTGTCTAGTCCGGTCCCCTCGTGTCTCGCCACGACTCCGCCTCGACGTCCTGCAGCCATCACAGACAAGAAACACATCAAATAGCACCGCTCGATACATGAAAGCATAAATAGCATCAGTAAGTCATACTTACGCATAATATAGTCCAAACCTGTCGAATCATCAGAATATGCATCCTAAGCCCTTTGACCAGGTTTGACCAAGTCCGACTGAGCCCGATTGCACCACGCAACGTTAAGGTCCGAACCAACCAAAACAATCCTGACTTCCCTAAACCGATGTCAATTACTCATCACACACATGGGATGACCTCCACATGGTCTCTCAATCTCCCCCTTGATGAGTATATTGACAAACCCAGAAAAAACGTGAAGTTGAGTTTGAGAAAGAAGTCAAACATGGTCCAAAGGAAGAAGCAAAAGAGCCTCATGACCATGTTGACAAAGGAGCACTAGAGCTACACAAGAAAGAGCAAATTTTTCTTCAAAGCTCTACAAAGCTTCCCAAATGGCTTTTTCTACCACTATTCTCCCCCTTTTGGCAATAAACACATCAAGGATGCAAAAGAGAGAATAAGATCACAAGAATGGATGAAATGGTTGAAGTTTGATTATTTTAAGCATTTAGAGCCATGAAGATTATCCAAAATGACCATATGAGAATTACATCAAGCTATAACACAATAGAATGTTATCTAGATCATGACAAAATATATATAAGCCAGCTAAACCAAATAGATGACATTATGAAATATAGTGCAATTTGTGCGCATGTCAAGTTATCCATGATCAAAGTCTAGCTAGAGGTATCCAAGGATGATGCAAACCATGTGAATAAGCTAAGCGGAACCAAGAAGCTAGTGTTGAGTCAATATAGAGTGCTACAAGTTCTAGAATAAGACATTTGTTCAAGTACTTGTAACCTTTGAAATTTTAGCAAATTGAGCACATTTGACATGTTTTTCTTTAGAAATCTCATGATTGTTGCCAACCAGATTTTTGTTTTGTCAAGTGCTAGATCTCAAGCCTTATGCAACCACTCCAAGCAAGAAGCTTAAGAAGATGGTCTAGGTCATCCAAAACTCCCTCTGAGTTCATGCCTAGTTCAATGGCAAACCGTCTCATGAGAAAGAATTGGTGAGATCAGTTTTTCGCACAAAAGAGATCGTTTTGCTTTCTTAAATGATTGAACTAACTCATGCTACATCAAGAAACTAGCATAGCTCAATCTAACGCTCAACAAAGATTCAAGACTCAACTCAGCCTATTTGACATGGCATGAATCATAAGTGGATAGCTAGAGAAAGACTAATCTCGAGAGCTAGCATGACAAGTTTTAATTTAAGTTGAGCAATTTTAATGAACTTATCATGGCAAAAGCTAGTCTTACACATATGAAGTCATAATAGATCTAGCAAATAAGCACAAATCATGGCAAGGTGTGAAGCATTGTAAACATGTCATAACAGGATAATAATCAAGGCTCAATGTAGTTATATTACAATGCAGAATGATGCAAATGCAAGAAAATCCAGCTCCCCTCAACATGTGATGCAACTTTTAGTTCAAGTTGAGTTATGTCAATATTAAGCTTCAGAAGCTCCCAAATGAACTCCCCTGAACCAAAGCAATAAATACGAGAAGTTGGCAAAGAAAATCCGAAAGGGCAGTCCTTAAAGCATAGACAAGATGTAGAGGATACTATGGCTCAGACTGACTCTCATCCACCCCGTATGACTCCAGGACTATCAGCTGACCACCTAACACACTAGAGAGCAAACACGTACCCTGTCTACCCGAGAGTGGCCCGACCCTCGCTAGAACCTATAAGCAGTGAGTGAGCTCAACCTAGTGAGAAGAGAAACAGCTAATAAACAGCATCCTAGAATCACAAGATAAGAGCAAGAAGTCTAAACAGTTAGGCAAGAGAACTACTCTAACCTATGTTAGAAGGACTAACCCTAATGCACCCCGAATGCAATGCAACAGAAAGAAGTAAGAGCATAATTAATAAGATAAAACAGTAAATCACAAAGCTCCCCCTCACAACAGTCCATAAGGACAAACCACCCCAAGCTCTCCCCGCAGAGCTGAAAACCTAGAGCTATCTAACGGCTTGGTAAAGATATCAGCCAACTGGTGGTCACTCTCCACAAACTGGAGCACGATGTCACCCTTCTCTACATGGTCTCTAAGGAAATGATAGCGAATATCAATATGCTTGGTCCGAGAGTGCTGCACTGGGTTCTTAGCAATGTTAATCGCAGAAGTGTTATCACAAAAGAGTGGAACACTGTCGATAACTAACCCAAAGTCCCGCAGGGTCGAGACCATCCAGAGCACCTGGCTACAGCAACTGGCTGCAACAACGTATTCGGCCTCTGCGGTGGACTGTGCAACACCGGACTGCTTCCTTGAAGACCAGGAAATGAGAGAAGTGCCAATGAACTGGTAGGTGCCCGAAGTGCTCTTTCTATCTATCCTACAGCCAGCAAAGTCTGCATCCGAATAGGCTCTCAAGCACAGACAGGACGAGGAAGAGTATCAGATACCATAGTCAATGGTAGCTCGAAGGTATCGAAGGATGCACTTCACTGCCTGGCGGTGAGATACGCGAGGAGAAGCCTGAAACCGAGCACAAAGACACACAACAAAGTGTATGTCCGGTCTCGAGGCGGTGAGGTACAAGAGAGAGCCTATCATGCTACGATACTTCTTCTGATCAACTGGCTCGCCGTCCTCATCTGGGTCAAGAGTGGCGGAAGATGTCATGGGCGTTGACACAGGCTTACCATCACTCATATCAAAGCGTCTCAGGAGGTCGCGAGTGTACTTGCCTTGATGCAAGAAAGTACCCTTCCGAGTCTGCTTGATCTGAAAGCCAAGGAAGAAGGTAAACTCACCCATCATGCTCATCTCAAACTCGGTGCTCATGACATCCGAGAACTGGGAAACAAGAGCATGTGAAGTGCCGCCAAAGATGATGTCATCCACATAGATCTGGACGAGCAGAAGATCAGTGCCATGCCGGCAGATGAACAAGGTCTTGTCTACTTGACCCATCTCAAAACCATAACTCAACAAGTAGGACTTAAGCCTCTCATACCAAGCTCTAAGGGCTTGCTTAAGTCCATACAAAGCTTTGGAAGGCTTGAAGACATGGTTTGGGTATTTAGGGTTTTCGAAACCTGGAGGCTGTCTCACATAGACTTCTTCCTCAATGAACCCATTAAGGAAGGCACTCTTGACGTCCATCTAGTAAAGCTTGAAACCCTTAGAAGCTGCAAAGGCAAGCAGGATTCTAATGGCTTCAAGTCTAGCTACAGGGGCAAAGGTCTCCTCAAAATCTAGACCCTCAACCTGAGAAAAGCCCTGAGCTACCAGTCTAGCCTTGTTTCGAACAACCACCCCATCCTCACTCTGCTTGTTCTTGAACACCCACTTGGTCCCAATAACATTGTGACCTCGAGGGGGCTCAACAAGCGACCAGACCTTGTTTGTCTCAAAGTTCTCTAACTCCTCATGCATGGCATTGACCCAAGACTCGTCAGAGAGAGCATGACAAACGTCCTTGGGCTCAAAGGAGGCAACAAAGGCAGAATGGAGACAGAATTGAGACATGCCAGATTTTGAACGAGTGACTCGCTCAAACAGGTCTCTAATAATCTGCTAAGAAGGATGGTCTTTTTAAATGTGTCTAGGAGGTCCAGGATGAGATGAAGAAGTGACCTCTACCTCGTGAGCTGACGAAGTAGGAACAGAGCCACTAGCTCCAGAAGAAGCAGAAGGCATGGGCTGATCGCCTCGAGGTGCAGCGGAAGAAGGCACCTCAAGGGGTGGATGAGGGACTGGATCGGGTAGACAACCCTCATCTCCATCGTCCTCATCATCCACAAAGATGGGCTCGAACTGCTCTAAAGAACCTGAGATATCAGGCCTAGTCCCCGGACTGGCCTCGTCAAAGGTCACCTCACAGGTCTCTACCATTTTACTAGACTCGCAGTTCCAAACCCGATAAGCCCACGAAGAAGTCGAGTAACCTAGAAAGATCCCATTACAAGAATGTGACTTGAACTTGTCTAGGTTCCCGGACTTCAGAATAAAACACTTGCAACCAAACACACAAAAATGAGATACACTGGGCTTTCGCCCATATCTCAACTCATAAGAAGTGCGGTGCAAGTGTGCCCTAAGAAAAACTCGATTTGAGACATGGCACGCGGTGGCTATAGCCTCAGCCCAAAACTTCCGCGGTGTAGAGTACTCATCAAGCATCATCCTGGCCATCTCGACCAAGGTACGGTTCTTTCTCTCCACGACGCCATTTTGCTGTGGGACGTGCGGAGAGGAGAACTGATGCTCTACACCTGTCTCATGACAGAACCTCTCAAAGTAGGAATTCTTGAACTCTGTGCCATTATCACTGCGGATCGCTCGTAAGGCACCCGGGAGCTCAACAGAAAGCCTACTGAAAAGACATCGAAAATGTGTAAACGTCTCATCCTTCGAGGCTAAGAAAAACACCCAAGAGTACCTTGAGAAGTCATCGACCACGACAAGGACATACCACTTCCCTCCTGCTGTGTCCATATGGAGCAGCTGTCCTGGTGCATCGGTCATAGTGACTATGACCGGAGAATGGGAAGCGGCGACCATCTTGCCGTGCCGGCAAGGAGCACAAACTAGATCTTTGACCATCTTGAGCTTCGGCAGACCACGAATGAGATCGTGGCCGCTAACTCGGGTCAAATGGTCAAATCCAATATGACCAAGTCTCCAATGCTAGAAAGTAAGGTCGCGGGACTCAGAAGCAACTAAACACCTGAGAGGATCACCAGAAGACTCAGAAAAATCAGCACGAAAGATCCTCCCAAAATGAGAAAATCCCGCAAACCAGACTACCCCAAGAATCATGAATTTTGCAAGCATTTTTCTTGAAGCTCACGTCGAAACCATCATCGGTAAGCTGAGAAACGGAAAGCAAATTATACTGCAGCTTACTAACCAAAGCAACATCTTTCAAAATGAAAGAATCATTAACGCGCACTGTACCATTGGCGATGACGTGCCCAGATGAAGCGTTTCCGAAGGTGATCGTCTCATCACCTGGATCACGGGCAAGGGAAGAAAACCAACGGGAGTCTCCGGTCATTTGTCGTGAACATCCGGAGTTTACAAGCCAAACCTTTCCCTTCCCTGCTCGGCGAACCTGAGTCAAACAGAGAGTAAAGTCTCAGTACTGGGGTAAATCAAAAGTGATTTTGGCACCCAATACTGAGTAACACGTCGAGCAGATGAAGTAGTCAAGCTCGACTGACCTCTATCTACCCTATGGTCTCTATCACTCAATCAAGCCAGAAGGTCTGTGTGCAGACCCGAAGCTGTTGTTGGGCTTGACTGCTACAGAGGAGCGAGTCAAGACACCAGCAACATGCTGATCACGCCGCGGGTAGCTATCTCGACGGGGGAAACGAGATCTACCCTCAGGACGGCGGAAGTCACGACCAAAGGGAGCATGAGGACGAAAACCATAAAACTCGAAAAAACCAAGTCCTCGATGCTGCCCAAACCCATCAACGGAAGCAATCCTAGACCTCGTGTCGGTCTTAGATGCACTCAGGGTCTGGGGCTGACCCTGAATACGCCTAAGTGCCTCAGCAAGGTCTCTACGCGCAATCTTGGCGTGTCTGAAGCATCGATCGATCGAGTGTCCATCCTTCTGACAGAAGGTGCAATGGTACTTCACCTTCTGAGAGGTAGAAGTAGCACAGGGAGGCTTTGCCTTCTGAGAGGCCGAAGCAGCAGGTGAGATCACCTTACTGTCAGAAATCCCTTGAACAAAGCCCGCTGACTTAAATTGGACTTTCTCGGTCCTGGGCTTAGTCTCGATCACACCTGGTGCTATGGGTCTGAGCACGGCAGGTGGATGCTTCCTCATGTCCTCATAAAAATCGTATCCTAGACCCTGATTAAATCTGCAAATTTTGGATTGGTCTAGAATAAGATTGAGCTTCTTCTTGCCGCCTACAAATCTCTCGAGAGTGTTCATAAGGTACTGACACTCCCGAAAGAGAGAGGTGCAAGAAGAGCAGGGGAAGAAAAGACAGCAAAAGAAGAACCAACAGTAGAGGAAAGAATGGCTTGTGCATGCACAGCCGACTCTGAAGGGACAGACCTACTACTAGCCAGTTGGTTCATGTCGCTAGGTGTCTCCACCTTACCCTGGGGCGTCTCCCCCACCTCAGCAATCACATCACAATGAGTTGATGGCTTCTCTAGTAAATCCTTAGTTAGCTTCACACATTGTTCATTCAAAGCAACGAGTTCAAGTTTTAGTTTATCACAACTAATGCATGGTAAGCTAACAGGATCCTTAGTCGCGTACTGAGCCATTTTCTTGTTGTTGTCAATCATTTCTTGAAACTGTTTGGAAACAGATTCAAGTTCAGCAGTTAATCTAGGACAGTTCAAGCATGAAGCAGCTGGCTCAAGTAACCAAGCATACAACTCAGAAATTTTATGATCTGCCCGTTTTAGGTTCATCTTCAAATTATTACAACTTTCACAAGTCTCGGGCAGATCAAGGAGCATGGTATAAAGACCTCTAAAAGCATTGTCCTTATCCTCACATGAGGTGAAAGAAGTAGTCTCAACAATAGTAGGTGAAGCAACAGCTATCCTACTCATCTCTAACTCAGCAAGCAGACTAACATTCTCCACCTTAATCATGTCTAGCTCAGAGGACACACTATCATGCAAGGTCCTTAGTTTCTCCATGTCATCCAACAGAGCACAACATGTATCACAATCATCACGGGAGGGAGCAGATGTAAGTGAAGTAAGCTCCCGTGAGAGTCTATCTACTTCCTTCTCTAACTCGGTACACCTAGCCCTAGCTCTAGCATGAAATCCACCTAACTTAAGAAAAGCATGATTGAGTTGATCGTAGGTGGGACATACCTCGTCGGAGTCAGATTACAGCTCGCTGTCGCTCAGTTCGCCCTCAAGGGCCATGAAGCACATGCCGGAGAAGTCATCGCCGCTCTTGGGTTCTTGGTCACCCGTCCCGTCGTCGTCGCTCCATCCCTCCACCTCGCTGAGGTCGAGGTCGTCGAAGGCGGTGAGGATGCGGTGGAAGAGCTTCTTGGCCTGCCCAAAGTCGCAGAACTTCTTCTTGCCTTGAGGGTGCGCTGGAGGCTTCTTGTTGCGGTTTTTGTCGGTGTAGTCGTTCTTTCCCGAACCGCCGTAGTCATTCTTGGCCTTCTCCAGATTGGGGCAGTTTGCCCGAATGTGGTTGGGGCCACCACACTCGAAGAAAATCACAGGTCCTCCTCTCTTTCTGTCCCTCCTCCTCTTGTAAGCATGGGAAAACTTCCGAGCTAGGAGGGCCAGCTGCTCATCCTCAAGCTGCTCTAACTGATCATCAGTTACGTCATAGAGAGCAGCGAGAGAGAAACCACAAAGCGAATCGGAAGAAGAAAGGCGTGAAGCCGAACTGGGATCGGTGACTAGAGCCATCGACTGTGACTTCGACTTGCGAGAGACAATGTCAATCTCGTGAGTCTTGAGGCGCGAGTACAGCGCATCAAGAGTCAAAGTCGAGAGGTCCGTGGTGTCCTTGATGGTAGTCACCTTCATCTCCCAAACCCGCAAATCAAGAGCCACGAGCATCTGACGAGCGTTATCCGAGTCGGGGTATGTGAGACCGACCGCTCGGAGGTTGCTCAGAATCTTGTGAAAACGCGTAAAACACTCATCAAGGGACTCGCCAGCGAGCATTTCAAACTTGTTGTAATCTCGCTTGAACTGGTCCTGTCGCACCGTCTTTATTTGGGTGCTGCCCTCATGGTAAGCATCGAGGGTCTCCCAAATATCGAAGGCGGACGAGAGATGCGGTCAAACTCGCTACGACTCAGGCCCTGGATTATGATGTTCCTTGCCTTAGCATTTGCCTCAACATCATGCATATTTCCAGCATTGATGTTCTCACCGGCAGGAACCACAAACCGGACCTTGACCTTGCGCCAGATGGCGTACCCCTAAGCCTGGATGTATGTCTCCATTCGGCTCTTCCAGAAGGGGTAATCGATGCCATCGAAAACGGGCGGCTTGGTGGAGTACTTGTCCGTCGCCATGGCTCTAGAGACCAGTTAAGATCTATGAATTAGAGCTAACCGGCTCTGATACCAATTGTTGGACCGAAATGGCGACAGAGGGGGGGGGTGAATGTCGCTTTCTGAAAGTTAAATTCGCCCCTCAAGTATCCACACTTATGCTTCTTCTCCAATCGCTATGGAAGCTATGAAGATAGAAGATATGCACTTACTGGAAGTCACAGCAACAAGGATAAACCAGATCCAGAAAGAAGCAGTCACGAAAAATAATTTCAGAGCAGGTCTGACTGCAAGCGGTAGTACCGCTGAGACGAGTGGTAGTACCTCTGAGCGGTAGTACCGCTGAGCCGAGCGGTAGTACCTTTGAGCGGTAGTACCTCTCGAGGAGCGGTAGTACCGCACGAAGAAATCAGCAAACAGGATTTTCAAACAGCAAATATTCAGATCTTTGAAAAACCATGAGAATGATGGAATTCTTCCATTCTTTTTGGCCCAAAACATCACCAATACATACTCAATAGCAAGGAGGCTCTAGAGAACAAACAAATCAACCCTAGAAACAAGAATTTCAGATTATATCAAAAATCTGAAAACTTGCAAGAGCTGAGCCAAAAACCAAATTACTCCCTAATCTTTGATCCTTTGGCTATGAAACTTCAAGGATAGCTACTCAATAGCCTCTGGACTCTCCATGCCAAATTTCAAGCCATCTCGCAAAGGGAATCAATATTTGCATTAAACCCTAGAAGGAGGAAATGAAGAACAGGGAGGCTCAAAAACTCAAATCTGAAATTAAACGAAGTTTGATCTTGGGAAACTCGATCAAGTGATCTTGAGGCATCATCCCAACATAGAGCAACCCATTTTGGCACTCCCCAGCAAGAAACAACAAGAAATCAAAAAACTCAAAAATCGCCCATGAGCAAGAACGAAGAACAGAGAAGAGCTCGTGAAGAAAGCTTCTGGGATTTCATTCCTGGAAACAAGAAATACAAAGAACTACGTCCCCATACGCATGGACATTAGAACAAGAGTTGATTACATGGAATCTCTACTCCAACCCTCTCCTCATCCTCTCCAAAACACAAGAACACCCCCACACTACATGCATGGAGGAGGGGATGAACACACAGAGAAAGCTACGAAGGAGGACACAGGCACAGAGCCTTCTCTGCCTCTCCTACCAACTCTCAACAACTAAAGCCCTAAACCCAAAACAAACTCTCCAAAGCTCATTTTGACTAAAGCACCACCTAACAATCCACTCAAACCCTTGGCTAACGGGTCTCCATCCCGTTACGCCCGCTAAATCCAACGGAGCTTGCTCCCGCTTGTGCAGCCTTGCGAAATCACCGTTTCGCCCCTCCTGCACCTTCCGGGAAGCTTCCGCGCTCCTTGTCATCCACGACTCGCAACCACATCGAATCTCCGCCGTCTTCGACACATCCGACCGTTTTGACCTCGACACCGCCTGTGTGTAGTCCGGTCACCTCGTGTCTCACCATGACTCCGTCTCGACGTCCTGCAGCCATCACAAACAAGAAACACATCAAATAGCACCGCTCAACATATGAAAGCATAAATAGCATAAAACCATCATACTTACCCATGACGAAGTCCAAACCTGTCGAAACATCAGAATATGCATCCTAAACACATTGACTAGGTTTGACCATGTCCGACCGAGCCCGTTGCACCTCGCAACGTCAAGGTCCGAACTACCCAAATCAAACTCGACTAACCTGAACCGATGTCAATTACTCATCATACACATGAGGTGACCCTCACATGGTCTCTCAACATCATTAATTATGTCCACCTGGACCTTCACGAAACCGGTCCCTAACTGGGCACTGTGCACTAGCATCCCTGGCAGACTTGGATACGCCATCCTCTTGCCTAGTATTAACGAGAATGGAGCCAACAAGCCTGACTCTGAGGATACATAGCACGGGCTTCTACATAACGATACACGATGAGCTAAAGCGTCCACCAGGTCTATCTATGTAGCGTTCTAGAGAGGTACATTACTTGGATGTTGTCAATAGGTAAGTGGGCATCGCTATGTTCAAAAATTGGAGTGGACGCGTAGCTACTCCAACATTGAGGGGGACTGGGTACCGCAATAACGGGGTGGCTTGCAAGTGGTTGCGGACTTCTCTCAGTTCTTCCCTCAATGAATCTATCTCTCCTGGAAGTGAGGCAGTTATCTTCTCTTGAAGTGAGGCAGATAGCTCTTCCTCAAGTTATGCACAAAGCTTTTGTTTCATTTGTTTCTCATGTTGGGCCTTGGATCTCATTCTACTCCTATATGCCTTAGAGAGGTTTGGGAATCCGTGCCTCCAAGGTACATAAACCCCCAGGCCTCGTATGCGACCTAGGTACTCCTTGTTTCCCAAGGCCATGGATAGTATATCCCTCTCCCAGTCTGCTTTAAAGGAGCCTTGGAAAATTCGGTAGTCAATGCTTGCTGCAAGAGGCAATCATGTTACTTTAGACCCCATGAAGTTATGGACCTACTAACAACTAGATAGTTTAACATATCTAACCGGGTGTTAGGACACTTTCTCGTCTGTGGGGTTTTTGAAAGAGGAGACAACCAAAGACTGGTTGATGACCTCGCTCTTAACTAGTTTCGGGCACGCTCGTTTGTGATCCCAGCAAATCGCGGGGATGCATCCGATCGGATTGCAACCTCATCCTGTATCCTCCATTACAGAATTTTACTTGCGTACCCAGTGGTGCCGAGTCTATGGGGCTAAGTGTTTTGTACCTAGAGAGCATTGTGCGCCACACTTTGGTCTTGAAATTTGGTCATCATCTTCATCTACACAAATTCGGTAATAGGTACTCGCTAGCTAGGTCACTTCACCTTGTTACTCGGCCTTATAACCAGCTTTTCTATTTAAATTGTGGATTTACACACGTACATTCATATAGCATCACAACAAAATTATAATGCATATCATTTGATGTAGTAGCAGCAGGTAGGCTAATTTGCAATCTTAAGACGATGACCATGCAAAACCACCCATTTGGATTTGGTGGGCAAATTGAAGAATTAAACTATGACATATAAGATTAGAGAGAAGGAGAAGACTCAATGAATTAAATTAGCACATTTTGCATAGCTATCTGATCCTCTCACTCAATACTGAAATGAATAGAAATGCAATGGGAGTGCCCCCACACAAACTACATCTCTACAAACACTCCACCTAAATCCAATTCATCCAGCCATATACCATCTCTTCCTCCTAAAAGAGAATGTCCAAACTACCGTACCTTTGGGAGGAGAGGCGGCGTCAAGAGGAGAGGCAGTGCCGGGAAGGAGAAGCGGTGTCGGGTGGAGAGGCGGCAATGAAGAAGAGGACAGAGACATCAGGTTCTGCAACGAGGGCGTTGCTGGACATGGGAATAGTGACATTCAAAGCAAGAATTAAAATTAATCCAAAATTAAATCTTAAATAATCTTATTTTATATCATAATCAAATTTATTAGCTTCCCTAGATTATTTCCTAATTTTCCTTGATTTATTTCCACATGCAGCTGATGGGATTCGAACTTAGGACCGATTGTTTAGCGAATGGCTGGGCTGACCAACTGAGCGACGGCCCGCTTTTGATTGGAAGGCGGTGGCAATTTAGAAGATGTTGGATTGGAAACGACAACAAAGGGGGGTGAATGGTGCCTTTCAAAATCGACCCCCAAAGTATTCACAAAAATCTCAACTCCGATAGCTATGGCAGCTATGAAGAAGAAGATTCACTCACTGGAAGTCGAAGGACCGATCAGAAAACAAGGCAGCGAAGAAAATTGAGAAATGGACTTTTTCTCAAAACAGGGAAGACACCACACTACTTGCTATTGACTGCAAGGACTAAAGCAAAGACTACAGAGAAAACCAAACTGCACAGAAGCTAGCTGGCCGAGAGAAATAGACACTGTAGATCATGGTCAAAACAAAGAAAACAAGGAATCACAGGACTTGACCAACAACCAACTTGAATAGAACACATCCAGCACTGCCCAAAAACAAGAACTGCACCAAGAAATTCAAATGCACTTGGCTGAAATTTGCATGCTAAAATCTGAACTTGACAAGATAAAATGGCTACTTGAAAAGGCTGAAAACTGCAGCAAATAATTTAAATGCACTAGGCTGAAAACTGCATGCTGAAATCTGAGCTTGACAAGATAAAAACTGAAATCTGCTTTTGCTGCATTTTCTGCAATCTGCAAACTAAGTAGAGATTGAAATCTGCATTGAAAAGAGACACAAAATGCAGTCCAAAAATGCAGCCAACTTAGACTGAAAATCTGCAAAAGAGATAACTGCTCTCGGCTGAAATTTTCAACTGAAACTGAAAGTATTCGGCTGAGAGCAGGGCTGGCCGAAAAACAGGGACTGTATTGACTGCTGCAAATTTTAAAAGGGCAAACCAAAATACTGCAGCTGCTGTTCTTGTCAAGCCAATAGGTCAATACTTCAATCTAAATAGCAGGGAGTCAACACTAGGTTCCAAGAAAACAGCAGAGCCGAAAGGCTGAGAAATTTCCAAGCAATTGCTTCCTCTTTCAGATCTAAAAGCTCACAATTACAGCCCTAAAGACTTGACTGAAATTCTGATAAGTTCGGATGGTACTTTGACAAATCAAGGAGCAGAAATTTTCAGAATGCAGTAGCTGAAAATAAAGAAGGACAGTGCTGGCCGAAAGGCAAATAACTACAAGCTGAAAACGCCCCAAAAGAAAGGTTTAGAGGTGGCATCCGAAACTGAAACTACACACCATAATTTTGTTGGCAGAGTAAAACTGAAGACTGAACTGCAAGGGAACAAAATGCAGAGCAGGCCGAAAATACCAAGTTTACTGCAGCAAGCTGAAAAACAAAGAAATGCATGAGGATTTGCTGCCCTCCTCAATCCTTCTGCACAGGGACTCCATTTCAATTACCACCTTAATCTCAAGAAGAAGGAAATGCACCCAAAACTGATTGCAAACAGAAAATTCTGAAATTGTCACCAAGAACACAGAGAAAGTGACAAAAACCAAAATACTCAATATTCTTGGATTCTTGACATAAGAAACTTTGGAGTTAGCAGAGAGATGCTCCTAGAAGAATGGGCCAACTTCCAAATTCAAGTTTCTACTTGAAGAAACATAGAAGCAAGTATCCCTTGACTTCTAACCCTAGAAAGCTCAAGAACAGAGGAAAAGCTGCGCCAAATTTGGGAAGAGAGGAAACTTCTTGATTCTTCCTTCTTTTCTCGAAAATGGAATGCTCAAGAGAACTCGAGAAAATTCCTAGACCATAGCATAAACATTTAGCAGCTAGAGAGACAAGGAATCAACAAGAACAGCAAGAACTGAAAAAGCTACGAAGTACGAATTGAACAACTCAAAACATCTAAAATGCATAATTTCTCAATTGGATTAAGAGAGATGAAAGATTACAAGAGTTGCTACAATCTGTTCATCCCACTGTACAGCCCGATACGCATTTTAGAAGATCAAGTAACCATGCTCATTCGCACAGACAAAGAAGAGAGCTAGAACAGACTCTGCTCATCTCAACAACTTCCCACCAGAAAGGAAAAGAGAAAGACAAAAGCAAAAACAAACTTCAAAAACCTTGACTACATGCAGGAGACACCCCTCCTTTATATAGCCTTCCACTGCTAATTAAGCCTTAACCTTTACCCGCTAATGCTAACCAAATCCGCTTCCTTATGCAGTTTCGTGTATTTACCAAAATGCCCCTCCTACACCTTCCGGGAAGCTTCCGCATTTCTTGTCGTCCAAGCCTCGCAACCAACTCGAGTCCTTGCCATCTTTGACACATCCCGACCGCTCCGAACTCAGCACCTCCTACGCCTAGTCCGCCACGACTCTGCCTCGATGGCCTGCAGCCATCACAGACAAGAAATACATTACATAGCACTGCTCGAAACATGTAATCGTAATTAGCATCAACGAATCGTACCCAAGCATGAAATTGCACAAAAGACCAATCGGGAAGAAGAATACGCCTCAAGTCCGTCAAACCAAACCCAACTGCGCCAAATGCCGACTTGGCACGAACAACACAAACCAAACTCAATCTTTCCAGAACACTCGTCAATTACTCATCACACACATGGGTCACATCGACATGGTCTATCAATCTCCCTCTTAATGAGTATATTGACAAACCCAGAAAAAGCGTAAAGTTGAGTTTTGTCAGACCCGGATTTTTCAAATCCAGGATCTCCTGTGAAACCTGCACTATTCCCTGGATCAGTAGATAGTGCGCACAGGTACATTGCTGCATCATTTCATACATCGCATGGACATTCACAACTCATTCAATATTACATAACAGCGGTTTGAATTATGCCACGTCGGGCAATGAGTTTACATAAGGGCCGACCAGGCCAAATGTTTACATTACAAAAATATGCCAGCGGAAGCAAAAGCCAAGTAGAGCCAATAATCCACAAGCAGCGACTGGTGTAAATTATGTGCCGTATGATTATTACCTAAGCTAAGGCAATAATTATAGGCACACTATACCTTAGTCTTACTTCCTAGGACTCAAAAAGGAAACGCAAGAGACGCCCTAATTCTCCTCGTTGTTCCCTTCCTCTGCAGCGGGGCGTCTTCATAAGCGTAGTGATCCGGAACTCCAGAATCTGGTTTGGTAATGCGAGCGTGAGCACTCCGACCCCGTGCTCCGTGAGCCAATACACAAAATGCAATTAAGTAGTATGCAGGTGTAATACCCTGATCGTCGATTCGGCGTAAGTTTTAAAATAATCGCGGAGTCACCAGTTTTTCGGTAAATCGCGGGAAGGAAAAAATAAAAATTATAGAACAGTGTAAAATGAATAAAATAAATTAAAAATTATAATAATAAACTCAGATGGGCTATCGGGAGAGTGGGCCGACCACCTTGGGCCGGAGGCCCAAGGGGTGGCCGCACCTCCCCCTCTCCCTCCCCTAAAACCCTAAGCCACTCTCCCCCTTTCCCCCCACAGCCGCCACCCCCCTTTCCCACCCTCTTGGGCGCAGCCCCCCTCCCTGGTTGATGCCCCCACCCCCCCACAAGTGCTGCTGCCATTGGAGCCAAGGAGAGGAAGGAGAAGGAGAAGAAGGAAGGAGAAGGAAGAAGAAGAGGAGGAGGAGGAAAAAAAGGGGTGATCCATCATCTAGGTAATTTTTCCTCATCCCAAACCCTCTGTTCTATGGAATAATTAGGGTTCTTGGCACGGATTTTGAAGGTAGTTAATAGATTAATTGCCCGATTAGAGATTAGCTGATGTCTGCCTGTAGATTGATTTGCGCAGCGTGTCTGTTCGCAAAGTTTTGACCTAGTAAACGAATTTTCCTGCGGACCTTTTCAAAAGGAAAGTTGTAGAGGACTTCCAGACGCATCTCCTGTATTTGTTTCGGAATTTTATGCCTTGTTATCTCGGAGTTACAGTGTCGGGAATACTGCTGTTCGTCAGGCGAGCAGATTGGTACAGACCGACGGTAATCTGGGAATTAGAGGTCGTAAATGATTTTTATGACCATGTCCGTAATTTAGAAAGTTGTAGGTAATTTAGAGATATAGCTGCTGTATAAAATTCAGAATTTTTAGACCCTTTTACTGATGTTGGGACGCATTTGTTTATTGCTGTCCAATCTGCCAGAACAGAGTTCTTCCTCTGTTTTGGGCATGAAATTACACCTAGCTGTGATCAAAATAAAAATAAGTGTTCTACATGGAAAATGTAGGCTTTTAAGCGATGAATCCAGAGAGATATCGTTTGCTGTAAATGGATCAATATTTTTAAAGTTACGAAAATGTTAAGCAGCACTGCTGCAGAGGGTAATTTGCTGAATTGTTGAGCGGAGAGGAGTTTGTGCGGGTTCGGGGTTCTAGCGACGTTTTTAATTATTAATGTCATATTTGTATGCTGTAGCTGTGTGCTGAGAGTTGCCTTTTGTACAGGTGGTCTTGTCCCTGAGTGCTCTTGATTTTACTTCGCTTCGTCGGTTTGAGGCAAGTAAACGTAGCGGTGGTTGCTACCGTTTAACTTGTTATTCCTTCTACTTGCAGTTTACATTATTATCATAATTTGATACATTATGCCATGATTGCATGATAATTTAATTGTGGAGATGGTAGCAAGTACTTATCCATTGATATGTTGATAATCTGCTAGTAGCCATGTGGAAATCTTGCTTAATGTTGTAATGTGGAACATGAAAATAACATGTGGTGGATGTGGATATGTCGTGAGCATGTTGATGCTCCTTTGAGGATGGATTAATGTGATTTGTGATTATCATATCATATCATGTCATATGCATATGTGGATGTCGCCGCACATAGCCGCGACCGTACCGGTACAACATCGTATATTGCCGTAATACGATGCACCTCTTATCCCGCGGGAAGCATCGTATATTGCCGTAATACGATGCACCTCAAATCCTGCCCTGGAAAGAGTGATGTGGAGCATAGCATTCATATGCATTGCATTGTGGAAAGATTCATTTGCATACATATGCAATATGTTGTGGTGAAGTTATTTTGTGGAATATTCAACTCATAGTTGTAATGTGGATTATACAATTTCATAGTTGTAAAGTGGAATTGGCTCATGTGAGCTATTTGTGGTATGAGGATTATGGTTGTAGGCGTGGAATGAGGTTCATCCCTTGTGTACGGTAAGGTTTGTGATTGTGGCATGAGATTTTTTTCTCTTGTATTAATTGTTGATAACAATTGTGGATGTGAGAAATAATAAAGTGTTGAATTAAAACATACATATGTTTTATTGCTTTTGCTAGTTGTAGTGGTTGAGAATTTAAAGTAGTCAAACAAGATTTTATTGGTTAATGCTTTAACGTCATTGATGGTGATTTGAGGTTGAGGATAATAACATTGTAATTGTGGAAGAATGTTGATGTAACACCTATTGTGGTTTGTGGAAGATTAAATGTTTCATTTGCATTTAATTGTGGATAAAATGACTGCATTCATATGCCAATAAAATCTGAAATTGAAGAGGTATGATTCATGGAAGTTTGTGGTGGTTTAATAATTGTGGACATGAATTGTGGTTATAGTTGTATGAAATTATAAATGATGATGTATAATTGTTTGTAGTTTGAATAGCCTGTTAAACAGTTTGCTTGCTGAGATTTTTATCTCACCCTTGTTTTCCCCTCCCTACAGGTGGACTTTGAGCATGCATGGGAAGGGTAGAACGGCACCACACTGATGCACGTGAATCATATTTTTATGCTGTAATAAAGTTGAAAGGATTCTAGACCTTGCATAGCTTTGTTTACATTATCTTAATAATGTTAAATTTGTGAACTATGTTTTAGATTAAAATGTTGGAGGATGTTTTAAATAGTGAATTGCTATCACTATCCTGTTATTCCTTAGTTGTTTATGCTTCCGCTTATACTATCTTGTTTAGTAATTGTTGCCAGTTTATTTTATCTTGTAAATTGGCTCGTTGTAGAGCAGTTTTAGTAGCATCCCAGGGTAATGTGGGTCGTGGGGTGTTACAGCAGGGCTCATCAAGAGAAGGCTGGGGTTATTTTGTTTTGCGTAGAGTGCTTTTGAATACAATTACTTAAAAATCTCCAAGACCTAGCATTTTTGGAACCAAAGTATAGGTGTGTATCGAAATGCTTTGTTACTAGTGATCTAGAGACCATCCACCTTTACATGGCCTCCAATCCGTATGCTATATCTTCAGCGTTATAGCCGCTTACATTACCACTGGGACGACGCCCAGGACAACAACACCTTTTAGGGCTTCCCACTGCCCTCCCTTTTACCATTTCATTTGCTAAGATTTTTGAAATAGAACTATATCTAGTTAAGTTCCCATGTCCGCCCTTAACCGTGGGCACGGCTATTCGAATAGTTTTGACTCTGCAGAGTTTGCACACTTTACCCACAAGAGACAGTTCCCTCGTTGCCCCACACGATTCCTTAGTCGTGCGGTTGAGCGAACCATCACAATAACCGTTCAAAGTACCTCGCCCCTTCCATCATCTCACCCTATGGGTCGTTCCCACTTGCGGTGGGTCCCATACGTTGTGCGGGATGTTCTCCTTCTGAACGTCTAGCAGATGACTACCACACTGCTAGCACGCCACAGCAGAACCTCACCCTCCGCGGATGTCCCATTCAAGCCCGCCACACAGACAGCCGCTTGCACCACTTCACTCCTCCACTGATGATGATGACTTTCAGGGTACGGTAAATTTACTAGGCCAAGTTGTACTTTACAGACTTGTGGTTGTACTTGTTATACAGGGGAGATCATGACAAGATTCAGTCCTTAAGGTATCTGGGCGGTTCTACCACTATCCACACTCTCGTGCACACCTGCACCATACCCCCGATCCATCCGCCCAGATAAATAAGCAGTTTGTGATTTTTGGGAGTATAAAATAACCATATCCAACATACACCAGTCATTACCACTATGACTGTCCCACCACATTTTCTCATGATTAAAGTGATGCTTGGGCGCTCTCGTGCCCATGAGTATCTAAACAATTCTAAGCATGGCATATATTTAGAGACTTATTTTCGAAAGGTTACTATTATAATTTGTGCTAGGGCGATAATGTTCACATGTTCAATTATTTCAAAGGAGGTGGAACATTAACCAAATACGTAATGGGATATAACTAAATCTTAAATTAACATGTGTTTGCATATAACGTAACAGCATGCAATTTTGATAATTTAAACAAAAGTAATTTGCGGAAAACGTAGGTTCAACATGATCAAAGCATTGACTCGCCTTGGTCACAGGGGGTGTTTTCTGGGTTGTCTGTAGCGTTTAGCGTTGCTGCTTCTGCCTCCTCCTCTTGTGCCTCGTAAGCTATTTTTAACGTGCGCGATAATTTGGATAAAAGGAAAAAGGCAATCAGCAAACCAGTAAACATTTACCAAAAGACCCAAATAACTCCAACACCAAATTCCTAGTTTCATTTGTTTTGGTGCTATAGTAATCTCATTTTGAGTAACTAATGTTTAATCATACTCATTTTAATATACTGCATTCTATGATTATATTTGGATGTCATGACCTAGGTTATTGATAATATCTTATAGCCTATATTGTTAACAGTTTGTTTCTACCCCTTTTTGTTTGACAAGTTATCATTTTATGTGAGCAACCACTCTAATCACCCTATTACTAAACCCTTTTACTTGACAAAGAGGGTTGTAAATATTACTCAGGCTATACCTACATCTAAGTATTATCTTCTAACACATGATAAATATCCATGCTCAAAAGTCCCTAAATACCCTTAGTTTTAATATGTAGAGATTAATACACAAGGTTATATACAAGATGCTTGCTATTACATGTGCCATTTTAAATTACATTCAATCATTCATTCTATTTACTTGCTAAAGATTTAAACAAAGTTATTTATTATATATGCTCATATGTGCACTCATGGATATGTGTATATCTATAATTATACATGACATTTTATGGCACATGCTTTCTATCTATCCTTGCTACAGAACTAGCATACATCCTCACGGTCGGCTGGGTCACTGGCGCACAGTAAAAAGGGCCAAAAATTAAACACTGAAAAACCCACCCAGCGCGGCGGAGAAGGGATCGAACGCGCGCTGCCTGGTGCGTTTTTAACACCAACGCTGCTAGCCAGGAGGACTTCTCAACGCTGCTTACTTATACAGAGGGCTATTACCTCTTAAGGTATGCAGTAGTAGAGGCCGGGGCAGAGGAGTTCGGGACCGAGGATGGGCGGCGGTGCGGTCGGCGGTGGGCTGCCGGAGGGTTGAGGGTGACGGGCGAAATGGAATGTCCTGACGCCGGGGATCCCGATGGTGGAGTCGGCGGCGGGCAGGGGTCACCAGAGTAGGGCCGACGGCGTGCGGTGGCGGCGGCCCAGGGAGGAGGTCGACGTCGGCGTCGTGCAGGCCGGGAGGGGCTCGACCGAGGGTAGGGTCAACTTCGGTGGAGTCCTAGGAAGGCGTGGGAGGAAGTAATTGGACGGAGGTGGCGGGATGCGGCGGCGCGCCCGGTTGCCGGAGTTTGGGAAGAAGGGGGTTGCGGCGGCGATTTGGGAGGCGAAATCTCAATTCCTTTCTTCGGGAGGGAGCAGGTGAGGTGGGAAGTCCATGGAAGCCCTCAGTGGCTGTTATAACCGTGCGAGGAGGGCCAGCATCGGAATCATGCCCTTGCGATCCCATCCGAGAGCGGCGAGACCGATGGTGGGCAGGGCAGGGGAAATCCCGCGGGCAGGATTTGGCATGATGGCAAGGGCGACGCGCGCGGTGTAGCAGAGAGGTTGAGTTGCGCACGTGAGGGAATGGCTCGGCAGAGCGGGGAGGAAAAAGAGGGTGGTGCCAGCGCGGGGAAGAAAAAGAGAGCGGAACAGGGTCATAGCGCGGCGAGCCAATGGGCGGAGGCGACGTTGTCCAGCGGCCCGAGGTGTGGCGGAGGAAAGGAGGCGCGGAGGGAGGGGACGATGTGGAGATAGCTCGGCCGCGCAACAGAAAGAGAAGGAAGGAGGAAGAGAAACAGCGCGGGGGGGGGGGGGGGCGTGCTCAGGCAGAAGGAGTGGAAGGCGGCCGTGCGCTGAGAGAAGGGGAGAGCGGGGAGTTGGGCTGGGCTGGCTTGGTCTGGCCTGACTCCCCCCCAAATATATATATATATATATATATATATATATATATATATATATATATATATATATATATATATTTCTTTTGCTATTTCCATCACATTTATATGAACATATACACCTATGCTCATGGGTTTATGTACATGTAATTGCACTCTTCATTTACTGGTTTATTTCCCTTATGTGCCTTTTCCATGTAGCCCAAGGTTGTGTGTGCGTACATATATATATATAATCATATGTTGACCCATTTTATTTTACTTGCCACCTTGCCACTCACACTCTTATTTTTGTAGATGACATTTTATGCTTAATTACATTTCTCTCCTTACATTTTATGGATCATCTTTTCAGATTCTTAATTTAGATTTTCAAATCTCTACTATTCAAACATATATGTTTCTTTTTGGATCCTTTTAACTCTTAAATCCTTTTGCCAAATTTTAAGAAAACATTCTAACTCCAAATGCAAGTGGAAATACATTGCAAAATTAATTCAAAAGCTTTATACATTTCTGATTTAAATTTCAGGATGTTACAAGTTTGTTTGAAAATGAAAAAGAGACAAACATGGTCTAAAGAGAAACAAAGAAGCTTATGACCACGCCGACAATTGGAGCAAAAACAGAAAGAGCAAGTTTTCCTCAAAAGCTCAAAGATTTCCTTGAAAATGGCTTTATCTCCACTATTCTCCCCCTTTTGGCAATAAAATCATCAAGGATGCGAAAGAGAGAATAAGGCATGATGTTGGATGAAATGGCTGAAGTTTGTTTATTTTAAGCATTTAGAGCCATGAAGATTATCCAAGATGACCATTTGAGTATTACACCAAGCCATAACATATAAGTATGCTATCATGATCATGACAAAACATGTATAAACAAGTTAAGCCAAATAAGTCACAATCTGAAAATTAGTCAAATTTCTTGGCATGTCAAGTCAACCATGATTATAGTCTAGCTAAAGGCATCCAAAGATGATGCAGGCCATGTCAATAATCTAAGTGGAACCAAGAAGCTAGTGTTGAGTCAATTTAGAGTGCTACAAGTTCAAGAATGAGACATTTGTTCAAGTACTTACAAGTTTTGTAATTTTAGCAAATTGAGCACATTTGACATGATTTTTCTTTTGAAACTCATGGTCGTTTCCAATCCAATTTTTTTTTCATGTGCTAGATCTCAAGCCTCACTACAAGGAATCAGGTGTTTCGCAACGACGCGAAAACGTTGCAATAGGCCCAGTTTGGTTGCAATAGGTACCAATGCCAACCAAATCACTTTCGTTGCCAAGCGTTGCTAGTGCTAGCGTGCTCTAAAGTTTGCGCATCGGTTTTGTGTTTCGTTGCAATAGATATGCTTATTGCCACGAAGTGGAGCATGGCGATACATAGGAGATGCAACGAAGTTATTTGTGGCAACAGAGGCTTTTGCCACGACTGTCATGGTGGCGATAACCTCTAGTGCCACGAACCTATTGCATTGCGATTGCAAATATTGCCACGAGTGACGCCGTGGCAATAGTGTTTGGCGCCACGAACATGCTCCGTTGCAATAAACGTTATTGCCATGACAAAACTGTCGTTGCAATAGAACCTTTTGCCACGTGCATCATTTTGTTGCAAGTGTTTTTCGCGCCACGTGACACATTTCGTTGCAATGGAAATTATTACCACGATTATAATTTGGATGCAATAGGTTTTATTGCAACAAGAAATGTTTGGTGGCTGGAGATGTTAACGCAACGAAATGAGTTAGGTTGTAAATAAGACTTATACCATCGATGAATGTACGTGGCAATAAGAGCTGCATCGCAACGAAGGAGCAACGTGGCAATAAGCAATGTATCGCAACGAAATAATAATTCAGGGCAGCATATTGCATTTTATATATATTCAATGAACCGCTGTTGCAATACAGTAGTAGCGACATATAAAATGCAGCATGACATGAAATCCAAACATCTTTATTTGCATCCACCATATTATGAAACTAAAAGGAGTATCATGTCCAGTGAAGCAAATAATACAAGATTATAGTGTCAATCTCCAAAATGAGACTAAAAAGATCCTAAATAATCTTGCGATAATAAAAGAAATCTTCAAGGTCGATCTTTGTTCATATGCGAGTTGCTCTGAGAATTCTTGAACCTTAGCGCCCCGCTCAATTACTTTCCTGTGCAACACAAGCACAAAATTGGCACATTAATAAAATAGGCAAACTCATCCATGCAAGAAACCTATACAACTTGGGCTACAACATGGTTCTAAGCGAAAATACAAAAATTTGGTTAGCGACGATGATGGTGCCCAGCCCAGGTAACTTAACAGTTCCAAGTTTTTTGATAATAGGGTGTGAATTTAGATGGCTCCTTAAACTGCAAGAATTCTGGGCTTAGAAGAATGCCTAGTAAACATGCAATCTTTCATTTACTGTTTCTCAGAAAAAACATGATGTATCTATTAGTAAGCTGGTTTAGTTACCTATTGAATATTGTTTATCAAAATGGATCATCACACTGCACAGACACATGGTTTATCTATTAATAAGCTGATTTAGTTAGCTAGTAAGTGATTACAGGTTTTTACTAGTAACCTGTAAGTGTTTACAGAAATTTGGGCTTACTAAACTGGTTTATCAAAATGGATCATCACACTACACAGACACATGTTGTCTCAGGTAACATATTTGTTATTTCCATTTGTAAAGATTCATAAATTCATGAGAAGGGAAAAATAATATGTTCTTCTACATCGGTTGTTACCACAGCATTCTACATTTTCATTAAGACAATTGCAGTATATGTACATGTACCGACGATTAAGGATGAAGTACAAGAAACAAGATTGTACAGGTTTTCATTACCGGATTTTTAGCTTAGTATCTACTGAAACAAGAATCAATATCTGCAGGAATTGATCAATTGATCATAAACAATGATTATCAAGTCCTATGCAACCATATGTAGTGTATGATTGTTTCAAACACAACCAAGGTGGCAAGTTGTAAGGTATTAGGATCACAGGCCATGTAGTGTATGTCACATTCAGCATCCCAAATGGATTAAAGCCACCAGATGCAAGTCCCAGCCTAACATTGCGTGGATCCAATGCAAAGTGCTTATACGTCTCATCCACGTGCTTCCATGCCAATGAGTCAGCAGGGTGCCGCATTTTCCCATCACGGACCAATTCTTCCTTGTGCCATTGCATATATGATGAAGTGGACTCTGTCATGTATAATCTTTGCAGCCGAGGAATAAGTGGAAAATATCGTAGTATTTTACGAGGAATACGCTTCTTTGCCCCACTAGTGCCACTAGCCTCACCAGTCCCATCTGAATCCGTCGTTTTCCATCGACTCTCACCACATTTTGGACACAAATCCATGTTAGCATAATCTCCTCGAAATAAGACACAATCATTCTCACATGCATGAATCTTTTGGTAGTCTAGGCCAAGATCTCGAACAACCTTTTGCACTTTCTCCAAGGTGTTTGGGACACAGTGGCCTTCAGGGAGCACATGCGAGAACAAAAGAAGTATGGCCTCTATGGATTTGTTACTAAGACCATTCATGCACTTAATCTGGAAGAGCCTGACAATGAAAGATATTTTAGTAGCCTCCTTGCAACCTGGATACAATTCTTTCTCTGCTTCTTTCAATAAATTATAGAATTTCCTAGCACTCTTATTTGGCTCTTGGTTATTACCTATAATTTCTCCATGTATTGCACCACTGATTAATGACGAAACCAGATCATTGGCAGAGCGACCATCACCTGCTACGCCTTCATCATAATCTCTGTCATTAGCTGAAGGTTCAGCATTACCTTCACCTTCAATGAAAGTCTGATCAAACCCTCTAATCAGCAAATGCCTTTGAACCTCACTTTTTGTTCTGTATGCCATGCAACGACACTTTGAACATGGACAAGGTGCAGTTTGTCTTTTATACGTTCCCTCAAATGTATTATCAATAAATTTGTTGAATCCTTCTTGCCACTCATCAGTTGACCTATCCAAGCGCATCCAACTCCGGTCACCATGCGCCATGCTTTCTTACTAACTGAGTCAATCAACTAGCACCCAAGCTGTCCAAACACTGCATGAATACCAAAGTAAAAAGAGAAGATTAGTGCCACGAGCATGAGATAAAACATAAACCTTCAAAAACACATGTACTATTATTACCAAAATATTTATGAAAGCAATAACACTGGAATAAACACACTTCCAATAATCTGGTTTCTTTTCAAAAACACTGGAATCAACACACATACATCCTATTATTTAACAACTAGGTTAGTGCAAATAAATCATGGAGCTGCAGCCACACATACACAACATTTAAGTTCAAAACTAGCATAAATTACAAGGCAAATAGTTCTGACACTAAAATATTTGTTCAAAATATTATGGAACCGTGGAAGCACACTGCACACCCCCAGCGAGACTAAGGTATGCTCTTTGGTCATTACTGTTGCAATCTGTTTCAAGTTTTTTGTTTTGCCAGCATTTTTGCAGTGGTATATCGTTATTCCATGCTGTGTGGTCATAATCATGTTGCATAGATTCTAATGATATATCATATGCCGCCTGTTATGTCAATATTAGGATTTTTTTCTCATTCAGACATTGTGATTACGCTTTTGAAGGGTGTTTTACTGCAACTAAAATTGTGCGGCAAGACAAAAGGAGAAAGAGTGTACATTTTATTTTCCCCTATGCATTAAAGCTACACCTAACAAAATTGTTGCTAAAAGTGTATACGTATTCATTCCCCTAACTGTGCAAAATTGTTCTGTTAAAAAGTATAGCTCAAAAACTTTTGTATGGCTGGCACAATGCTTGCTGAGCACTGAATAATTAGGGGTGCTAGACTGTTGATGTTAATATGTGGATTTTGATACAGTGTCCCATGCATCATTATCAGTTTTACTGTGTTTTTGTGCCTATTGTTGTGTCGTTTTGCCGTTCCATCTCCAATTTGAGTATTATATTTTCTGTATACAGGCCGAAAAGAAGGATAGAATCTGGAAAATTAAGCTTGAGCAAGGTGCAGCTAAAAGGTCGCCGAAGAGCTTCAGGAGTGTAAGTTCTTTCTTAAGCCACGTTGGCCCTTGTTTCAGATGATAGATATTATAAACATCATTATTCTGATTTTTTTATGTAGATGACCCACAAAGTGATCCCAATGCCACTGGAGATCCATACAAAACACTCTTTGTTGCAAGACGTGTAAGTATTTTTGCTGCATCATTCTGGCGTTCTTGGTTCCTTTGAAAGAAAAATAGTTGATAGGTTGCTTTTAACTTAATGCTCATTGACTCCACCAACTGTTGCAGGTGAAGTTGTCCCTCTTTGGTAAGGTGTTCAATTATTATGATTAGCGAACCATCACGGGTGAAAACTGTAAACCTTTTTTAAAAAGTTGTTCCACTACCAATACCATAATATATAGCTTCATTGGAGTTTCTTTGAGAAGGTGCTATTTTGGACATAAGGGGTTATGTCTTTTATCCTGTTCCTCGCTCTGACGTCGTCAAGGAACGTTCATGTGAAATTTGCTTGTATTTGTGCAGTTGTCTTGCCTTTGGTTAACTTTAGGGCCTAAATAGATTCTCACTCGAGATTAGTCCGGAACAAAAATTCCAAATTGCTTCACCACCAGACGCTCTACCAATTCTATAGATATAGGGCTTTGATGAGAATGAAAAAAACAAGTTAAAGCAGTGATACTGATCCAGATTGTAATCTAATTCACAGTGTCTGCATTCCACAACAAAAGCAACCAAGATTTAGGGTTTTAGCAGCGCGTACCTTGACGGGGATGCTGAGGAAGAAGAAGCGGAAGTGGCCCTCCACCTCTGCGACGGCCTCGCAGGTAGATCGTGTCCAACGTGAAGCAAAGTTGTACGAGACGAACTGCGATGTACGAGACGGCACGCACACGGACGCGGCCGGCGTGACGCAAAGTTGTATTCAACGGACACTGAAACATACTCGGAGCCAATCTACTGTGCCAACCAATCACATGGCCGAAACAAAGTTGTATTCGGTCATTACGAAGGCATGCAGGATCTCCTCACGATGCATTGCCTTGGCTGTTTTGATTCATGTTCCTTGCGTCAAACGAAATCAACACAGCATCAATTGCTTGCCCATGCATGTAATCCATCCGAAGCATCTAAATAATTCTCTCATGTGCATGACAAATGAAGACCAACTAGAAAAGTCTTTCACGTGCATGCATGTATTTTCTTTCTTTTTTTCCTTGATATTTCTTTTTTTTCAAATTTTTAGCTCTGATAAGTCTTTCACGTGCATGACAAATGAAGACCAACTAGATAAGTCTTTCAAATTTTTTTTCAAATTGCCCATGTGGAAGTTTTAGATAGCAAATATTTGTATCTTTGTGCAATAATAAGTTGGTAACTCAGTGGTAAGCACTGCAGTGTTTAATTGACAAGTCATTGGTTCGAGTCCTACTTAGCGTAGCTTAAATTTTTTATTTTCCTATGTTTTTTATCCCTCGAGGCCCCTACAAATTAACTAGATAATTATGCTTCCTACCGAGCACAACTGAAACCTTAATTTTAATTTTCTAAATTTTTATCCCTCGAGGCCCCTACACATTAATTAGATAATTGCGCTTCCTACCAAGCACAAATGAAATTTTAATTTTCTAAATTTTTATCCCTCTACAAATTAACTAGGTATTTGCGCTTTAGTTACTTTTTATTTTTCTACTAGTATTTTTCTTTTATCCCACTAGCCAGTGCTAATACAAATATTTTACTTTTCAAACAACGGAAGCTGTCTTATTGCAACGAAAGATAGTTTTATATATCAACGACTAACAACTGTGGCAATACAACCCTAGAAGATGCAACGATCTCAAATTTCGTGGCAAGACAACCTTGTTATTGCAACGAAAGATAGTCTTCTATACCAACGACTAACAACCGTGGCAATACAACCCTAGAAGATGCAACGAACCGAAATTTCATTGCGATAGATAAAGCCCTATTGCAACGTAAGCAACGATTCATGCAACGAATCAAATCTGTTGCAAAACAGTCCAGTATTCGCAACCATCAGCAAAAGCGTGGCAATAATGTCGACATATTGCAATGCAAATCAAACGAATCACAACGCAAATTCATTACGTGGCAATATTGTCAAGTACTTGCAACCGTTTTATAAATGGTGGCGATAGCACCTACTAATTGCAACGCAATGCATGGTAATCGCCACACAAAAATATCCGTGGCAACATGGTCAACTATCGCAACCAAAAATGAAAATGGGGGCAATAGCCCCTACCTATTGCAACCAATTTCGTGTCGTTGCAAAGTTGATCGTGGCATTAGGGTCAAAACCTTGTAGTGTCTTATGCGACCACTCCAAGCAATAAGCTTAAGAAGATGATCTTGGTCATCCAAAACTCCCCCTAAGTTCATGCCTAGTGCAATGGCATGCAGTCTCATGAGAAAGAATTGGTGAGATCAGTTTTTTCGCACAAAAAAGATCTTTTTGCTTTCATAAACGGGTGTACTAACTCATGCTTCATCAAGGAACTAGAATAGCTCAATCTAAAGCTCAACAAAGATTCAAGACTCAACTTAGCCTATTTGACATGGCATGAATCATAAGAGGATAACTAAAGGCAGACTAGTCTGAAAAGCTAACATGACATGATTTAGTTCAAGTTGAGCATTTTAATCAACTTAACAAGGCAAAGACTAGACTACACATATAAAGTCATGATAAATCTAGCAAGTAAGCACAGATCATGGCAAGGTGTATTGCTTTGTAAGCATGTCATAACAGGATAATAATCAAGGCTCCATGTAGTTATATTACAATGCAAAATGATATGCAAGAAAATCCAACTCCCCCTCAACATGTGATGCAATTTTAGTTCAAGTTGAGTTATGACAATATTAGGATCTAGAAGCTCCCAAATGAACTCCCCTGAACCAAAGCAATAAATAGAAGAAGCTGGCAAGAAAGTCAGAAAAGGCAGTCCTTAAAGCACAGACAAGATATAGAGGATACTATGGCTCAGACTGACTCTCATCTACCCCATATGACTCTTGGACTATCAGCTGATCATCTAACCTACTAAGGAGCAACCACGTACCCTGTCTACCCAAGGGTGGCCCAACCCTTGCTAGAACCTATAAGAAGTGAGTGAGCTCAACCTAGTGAGAAGAGAAATAGCTAATAAGCAGCATCCTAGAATCACAAGATGAGAGAAAGAAGTCTAAGCAACTCGGCAAGAGAACCACTCTAACCTATGCTAGAAGGACTATCCCTAATGCACCCAAATGCAATGCGACAGAAAGGAGTAAGAGCATAATAAACATGATAAAACATGAAGCACAAAACTCCCCGCAATGCTGAAAACCTAGAGCTATCCAAAGGCTTGGTAAAGATATCAGCCAACGGGTGGTCACTCTCCACAAAATGGAGCACTATGTCACCCTTCTCCACATGGTCTCTAAGGAAGTGATATCTGATATCAATGTGCTTGGTCCGAGATTGCTGCACTGGGTTCTTGGCAATGTTAATGGCAGAAGTGTTATCACAGAAGAGTGGAACACTATCTATAGCTAACCCAAAGTCCCACAGGGTCGAGACCATCCAAAGTACCTGGCTGCAACAACTGGCGGCAGCAACGTACTCGGCCTCTGCGGTGGACTGTGCAACACCGGACTGCTTCCTAGAAGACCAAGAAACGAGAGAAGTGCCAATGAATTGGCAGGTGCCAGAAGTGCTCTTCCTATCTATCCTACAGCCAGCAAAGTCTGCATCCGAGTAGGCTCTCAAGGAAAGACAGGACGAGGAAGAGTACCAGATACCATAGTCAATGGTAGCTCGAAGGTACCGAAGGATGCGCTTCACCGCCTGGCAGTGAGATACACGAGGAGAAGCCTGAAATCAAGCACACAGACACACGGAGAAGTGTATGTCCGGTCTCGAGGCAGTGAGGTACAAGAGAGAGCCAATTATGCTACGATACTCCTTCTGATCAACTGGCTCGCCGTCCTCATCTGGGTCGAGTGAAGCTGATGAAGCCATAGGAGTGGACACCGGCTTACCATCACTCGTGTCAAAGCGTCTCAGGAGGTCTCGAGTGTACTTGCCCTGATGCAAGAAGGTATCCTCCCGAGTCTACTTGATCTGGAAGCCGAGAAAGAAGGTCAACTCACCCATCATGCTCATCTCAAACTCGGTGCTCATGACATCCGAGAACTGTGAAACAAGAGCATGAGAAGAGCCGCCAAAGATGATGTCATCCACATAAATCTGGACGAGCAGAAGGTCAGTACCATGCCTACGAATAAACAAGGTCTTATCTACCTTACCCATCTCAAAACCATGACTCAACAAATAGGACTTAAGCCTCTCATACCAAGCTCTAGGGGCCTGCTTAAGTCCATGCAAGGCTTTGGAAAGCTTGTAGACATGGTTTGGGTATTTGGGGTTCTCAAAGCCTGGAGGCTGTCTCACATAGACCTCTTCCTCAATAAACCCATTGAGAAAGGCACTCTTGACATCCATCTGGTAAAGCTTGAAACCCTTAGAAGCTGCGAAAGCAAGCAGGATTCTAATGGCCTCAAGTCTAGCTATAGGGGCAAAGGTCTCCTCAAAATCTAGACCCTCAACCTGAGAGAAGCCCTGAGCTACCAGTCTAGCCTTGTTCTGAATGATAACGCCATCCTCACTCTGCTTGTTTTTGAACACCCACTTAGTCCCAATGATATTGTGACCTCGAGGGGACTCAACAAGCGACCAGACCTTGTTTCTCTCGAAATTTTCTGACTCCTCATGCATAGCATTGACCCAAGACTCATCAGAAAGAGCATGACAAACATCCTTGGAGACAGATTCTAATGATATATCACCCAAGACCCAAGGCAGAATGGAGACAGAAATGTGACATGCCTGACTTGGAGCATGTGACTCGCTCAAAAAGGTCTCCAATCATCTACTCGGAAGGATGGTCTTTCTGGATATGTCGAGGAGGTCCTGAGTGAGATGAAGAAGTGGCCTCTACCTCATGAGCTGACGAGATAGGAGCAGAGCTACTAGCTCCAGAGGAAGCAGAAGGCATGGGCTGATCTCCTTGAGGTGCAGTGGTAGAAGCAGGCACCTCAAGGGGAGGAGGAACTGGATTGGGTAGACAACCCTCATCTCCATCCTCCTCATCGTCCACAAAGATGGGCTCGGACTACTCTACAGAACCTGAGATATCGAGCCTAAGCTCCGGACTGGCTTCGTCGAAGGTCACCTCACAGGTCTCTACAATCTTACTAGACTCGCAGTTCCAGACCCTATACGCCCGTGAAGAAGTTGAGTAACCTAGAAAGATACCATCACAAGATCGTGACTCGAACTTATCTAGATTTTTGGACTTCAAAATGAAACACTTGCAACCAAACACACAAAAATGAGAGACACTGGGCTTTCGCCCATATCTCAACTCATAGGAAGTGTGATGCAGGTGTGCCCGAAGAAAAACTCTGTTCGAAACATGGCACACGGTCGCTATAGCCTCAGTCCAAAACTTCCTAGGTGTAGAATACTCATCAAGCATCGTCCTGGCCATCTCGACCAAGGTACGGTTCTTCCTCTCTACGACGCCATTTTGCTGTGGGACGTACAGAGAAGAGAACTGGTGCTCTACACCTGTCTCATCGCAAAACTTCTCAAAGTAGGAATTCTTGAACTCCGTGCCATTGTCACTGCGGATCGCTCGTAAGGCACCCGAGAGCTCAACAGAGAGCCTACTAAAAAGACCTCAAAAATGTGTAAATGTCTCATCCTTTGAGGCTAAGAAAAACACCCAAGAGAACCTCGAGAAGTCATCGACCATGACAAGAACATACCACTTCCCTCCTGCTGACTGTACTCGAGCTGGTCCAACTGTGTCCATATGGAGCAGCTGTCCCGGTGCATCGGTCATAGTCACTGTGACCGGAGGGTGAGAAGTGACAACCATCTTGCCGTGCTGGCAAAGAGTGCAAACAATATCTTCGACCATCTTGAGTTTCGGCAGACCACGAATGAGATCGTGACCGCTAACTCAGGTCAAATGGTCAAATCCAATATGACCAAGTCTCCTATGCAGAAGGTAAGGTCGCGGGACTCAGAAGCAACTAAACATCTGAGAGGATCACCAGAAGACTCAGCAAAAACAGCACGAAGATCCTCCCATAACGAGAGATCCCGCAAACCAGACTACCCGAAGAATCAAGAATTTTGCAAGCGTTTTTCTTAAAGCTCACCTCAAAACCGTCATCGGTAAGCTGAGAAACAGAAAGGCAACATCTTTTAAAATGAAAGACTCATTAACGCGCACTGTACCTTTGGCGATGACGCGCCCAGACGAAGCGTCTCCGAAGGTGATCATCTCATCACTTGGAGCACGGGCTAGGGAAAGAACCAATGGGAGTCTCCGGTCATATGTCGAGAACAACCGGAGTCTACAAGCCAAACCTCTCCCTTCCAGCCCGGCGAACTTGAGTCAAACAGAGAGTAAAGGCTCAGTACTGGGATAAATCAACATAGATTTTGGCACCCAATACTGAGTCACACACAACTGACCTCTATCTACCCTATGCTCTCTGTCGCTCAAAGAAGCAGAAGGTCCACGAGCAGACCTGGACCTGTTGTTGGGTCCAACTGCTATGGGAGAGCGAGTCGGAGCACCAGCAACATGCTGATCACACCGCGGGTAGCCATCTCGACGGGGGAAATGAGATCTACCCTCAGAACGGTGGAAGTCATGACCAAAGGCATATCGAGGATGAAAATCAGTAAAACCAGAAAAACCAAGTCCTCGATGCTACCCAAACCTATCAGCTGAAACAAACCTAGACCTCGTGTTGGTCTTAGGTGCACTCAAGGTCTGGGACTGACCCTGAATACGCCTAAGAGCCTCAACACGGTCTCTACGCGCGATCTTAGCGCGCCTGAAGCATCACTTGATCAAGTGTCCATCCTTCTGACAGAAGGTGCAATGATACTTCACCTTTGGAAAGGTAGAAGTAGCATGATGAGGCTTCACCTTCTGAGAGGCCGAAGCAACAGGTGAAATCACCTTGCTGTCAGAAATCCCTTGGACAAAGCCCGCTGACTTGAAATGAACTTTCTCAGTTCTGGGCTTGACCTCGATCACACCTGCTGCTATGGGTTTGAGAACAGCAGGTGGATGCTTCCTCATATCCTCAGAAAAATCGTATCCTAGACCTTGATTAAATTTGTAAATCTTAGATTGGTCTAGAATAAGATTTAGCTTCTTCTTGCCTCCTACAAATCTCTCGAGAGTATTCATAAGATACTGACACTCCCAAAAGAGAGAGGTGCAAGAAGAGCAGGGGGAAGAAGAGACAGCAGAAGGTAAGGGGGTAGAAGGAGAACCAATAGCAGAAGAGCAAATGGCTTGTGCACGCACAGCCGACTCAGAAGGGACAGTCCTACCACTGGCCATTTGGTTCACGTCGCTAAGCGTCTCTACCTTACCCTTGGGCTTCTCCCCCATATCGACACACACATTACAAGCAGATTGTGACTTCTCTAGAAGGTCCTTAGTTAGCTTCACACATTTGTCATCTAATGCAATCAACTCAGATTTTAGTTTTTCACAATTGTTACATGGTGAGCTAACAGGGTCCTTAGAAGCATATTGAGCCATTTTCTTATTATGATCAACCATGTCTTGAAACTGTTTTGAGACAGATTCAAGTTCAGCAGTTAATTTGGGACAGTTGGTGCAAGAAACAATAGGCTCTAACAGGGAAGCATGCAATTCAGCAATTTTATGATCTGCCTTTTTTAGGTTCAATTTCAAGTTATTGCAATTTTCACATGATTCTAGCAGATCAAGGAGCATAGTATAAAGATCTCTAAACGCATTGTCCTTATCCTCACATGAGGTGCAAGATGTAGTCTCAACAACAGTAGATGAAGGAGTAACAATCCTACTCATCTCTAGTTCAGCCAAAAGACTAACATTCTCCACCTTAAGCATGTCAAGCTCAGAAGACAGACTATCATGAGAGATCCTTAATTTCTCCATATCATCAAGCAAGGCAGAGCATGTATCACATTCGTCACGGGAGGGAGCAGATATAAGTGAAGTAAGCTCCCGTGACAATCTATCTACTTCCTTCTCCAACTCACTACACCTAGCTCTAGATCTAGCATGGAATTTACCTAGCTTAAGAAATGCATCATTAAGCTGGTCGTAAGAGGGGTATACCTCATCGGAGTCAGAGTAGAGCTCGCTGTCGCTCACTTCGCCCTCAAGGGCCATGAAGCACATGCCGGAGAAGTCATCGCCGCCCTTGGGGTCTTACTCGTCCTTCCCATCGTCGTCGCTCCACCCCTCCACATCGCTGAGGTTGAGATCGTCGAAGGCGGTGAGGACGCGGTGGAAGAGCTTCTTGGCTTCGCCAAGGTCGCGGAACTTCTTCTTGCCTTGGGCATGAGCTGAGGGCTTCTTGTTGCGATTCTTGTCGATGTAGTCGTTATTGCTCACGCCATTGTAGTCGTTCTTGCCCTTCTCCAGCTTGGGGCAATTCGCCCGAATGCAGTTGGAGTGTCAGAGCCCAGACTTTACAATCTGGAATTCTCTGTGATTCCACTGCACTATTCCCTAGATCAGTAGATAGTGCTCACAGTTTACAGTTCTGAATATCAAAGTACATATCATGTGGAAGCGTAAACATAATAGTAGACTTACTCCTGGGCCGATTAGGCCGAAATCATTAAATTGCAGCAGCGGAAGAACGAAGCACATAGGTGGGACCTTCAGGACATGCCCACAGGCAGCCAACTGGAGGTTCACGGCCTAATTCTTGACATCTTCATCTTCTTCGCCATCATGATCCAAAAGTATTACTTAAGCGTAGTGATTTGATTCCTGATTCTAGATTTGTGGGGAAAGCGAATATGAGCACAAACCACCATGCTCGCGAGCCAACACACAGGATGCAATTAAATAGTATGCATGGCTTATCAAAGGAGAGGCCCGGGTTATTTTATTTGCCAAAAATCACTTTTTGTAGCATTATTATTATTAAATCATAGTATTATTAATTCTACCTAAACTCCACACGGCGATTGCCATAATTGACTTAATCCACCAAAGACACACTTTCCTTACTGATTGCTGTCTAAGACTCCAAACAGCAAGTGACATCATTTACTTAATCCACCGAATATACTCTTTCTTTATTGATTGCTGTCTAAAACTCCAAACAGCACGTGACATCATTTAATTAATCCACCGATCATATACTTTCTATATTGATTGCTGTCTAAAACTCCAAACAGCGAGTGACATCATTTAATTAATCCACCGATCATATACTTTATTTATTGACTGCTGTCTAAAACTCTGAACAGCGGATAACATCAACTATACAATCCACCAATCAATTGTTTCCTAAATCCCCAAACAGCGAGTATCATAATTTATATAATCCACCGATCAATTGTTGCCTAAAACTCCAAACAGCTAGTGACATCATCTATCTAATATCATTTGATTAATCCACCGAACACACACTTCCTATATTGAGTGCTGTCTAAAACTCCAAACAGCGAATATCATCAATTATGCAATCCACCAATATCTTTTGTATTCCAAAATTCCTATCAACCCATTCCTTTTGCTATTGATCCACAACCACAATTTGCTCTTACAATAATCAACCTTATTTCCCATTATCTATTTCTAACTAACCCACTAGTATACCTTCACCAAGAATATCATTGATCAAGTTTATACTCCAATTATCATATCTCCAAACTCCCAACAATTCAATTGACACATCTAGTAATGATCAAATCCTATTAATCCCAATATCACCAATATCTCCCAAAAATTGATCCAGCAATTACCTTTGCACTCCTTAATTCTCCAAAAATCATTCAAATAATCTATCTAGCCTATCTATTCATTTAGACTCCACCAATTTATTTTTCTCAGAATCCACACTATCGTTTCCTTTTTATGATCGACCTGAATCCACCAACAACTTTATGTATTTACCACAGACATCCATCTTCTTTTCTTACGACTCTATTTATTCTTCCTGACATTTTATTTTGTGAGAGGTATTATCATTATTTAAAAATATAATACATAGAAATTTCCTGAGACCTAGCAGTTTTGATCAAAAACATAATGTGTAAGAGAATGCAATAATAATAGCGATCCAGATTCCATCCACCGTTACATGGCATCCGCGCCATATAGCATCTTTCAGCGTTATAGCCGCTTAACTTACCACTGGGACGACACCCAGGACAATTCAAATCAGGGCTTTCCACTGCCCTCCATTTTTCCATTCCCACCCACAAAGTTTTTGAAATAGAACTATATCTGGTTAAGTTCCCATGTCCGCCCTTGACCGTGGGCACGGCTATTCGAATAGTTTTGACTCTGCAGAGTTGGCACACTTTACCTACAAGAGACAGTTTACTCGTTGCCCCACACGATTCCTTAGTTGTGCAGTTGAGCCAACCATCATAGTAGCCGTTCAAAGTACCTCGCCCCTTCCATCATCTCACCCCTATGAGCTTGTCCCGCTTGCGGCAGGTCTCATAAGTTGTGCGGGATGTTCCCCTCCTATGTGCCTAGCAGCTGGCTACCCACACTACTAGCACGCCGCAGAAGAACTTCACCCTTAAGCCTGCCACATAGACATGCCACTTGTGGGTGTCCCATTCAAGTCCGGCACCTAGACAGCCCCTTGTACTACTGCCATGATGATGACTTTCAGGGTCCGGTAAATTTAGTAAGCCAAGTTGTACTTTACAGACTTGTGGTTGTACTTGTTTTACACAGGAGGTCATGACAAGATTCAGTCCTTAGTGGTATCTGGGCGGATCTACCACTACCCACTTTGTGCTTCCACTGCACCACATACACATACACACTCGAACCATCCGCCCAGATATTTAAGCAAGTTGGGGTTTTTGGGAACATAAAATAATCATACCAACATATACCAGTCATTTCCACCATGACTTCCCAAACCAGTTTCTCATGATTGAAAAATGATACTGATGCTTGGGGCATTTTAACGGCCTCGAGTATCTAAGCAGTACTAAGTATGGCATATAATTACGGACTTATTTTTGAAAGATTACCATTATAACTTTACTAGGGTGAAAAGGTTCACATATTCAAATATTCCAAAGGAGGGGTAATATCAATCAAGTTGAACAATGGGCATATAACTAGAATATTAAATTAGTCATGCATTTGTATATAAAATAACAGCATGCAATTTGATAATTTAAACCAAAATAATTTGCAAAAAATGTAGGCTCAACATGATCAAAGTATTGACTCGCCTTGTGCGGTTTACCGCAGTCTCGAGCTCACAGAATGCTTTTTCTTGAGTTTCGGTTCTTTATCTTCACTTTGCTCCGATCACGCTTATTCCCTTGATTCTTCAGGATTCCTTTTTCTAACTATGCGATAAGCGACTGAATTTATATAAAAAATAAATAACTCAAGAGATCCAAATAAATCCAAATAAACCCAATTGAACTTGATTAATTTTTATTATTCTTATATTTATCAAGGAAGTTCCATGAGTCAAAATAGATATATGGGCAAGTACATGAATTTGGTTGAGTATTAGGTATCGCATTGGTCAAATGTTGTTATCTATGGTTTGAAGGTAAGGGTTCCAAGGACGGCGCATATGACTTTTAGCTTATCGAATTAATTCGTATCACTAGTACTTTGATATGTGGCATTTTATGCAACCCTAATTACTCGTGTTACTGATTAAATGTTTACTTTAGAATATTATATATTGGTTAGGTCATTTTAATATCTGATGACCTAGAGCTATTATATTTTGGTACCTATATTAATATACTCTTTTAACTTGGAGGTGCCCTGGGGACTACTGGTATTGATGTTATACCCCTTTACTTAGCATTTGACAAGGTCCGATCTTCAATTAAATTTCTATTCACCTAGGGGTTGAGTTTGTTATACAGGATTGCATTTCAATATTAGTATTTAATTAAATCTACCGCATAGATTTATTTAATGAGGGTATGTTAAAAGCTAGGGCGCATATTTTAATTGTACTTATGGGTAATCTTTTTAAATTAAAACCTTGCTCTTTATAGCTATAAATTTTTCGTACCTTTAGTTGTTGTCTAGTGCCATTTAAACCTTAAAGAAAAGGTTGTATAATTTTTTAATTCAAACCCTTTTATTATTATTATTATTTTTATAGCCGACACGATATCTAATATCTTTTATGAACTTTTGGACAATTTAACCATAGTCATCTTTTACTAATACCTGTAAAATCACTGATTAGTTTTGGATTAAATAACAAGGACACATTAATTACGCATATATGGTAATTAATCGAATATTAAGTCTTAAATAATTTTAATTACATCCTAAATAAATTTATTGGCTTCCAGAGTCTATTTCCATATTTTCCTTAATTTTCTCTTAATTGCAATAGAGTAAAGAAGGCAAAAACAAAAACAAAATGAAAAGAATGGAAATGGGGGAGGACAGGGATCGAACTCTGGACATGAGGTCTGAGAAGCAACATGCACTCGGGTGACCAACTGGGACGGGAGCTGCTGGCTAACACTGAGGGGAGGCAAATTGTAGGAGTAGCGTGGTGGCAAGGCTCCAAAACAGAGCCATTCGGAGCCGGTGGAGGGCGGTCTTGCCGGCGGCGAGCGGCGGCCGGAGGGGAGCTGGAAACCACCAAAATGGGTTGCGCAGCGCAGGTGGACGCTAGGGGTGGTGGCGCTTTGACCGGTGCGGCGGCGAAGTGGGCGGGCGGCGGTTCGAGGTGACCGGCGGCGAGGTGAGGAGGGGGACGGCGGCGCCGGCGTGGGGAGAGGAGACCCGGAGGTGAGCATGAGCTATGAGGGGTCACGGGGATGCTCACCGCGCCATTTGCCAGTCGGGGTTCACCCTCAGCGGGGCGGCGACGTGCACAGCGGCGGTGCGAAGGAGTTCACCGTGGCCGGTGCGCTACGGTGAAGAGGATGCTCCGACGGCGGCGGGGATGAGTTGGCGGGGTCGTGGTGGTGCTGTGGTGTGAAGGAATTGGACGAGGAAGGTCTCAATCGGCGGAATTTGCGCGGCCGGCGTTGGAGGGGATAGAGCCCGCCGGCGAGCTAGAGGTGCCGGGAGCCCGATTTCGCGTGAGGGGAGAACAAGCGGAGGAGGGCGGTGCGTTTGGGGCGGGTGCGCGCACACTAAAAGGGGGTGAGCCGACAGGGTGGCGTGGGCGCTTCTGGCGGGGCAGGGCGGCAGGGCATGGGTGACGGCGACGGGGGCGTGCAAGGCGCAGGAAGCAGCTCGGCGATGTGAGGGAGGTGACGCGGCTGTGATGGGGGCAGGTGCACGGTGACGAATGCACAGGGAGGAGTGGCGCAAGCTCTGCCACGAGACAGGGAAAGGAAAAGGAAGGCATGGCGCAGAGGATGGGAGAAAAAGAAAAAGGATGATGCGGGCAGGAGCTGGCCCCAGCGGCAGAGAAAGGAAGAAGGCAGAGAAAAAGAAGGGGTAGGGGCCCGCGTGTAAGAGAAAGAGAAGGTAAGGGGGAAGGGTAGAAAAGGAATGAGGCCGCATGGCTTTACAAAAAATAGGGGAAAATAAATGATAAAATTTGGGAAAATTAAGTTTCTAAAGGCTTGAGTATTGTATGTTTAAAACCCTTTTTCTTGAATCCCAGCCCTGGAACAGTCTTGAATTTCTAGGCGTATAACTTAGGTACATATGTATATACATGTACATGGATGCATATATATACATACCTACTTGAGTTGCACTTTTAATCCGACCATTTCCCTATAACTAATTTTTATGAACCATGTTTAGATCCAATAATTTAAATTTTGATTTACGTCCCTAGGGTTTGAATTCACCCCTCCTTGTTTAAATGGTTAGGTCATACTTTCTTTTAGGCTTGTTCCAATAATTAAATTGAATTTAGGCCTTTCAGGGTTTAAACTCACATCTAAATTATTTTGTATCATTTATTGCCATGATTGTTATTTTGGTACTTGGGAATTATTTTCCAGTTATTATTTACTTAGCTCAAAACTGAAGAAAATCCCAATTAAGATATTTAACTGAAAATCCAAATGCCAGTAAGATGCAAATAAAAATTTTAAATTATTCAAAATTTCAAACACCCAAAATTTAGGATTCCACCACCACACTCGAAGCAAATGATCGGGCCACTCCTCTTTCGATTTCTCACCCTCTTGTATGCGTGGGAAAACTTTCTGGCTAGAAGAGCTAATTGGTCCTTCGGTAGATGCTCTAACTGATCATCAGTTACGTCACAGAGAGCAGCTACAGAAAATCCACAAATCAACTCAGAAGAAGGTGCAGAAACCAGACTGGAATCGGTGACTAAGGCCATCGACTGCGACTTCGACCTATGAGAGACTATGTTGTCTAAAACCTCAACTTGCTTAAATATTTGGGTAGATAGTAAGAGGGGCTGGTGCAGTAGATGCACGAGAGTGTGGATTGTGGTAGACCTACCCAGATAACCCTAAGACTGAATCTTGTCATGACCTCCTGTGTAAAATAGTACAACCACAAGTCTGCAAAATGTAGACTAGGCTGAATAATTTACTGGACCCTTGAGTCATCTCGAATAGTGGAGGGACTAGTGCGAGCTGGGATCTGTGTGGACAGCTTGAATGGGACACCTATTATGAGGTGTAGTTTCCCCTGCGCTGCTGGGGAAACATCCCTCACAACTCCACGACTAGTGCGGCTAGGGTCTATGTGAGCTAGCAGGTAGGGATACCTTGAAATAAGGTGTGGTTCCCCCTGCACTGCCGGGGAACTTCCCTTACAACTATGGCATAAACCCATAGGTCGAGATGGTGACAGGGCGTGGTATTGTAAAGACTTCATTATGATCTCTCGTTCTGCATGACCAAGGAATCATGTGGGTGCTATGAGTGATTATCTCTTGTGGGTAAAGTGAGTTGAATTTATTAGTTTGAATGGTTGGCCCCATATTTTATGTAAGCATGGGATTATTTATCCAATTATCACTTTTATTAGTTAGCTTTATTTATTATTTATCACTGATCCGCGACTCCTGATCCTTTCTAGGGTTTAAACATATCTTGGAAAAATGTAATTCTTTGTTATGTCTATGCATTACTATTCTTTAAATAACTATCTATTGGTGCGTTAGTGGATTATCTTCGTTATGACCTAATAAATTTATATTAGTATTAGTTTGTTCATTAACGTGTACATTAGCAAGACTCTTAGGATAATTAGATATTCATACCAATCTATATGTCAACAATGTCTTCTGTTAGTACTGGAGTTTAAAATACCTTTTTAATGGCCTACTATTTATATTTAGTGTTTTAGTCAATTATATGCAATACATCCTCTAATTTAATTTGGGTATTACAGTCTAAATGTTAGTGGCTTAATACTCAAGTCATTTAATCAATATTTAGAAAAGGATTCTCGTAATTTCTAAGGCATGAAAATAATAGTTACGGTTTAATCCACATTTAGTGGTCAATTCTATGATCTTTACTGATATGCAAGGACTTATGATTTATTCTTTAGGAAATCTTTATTTATTAAATCATCATTTCATGAGAGCATGGACCTACACAAGATTTTTACTCAGTTTCTCACTATGCCTTTAATTAATAGTTAGACTTTAATTAAATATTCAAGCCACAACAATTACTTATATATGATAATTAATCCAAAATTAAATCTTAAATAATCTTATTTTATATCCTAATCAAATTTATTAGCTTCCCTAGATTATTTCCTAATTTTCCTTAATTTATTTCCACATGCAGTCGACGGGATTCGAACTTAGAACCGATTGTTTAGCGAATGGCTGGGCTGACCAACTGAGCGACGGCCCACTTTTGATTGGAAGGGGGTGGCAATTTAGAAGATGTTGGATCGGAAACGGCAACAAAGGGGGGGTGAATGGTGCCTTTCAAAATCGACCCCCAAAGTATTCACAAAAATCTCAACTCCGATAGCTATGGCAGCTATGAAGAAGAAGATTCGCTCACTAGAAGTCGAAAGACCGATCAGAAAACAAGGCGGCGAAGAAAATTGAGAAATGGACTTTTTCTCAAAACAGGGAAGACACCACACTGCTTGCTATTGACTGCAAGGACTAAAAGCAAAGACTGCAGAGAAAACCGAACTGCATAGAAGCTAGCTGGCCGAGAGAAATAGACACTGCAGATCATGGTCAAAACAAAGAAAACAAGGAATCACAGGACTTGACCAACAACCAACTTGAATAGAACATATCTAGCACTGCCGAAAAACAAGAACTGCACCAAGAAATTCAAATGCACTTGGCTGAAATTTGCATGCTGAAATCTGAACTTGACAAGATAAAAAGCCTACTTGAAAAGGCTGAAAACTGCAGCAAGTAATTTAAATGCACTAGGCTGAAAACTGCATGCTGAAATCTAAACTTGACAAGATAAAAAGGCTACTTGAAAAGGCTGAAAATGGCAGCAAGTAATTTAAATGCACTAGGCTGAAAACTGCATGCTAAAATCTGAGCTTGACAAGATAAAAATTGAAATCTACTTTTGCTGCATTGAAAAGAGACACAAAATGCAGTCCAAAATGCAGCCAACTTAGACTGAAAATCTGCAAAAGCGATAACTGCTCTCGGTTGAAATTTTCAATTGAAACTGAATGTATTCGGCTGAGAGCAGGGCTGGCCAAAAAACAGGGACTGTATTGACTGCTGTAGATTTTAAAAGGGCAAACCAAAATACTACAGCTGCTGTTCTTGTCAAGCCAATAGGTCAATACTTCAATCTAAATAGCAGGGAGTCAACATAGGTTCCAAGAAAACAGCAGAGACGAAAGGCTGAGAAATTTCCAAGCAATTGCTTCCTCTTTCATATCTAAAAGCTCACAATTACAGCCCTAAAGACTTGACTGAAATTTGATCAGTTCGGATGGTAGTTTGACAAATCAAGGAGCAGAAATTTTCAGAATGTAGTAGCTGAAAATAAAGAACGACAGTGCTGGCCGAAAGGCAAATAACTACAAGCTGAAAACACCCCAAAAGAAAGGTTTAGAGGTGGCATCCGAAACTGAAACTACACACCATAATTTTGTTGGCAGAGTAAAACTGAAGACCGAACTGCAAGGGAACAAAATGCAGAGCAGGCCGAAAATACCAAGTTTACTGTAGCAAGCTGAAAAACAAAGAAATGCATGAGGATTTGCTGCCCTCCTCAATCCTTCTGCACAGGGACTCCATTTCAATTACCACCTTAATCTCAGGAAGAAGGAAATGCACCCAAAACTGATTGCAAACAGAAAATTCTGAAAATGTCACCAAGAACACAGAGAAAGTGACAAAAACCAAAATACTCAATATTCTTGGATTCTTGACTTAAGAAACTTTGGAGTTAGCAGATGGATGCTCCTAGAAGAATGGGTCAACTTCCAAATTCAAGTTTCTACTTGGAGAAACATAGAAGCAAGTATCCCCTGACTTCTAACCCCAGAAAGCTCAAGAACAGAGGAAAAGCTGCGCCAAATTTGGGAAGAGAGGAAACTTCTTGATTCTTCCTTCTTTTCTCGAAAATGGAATGCTCAAGAGAACTCGAGAAAATTCCTAGACCATAGCATAAACATTTAGCAGCTAGAGAGACAAGGAATCAACAAGAACAGCAAGAACTGAAAAAGCTACGAAGTACGAACTGAACAACTCAAAACATCTAAAATGCATAATTTCTCAATTGGATTAAGAGAGATGAAAGATTACAAGAGTTGCTACAATCTGTTCATCGCACTCTACAGCCCCATACGCATTTTAGAAGATTAGGTAACCATGCTCATTCGCACAGACAAAGAAGAGAGCCAGAACAGACTTTGCTCGTCTCAACAACTTCCCACCAGAAAGGAAAAGAGAAAGACAAAAGCAAAAACAAACTTCAAAAACCTTGACTACATGCAGGAGACACCCCTCCTTTATATAGCCTTCCACTAATGGATTTGCATTTTGCTTTGCCCATTAAGCCTTAACCTTTACCCGCTAATGCTAACCAAATCCGCTTCCTTATGAAGTTTTGTGTATTTACCAAAACGCCCCTCCAGCACCTTCCGGGAAGCTTCCGCATTTCTTGTCGTCCAAGCCTCGCAACACCTCGAGTCCTTGCCGTCTTCCGCACATCCCGACCGCTCCGACCTCAGCACCTCCTGCGCCTAGTCCGGTCATCCCGTGCCTCGCCACGACTCTGCCTCGATGTCCTGCAGCCATCACAGACAAGAAATACATTACATAGCACAGCTCGAAACATGTAATCATAATTAGCATCAACGAATCGTACCCAAGCATGAAATTGCCCAAAAGACCTATCAGGAAGAAGAAAATGCCTCAAGTCCATCAAACCAAACCCGACTACGCCAAATGCCGACTTGGCACGAACCACACAAACCAAACTCAATCTTTCCAGAACGCTCGTCAATTACTCATCACACACATGGGGTCACATCCACATGGTCTATCAGAAGAGGTGATGCATGAGCTAGGGAAAAACATAGGAAGTGGCCGGCGCTCGCTGCCAGGCTCGCTGGCAGCTGGGGAGGCGGCAGTGACCGGCAAAATGGGTTCTCAGAGGATGGGGAAGCTAAGGGTGGCGGCGCGTTGGCTAGAGCAACGACGAGGTGGGCGGGTGGCAGCCCGAAGCGGCCAGCGGTGTGGTAGGCACAGGGCGACAGCACTATGGTGGAAGATAAAGGAAAGTATGGGTAGCATGGGCTTGAGGAAGGGGCTAGAAACCTCACCGTGCAGTTGGCCGAACCGGAGGGGTGCCAAGGTGGGCCAACATTGTGCATGGGCGGCGGCGTAGAGGGGGTCACCATGGGCGACCCATCAAGGGGATGAAAAACCAAAGGTGGCACCGTGGTTGGCTACAGGCGGGCTTGGAGGTGCTCTCCCATGGAGGAATCGGGCCGATGTCATCCCCGAGCTCCTTGGTAGCAGTGGTTGCGACGGCCGGCCGTGATGGGGAAGATGGTTGGCGCGCGAGCTCTAGTGAACAAAATTTCAATTAACTCGGAGAAGGGTCAGATGGGAGGTGGAGACACGACGTGACATGATCACTGTTGTGGTTACAGACCAAACAGAGAGAGAGTATGGTAGTGGAGAGTTAGGTGAGTAATGGCTTCTGGGTTCTCCCCATGGCCTGTGTTGTATATATACATCCATATGGGGAGTGCTTTTACAATTATACCCTTACATCTGAGTACTCCCCTTAGGGGTATTCATGTCATTACACATGTCCCATTTTGGGCCTTGCATTCCTCTAACAGGCCTGCTGGGCTTAGGTGGGGGCCACCCCTACAACAGGAGCCTCTCATGGTTAAGGGCTTCACGGGCCGAAGCCATGTTGCTGAGCCCTTTGGCCCCCTCCGTCCCTGCGGCCTGTGAGCTTCTTCAACGTTCGTCGAAGTGTAGTGTTCACCTTGTCGCGAAGGTGTGGCACCGGGCGGCTTGGCGAAGTCTTCGTCATCCACAGAGTCCTGCCGTGGCGGGGTCGGGGTTGCCGTCCGGGGCGAAGGTTGAAGTCGAGGTTGGCCTCGCGACCGAGGGCCGATGTCGACGTAGGGGGCGGGTTGGAGGTCGAAGTCGCCTCCGATTTGGCGGGGTCGGTGGTTGCCCGGGCCGAATTGGAGGTGTTGGCGGAGTCAGATGCGTCAGCATCGGTAGGCGGAGCGGGCCCCTATGTCGTCGCTCGCGCGTCAAGTAACAACGGACTCCGGCGTCGAGTGCCCTTGATGATAAGCGACTGCCAGCCCGCCTAGCGAGGCTTGGTTGACGCGGCACGAGACTTGAGGGGTCATGGCTATACCACGTTGCGATGTTCCTTCTTTTGGCCGTCCACGTGGCGAAACATGCTTGGCGCGGCACGGGTCTTGAAGCATCGTGGTGGTACGATGCTGCGACGCTCCTCCGCCGGTTGGACTCCTGTCGGTTGGACTTCTGCCGGTTGGCTCCCCCGTTGATGGGGTATATATATGGTGCTGCTGCGGCATTGTACCTGCATTGTGCACTTGGATAGATGCTGCTCCCCGAAAAGGGGCCTCTTCAGTGCATCCACATTCCATAGTGACATTACGCAGCTTGGGGGATGTTGATGCACTGATGGAGGCCTATTTTTCTTGGGAGCTTGTTTAGCGTCTGTTATCGGTAACTGGTCGCACTTTCTGCCTTCGTGCTACGTCTCTGCATATAACGGCAAGGTTTGCCCTGTTCTCCTAGACAGGCCCACCTTCAGTCGGGGTTTCTGATCGAGCCCATCCGCATTACTTTGAAAGAATGTTGATGCACTGAAGGTGACCTGTTTATGAGAACAAGCCAAAACTTGGCGTGACGTAACCCCTACCTGTACCATATGTGGGGAATGCCGACAGACGAGTCCCTGCGTGCGAGTCCGCTCCTCGACGCTGAAGCCGAGGTCAAGACCGTGGCCGCGTTGGTGGCAGACAGTGAAGTCGCGCGCCGGAGCCATGCTGTCCCGCCGAGGCAATGCCTACGAGGCGAAGTCGAGCGCCGAGGACGTGCCGTCCCACCGAGGCGATGCCTACAAGGCGGACGGCGTAGTCCTGCACCGAAGCCGCGCCGGAGCCGTGCCGTCCCGCCGAGGCAATGCCTACGAGGCGGGCGGTGAGGCGGTGCTCAGAGGCCGCTGTTCCCCTACCTTCAAAAACAGTGGCGATGCACTCCCTGGTGCCACGCGCGTGAGGGCGCTATATCCAAGTGGTGCGCCGCTTAAAGCAAGGCACTCCCTGAGGTGAACGCGACCCCGCGGTAGTGCGACTTAATGGCTCCAAAAATCGCGCCGACCCCTGGGCTGGCACGAGCAGGCTGCTGTGGTCGTACGTGCTTGTCCACTCGGGGTGCACACGTGGCGGGCCATGATTGGCGCGTCACGGGCTGTCAGCGGTTAAGCCCCTTCCCTAGAGGGGCGGGGTACGTGGCGCGGCGCTGTAGGCGCGCCGCGCGCTGGCTGCCCACCTTCCAACTTGCGTCCCCGGCCGCTAGCGGTTGTGTTTTTTACTGACCTTCGGTTGCCTTTGTCACACAGGTTTGCGGTTGTCCCCCGTGCAGGATGGCGAAGTCCTCCTTGCCCTACGGTATCAGGGGCGAGGTTGCTTCCCGGGCATAAGGTCGGAGCCGATGTCGACGCCAAGGCCGGAGCCCAAATTGGTGTGGGGAGGGGGCGGAGGCGGAGCTGGAGCCGCAGCCGGAATGGGGGATACCTCGCACCCCAAACTCCGCCCCAGATGGTCCAGTCCGGCGCCTTCGCAGCGGTGTCCCTTCGAACCGGTGCGGCCAAAGTCGGGGCAGCGAAGACCCCGTTTGGACTATTGCAGGTGAAGGGTCCGAAGAACCACGCCAACGCGCGCCGAAGGCTATGTCGGGTCGTGCAACCTGCATTTATTCCCTGCGCTGACCGACACGCGGTGGGACGCTAGTGGCGCGTCGTGCGGTGATCGGACTCTGTACGACCACGGTCATATGTGGGCTACGTGTGCTCTTGCGACACTTCGGCTTCGCACGTGGGGAGGTGAGCAGTTGTCGTTCGCCGTTTGCGCTTACCGATGGTGGGAGGCGAGGGGTATTTAAGTACCCCCCGTGGTGCTGTGCCTGCCCCTCCCCCATACGCTTTCTGGTTGTTCACACCGCCTCCTATATTTGCTCATCCTGTTCCTGCGCTCCTTTTTGCCGTCAAGTACCCCGTGGATGCCGATGGCGACTTGCGACGAGCGTGCTCAAGTTGGCGGCTACGCCATCCGCCAGCGGTCCTCACCGCTTGAGGCAAAGTACGCGCTCGAGGAGCGCGATCCGGTGGCGGTAGACAAGTGGTGGGCGGCGAAGAAGAGGGAAGGTCCGTACTCCGGCGACTTGGGCCGCACGCTCATGACGGAGGACACGATCCGGTCGCTGTTGCGCGAGGGGAGGCTATCGGACCGCCAAGCGGTGCGGCTGCCCGCCGATGATGAGACGGAGCCGCGCCCTGAGAAGTCAGAGGTGATCGTCTTTGTCGCCTACTTCGAAGCCGGACTTCGCATACCGTCCGCAGCGATTGTCAGGGACGTGCTACGGACCTTCAAGCTGGAGTTGTCGCAACTGACTCCGAACGCGGTGGCTCACCATGCCGTGTACAGCTGGGCCCTTCGCTCGAAAGCATGTTGGCCCAGGGCCTCGTTGTTCACATACTTGCCCGAAGCCCGGTGCCCACCGAAGGAGCGGAAGGACGGGACGCTGTCGAAGTTTGGCAGCATCAACTTCGTTCTGCGGGCATCGTGCGGAAGGCTCTTCCCCGTGAACTCAACACGAGGGAAATGGGGGTCCAACTGGACGAGACAGTGGTTCTATCACCGTGTGGCGAGTGGTAGCGGCCTTGAGTGCACGGGCGGGCCGATTGCATTCAAGACCACACCCGGCCTAACCCTTGACCAGGAAGATAGGCGAAGGGCGCGAAGACTTGTGGGGGTCACTGCCCGCTTCAATATGCGCGACCTCGTCGAGGAGTACATAATGTATGGTGCGACGCCGCTTGCCCGCGATTGGCACTTCACGACCGGGGAACGTCAGGACGACAATGTTCAACCGTCCGTTTGCTCGCTGCCCATGCCGACTGGTCTTCGTAAGCCTCGACCGTGCCCTCCCCTCCGCACGTACGTATTGCATCGTGTGTAACTGTGCTGTCTTCCTTGCGCAGGAACTTGCCTGGAGGACACGGAGCGCGCAGCGCACGTGTTCCTCGGGCCATACACCGCCAGAGAGCACGGGCAACGCGCAGCTGCGACTGCGGCGGCGGGATTGGGGCGGATAAACCGCGTGTGCAAGGCCTTAGGGCTTCCCGTGCCGGATCGCACCCCTCCGGACTCGCAACATCAGGGTGACCATGCCACGAGGACGAAAGCGTCATCCCAGAAGAGGACCCGGACCGCTGCGGCCACGCCCTGTATGGTGGTTGCCGCTGCTCCCGCCGGCGCGGCGAGCCCGGAGTCAGATTCCACGAAGTACGCCGACTAAGACTTGGAGGAAGGCGCGAGCACCGAGGGCGAAGGTGCCAGGGGCGGAGAGCGCACCGCGGGTTACCAGGAGAGGGAGGTCTCGTCGCCCGCGACAGTCATCGAGGAAGAGCTGGTGTTGGCTGGTGGCACCGGTGCGGAGGCTTCGCCCGCAGCCACGGCCGTGGCGGGGCTACCTTCCGCGGGAGTATGCGGAGCGCGGTCTTCATCAACAGTGGCGACCGAGGCGGAGGTGCCCCCCGCGGAGGTCATGATGCCGAAGTCCTCGGCCGCCGACGTTGTAGCTGCGGAGTCCTTCGGTGAATATTGTTGCCACAGAGGCTCCTTTTGTCGCAGCTACCGAGGTGGGGTCTCCCCCTCAGGCGAAGCGGCCACACCTGCGGTCCCCCCTTCAGCGGACCTCGCGAGGGTTTGCCGTGGCGACCGGTGTTGGGAGCTTGTGGGACTCCACGTTGAGCACCGACGTTCCTCTACCCCGCCCCCTCCCGGCCTCTCGGGGCGCAGTGATCGTGGCGTAGGATCAGTTGGCGCTGGGTCCCAACTCGGAGGTCCCGCAGCCTCGCGGGTCAGCGCCGTCCGTAGGGGCCGAAGTCGCTGCAGCCCCGCCTAGGGCTGGGGAGGCATCCCAGCAAGGTCCCCCATCTGCCACCGAGGGTAGGCTAGGACGGCATACCTTGAGCACGGAGGTCCTGGCGCTGGCAACACAGATGCCACGCGCCCGAGCCCGGCAGACTTCGTCCCTCCATCGAATGCTCTGAGGGCATGGCGCGGGATTGCGGACGACGCGGCCGCCAGCATTGGCCAGCAGGCGTTGCAGACCTATGGGTCAGGGCGCCTTGGGGACGCATTGGAAGTGACAGGAGTGAGAGTAAGCGTCTGTCTTTTGACCCACTCACAGCCGTTTAGCGCTTGCTAATCCCTCCGCCGTGCAGACACTCGAGCTGGCCCAGGCCCTGCAAGCGGCTCACGCTCGCGAGCAAGGAGCGCTACGGGGCAGGCTACAGGCCGCCGAAGGGGAGCTGCAGGGAGCTGCTGGGGCACGCTCTGCCTAGGACGCCCAGGCCATGTAAACATTCCTCTGTATCAATCACGTTTGGGGATGAATCAATTGAAGCTGTGTTTTTGTCTCCCTGAGATTTCCTTTTTGTTCATCCTCTGCTCTCTCTGTTCTTCTCTGGTTAATTTGTCTCCTTTTGGAAGATGCAAAATGGATTGCTCGGTGATGGGGTTGTATTTCCAGACCATTTGGTCAGCTAGTTCCCTAGAGCCAAATGCTTAAATCCAAGAATTTCATCCTGCGTTCTTGTTCTCTACAAATCATTGTACCTAGGGTTCTTGATATCTTTGATTTCTCTTCATGAGATGTCCTGTGATTTTTGTGTGCAAGTCTTGAGATTATTGCTAAGTTTTCTGCAAAAAGATCATAAGCAAAAGTGGAGAGATTGTTGAGAATTTTGAAATCTGTCCTTTCTTTTGAAAAGTTTCAGTTTTTGCTCAAATCTTAAATTCCTTGCCTTCCTGGTGAATACTTGTGATCCTTGTGGTCTTGGTAATGTTTAGAATAGGTTCCAGCTCTCTTGGCCAGAAAGAAACAGCAGAGACTCATTAAGTTGCTTGAAATCAATGTTTTTCAGTAAGTCTGTCCAAACAGATTTTCAGTCGGGAGTTCTGTTTCCACAGTCCGGTCAGACCGGATTTGTGCCTGCGGTCAGACCGGCGTTGCAAGCGCGGTCAGACCGGATGAAGAATGGCGGTCAGACCGCCCACTGACCGGTGGTCAGACCGGCCCCTGGAGCGGTCAAACCGGCGGGTCTTGAGCGGTCAGACCGGCATCTTAGGTGCGGTCTGACCGGCTTGTTGTTCCAAGACTATGCTGATTTTCTGCTACAACTTGTTCTTGTTTTTTTACCCTGTTGTGCTTTCTTTTTACATGCTTAAGGTTCCAGTGAGTTTTTCAAGGCAATCTTTGATCCCTTCTTCATAGTTCTATAGCTATCGGAGAAGTGTATCTTCTAGTGGAGACTTGTGGGGGCTCATTTTCAAAGAAGCAACATTCACCCCCCTCTGTTGCCAATTTCGATCCAACAATTGGTATCAGAGACGGTCAGCTCTTCCTCATAGATCTTAACTGGTATCTAGAGCCATGGCGATAGACAAGTATTCCACCAAGCCTCCCGTTTTTGATGGCATCGATTATCCCTTCTGGAAGAGCCGGATGGAGACCTACATCCAGGCTCAGGGTTATGCCATCTGGCGGAAGGTGAAAACCTGATATGTTGTTCCTGCCGATGAGAACATCAACGCTGGAAACATGCTTAATGTTGAGGCGAATGCTAAGGCGAGGAACATCATAATTCAGGGTCTGAGTAGAAGCGAGTTCGATTGCATCTCTCATCTGACGTCGGCCTTCGACATCTGGGTGACCCTCGATGCGTACCATGAGGGCACCACCCAGATTAAGACAGTTCGACAGGACTAGTTCAAGCGAGATTACAACAAGTTTGAAATGCTCGCTGGTGAGTCCCTCGATGAGTGCTTTGCGCGTTTCCACAAGATTTTGAGCAACCTCCATGCGGTCGGTCTCACATACCCCGACTCGGATAATGCTCGTAGCTCTTAATTTGCATGTTTGGGAGATGAAGGTGACTACCATCAAGGACACCACCGATCTCTCGACCTTAACTTTTGACGCGTTGTACTCACACCTCAAGACTCACGAGATTAACATAGTCACTCGTTGGTCGAAGTCGCAGTCGATGGCCTTAGTCACCGATCCCAGTCTGATTTCTGGACCTTCTTTCGAGTCAATTTGTGGATTCTCTCTAGCTGCTCTCTATGACGTAACTGATGATCAGTTAGAGCAGCTACCAGAGGATCAGTTAGCCCTTCTAGCCAAAAAGTTTTCCCATGCATACAAGAGGGTGAGGGATCGGAAAAGGAGTGGTCCGATAATTTGCTTCGAGTGTGGTGGCCCCAACCACATTCGGGCGAATTGCCCCAAGCTGGGGAAAGGAAAGGGCGACTACAGCGGTGTGAGCAAGAATGACTACATCGACAAGAACCGCAACAAGAAGCCTCCGGCTCATGCTCAAGGCAAGAAGAAGTTCTGCGACCTTGGCAAAGCCAAGAAGCTCTTCCACCGCATCCTCACCGCCTTCGACGACCTCGACCTCAGCGAGGTGGAGGGATGGAGCGACGATGATGGGACGGGTGATCAAGAACCCAAGGATGGCGATGACTTCTCCGGCATGTGCTTCATGGCCCTTGAGGGCGAAGTGAGCGACAGCGAGCTCTATTCCGACTCCGATGAGGTATACCCCTCCTATGACCAGCTTAATGATGCTTTTCTTAAGCTAGGGAAATTCCATGCTAGGTCTAGGGCTAGGTGTAGCGAGTTGGAGAAGGAAGTAGATAGATTATCGCGGGAGCTTACTTCACTTATATCTACTTCCTCCCGTGACGAATGTGATACATGCTCTGTCTTGCTTGATGACATGGAGAAATTAAGGACCTCTCATGATTTCTGAGCTTGACATGCTTAAGGTGGAGAATGTTAGTCTTTTGGCTGAACTAGAAATGAGTAGGATTGTTACTCCTTCATCTACTGTTGTTGAGACTACATCTTGCACCTCATGTGAGGATAAGGACAATGCGTTTAGAGGTCTATATACCATGCTCCTTGATCTGCCAGAATCATGTGAAAATTGCAATAACTTGAAATTAAACCTAAAAAGGGCAAATCATAAGATTGCTAAATTGCATGCTTCCCTGTTAGAGCCTATTGTCTCTTGCACCAACTGTCCCAAATTAACTGCTGAACTTGAATCTGTCTCAAAACGGTTTCAAGACATGGTTGATCATAACAAGAAAATGGCTCAATATGCTTCTAAGGACCCTGTTAGCTCACCGTGTAACAATTGTGAAAAACTAAAATCTGAGTTGATTGCTTTGGATGAAAAATATGTGAAGCTAACTAAGGACCTGTGAAGCCACCAACTGATTGTGATGTGATTGCTGGTGTGGGGAGGAGCCCAAAGGAGTAGAGACGCTTAGGCTCGATGACCAAATAGATAGAGGTAGGATTGTCCCTCCTAGTCCTTGCGAAGACCTCAATGTTGAGGCGGCTGTGCGTGCACATGCCATTCCTTCTTCTGCTGTTGGTTCTTATTCTTCTCCTGCTGCTGTCTCCTCTTCCCCCTGCTCTTCTTGCACCTCTCTCTTTCGGGAGTGTCAGTATCTTATGAACACTCTCGAGAGGTTTGTAGGAGGCAAGAAGAAGCTAAATCTTATTCTAGACTAGTCCAAGATTTGCAAATTCAATCAAGGTCTATGATATGATTTTCTTGAGGATGTTAGGAAATCCACCTGCTGTGCTCAGACCCATAGCCGCAGGTGTGAGCGAGGTCAAGCCCAGAACTGAGAAATTTCAATTCAAGTCAGCGGGCTTTGTCCAAGGGATTTCTGACAGCAAGGTGATTCCACCTGTTGCTTCGGCTTCTCAGAAGGCGAAGCCTCATCTTGCTACTTCTACCTCTCAGAAGGTGAACTATCATTGCACCTTCTGTCAGAAGGATGGACACTTGGTCGAGCGACGCTTCAGGTGCGCCAAGATTGTGCGAAGAGATCGTGTTCGCGATCTTAGGTGTATTTAGTGTCAGCCCCAGACCTTGAGTGCACCTAAGACCAACACGAGGTCCAGGGTTGATCTCTCTGAGGGTTTTAGGCAGTATCGAGGACTTGGCTTTTTCGGTGTTTCTGATTTTCTTCCTCGGTTTGCCTCTGCTCGTGATATCCGCCGTCCTGAGGGTAGATCTCATTTCCCCCGTCGATATAGCTACCCGCGGCATGATCAGCATGTTGATGGTGTCTTGACTCGCTCCTCCGTAGCAGTCAAGCCCAACAACAGCTTCGGGTCTGCGCACAGACCTTCTGGCTTGTTGAGCAACAGAGAGCGTATGGTAGCTAGAGGTCAGTCGTGTGTGGCTACTTCTTCTACTCGACGTGTTACTCAGTATTGGGTGCCAAAATCACTCTCGATTTACCCTAGTACTGAGACTTTACTCTCTCGTTGACTCAGGTTCGCCGGGCAGGGAAGAGAGAGGTTTCGCTCGTTGACTCCGAGTATTCTTGTCACATGACCGGAGACTCTCGTTGGTTCTCTTCCCTAGCTCGTGCTCCAAGTGATGAGACGATCACATTCGAAGACGCTTCGTCTGGGCGTGTCATCGCCAAAGGTACAGTGCGCGTTAATGAGTCTTTTATTTTGAAAGATGTTGCTGTTGTAGGGGTGGCCCCCACCTAAACCCAGCAGGCCTAGCAGGAGGCTATAAGGCCCAAAGTAGGCCATGTGTAATGACATAACTGCCCCTAAGGGGGATGATCAGCTGTAAGGATACAATTGTAAAAGCACTCCCCATGTAGATATATATGGAATACAGGCCATGAGGGGAACTCCAAGCCATTACTCATCTCCCTCACTCTCCACTACCATCTCTCTCTTAGTTTGGTCCGTAGCCACAACAGTTGGCGCCGTCCGTGGGGAGGATGGGAGTAAGCCTGAAGTTCGAAGGAGGATGGCACCGGAAAAGGCTTCGACGACGGCGGCGAAGGGAAAGAAGACGGCTGGGGCGGGGCGTCGCGTGAGCTCTGGGGCTTCAGCGTCGGCTGTCGCGGGCGGCGGCGTGGTCACAGCAGTCGAGGACGTCGACGCTCGCGCCGCAACGACCGACCCCGCCATCGACACCGCGACGACCAACCCCGCCATCGACACCGCGACGACCGACCCCGCCGTCGACACCGCGACGACCGACTCCGCCATCGGCATCGCGACGACCAACCCCGCCATCGGCATCGTAGTGGCCGTACCCGCGTCGGCCCGCCCGAGGGGCACATCGGCGGCCCCGCCTGCGTCGGCAGTGGAAGGCGCGCTACTGGCAGCCCTCAATGTGTTCCAGCGGGAGCTAGGGGACCTCCGTGGAGCTGTCCGTGACATGCAAGCGGCTCGAAGCCAGCAGGCCGCGCCAGGGGCCATGCCAGAGCCCGCGCCGGAAACGACCGAGCTCTTCGACAAGATGAAGGGATACGCGCGGGCTGAGGAAGATGCGTGGAGACGCGACACTTCCACCCTCGATCTTGCTCAAGCGACACGCTCGATATACGACGAGGTCGTGGGCGGCGACCCTTCCAAGCAGGCCCGCAGTCGACAGCCCCGGGAGGACCCCTCTGGAAGCAACACCACCGGGGAGCCGGAAGGCTCTCCAAAGAGCAGACGCAAGCCCCGGCGTCACTAGCGCAGACCGCAAAAAGCCCGCCATACCTTCGTCATCGAAAATGCCCTTCGAGGTTGCGAAGGCGAACTCGGCCATGCTGAGCGACCCCGGGCGGAGCAGGAGCAACTCTATTACGGAAAATGGTGCGAGGTGCACGGTTATGGTGATCACTACACGAAGACGTGCGCCGCGGTTATGGAGTTGCAACGGGCGATGGCCGCACCCCGGGGCTCGCCCCTTCGGCTCCCTGCCGAGGTACAGGAGCGGCATCCGAGGGGCAGCCCCTCGCAAGCCAAGGAGGATGCACGGTGCCGCGCCATCAACGTCATCTCTGGAGGCTCCTTGTCAGGGGCCCCCGCGGAGCAGCCGCAATCGTGGCTGCCGCCCCGCAACATCACCTTCACCCTGAATGACGCTAGGGGCGTGGAGTTCCCTCACCATGATCCCTTGGTCATCCAGGCCCACATCGCGGGCTGCGACGTCAGGCGCATCCTTGTCGACGGCGGAAGCTCTGCGAACATCCTGTTCACAGGGGCCCTCGACCGTATGGGAACCCACCGAAGTCGCATGGAGCAGGCAGGAGCTCCGCTTCAGGGCATCGGAGGTCAGCTGCTGCAGGCCATAGGGCAGATATCCCTCCCCGTTACGCTCCACCAAGAGAGTAACACCCGGACCCACCATGTCATCTTCGACGTTCTGGACATCGCATACCCCTATAACGTCATATTGGGATGGCCCGCCATCAACTCCTTCGAGGCGGTCCCACACCACGCCTTCTTATGTATGAAGCTCCCTGGCCCGGAGGGTGTCATCACCATCTTCGGCAACCAAGACCTTGCCAGGCGCATCGAAGTCGGCAGCCAGGATCTGCATCGCCCGGCGCACGCCCTACCGGACGTGCTGGGCGATGCGCCCTCCGCCCCGGGATGGACGCCCAAGCCTCGGCCCGAGGGCGGAGTCAAAAGGGTGCCGCTCTAGGCGGAGCACTTTGTGTCTATTGGTGAGGGGCTCCCCCTAGAGGTCGAACAAGATTTGCTCCAGGTGCTTTGCAACAACACCGACATCTTTGCATGGTCACCAGAAGATATCAAGGGCGTGAACCGCGCCATAATCGAGCATCGTTTGGCGGTCCGCCCCGACGCCAAGCCAGTCAGGCAAAAGCTTCGCCGCATGTCCATGGATCGGCAGCCGGCGGCCAAGGTGGAGGTGGCAAAGCTTCTTCGAGCCGGGGTCATCCGCGAGGTCCACCACCCAGAGTGGCTCGCCAACCCAGTATTGGTCAAGAAGGCTAGTGGGGCCTGGCGTATGTGCATCGATTTTACGGCGCTCAACAAGGCGTGCCCGAAGGACAATTACCCTTTGCCGCGCATCGATCAATTGGTCGACGCCACCGCGGGGTGCGAGCTAATGAGTTTCTTAGATGCCTACTCCGGTTACCATCAGGTATACATGGCGGAGGACGACGAGAGCAAGACTAGCTTCATCACACCAATCGACACCTTCTGTTTCATCAGGATGCCCTTTGGCTTGAAGAACGCGGGCGCTACCTTTACCCACCTCGTCGCCATTGCCCTGGCCGCCCAGCTTGGGAGGAACGTTGAGGCCTACGTCGATGACGTGGTAGTCAAAACCCGGCAGCTCGCTTTGCATGGCCGGGACCTTCAGGAGACCTTCGACAACCTCAGGAAAGCCGGCATCAAGCTCAACCCCAACAAGTGCGTCTTCGGCGTGCAGGCAGGCAAACTCCTGGGATTCCTCGTGTCTGGGCGGGGCATCCAGGCGAACCCTGATAAGGTCGATGCTATCTTGGGTATGGAGTCGCCCAAGACGACGAGGGAAGTCCAGAGGCTGGCGGGCCGCATGGCAGCCTTGAGCCGCTTCCTATCCAGGGCGGCGGAGTGAGGTTTGCCATTTTTTAAGACACTCCACGGGTGCGACGGATTTCGTTGGGATGGTGACTGTGCGGAGGCATTCAACGCGCTCAAGAAACACCTGGCGAGTCTCCCCACTCTGGTCGCCCCAGCACCAGAGGCTCCCCTCCTGCTCTATCTGGCCGCCTCAGCCACAGCGGTTAGTGCCGTCCTCGTCTTAGAGGAAGGCGCCATGCAACGGCCCGCATACTTCGTCTACGAAGCCCTTCAAGGCGCCAAGACGAGTGCCTTCCTCATTCCCACTGGCGGAGATGCTGCACAACAAGGAATCCACAGGGCGCATCGGCAAGTGGGCTGCCAAGCTCGCCCCGTTTTCCCTGACATACGCCTCAAGGACGGCAATCAAATCTCAAGTCCTCGCCGACTTCCTCGCCGAATGGACCCCGCCAGCTCACCCTGCTCAGAAGCACGACGACCCGGTCTGGACCCTCACCGTCGATGGGGCTTACGGTGTCGCGGGCGCGGGCGTGGGCGCGGTAATTGTCACACCCGAGGGGCAGCGCCTATCGTACTCGGCGCACCTCGCGTTTTCGGCCACCAACAACACAGCGGAGTACGAAGCGCTACTCTTCGGCCTGACCAAGCTCAAGGCAATCGGTGCGCAGCGAGTGCTCGTCCGCACGGACTCGAGTTTGGTGGCCAACCACGCAGACAAGTCATATCAAGCCAAGGACCCCGAGCTGGCTAAATACCTCGCCGCCGTAAGAGCAAGGGAAAGGCATTTCTTGGGCATCACCGTCAAAGCCATCCCTCGCGCGGAAAATGAGCAGGCCGACGCTCTCGCGAAGGCGGCCAGCCAGCAACTGCCACCCCCTGACGAGGCGTTTTACGAAGTATTGCCGCAGGCAGCCATCGCGCAAGACAATCGGGACGCAGCTCTTGTTCACCACGTCGCCCGGCAGGGCGACTGGCGAGAGCCCATCTTTAATTTCCTGCAGGGCATCGCCGAGCCAGAGGACCATGCCGAGCTCCAGCGTCTGCAACACCGGGCCAGATCCTTCCAGGTGTTTGAAGGGACGCTGTCGTAGGGGTGGCCCCCACCTAAACCCAGCAGGCCTGGTAGGAAAGTATAAGGCCCGGAATAGGCCATGTGTAATGACATAACTGCCCCCGGAGGGGGTAACCAGATGTAAGGGTATAACTGTAAAAGCACTCCTCGGGTGTATATATATATGAGAGGAAGCCATGGGGAGGGGCCAGGCCATTACACTTATCTTCATCACTCTCCACTACCATCTCTCTCTCTGTTTGGTCCGTAGCCACAACAGTTGGCGCCGTCCGTGGGGAGGACGAAGACAAGCCCGAAGACCGAAGAAAAAGATGGCACCGAAAAAAGCTTCCTCAGCGGCGGCGAAGGGAAAGAAGGCGGCCGGGCCAGAGCGTCGTATGAGTACCTGTCACATCCCAAAAATCCCCTTTCTGAAAAATTTAAATTCAAATTAATTATTTTAAAGTATTTGAGTTTTATTTGGATTTGCCCTGAATTTCTGTTTTTGAAAAGCTAGATTTGAAAAGTATTTTAAGAAAAACCTAAAATTATTATTAAATAAAAAGATATTTTGAATTTCTATGAAAATCCTAATTCAAATTAATTATTTGGAGTTATTTGGCTTTTATCTGGTTTCCTGGATTTTCTGGAGTTTAAAAAATTATGTTTGAAATTAAAAAGTATTTCAAATATGAAAATTAGGTACCAAAAGTAGTTGGAAATAATTTTATTAAGTCAAAAATATCACCAGGAGCTTCTGTGAATTTTCCTGGAATTTTTGGAGGTATTTTCATATTTTTCTAAGCTTATTTGAATTTCCTAGCCTTTTCTGAAAACTCAAAAACTAAATTCAGAAAATAAAAATCAAATCCCTCCCCTCCGGCCGCCACGTGGACGGCCAGATGCCGCCCACGTCGCCGCCCGGATCCGGCTCCCCCTCCTCCCGGGCCGACAGGTGGCCGGCCCATTTCGGCCGCACCCCACTCGCCCGGCCCATCCACCCGTCCGCCCCCTCTCCCCGCTCGGCCGTCCGATCCGTGCCTCTCTGCGTGGCACCATCGGAACCGTCCGCTCCTTCCCCCTCTCAGCCCCGCTGACAGGCCGGGCCCGCCTGTCAGCATCGTCCCCTTCCCCCCCCCCTCGCGCCCCTTCTTCCCCGCGTGCGCCGCCACCGCCGCCCGCAACCGCTCCTCCGTGCCCTCTCTCTCCCGCGCGACGCCGATCCCTTTCCTTTCTTCCCCCGCAAGCCACGCCCTTTCCTTCTTCTCCCTCCCCGATTCCCTTCCATCGACGGCCGCACCTTTCCTTTTCTCCCTCTCCGCAATCCCCGCCGATCCCGCCATCTCCTGCGAGAAATCTGCCCTGCCCCGCCCCTCTCCGGCCCCTATAAAAGGCGCCCCGAGCTCCGCCTCATCTCACCCCACCTCCTCCCCCTCCAATTCATCCTCTCCGCCGCCCGAGCTTCCCCCGCGCCGTGACTCCTCTCCTCGGGCGCCGCCTCTCCTCTGGTGAGGAATTCCCGGCGCGTCACTGCTCCCCGAGCCACTCCGACGTCGCCATCGCCTTCCTTGCCTCGCCGCCGTGCCCTTGCGCCTCTCCTTCGTGCTCGGACATCGCCGGAAGGCCGTCGCCGCCGTGGAACCCGAGCCGCCGCTGCCCCTCGCCGTTGCCGACCACCTCCCGGCCGCCTCCGGTAAGGTCCGCACCACCTCCGCACTCCCCGCGTCTCCCTCTCTCGTATGCGCCCATCGCCGCTCGCCGCCGGCCACCGGAGCGCCGCCGCCACCGCTGTGCCCGAGCTCCCCTCACCGGCGCCTCGCCACGTCAGCGTCGGGAGTGAGGTGGCAGCCGACGTGGCCGCCACGCGGGCGCCACGCACGCGCCGAATGCCACCCCACCCCGTCCGTGCCACCTCACCATTTTCCCTCCTCCGTGGGCTCGGTCCATGGACCGAGGCCCACCTGTCAGTGGGATTTACCCAGGGCTGACGCCTGCTGACGTCATAAATTCTTTTCCTTTAGAAAAATAATTCCAGAAAATCCCTTTTTCCATTTTCTCTGAATTTAATCTTCCCGGAGCCCGTTCTCCCTCGTTTTAACTCCGTTTGAGCCTATTCAAATTTCTAAATTCATGAAAAATTCCAAACTATCCATTTCTTCCATCCTTTCAAATATTTGAAATTTATTTGATATTTCAAATATTTAAATTTCAAATTCCAATGCCTAGTTTAATTTCAAAGCCTCAGTTCCATTCCAAATTTTCTGTGCGCTTTCAAAATTCAAATTCAAATCTTGCAAACTCTCCATAAAATCCATTCTATTTTCCTTGGTCCAAATATTGTCTCAGTAATTTCTTTTCCCAACCGATCTTCCAGATATTCGTTCTCCCTCATACGAACTCCCAATCCGTTGATTCTTTCTCCTAAATTCATCTAAAATCATAATCTATCCAACTATGGCCTCTATTTTAAGTTTTTGAGTTTATTCGAGTTTTTGTTTGTATTTATTTGCTTTGTTTGCTTCGTCTTTCCTCGCGTAGATTCCAACGTTGTCGACGATCCCTCTTCACAGCAACAAGAAGACCCAGAAACCCTGCAAGAAGGCAAGTCTCCTTTGATCATCTTGAACCTATGCTTTTGAAAATGTTTTAATTATTTTAAATTGTATGCATTGCTATTTACATAATAATAGTTCAAATCATTAGGAATTAGTTATTCCAACTTTGTTATGCCCTCATTTGACATTGATTGCCATGTACATTGTCACCCTAGAACTTCCTTTGTCTCAATAATGACATTACTATTAATCTTTGTGAATATTAGAAAGATAGGTTCATGCTTAGTCATGCTATCTAATATCTTTGGAAAATCTTGAAAATGGGAAATTATGACTGGACCTTTGTGTTTATAAATGTAGTGGTAATTGGAATTGCCACTGATCTTTTAAAATAAAATAAAAATGTGAAAGTTGGTTTAGATTAGGGTGGATGGCTGTTTGGGTTGGTGCAGTAAGCACGAGAACTTGTTAAGTGTATGTTCCACCCTAGTCAATTAAGGACCGACGCTTGTGTTTGTCCAAACTGAGCATTAACCGTACAAGCACAAGTCTATATGGGTACGACCTAGCTGACTAACTTATGATAGTCTAGTTTAGGTGCCACTAGTGGAAAGTGGATGCCAGGGATGGACTGGTTATTCACAGTGAGGGACAGGGATTTACTGTACTCATATGGCGCAAGAGGGGGCTTCAGGTTGGGCGGATTTAACCCTCCTGCGGTGAAACCTCAGCGGGTGGTATCTAGCTAGATTAGAGTAAGGTAAATGCTTTGTGATATTTTATCTGGGTCTCATGCCAAAGGAAGCATGTGACTTTTAGGATAATTTATCTCTTGTGGGTAAAGTTGTACAACCTCTGCAGAGTGTAAAACTATTCGAATAGCCGTGCCCACGGTCAAGGGCTGGCAAGGAATGCATTCACATGGTAGCTTTTTGGTTTTGGTTTCAAAATTAAAGTTTTGTATTCCGAGAGTGGAGGGAACTCTTGGAAGGGTATCCTGGCAGTTGGAGCCAGAGAGGGTGGATGGAACCCGCAGTTTTAAACTTGACCAATTGTAATTGGTTGGCTAGTGTTGGTAGATGGAACCTTCACTAGAAAGTTAATGATAGTTTCTGCTAAAACATTTACTTTATTAAATTGATGCCTTCGAAAATAATTAGTAGTAATTGAAATTTTAAAATATTGCTTTGTGCAAAAGAACCATATAGCCTTCCTTTGTCAAGCCTTGCATCTATGCATTTTTCCCAAGACTTGCGGAGTACTTTATGTACTCACATGCTACACATAAAAATAAATCTCAGAAGATTGTGAAGCTCAAGAAGGTGACTATGACTACTTCGCTTGTGGATTCGACGAAGGATTTCCGGAGTACTAGGTCGCGCTTCCCCAGTCAATTGCCTGTGGCGTATTGATGGGTCTTCGCCGGATTTATCTTTTTGCTTCCGCTGTGTTCTGTGTGTGTGAGGCCTTGAAACCTCAATTGTAATAATGAGACCTTTCGGTCAGTACTCTTTATCATTGTAATAAAGCGTTGTTGGTTATGTAATCATTTCTGTTTGACTGTGTGCACTAGCTTTGATCTGGGACTAGTGCTGTAATACACAGAGGGTCCGGGTTCGAAAATCCGGGGTCCCGACAGAGGTGGTATCAGAGCCAATTTAACTGTAGGACGTGACCTAGTTAGAATGGTCGTTAGTAAAAGAGCTTCAAAATTTATTTTATAAAATAAAAATTTAATCATGTGCTATCCTTGTCTTTTCTTGTCTTTCTATCCTTACCTTCGTCATGGTATTCTTCCTTATCTATCTGCTTATTTCCTTTTTGGAATGGTAATTGTACCCCCTTCCCTTGGTAATTTCTATAGATGGCTCAGTAAGGCTGCGTCTAAGAAGCACTTGGAGAAGCTCGTCATCATGAAGAGCGAGGACTAGTTCTTTAGTTGTAGTACCCAAGTAAAGTCCTACGATTTTAGAACGCTTATATATTACTTGCTTGTGTGTTAGGTGGACTGTACCAAGTCTTTGTATACTTGTAGTACAGTTATCCTTAAAGAAAAAAAAACTATTTTGATTTCAAGCTAAGTTTCTTCCAAGTCTTTGCTGGTTTCTTCTTGTGTGTGGCTTGGGATGTGATTTAGTTCCCCTAATCTCTTACCTTTGCTATTTCCCTCTTACCTTCTGCTAACCTAAACCGCTTCAGATGGTGAACACGAGGAGCAACCCTGGCAACAGCCGTGACGCCAACAATCAGCCAGAGGACAACATTCCACCACCTCCTGCTCAGGCCCCCAACTTGGAACAAATGATGGCCATGCAACTTCAGCTTCTTCAAGCTTTAGCACAAAACCAAGTGCAGCCAGCCCAGCAGGCACCCAACCAGGCACCCCAGTCTAAGTTGGGAGAATTCATGAGGACAAGGCCTCCCACTTTTGCTGGATCAGTGGATCCCCTGGAGGCAGACGATTGGATCAAGGATGTAGAGAGGAAGTTGGTCCTAGCTCAGTGCAACGACAACGAGAAGGTGTTGTATGCTGCTCACCAGCTCAAGGGGATTGCTGCTAACTGGTGGGATAACTACCGCGCCGCCCATCAAAGCGCACAAACCATCACTTGGGATGAGTTTGTTGAGGCTTTCCGCACTGCGCATATTCCTACGGGAGTAATGGAAATGAAGAAAAGGGAATTCTATCAACTGCAGCAAGGAAACCTCAGCGTCTCGGAATACCTGAACCAGTTCACCCAACTGTCCAGGTATGCGTCAGAAGATGTTGCATCAGAGTCAACGAAGATTTGGAGGTTTATGCAACGACTTGATCCCAACCTCAAGGTGCAGTTGGTGTCCAAAGATTTTTCGACATTTCAGCATATGGTAAACAAGGCCCTTGTCCAGGAAGATGCTCAATATCAATTACAGGACTCTCGTAAGAGAAAGATGGCTTTTCAGACACAGTATAATGCAAGCAGTTCAAGACTCCGAATGAATCCACCCCAGTTCAACAAAACTCCAACTGCAACAGATGCACCAAGAACTCCAGGATCTGCGCCTCGTTCAGAGATGCAAGAACCCTACATCTTTACCGGAGTCCGACCTCAGAAAAGCATCACCTCAGCCTTTGGAGTGCAATGTTTTCGATGTCACGAGATGGGGCATTATGCAAGCAATTGCCCACAGAAGCCTCAGATTAACACCCCAATTCCTTTCAATTTGGGAAATACACCAGCGCGAACCCCAGTTGTAGGACAAGGACGGGGGTATCTCCAACTACAGGAAAAGCTCCAAGAACTCCGCAATCACAAGGAAGAGGACGAGTTAACCACATCACCACAAAGTCAACGAAGATTTGGAGGTTTATGCAACGACTTGATCCCAACCTCAAGGTGCAGTTGGTGTCCAAAGATTTTTCGACATTTCAGCATATGGTAAACAAGGCCCTTGTCCAGGAAGATGCTCAATATCAATTACAGGACTCTCGTAAGAGAAAGATGGCTTTTCAGACACAGTATAATGCAAGCAGTTCAAGACTCTGAATGAATCCACCCCAGTTCAACAAAACTCCAACTGCAACAGATGCACCAAGAACTCCAGGATCTGCGCCTCGTTCAGAGATGCAAGAACCCTACATCTTTACCGGAGTCCGACCTCAGAAAAGCATCACCTCAGCCTTTGGAGTGCAATGTTTTCGATGTCACGAGATGGGGCATTATGCAAGCAATTGCCCACAGAAGCCTCAGATTAACACCCCAATTCCTTTCAATTTGGGAAATACACCAGCGCGAACTCCAGTTGTAGGACAAGGACGGGGGGTATCTCCAACTACAGGAAAAGCTCCAAGAACTCCGCAATCACAAGGAAGAGGACGAGTTAACCACATCACCACAAAAGGTGCCCCAGGTGCAGCAGTCATGCTTGGTAAGTTCCAATTTGGTTCAAAGAAAGAGGCAGCTTGAGAGCACAGCAAAGAATCAAGAGTTGCGTTTTCCTCTCCTTTCTTTTCCTAGGTCGTCCGAATCTCGGGGACGAGATTCTTTCTAAGGAGGGTAGATTTGTCACATCCCAAAAATCCCCTTTCTGAAAAATTTAAATTCAAATTAATTATTTTAAAGTATTTGAGTTTTATTTGGATTTGCCCTGAATTTCTGTTTTGGAAAAGCTAGATTTGAAAAGTATTTTAAGAAAAACCTAAAATTATTATTAAATAAAAAGATATTTTGAATTTCTATGAAAATCCTAATTCAAATTAATTATTTGGAGTTATTTGGCTTTTATCTGGTTTCCTGGATTTTCTGGAGTTTAAAAAATTATGTTTGAAATTAAAAAGTATTTCAAATATGAAAATTAGGTACCAAAAGTAGTTGGAAATAATTTTATTAAGTCCAAAATATCACCAGGAGCTTCTGTGAATTTTCCTGGAATTTTTGGAGGTATTTTCATATTTTTCTGAGCTTATTTGAATTTCCTAGCCTTTTCTGAAAAATCAAAAACTAAATTCAGAAAATAAAAATCAAATCCCTCCCCTCCGGCCGCCACGTGGACGGCCAGATGCCGCCCACGTCGCCGCCCGGATCTGGCTCCCCCTCCTCCCGGGCCGACAGGTGGCCGGCCCAGATCGGCCGCACCCCACTCGCCCGGCCCATCCACCCGTCCGCCCCCTCTCCCCGCTCGGCCGTCCGATCCGTGCCTCTCTGCGTGGCACCATCGGAACCGTCCGCTCCTTCCCCCTCTCAGCCCCGCTGACAGGCCGGGCCCGCCTGTCAGCATCGTCCCCTTCCCCCCCCCCCCCCCCCCCCCCGCGCCCCTTCTTCCCCGCGTGCCCCGCCACCGCCGCCCGCAACCGCTCCTCCGCGCCCTCTCTCTCCCGCGCGACGCCGATCCCTTTCCTTTCTTCCCCCGCAAGCCACGCCCTTTCCTTCTTCTCCCTCCCCGATTCCCTTCCATCTACAGCCGCACCTTTCCTTTTCTCCCTCTCCGCAATCCCCGCCGATCCCGCCATCTCCGGCGAGAAATCTGCCCTGCCCCGCCCCTCTCCGGCCCCTATAAAAGGCGCCCCGAGCTCCGCCTCATCTCGCCCCACCACCTCCCCCTCCAATTCATCCTCTCCGTCGCCCGAGCTTCCCCCGCGCCGTGACTCCTCTCCTCGGGTGCCGCCTCTCCTCCGGTGAGGAATTCCCGGCGCGTCACTGCTCCCCGAGCCACTCCGACGTCGCCATCGCCTTCCTTGCCTCGCCGCCGTGCCCTTGCGCCTCTCCTTCGTGCTCGGACGTCGCCGGAAGGCCGTCGCCGCCGTGGAACCCGAGCCGCCGCCGCCCCTCGCCGTTGCCGACCACCTCCCGGCCGCCTCCGGTAAGGTCCGCACCACCTCCGCACTCCCCGCGTCTCCCTCTCTCGTATGCGCCCATCGCCGCTCGCCGCCGGCCACCGGAGCGCCGCCGCCACCGCTGTGCCCGAGCTCCCCTCACCGGCGCCTCGCCACGTCAGCGTCGGGAGTGAGGTGGCAGCCGACGTGGCCGCCACGCGGGCGCCACGCACGCGCCGAATGCCACCCCACCCCGTCCGTGCCACCTCACCATTTTCCCTCCTCCGTGGGCTCGGTCCATGGACCGAGGCCCACCTGTCAGTGGGATTTACCCAGGGCTGACGCCTGCTGACGTCATAAATTCTTTTCCTTTAGAAAAATAATTCCAGAAAATCCCTTTTTTCATTTTCTCTGAATTTAATCTTCCCGGAGCCCGTTCTCCCTCGTTTTAACTCCGTTTGAGCCTATTCAAATTTCTAAATTCATCAAAAATTCCAACCTATCCATTTCTTCCATCCTTTCAAATATTTGAAATTTATTTGATATTTCAAATATTTAAATTTCAAATTCCAATGCCTAGTTTAATTTCAAAGCCTCAGTTCCATTCCAAATTTTCTGTGCGCTTTCAAAATTCAAATTCAAATCTTGCAAACTCTCCATAAAATCCATTCTATTTTCCTTGGTCCAAATATTGTCTCAGTAATTTCTTTTCCCAACCGATCTTCCAGATATTCGTTCTCCCTCATACGAACTCCCAATCCGTTGATTCTTTCTCCTAAATTCATCTAAAATCATAATCTATCCAACTATGGCCTCTATTTTAAGTTTTTGAGTTTATTCGAGTTTTTGTTTGTATTTATTTGCTTTGTTTGCTTCGTCTTTCCTCGCGTAGATTCCAACGTTGTCGACGATCCCTCTTCACAGCAACAAGAAGACCCAGAAACCCTGCAAGAAGGCAAGTCTCCTTTGATCATCTTGAACCTATGCTTTTGAAAATGTTTTAATTATTTTAAATTGTATGCATTGCTATTTACATAATAATAGTTCAAATCATTAGGAATTAGTTATTCCAACTTTGTTATGCCCTCATTTGACATTGATTGCCATGTACATTGTCACCCTAGAACTTCCTTTGTCTCAATAATGACATTACTATTAATCTTTGTGAATATTAGAAAGATAGGTTCATGCTTAGTCATGCTATCTAATATCTTTGGAAAATCTTGAAAATGGGAAATTATGACTGGACCTTTGTGTTTATAAATGTAGTGGTAATTGGAATTGCCACTGATCTTTTAAAATAAAATAAAAATGTGAAAGTTGGTTTAGATTAGGGTGGATGGCTGTTTGGGTTGGTGCAGTAAGCACGAGAACTTGTTAAGTGTATGTTCCACCCTAGTCAATTAAGGACCGACGCTTGTGTTTGTCCAAACTGAGCATTAACCGTACAAGCACAAGTCTATATGGGTACGACCTAGCTGACTAACTTATGATAGTCTAGTTTAGGTGCCACTAGTGGAAAGTGGATGCCAGGGATGGACTGGTTATTCACAGTGAGGGACAGGGATTTACTGTACTCATATGGCGCAAGAGGGGGCTTCAGGTTGGGCGGATTTAACCCTCCTGCGGTGAAACCTCAGCGGGTGGTATCTAGCTAGATTAGAGTAAGGTAAATGCTTTGTGATATTTTATCTGGGTCTCATGCCAAAGGAAGCATGTGACTTTTAGGATAATTTATCTCTTGTGGGTAAAGTTGTACAACCTCTGCAGAGTGTAAAACTATTCGAATAGCCGTGCCCACGGTCAAGGGCTGGCAAGGAATGCATTCACATGGTAGCTTTTTGGTTTTGGTTTCAAAATTAAAGTTTTGTATTCCGAGAGTGGAGGGAACTCTTGGAAGGGTATCCTGGCAGTTGGAGCCAGAGAGGGTGGATGGAACCCGCAGTTTTAAACTTGACCAATTGTAATTGGTTGGCTAGTGTTGGTAGATGGAACCTTCACTAGAAAGTTAATGATAGTTTCTGCTAAAACATTTACTTTATTAAATTGATGCCTTCGAAAATAATTAGTAGTAATTGAAATTTTAAAATATTGCATTGTGCAAAAGAACCATATAGCCTTCCTTTGTCAAGCCTTGCATCTATGCATTTTTCCCAAGACTTGCGGAGTACTTTATGTACTCACATGCTACACTTAAAAATAAATCTCAGAAGATTGTGAAGCTCAAGAAGGTGACTACGACTACTTCGCTTGTGGATTCGACGAAGGATTTCCGGAGTACTAGGTCGCGCTTCCCCAGTCAATTGCCTGTGGCGTATTGATGGGTCTTCGCCGGATTTATCTTTTTGCTTCCGCTGTGTTCTGTGTGTGTGAGGCCTTGAAACCTCAATTGTAATAATGAGACCTTTCGGTCAGTACTCTTTATCATTGTAATAAAGCGTTGTTGGTTATGTAATCATTTCTGTTTGACTGTGTGCACTAGCTTTGATCTGGGACTAGTGCTATAATACACAGAGGGTCCGGGTTCGGAAATCCAGGGTCCCGACAGTACCAGAGCTTCGGCATCGGCAGCGGCGGACGCGGGTGGCGATGCAGGCGCGGTGGCCGAAGACGTCGACGTTTGCGCGGTGACGACCAACCCCGTCACCGGCACGGCGACGACCAACCCCGCCACCGGCGTTGTGAGGACGGATCCGGCGGTCGAAGACGTCGACACGGGTGCTGTGACAACCGACCCCGCCGACGCAACGACAGCCGACCTTGCCGCCCCCACTGCAACCCTCTCCGGCGGTGCGGACCGGGCGGTCCGAGATAGCCACGACGGAGCGACCGGCAGCTCGGGACCCCGCGACGCGGTCGTCCCCGCGCCGACCCGCCCGTCGGAAGCACCGGCGACCCCGCCCGCACCGGTGATGGAAAGCGCCCTGCTGGCGGCTCTCAACGCGTTCCAGCGGGAGCTGGGGGACCTTCGCGGAGCCGTCAGAGATATACAAGAGGCTCGGAGTCAGCCGGCCGCGCCAGCAATCGCGTCCGAGCCCGCGCCGGAGAGGGCGGACAGTCGCAAAGCCCCCACGTCCAGCCGCGTGCCGCTGCGGCGTGTGGATCCGGAGTCCCCGCTCTCGGCGGGGCTGCAGCAGGCGGCATGGCCCGAAGACTTCAAGTTTCCTAGCGCCATCGACTCGTATAAAGGCGACACGGACCCCCGTGAGTTTTTGCGCGTATACGAAACCGCGATCGAAGCCGCGGGCGGAGACGACACCACGAAGGCAAAGGGACTCCCCCTCGCGCTACAAGGAGTGGCGCTCTCTTGGTTTTTTACCATAGAGCCGGGCTCCATCTACGCATGGGAGCAGCTCCGTGCCCGCCTCCACAACAACTTCCAAGGAAACTACGTCGACCGGGTCGATGCGGACCAACTCTTTGCCGTGAAGCAAAAACCCTCGGAGAAGCTCCGGGACTACTTCAAACGCTTTGCCAAGATTCGATGTCAAGTGAAGGACGTCAACGAGACCACCATCGTCAATGCAGCCATACAGGGCCTTCGTCCGGGCCCGATGGCCGAGTACAACGCGCGGAAGCCAATCAAGACGGTGGCGAAGCTCTTCGACAAGATGGAAGAATATGCCAGGGCGGAGGAAGACGCGCGGCGAAGGCAAGGTGACGACTCCGACACTAACCAGGCCGGAGCCTCAGCAAAAACCGAAGATCCGCCGAAGGGCGGCTCTTCGAAGGGAAAGCGTAAGCAGGAGTCGTTCAGGGACGCACCCGACCGTAGGGACAACTCGCATAAGGAGTCGTTGGATCAGCCCAAGCGCGGCCAGCAAAGGTCGAGGCGAAACCGGTACGTCCTCGACATCGAAGGCGGATCCGACGAGGGTGCTCCAGCGGGCCGAGGCGGCCGGGGGCGCCGCGGCCGTGGCAGGGGCCGCGACGATAAGGGTCGTGGAGACTACGACGACCAGCATCAGGGACTGTGGTGCTTAGTCCACGGCCGCGGCAATCATGATACCCGTAACTGCACCTCCATCGCGGCGCTCCGCGACAGCGTCGCCAGGGACAGGAACCCGGAGGCGCGCCCGCCTGCGGTGGCCCACGTCCAATTCCCATACGAGGCCCCCATGCAGGTACAGGCGCAGGGGATGCAGGTGCAGGCGCATGGAATGCAACCCCAGGAAGGCGCCTTGCGGATCCAAGCTCACGTACAGCAGCCTCGGGAGGGCCTCCTGTCGTTGCAGGCCCCGGACGCAACCTACCGCAGGGTCATTAATGTCATATCCGGCGGCTCTGCGCTGGAATTCGCCTCGGCGCGGCAGCAGAAGGCCTACGCGCGAAGACTACATCACGTGGCGGCATACCCAGCGCAAGCACCGCCAGAATGGGCGCGGCACGAGGTTACATTCACACCTGATGACGCCCAAGGTGTGGACTTCCCTCATCAGGACCCCCTGGTCATCCGGGTCACCATCGCGGGATGCGACGTGGGGCGCGCCTTGGTGGACGGGGGTAGTTCCGCGAACGTATTGTTTGTGGCGGCCTTCGACCAGATGGGGATCCCTCGAAGCCGCCTGGGGCCCTCGGGAATCCCACTGCAGGGCTTCGGGGGACAGCCCCTGCGGGCGCTGGGCCAGATCGGCCTTCAAGTCTCCTTCGGCCGAGATGACAATATGCGGACCGAAGGTGCCACCTTCGACGTGGTCGACCTCCTGTATCCCTACAATGCCATACTGGGACGCCCAATCCTCAACTCCTTCGGCGCGGTACCACATCACGGCTATCTGTGCATGAAGATCCCGGGTCCCCGGACGAACATCACCGTACGAGGCGACCAGGATATGGCTCGGCGCATCGAGCCAGGCACCAGATGCTCGCGTCACAAAGCCCAGCGACGCTCTTAGAAGCCGACGTCGCAGCGCGGAGGTCCGTGGGGTCATCCATAGGCGCCTGCGCCGGCCCTGCAGATGTCTAGCGACTAGAGGCTGCGGTCGCACCAAGGGCAAACGGTCAGTATATTCACCCTTTGTAGTCGCTCACCCGCGCAAACGGGGATATAATGAAGATCGCCGTTTGCCGTTAATTTTTCTTCGTCACATGCAAGCAAGCGGTGAGGGCGCGCGCCGGCTTGGCCAACGCGCGCGCCCCCACAGTATAAACCAAAGACGCACGTTCGCGTGTGCACTCGCCGTCGCCAGGGAGGGCGGGACTGAGTATAAACCAAAGACGCACGTTCGCGTGTGCACTCGCAGTCGCCAGGGAGGGCGGGACTGAGTATAAACCAAAGACGCACGTTCCCGTGTGCACTCGCCGTCGCCAGGGAGGGCGGGACTGAGTATAAACCAAAGACGCACGTTCGCGTGTGCACTCGCCGTCGCCAAGGTGACGGGACTGAGTATAAACAAAATACGCACCAGGGGGACGCCCTCGCGCGCGCAAGTCTCCGGACTATAAAGAAGACGTAGCGTCGAGCCTAGCTCCGCACGCAATAGTCCATGGACTCTAAATAAGACGTAGCGTCGAGCCTAGCTCCGCACGCGCGAGTCTACGGACTATAAAGAAGACGTAGCGTCGAGCCTAGCTCCGCACGCAATAGTCCACGGACTCTAAATAAGACGTAGCGTCGAGCCTAGCTCCGCACGCGCGAGTCTCCGGACTATAAAGAAGACGTAGCGTCGAGCTTAGCTCTGCACGCAATAGTCCACGGACTCTAAATAAGACGTAGCGTCGAGCCTAGCTCCGCACGCGTGAGTCTCCGGACTATAAAGAAGACGTAGCGTCGAGCTTAGCTCCGCACGCAATAGTCCACGGACTCTAAATAAGACGTAGCGTCGAGCCTAGCTCCGCACGCGCGAGTCTCCGGACTATAAAAAAGACGTAGCGTCGAGCCTAGCTCCGCACGCGCGAGTCCCCGGACTATAAAGAGGACGTAGCGTCGAGCCTAGCTCCGCACGCAATAGTCCACGGACTCTAAATAAGACGTACCGTCGAGCCTAGCTCCACACGCGCGAGTCTCCGGACTATAAAGAAGACGTAGCGTCGAGCCTAGCTCCGCACGCAATAGTCCACGGACTTTAAATAAGCCGTAGCGTCGAGCCTAGCTCCGCACGCGCGCAAGTCCCCGGACTATAAAGAAGGTGTAGCGTCGAGGTCCGCCTCCGCACGCACGAGTCCACGGACTTTAAATAAGACGTAGCGTCGAGGCCTGCCTCCGCACGCGCGAGTCCCCGGACTATAAAGCAAGGCAAACTGCGGAGGTCCGCCTCCGCATACGTCAGTCTGCGGACTGTCCGTTCTACGGAACCCCGGCGCAGCTACGTCGCCAACGGCGGCATCAACACACAGCGCACATCTTAAAATGCCCGGTGGTCTGCTTACCGGAAGAATCACATGTACAAAGGTCCGCCAACACCCCGGCCGCTCTAAGCCGCTACCCTGCGGGTTCGTCCTTAACACGCGCTAAAGTTGGGGCCTCGCTCGAAGAAGGCCGGCTCGCCCAAAAGTCGAGCGTGTCTTCGGCCCTTCGCCACCGTCGAAGGCGTCGTCGGGTTGAAAGGTCGGCCGCCCGAAGCCGGCCCCAGCAAGGAAGCTGCCCGAGATATAGGTGAAAATCAGCATGCATGCAGAAAGTGTGCGCTTTATTAGCAAAGATAAGGGATAGTACAACGCACGCCTACACCTAGGCGCCGCGGCATCAGACCTGCGGGTTCCCGGCGCCTTCGGAGGGCCCAGCGCCGCCATCGTCGCGTCGAGGGACCCCGTCTAGGAATTGGCCAAGGCTCCCCCTCCCGTAGAGCGTTTTTTGGAGCTCGATCCGCACAGCTTCTGCCCCGACGGGATCCCAGATCTAGTCACAGAAGGGCCCAAGGGCACGGCGAGCGGAGCAGACGGCGCCGGACATTACTCCGGCCCCGCCAGGCATCTCCAGCTGGGGGTCATTCAGCTCGGCGACATGCGTACAGCCGCGGTGCTGGAGGAGCGCGCACACCAAGCTGGCCGAAGTGTACGCGCAGTGGGTGCCGAAGGACGTCGTCGCGTCGCGCGCGACGTTGGCGGCATCCCCGACCCAGCGGAGCGTCCGAGACAGCTCCTCCGGACCGAAGGCGCGTCCCGGCACCTCCGCCACCAGCCCTTGAAGATGGCTCTCCAACGCTTGCATGGCGTCCCAGGCAACCACCGAGGCGTCGCCCAGCGTCCGGTTGCGCTCCGCTAGAGTCAAGGCAAGCTCGCCTTTCTCCTTCTCTAGCGCGGCGACCTGCTCCAGGAGCCCGTCCCGCTCCGCCGCGAACTTTTGATCAGCAGCTGCTACGGCTGACTCCTGCGCCGACGCAACAAGCCCCTCGGCGTGCGCCCTCGCTTCGGCGCATTCCGCTTCCAGCTGACGGATGCGGGCGTCCTGGGCAGAGCGGGCGCCAGAGGCTTCGCGCAGCTCCCCCTCGGCGGCCTGCAGCCTATCCTCGAGCGCTTTTTGGCTACGAGCATAGGCCGTTTGCAGGGCCTGCCCCAGCACGAGTGTCTGTACAAGGGGAAAGACACAGCAAACTCAACTAAACTTAGGCGTGGTCGCATGAGTACCTACCCTCACCCAGACACCTCGAACGCGTCCTCGAGGCGCCCCGCACCGTAGGCCTGCAGCACTTGCGGATCGGCGCTCGTGGCCGCGTCATTCACAATCCCGCGCCACGCCCTCAGCGTCTCCGGAGGCGGCACGAAGTCCGCAGGACTCACGTGCTCCGAGGCCCCGTGTTCCGTCGGATGCTCCCCCTCCGGAATGAGCAACGCTGTGCATAAGCATACGGGTGACCACTCCAAGGCATAAAAGCATACACCGGAGTAAGCTCGGCCACCTTACCTTCGGTAGCCGAAGGAATAGTCCCGCCGCGGGCGGAAGCCTCCGCGTTCGGGGAGGCCGGCGGCTGTCCTCGCGCGGTGGATGACGTCGTCAGGGGGGCAGAAGGGGGCATGTGCCGCAGGGCCTCCGGCGCTTGCGCTGGCGTCCCACAGGCTTCTGATGCCCGTGGCCACGACAAATCCCCACAGTGTCCGGTGGAGCTCCGGCCGCACGCACGGCCGTTTAGCTGGGGCAGCCAGCAGCGGCACTGCCCCCGCAGCCGCGGTTAGCGAAGCCCCCGTCGCTGCCACGCCCGTGGGCGAAAGTTCCATTGTGGCGGGAGCCGCAGGGGGCACCTCGGTTTCTGTTGCCGTCGGTAAAGGCGGCACAGCTTTGTGCGCCCCCGCGGGAGGCGCCACCGGCACCACAGCGGCTATGGCCGAAAGCTCCACCTCGGCATCGCCGGTCTGCACGGGTCCGACTCTGCGTCCGCCTTTGACATCGGCGCCGCCCAAACCGGAGTCGGCATACCTCGCCGAGTCCGACTCTGCGTCCGCCGTGCCCTCGGAAACACTAGCGGCAGGCGCCCCGCCTCGCCCCCTCTTCCGAGAGGAGGCCTTCCTCTTCTTCTTATCCTTCGCTGCACCGTCGTCCGGAGCGGCACGGTCCGGCGCGGCAAGGCCCAGAGCCTCGCACACGCGGTTGATCCGCCCCAGACCCGCCTCGGCAACAGCCGCCGCACGCTGCTTATGCTCCCTGCCGGTGTACGGCCCCAGGAACACGCGCGCGGCTTGCTCCGCCTCCTCTAAGGGAATCTCTGAAACAAAGGAGAAGACCATCAGCATACAACGCATTCTGCGTTGGCAGAGGACAGACATGAGCGAGGCTTACGAAGATCGCCGGGCGCCGGCAGCAAGCAGACCGAGGGCAAGACATTGTCGTCTCGACGCCTCTCGGCGGCGAGACACCAGTCGCGGGCAAGCGGTGCCACGCCGTACATCACGAACTCTTCGGCGAGGTCGCGCATGTTGAAGCGGGCGGCCAAGCCTACGAGCCGTCGGACCCTCTGCTTGTGCTCATCGTCGAGCGTTCGGCCGGGCGAGGGCTTGAACGCGATGGGTCGGCCTGTGCACTCAAGGCCGCTCCCGCTCTCCACGCGGTGGTAGAACCACCGCTTCATCCAGTAAGACTCCCACTTCCCGCGAGTTGAGTTCGCGGGGAAGAGCCTCTTGCACGATGGACGAAGGATAAAGGTGACGCTGCCGAAGCTCGACACCGTCTCGTTCTTCCGGTCCTTGGGCTGGTGCCGTGCCTCGTGCAGGTAGGCAAACAGCGAGGCGCTGGGCCAACACGCTCCCGAGCGCAAGGCCCAGCTATACACCGCGAGCCGGGCCACGGCGTTCGGAGTCAGTTGCGCCAGCTCCAGCCCGAAGGTCCGCAGCACGTCGCCCACAACAGTCGTCGCTGGGATGCGGAGCCCCGCGTCAAAAAAGGCGACGAACACGACCGCCTCCGATCTCTCGGGATGCGGTTCCGTCTCGTCGGCGGCAGGCAGTCGTACATCCTGGCGCTCGGACAACTTCCCCGCGCGCAGAAGCCCCTGGATCGTCTTCTCAGTCACGAGCGAGGGGCCCAGCTCGCCGGAGAACGTGCCTCCCTCCTCCACCGCCAGCCGCTCCTTGTCAGCCGCCGCCGGGTCACGCTCTTCGAGCACGTACTTCACCTTTAGCTGCGCGGGTCGCCGGCGAACGTCAGAGCCACCAACCATCTGGCCGTGCTTGCCACTGGAAGCCATCGCTTTCCGCGGAAAGGTTGCAGCAGTGAGCGTAGCGCGAAGGTGTGGAAGGCTGAGCAGACAGGAAACATGGCGTAAAGGTGCGGGGACGCTGTTACGGGGGGGCTATTTCAAGCCACCTCGCCCATGCCGCCGCTACCGAAGCGTCGCAACGGTCCGTGTGCCGGATGCTTAAGGAACGCGCGTAGGCTACGATAGCAGAAAATAAAAATTTCTACCGCGCACACCAGGACATCATGCTAAGAAGGGATCATAGATCGTTACCACTAGACGCGCAGCGCAGCGGAAGAAGAGTTGGAGAAGCCGATCCAACCACGCGCGTCGAGGTAGTAGTGGAAGTAGCCGATCGTCCCGAACAGATCGTCTCCTCCACGCGATCAACCACACCACGAGCAGATCCAATCTGTAGTTTGTTGATGCCGATCAACGCCGCAACGAGCAGCGCCTCCACCGGTATCCACACGTCCGGGGCTGGAACTCCGATCGCGAGTGTACCAGCACTCGCGAGCGGCTAGGGTTTGGCTCGGGAGGTGGCGGCTAGGGTTTTGTTCGGGAGGAACATATGCGTACATCCCTCAGCCCCCCCGCCTCCAAATATATAGACCTCCTCACTTGGGCCTCGTGGACCGAGGCCCAATAGGAGTCTATCCGGATCTCTATCCGAATTGAGCCCACATCCGAATCACATTCGAATTAGTGTTCCAACCCGTTAAGTGTGCGACCCTGTAGGTTCACGTATACTTGGTCGCGACCCGGAAACACCTTTCCGGTCACCCTGTTAATAGCGGCCTCTAGCAAGACATATTAACCCCAAAGTATACGTAAAGATCATATCGGCTGAACCTGTAATGTTCTCATGTACGAATCCTTTTGCCTCACGATATAGATTAAGCTCAAGGCGAGACCTGTGTCATCCTCTTAATGGCTCAATCACTCTCTCGATTCCGTGATGGATTATAAACTTGTGATTGACTCCTCAATCACATTGGCATGGCCATGCACTTTCATAATCCATTACATCGAGGGGCCCAGAGATATCTCTCCCATAAGGAGGGGCAAATTCTATCTTGATCATTCACATCCCACTACATGTTTCATAGCAAACCCGAAGACTACTTTTATGACTACCCAGTTACGGAGTAGTGGTTAGTAGTCCCAAAATAGGCTACTACGCATGTTGGGAACCATGATGATCTCAAGTCTAACGATTCTACATAAACACTACTTGAGACCAACTAATGACACATGGAATCTCTGCAGTGTCTCATGGCGGGTCTATCCAACATATGTTCACTAACACATGTCCATATTATTGATTTGGTATCTCCATACCATGATCCATGAGACATGATCATCAATCAATACATATGCTGATCTTTGAATCATATATGTTCCTCATATGATATATGATCAGGGATCATTTAGAAATAGCAACATTTTGGCATTAAGAGTCTCATGAATAAGTCACATACTCATTGATCAATAATGATAATGTCTATTTCAAGGAACAAAGCAATGTATCATAAACATAGTATGTGATATATTCAACATCTCCATGTTGCCTCTAGGGCATATCACCAACAGTCTCCCACTTGCACTAGAGTCAACCATGTAGGTATCTAATACCCATTGCCCTAGTGTGAGCCTCATGCTTTGGCTGGGGAAGCGGCTTTGTCAACGGATCTGCAATGTTCAAATCCGTTTGTACTTTGCATATCTTCACATCGCCTCTCTCCACAATCTCGCGGATGAGATGAAATCGCCGTAGAATGTGCTTGGACTTCTGGTGCGATCTAGGCTCCTTGGCTTGCGCAATGGCCCCACTATTGTCACAGTAGAGGTCCATTGGGCTGGAGGCACTAGCCACCACACCAAGCTCAGAAACAAATTTCTTGATCCAAACAGCCTCTTTAGCAGCTTCAGAAGCTGCTATGTACTCGGCCTCTGTTGTAGAATCAGCAACCGTCTCCTGCTTGGAACTCTTCCAGCTCACCGTACCGCCATTCAGGCAGAACACAAATCCAGATTGCGATCTAAAATCATCTTTGTCAGTTTGGAAGCTAGCATCGGTGTAACCATTTACAACGAGCTCTTCCTCACCCCCATAGACGAGGAACACATCTTTAGTTCTTCTCAAGTACTTCAAGATGTTCTTTACGGCAATCCAGTGACTTTCACCTGGATCTGACTGGTATCTACTTGTAGCACTTAAAGCATACGAGACATCTGGACGTGTACAAAGCATGGCATACATAATGGATCCCATAGCCGAAGCATATGGAATCGCATTCATTTTATCCCGCTCATCAGGTGTACTAGGACACTGACTCTTGCTAAGATGTATACCATGTGACATAGGTAGGAAGCCTTTCTTGGAATCCTGCATGTTGAACCTTTTCAACACCTTATCAATGTACGTATCTTGGCTTAATCCAATTAGCCTTCTTGATCTATCCCTATAGATCTTGATGCCCAGAATATATGCCGCCTCTCCTAAGTCTTTCATAGAGAAACTATTTTTCAATGAAGACTTAACAGATTCGAGCATAGGAATGTCATTTCCGATCAGTAATATGTCATCCACATATAAGACCAGAAACACGAGTGCGCTCCCACTAGCCTTTTTGTAAACACAAGGCTCTTCTTCGTTCTTGATGAAACCAAACCCTTTGATTACTTCATCAAAACGAATGTTCCAACTCCGAGATGCCTGCTTTAATCCATAAATGGATCTTTGCAGCTTGCATATCTTTCCAGCTGATTGCGGATCGACAAAACCCGTGGGCTGTGTCATGTACACATCCTCACTCAGATTTCCATTAAGGAAAGCTGTTTTGACATCCATTTGCCATATTTCATAGTCGAAATATGCAGCAATCGCTAGAATGATCCGAATAGACTTTATCATTGCGACGGGCGAAAAAGTTTCATCATAATCAACACCTTGAATTTGTTTGAAACCTTTGGCCACCAATCGCGCTTTATAGATGTGAACATTTCCATCTATGTCTATCTTTTTCTTGAAAATCCATTTGCACTCAATGGTTTTAACACCATCAGGTGGATCAACCAAGTTCCAAACATGATTACTGTGCATGGATTCAATTTCGGATCTCATGGCTTCAAGCCATTTCTCAGAGTCTGGTCCCACCATCGCTTCTTCATAGGTCTTAGGCTCATCGTTGTCTAACAACAATATGTCCCGTTGTTGAGTAGTCAAGAACATGTACCTTTCAGGTGCACGACGTGACCTCTCTGACCTACGTGGTGCCGGTGTGTCCACAACAGGTTCTTCAACAGTTTGTTCATCCTGTTGTGGTTCTGTAGGAGCTGAAACGTTTTCAGGTGTTTCCCGAATTTCTTCAAGTTGCACCATGCTCCCACTATCCCTTCTTGAGAGAAACTCTTTCTCTAAGAAGACACCATGCCGGGCGACAAACACTTTGCCTTCTCCTTGATTATAGAAGTAATATCCTTTTGTTTCCTTAGGATACCCGATAAAGAAGCATTTATCAGATTTAGGACTGAGCTTATCAGATTGTAAACGTTTTACATAAGCCTCACATCCCCAAATCTTAAGAAAAGACAAGCTAGGACGTTGTCCTGTCCACATCTCATATGGTGTCTTTTCTACTGATTTTGATGGAACCCTGTTTAGTGTGAAAGCGGCTGTTTCAAGAGCGTACCCCCAAAAAGACAACGGAAGATCACTTTGGCTCATCATGGAGCGCACCATATCTAATAAGGTGCGATTTCTCCGTTCAGATACCCCATTCCATTGAGGTGTTCCTGGCGGAGTCAATTGTGGAACAATTCCACAATCCTTCAGATGATTGCCAAACTCATGGCTCAAATACTCGCCTCCACGATCAGATCGTAGAAACTTGATTGTCTTGCCTAAATGATTTTGCACTTCATTTTGGAATTCTTTGAACTTTTCAAAGGATTCGGACTTATGCTTCATCAGGTAGATATACCCATATCTACTAAAATCATCAGTAAAAGTTATGAAGTACTGAAAACCACCTCTGGCTGTTGAGCTCATTGGTCCACATACATCAGAATGTACGAGTGCCAATAAGTCACTTGCCCGTTCACCTTGACCGGTGAAAGGTGCCTTTGTCATCTTGCCAAGTAAACAAGATTCGCATGTCTCAAATGATTCAAAATCAAATGAGTGCAGAATACCATCTCTATGGAGCTTCTCCATGCGTTTCTCATTTATGTGACCTAAGCGACAGTGCCAAATAAACGTGGGATTCAAATCATTCGAACGTTGCCTCTTTGCATTAATGTTATAGACCGGTGACTCTTCAAGAGTAAGAACATATAACCCATTCACCAATGGAGTATGACAATAGAACATATCTTTGAAATAAAGAGAACAACCATTGTTCACAGATCTAAAGTCATAACCTTCTGCTTGCAAACATGAAGCAGAAATAATGTTCTTGGAAAGAGATGGAACACAATAACAATTATTCAATTCCAAAACTAATCCTGAAGGTAAAGACAATGGCATGGTGCCAACAGCGACCGCAGCAACTTTTGCTCCATTGCCAACGCGAAGATCCACTTCGCTCCTCCTCAAACTTCTACTTCTTCTTAGCCCCTGCAACGATTTGCAAAGGTGAGCAACCGATCCGGTATCAAATACCCAAGAATCAGTGGATGAAGTAGCAAGATTGATCTCTATAACATTTATACCTGGAGAGGAAGTCGTACTTCCCTTCTTCTTCTCAAGATCCTCCAAGTACTTTGGGCAGTTCCTTTTCCAATGACCTGATTGCTTACAGTAGTAACAATCTGCATTAGGAGCAGCGCCCTTCTTGACTTGCTTGGCCTTAGAACTGCTCGCGATCTCATCGGGAGCTAACTTTCTTTTGACCGCGCCTTTCTTGACATTGGGCTTGCCCTTGCCTTTCTGCATCATCATCACATGATTGCTGCTTTTCTTAATGCTTTCCTCGGCAGCTTTTAGCATCCCATGCAACTCTGCCAAGGTCTTATCCATGTTGTTCATGTGATAGTTCAGTATGAATGGCTCAAAGCTCGGGGGGAGCGACTGGAGAATCACATCAGTAGCCAACTCTTGGCTAAGGGGAAAACCAAGCTTTTCCAGACTCTCAATGTAGCCAATCATCTTAATCACATGAGGGCTGACGGGATTCCCTTCTGCAAGCCTGCACGCAAACAAGGACTTTGAAGTGTTGAACCTCTCAGCCCTTGCTTGGTTCTCAAACATACCACGCAACCCCACAATGATATTGTAGGCATCTGTGTTCTCATATTGCTTCTGAAGCTCAGAGGACATTGTGGCAAGCATGAGACAGCTCACATCAAGGTAATCATTCGTTTGCTTCTCATAAGCTCTCCGTGCAGCCGCAGTAGCATTATCAGGCAAGTCATCAGGATAATGAGACTCAAGGACATACTCCTTGCGCTCTTGCTTGAGAACAATTCTCAAGTTGCGATACCAATCCATAAAGTTCGTTCCATTGAGTTTTTCTTTCTCAAGAATAGATCGCAAATTAAAAGAACTGGATGCGGCATTAGTTGACATGATCTACAACAAAGAATATGCAAAGTTTAGCACTATGTTTATGTTCATCTTTTATTAAACAATTTAACAAAAGACTCCCACTATGTGTTTTGCAACAAAACTCCCTCTAAGTTACATAGTGGGTCAAGAACCTCATTTCACTAATTCCTAGTGAGCTTTGGCATCACGGCTAGAAAACTAGTGACATGGGTAAGCAACACCTTGCTAATCACATCCCTATGTGACTCTTGCTTGTTGGGTGACATCAACATGCCCCGGCCCCAATCTATGCCCCAAGGTCCAAAACTGTTTTGATAACCTTGTTAAGTAAACCAAATGCTTCCGCATGTAGATGTCCGACATCTACCCCAAATAATGATGATAACCGACGGCACTCTACTTTGGTAGACCTACCATGCGGTGATCATTATCTTTTGGTGCAACATATGGAAGGGCATGAACACCTAATTTTATGAGGGATTCTATCCTACCAAAGCAACATATGACAAAAACATTGCATAAGAATAAGATAGATAATATCACAGATAAACACATTTAACTGTGAAGTAGTATGGCCCAAACAAATGGTGATCTCCATCTCCATGTAGGTGTAGACGATCTCCATCCTCCACATCACTCCTTTAGGCCACCATGCTTGAAAGCTTGTAACCTCAAAACTAGGCTACTACCTATAATAGCTAGAAATTGAAGATTACAAAGATAGATTCAAGCATTAAGGTCGACACGCAGGTCGTTAAATACAATATAGACAGCTAACAATAGCTGAAATAATCATGACACGCAGGCCATGAACGAATGTTACATGCATCACATACATCTCATACATTCCAATAAGATATAGGGCCATACTATTCACGTCATTCTCTGCAAAAACAAGTTAGACGTAGAATCGTATTCTACCTAACGATGTGAACCCAAGACGCTATACAAGGCGGGTACGCACGGCGGTCCCGCTGGCCGGTCAGCGGGCGGGGGGTCGAGGGGGGGGCCGCCCCCCGCGGGTTTCAGGGCAGCGCCCTGAACACCCTACGAAATTTACAGATCCAATCTATGAAATCGCAATGGAAAAACTATTCGGCACAACCACCTTATGCCGATCCGAGACATTCTCTAGGATGCTAGTTTTTCCACTGGGCCGAGGCCATCAGATCCGTAACCTACTAGTATTCGACATAACCACGTTATGCCGATCCGAGACAATCTCTAGGGCACTAGTAGTGATACAATCTGCGCCTCATCCAACCCCTATTCACCGATTGATCTCATCAACCCGTGCTACCATCGATTCATCACATGAACCGACTGATCTAGACTGTAATAGATCCAATCTACTACAACCGCATATCATCATATGCGCTGATCCAGATCGCAAACTAAGCAAGATGGCTCTGATACCACTTAAGGAACGCGCGTAGGCTACGATAGCAGAAAATAAAAATTTCTACCGCGCACACCAGGACATCATGCTAAGAAGGGATCATAGATCGTTACCACTAGACGCGCAGCGCAGCGGAAGAAGAGTTGGAGAAGCCGATCCAACCACGCGCGTCGAGGTAGTAGTGGAAGTAGCCGATCGTCCCGAACAGATCGTCTCCTCCACGCGATCAACCACACCACGAGCAGATCCAATCTGTAGTTTGTTGATGCCGATCAACGCCGCAACGAGCAGCGCCTCCACCGGTATCCACACGTCCGGGGCTGGAACTCCGATCGCGAGTGTACCAGCACTCGCGAGCGGCTAGGGTTTGGCTCGGGAGGTGGCGGCTAGGGTTTTGTTCGGGAGGAACATATGCGTACATCCCTCAGCCCCCCCGCCTCCAAATATATAGACCTCCTCACTTGGGCCTCGTGGACCGAGGCCCAATAGGAGTCTATCCGGATCTCTATCCGAATTGAGCCCACATCCGAATCACATTCGAATTAGTGTTCCAACCCGTTAAGTGTGCGACCCTGTAGGTTCACGTATACTTGGTCGCGACCCGGAAACACCTTTCCGGTCACCCTGTTAATAGCGGCCTCTAGCAAGACATATTAACCCCAAAGTATACGTAAAGATCATATCGGCTGAACCTGTAATGTTCTCATGTACGAATCCTTTTGCCTCACGATATAGATTAAGCTCAAGGCGAGACCTGTGTCATCCTCTTAATGGCTCAATCACTCTCTCGATTCCGTGATGGATTATAAACTTGTGATTGACTCCTCAATCACATTGGCATGGCCATGCACTTTCATAATCCATTACATCGAGGGGCCCAGAGATATCTCTCCCATAAGGAGGGGCAAATTCTATCTTGATCATTCACATCCCACTACATGTTTCATAGCAAACCCGAAGACTACTTTTATGACTACCCAGTTACGGAGTAGTGGTTAGTAGTCCCAAAATAGGCTACTACGCATGTTGGGAACCATGATGATCTCAAGTCTAACGATTCTACATAAACACTACTTGAGACCAACTAATGACACATGGAATCTCTGCAGTGTCTCATGGCGGGTCTATCCAACATATGTTCACTAACACATGTCCATATTATTGATTTGGTATCTCCATACCATGATCCATGAGACATGATCATCAATCAATACATATGCTGATCTTTGAATCATATATGTTCCTCATATGATATATGATCAGGGATCATTTAGAAATAGCAACATTTTGGCATTAAGAGTCTCATGAATAAGTCACATACTCATTGATCAATAATGATAATGTCTATTTCAAGGAACAAAGCAATGTATCATAAACATAGTATGTGATATATTCAACATCTCCATGTTGCCTCTAGGGCATATCACCAACAGATGCAACCGCACCGGTGTAAGGGCCCGCCCCGCACGATTCCCAGTGATTAAAGGCGAAGGGTCGCGAAGGCCCGTGTACGAGACGCAACCGCAGTCGTACAAGCGCCCATCTAGCGCAACCCCCCGCCCACCGCTGGAAGGCCGTGGCTCACAGGCGCCAAGGGCCGTCACAACAGCTCCGACACGCGCCACCCACTGCCCGCCCCGTGTCTCCCTTGCCTAGGGAAGAGGCGAGCGGCTGCAAACACGCAACCGTCCACATCCTACCACCCACCAGTCATAGGCCGCCGCGTGCCCCGGACGCGCCAGGTCGCAGAGTACGGAAACCTAACCCTGGCAGATCAGGGGGCGGCGCGATTCCAGGAGTCTTTATAGCGCAAGACCGCATCACAAGGCCCCAAGTCACCGCCCAGCGGCGGGGTTCGCGAGGCTTAGGTGCCAGCTCCGCTGCCACCCGTTCGAAGGGTAGGGGACGGAGCGCGCGCGTCTACTTCGACTTAGGCGCTAGCTCCGCTGCCACCCGTTCGGAGGGAAGGGGACGGAGCGCGCGCGTCTACGTCGACTTAGGCGCCAGCTCCGCTGCCACCCGTTCGAAGGGTAGGGGACGGAGCGCGCGCGTCTACCTCGACTTAGGCGCCAGCTCCGCTGCCACCCGTTCGAAGAAAAGGGGACGGAGCGCGCGCGTCTACTTCAACTTAGGCGCCAGCTCCGCTGCCACCCGTTCGAAGGGAAGGGACGGAGCGCGCGCGTCTACTTCGACTTAGGCGCCAGCTCCGCTGCCACCCGTTCGAAGGGTAGGGGACGGAGCGCGCGCGTCTACTTCGACTTAGGCGCCAGCTCCGCTGCCACCCGTTCGAAGGGAAGGGGACGGAGCGCGCGCGTCTACTTCCACTTAGGCGCCAGCTCCGCTGCCACCCGTTCGAAGCGAAGGGACGGAGCGCGCACGTCTACTTCGACTTACGCGCCAGCTCCGCTGCCAACCGTTCGAAGGGTAGGGGACGGAGCGCGCGCGTCTACTTCGACTTAGGCGCCAGCTGCGCTGCCACCCGTTCGAAGGGTAGGGGACGGAGCGCGCGCGCCTACTTCGACTTAGGCGCCAGCTCCGCTGCCACCCGTTCGGAGGGAAGGGACGGAGCGCGCTCATCTACTTCGACTTAGGCGCCAGCTCCGCTGCCACCTGTTCGATGGGTAGGGGATGGAGCACGCGTGTCTACTTCGATTTAGGCGCCAGCTCCGCTGCCACCCGTTCGAAGCGAAGGGGACGGAGCGCGCGCGCGTCTACTTCGACTTAGGCGCCAGCTCCGCTGCCACCCGTTCGAAGGGAAGGGGACGGAGCGCGCACGTCTACTTCGACTTAGGCGCCAGCTCCGCTGCCACCCGTTCGAAGGGAAGGGGACGGAGCGCGCGCGTCTACTTCGACTTAGGCGCCAGCTTCGCTGCCACCCGTTCGAAGGGTAGGGGACGGAGCGCGCGCGTCTACTTCGACTTCGGCGCCAGCCAGGAACGGAGAACAGCACATACGACCACCATAACTCGAGCAGGCAAAGGTCAATGTTGCGGCAAGAGCAGACATGATCTCGTAGGCAGATATGAGTCACCACACCAGCATATGCTCGTTCGCTCGAGCAGAGCGTACGGACGACTCCATATCTGTCTACGAGAGCAAGTCAGGCCTTGCCATTTCCGCGTCAGGCGGTCAAGCATTCCCACAAACGGGACGGTATTTGGTTCTCCGGCGCTCGCCGGCATTGACGCCGGTCGACGCAGTCATCAAACACAGGTGCACAAAACTTTTCCTACATATGAGAAGTTAACAATGAACAGGTACGGGACGTACAGCAAGGATGTCTAGGGAGCGGCCCCTGGCGCCAGCATATTTATACTCAGCCGCGCTAGGCGAAGCGTCGCCAGCGTGGAGGCATGCCAACCGACGGAAGCACAAGCGCAAGGCGTCGGGCGGTGCAACTACCAGAGGCGCGTAAGAGCAACCGTCCGCACCCCACCGCGTGCTCTCCGGAAACCGTCGCGCGCTCCACTTACGAGAAGGCACACTGCACGATGCGACAGCCTACCCCCTGGCAAGCCAACCGTCATTAAACAGCACCCAACCAGGCGGCAAGGTCGCAACGATTGCGGAGTACGCGCGCCTCGGAAGTTCAGATGCCGGGAGCCCGCCGTCACATGGACGGTCACGACGCCTCAAGGTCTGCACCGCGTCGAGCACGCTTCACCGCGTGGACGGCCAGAAGAGCACGCAGCCGCTTCGGCCACAGCACAGCTCCGGGTCACGTCTGGACAGGTTCACAGGCCGCGGGACGGAGGGGGCCAAAGGACTCGGCAGCATGGCTTCGGCCTTGTGAAGCCCTTTACCATGAGAGGCTCCTGTCGTAGGGGTGGCCCCCACCTAAACCCAGCAGGCCTGGTAGGAAAGTATAAGGCCCGGAATAGGCCATGTGTAATGACATAACTGCCCCCAGAGGGGGTAACCAGATGTAAGGGTATAACTGTAAAAGCACTCCTCGGGTGTATATATATATGAGAGGAAGCCATGGGGAGGGGCAAGGCCATTACACTTATCTTCATCACTCTCCACTACCATCTCTCTCTGTTTGGTCCGTAGCCACAACAGACGCTCTACAAGCAGGGAGTCTGTGCACCACTCCCGCGCTGCCTCTCCCGGGAAGAAGGAAAGAAGCTCCTCGAGGAGACCCACGCGGGGGCCTGCAGGTCTCACCTCGCACCGAGGTCATTGGTCGGCAAAGCGTTCAGGCAAGGCTTTTACTGGCCGACTGCCATCAATGACGCCCAGGACCTCGTGCGTCGATGCCAGGGGTGCCAGTGGATGGGGCGCATCATCCGCAGGCCCCCGACGAACCTCAATCCTATCCCCCCGGTGTGGCCGCTGGCACGCTGGGGCGTCGACATAGTGGGACCGCTCCCCCGAGCCCCAGGAGACCTGAGGTTCGTGGTAGTCGCCCTGGAATACTTTTCCAGGTGGCCGGAGGCGGTAGCCCTATCCAAGATAACCTCGGCGGCCATGCAGCGTTTCCTTTGGCAGAATATCATATGTCACTTCGGCGTGCCCAGGGAACTCACCGTCGACAACGGCCCGCAGTTTGACGCCGCCCCATTCAAGGAGTTCTGCGGCGACATGGGTATCACGATACGGTTCGCCTCGGTTGGGCACCCCCAATCCAACGGAGCAGACGAAAGGGCGAACGGCGCCATCTCCGCCGCCGTTAAAAAATGCCTAGTCGGGTTGCCGAAGGGCAGGTGGCCGAGCGAGCTTCACAGCGTCCTCTGGTCCCTTCGCACAATGGTAACATGCCCGACAGGGTTCACGCCCTTCAAGCTTCTTTTCGGCGACAAGGCGGCCACGCCTGAAGAAATCAAGGCTGGATCGCGGAGGGTCCTCGTCCAAGCGCCCGATGAAGAGCGTCGCGTGTCCCTGGACCTCCTCGACGGGGCGCGATCGAGCGCAGCCCAACACGTCGAAAAGTACGCACGGCAGACAGTACGTACTCGAGACCGGTCCGTGTATCCGCGAAGGTTCAAGGCTGGGGATCTCATCCTTAGAACGGCACTTCATGCGGAGACCGTTGGCAAGCTGGAGTCCAAGTGGGAAGGCCCATACATTGTGGCTGAAGCACTGCAGAAGGGCGCGTACCGCCTCGCCACACTGAAGGGGCAAACTCTCCACCACACATGGAATGCGGACAAGCTGCGGCGATATTACGCCTAGAAGCAGGACAAAGGTTACAATGGCATCAGCCCCTCCTTGTACGGTGCTCGCCCGCGCAAATGGGAGTTCAATAAAGCTCGATGTTCCCAAAAGTATCATCGTCTGGCCGCAATATGTACAGGGCTATAAGTCCTAGCGTCGAGGTTCACCTCCACACGCGAGAGTCCGCGGACTATAAATAAGATGTAGCGTTGAGCTCAGCTTCCGCACGCACCAGTCTACGGACTATAAATAAGACGTAGCGTCGAGGTTCACCTCCGCACGCGAGAGTCCGCGGACAATAAATAAGACGTAGCGTTGAGCTCAGCTTCCGCACGCACCAGTCTACGGACTTTAAATAAGACGTAGCGTCGAGGTTCACCTCCGCACGCGAGAGTGCGCGGACTATAAATAAGACGTAGCGTTGAGCTCAACTTCCGCACGCACCAGTCTACGGACTTTAAATAAGACGTAGCGTCGAGGTTCACCTCCGCACGCGAGAGTCTGCGGACTATAAATAAGACGTAGCGTCGAGGTTCACCTCCGCACGCGAGAGTCCGCGGACTATAAATAAGACGTAGCGTTGAGCTCAGCTTCCGCACGCACGAGTCTACGGACTTTAAATAAGACGTAGCGTCGAGGTTCACCTCCGCACGCGAGAGTCCGCGGACTATAAATAAGACGTAGCATTGAGCTCAGCTTGCGCACGCACCAGTCTACGGACTATAAATAAGACGTAGCGTCGAGGTTCACCTCCGCACGCGAGAGTCCGCGGACTATAAATAAGACGTAGCGTTGAGCTCAGCTTCCGCACGCACCAGTCTACGGACTTTAAATAAGACGTAGCGTCGAGGTTCACCTCCGCACGCGAGAGTGCGCGGACTATAAATAAGACGTAGCGTTGAGCTCAGCTTCCGCACGCACCAGTCTGCGGACTTTAAATAAGACGTAGCATTGAGCTCAGCTTCCGCACACGCGAGTCCACGGACTATAAATACGGCGTAGCGTCAAGGTTCGCCTCCGCACGCGACAGCTTACGGACTATAAGTCAGGCGTCGTCGGCCCAAAACACAACTCACAGCATTGAGAATAAATGGGGCATCGTCCCATGGCAAAAATATGAGGTCAAATGATTGCAGGTATGGGCGCGCAAGCGCGAACCCCCCTCCGCCTGACATAATCAATGCCTAAGTCTTTGCGCGGCGCCGAGGGGCCCGGGCCGTCGCCGGGGCCTCGGGAAACCTCTTCGAGCCAACGGAGGAAGTCCCCTGCCCTGCGCAGCGTTTGCTGTACTGCAACCCTCGCCGCATCCTCCCCGACGTGACTCCAAATCCGCCGGTGGAAGTTCCGGAGGCTAGGCTCGATGGAGCGAATAGCATCCGGCAGCGCCTCCGGTCGGCCAGGAAGATCCAGGTGAGGGTTTGCCAGCTCCTGCATATGCCTACACCCACGGGTGTGGAGCATGCCGAGGGCAAGGCACGCGCCGAGATAGCCGCAGTGCTCCCCGAAGGTCTTGGCGCTGCGAAGCGCGACGCCCGCCCCCTCCTCGATCAGCCCAAGCGTCTCCATCAGGTCCTCTGGCCCATGGGTGGCGTCGGGCACGTCAACGCACAGATCACGTAGGGCCCGGTTCAGAGACTCCATGGCCCCCCAGGCTGACGTGGACGTGTCGTCCAAGGCGCGGGCCTTCCCTGCGAGAGCCTCGGTCAGCTGGGTCTTCTCCCCCTCCAAGGCGGCAATCTGCTGCAGGAAGGAGGCGCGTTCCTCTGCAGCGGCGCGTTTGGCTTCCTCGGCCTCGACTTGCAGGGAGGACAAGGCACCCTCCAGCGCACGGAGCTCTTCGTCCTTTGTCGCATGAGCGTCATCCGCTTCGCGAAGCCTGGCTTCTAGGGCCCCCCGCTCCCGGATGTGGGCCTCGTCTAGCGCGTCGCTAATGACAAGCGTCTGAAAGCAGCAATGTAAGTCACCAGGCGCCCATTAGCGCCATACAAAATGCGCGGCACAGGTACTCACCCTTATTTCCGAGGCCCGCAGCGCCAGCGTCAGGTGGTCTCCCTCGCATGATGATAGCATCCGCCGGTCAAGGCTGCCACTGGCGCGTTCTGCGGCCGTGGTGAGAGTGTGGAGTATCTCCAGTCGCGGGAGGTAGTCGGACAGGACGGGTTCGGACCCCACCGCGCCGAAGGCTGTGGAGGCTTCGGCTGCTTCGACAGCGGCAGATGCCGGCGCGACACCCTGTACAAGGTTTTGGACTTCGCGCACTCCCCCGTTGCTCGATCCTTCACCGCGTTCGGGAGACGTCGTCTCGCCTGATGCTAATGGAATGAGCGAGCAGATCGGAGAGAGTTTCGTGAAGTCAAGCGGAGAGAAGGAGCCACGCTTACCTCCTGCCCCCCTCACCGCAGCAGGGGGTGGCGTCTGTTCGGCCACCAATCGCGGCGTGAGCGCCTCGGTGGTCGGGGGCGAGGCCCCCTTGCCGGCATCGGGCGTCACAATCCCAAACATGGGGCCTGCAACGTTGTAGCGACCCTTCGGAGGCGGGGGAGACTGTGTCCGAGGGCGTTTCGGCTGAGGAGCCGAAGGCGATTCCTCCGAGACATTGGCGGCCGCAGCTCCTACTCCACCTTCGGTCTCCGCCGCGCCAGACGTGTCCCTGGTGGTAGCAGCACCAACGGCCACGGCCCTCTCGTCAGGCGTAACGTTCCTTTCCGGGTTAACGGGCTCCGGCCTAGTGAAGGTCGCGCCCGTACGTCCAGCAGCGTCTCCGGATAGTGCGGCCGGCGGAATCAAAGCGGCGCACCCCGCCGAACTGGTCCAGCCGGGCGCGTCACCGGTCGGGCGTCCTGCCCCAGCAGCACCAGCTACCGAGGCAGCTGGCAGGCTGAGTATGGCGGCATCGGAGCGACCCCAACGCCGCGAAGACGAGGCATCTGCGCGGCCGCCACCGCCATGATGACCCGACGTCCCCGCGGGAATCTCCGTTGGTATCGGGCGTTCCGGCACACACTACTAGAAATGTGTTCATCAATGACGATTCACTCGTGACGTTTACTATTTTCGTCACAGAACTATCGCTTTCAATGACGAAACTTACAGTTTCGTCATTAGTCACAAGTGACGGAGTTTTGGCACGAAGAATAATGACGAAAACGAACGGAGCGTCATAAAACAACAAAACTAAATCGTCATAGATTTTTGGCTCGTGCACCACCTCGAGGACGTGGCGCCGTGGTCCCACCAGCGGGTCCGACCTCGATGACGTGGCGATGCGGTCCCACCAGCTGGTCCCAACCTTGATGACGTGGGCATGCGGTCCCACCAGCGGGTCCCAGCCTCAATGACGTGGCGCCGTGGTCCCACCAGCGGATCCCACCTCGATGACGTGGCCAGCGGGGTCCACCAGCGGGTCCCACCGTGATGACGTGGCGCCGTGGTCCCACAGGCGGGTCCCAATGCGGGACAGCTGCCTTCTCCCTCCCTTTTTTTGGCAAAAAATTTCCTCCCAGCGGAGGTTCGAACCTGCGACTTGCCGCTAGGTAAGTTGGAGCGTTACCACTAGAGCACTCAACCGTTCGTGGTATAGGTAAGCATGTTTTTGTATTTGTTGTTTTAAAACATGATAATTGTCATTCTGTTTCATATGGCCGAAGCCCATGTGCGTACGTAGTCCAACTCGCGAGTCGTGGCCGGAGGGCGGCGCGCTGCTGTTCTTGCCGCCGCCGCACGGCACGCCAGCACGTGCCCTGCCGCGAGGGCAAGGCCGCACCTCCGATCGTCCGTCAGTCCGTCCGGCCTCAGGGGTTCAAGACCCGTCCCAAGTTTGCGATCGTCCCCGAGATAGTGAGACTGCAGGTCCGCAGCAGCAGCACACGTTCAGGCATCATCAATTCATCGGCGTATGTTCTTTTCTATCTTTTACGTCCATCGGATTAGAGCTAAGGCCTAATTGGTCGTACTCGTACACATCAGATCACAATCGTTATTTTTCATAGCAAATTATCACAGCATACATAATTATTTATTGAATATAGATTTTAGTGTTTCAATATATGATGATCGAACTCTAGCTGTATACTTATATATAAATATATTTGAATTCCTATTATATATATATACACTATATGTGTTTTGTCAGCTGACTGGCCCCCGCTATATATAATTCCTAGCTCCGCCACAGCTGAGCAGCAGCGCCGGCGAGCTGGGGCAGGCAGAGGTGCGCCGGGTAGCGGCGGCGCGCGTGGGACAGAGCTGCGGCGACGCGACTTACGCGGGCATAGTACAAGGTTTGAATTGATTTTTAATATTGTTACATATAATATGCATGTGTTTGATATGTTATTGAATTTTGTTGATTTTACTCTAATTTAAGGACTGAGAACAAGGTTTATTTTATTGTCAAAACAGATGGATAGAAGCTGGATTTTCGGGAGACAATTCACAGATGCATATGTGAAAGGAGTTGAAGAGTTCACGAAATTTGTTAGTGAAAGATACCCCGAAGACAGCCACATACTTTGTCCGTGCCACAACTATCTTAATCAAAGTTTGTGGCCTCAGGATGATGTAAGTGACCATATACACATTTATGGAATGTCAGCTACATACACCAGGTGGATTCACCATGGGGAGTCAGCAGATACTGCAGTAGTTGACAATTTGGAGCAGGAGGTCGAAGGAGGTGATCATGACTTTGGGATACATGTGGATGTGGCCGATGATGATTATGATGAGGATCACGGAGTACCAGAGATGATAGGAGATCTGTATGCTGCGGCAGAGGCTGATGGAGAACAACCAAGGTTTGCAAGGGTCCTTGAAGATGCGAAGAAGTCACTTAGCCCGGGATCTAGCCATTCAAAATTCTCTTTTCTGGTGAGGATGTTGTATATCAAGTCTCGCTATCGAATCCCCAATACAGGATTTTCCACAATTATGATGTTGCTGTCGTCAGGATACCCTCAGAGTGAGTTGCCAAAATCATATGATGAGGCCAAGAAATATCTTCGAGAATTGGGCCTTGGATTCGAAAACATCCATGTATGCAAGAACAATTGTGTGTTGTTTCGTAAGAGGTATGCTAAAGAGAATGTGTGCCCAGTATGCAAGGCGTCTAGATGGCAAGATGACACTGGGACGAAGCAGGTTCCACACAAGGTATTGAGGCATTTTCCACTTTTGCCAAGGTTGAAAAGAATTTTTGCTGCAAAGCGAACTTCTGAGGAAACACAATGGCACAAGAAAGTGAGGATGCCAGTCGACAATGTAATGAGCCATCCAGCTGATGGGGAAGCATGGAAGGAGTTCGACAGGAGGGAACCAACCTTTGCAGCTGATCCGAGGAACCTGAGGCTTGCCTTAGCCACCGATGGATTCAATCCATTTGGCAACATGAGTACCCAGTACAGTATGTGGCCAGTGCTTCTGGCACCGCTGAATCTCCCACCATGGGAATGCGTGAATCCAGCAAACTGCTTTATGTCTTTACTCATCCCAGGTCCAAAATCTCCAGGAAAGGATTTTGATTTGTTCCTTGAGCCCCTAATTGAAGAGCTGCTCGATCTATGGAAGGGTGTCAGTACGTACGATGCATGTACTGGTCGGAAGTTTGACCTTCGTGCTGCCGTGCTGTGGTGTATACATGATTTTCCAGCGTTGAGCACGTTATCAGGGTGAACAACAAAAGGGTATTATGCATGTATTCATTGCGACAAGGATCCGTTGTCTCGTGCAATAAGGGGTAAGCTATGTTACATTGGACATCGTCGTTACCTTCCAAGGACACATGCATGGCGGAGAAACTTGGCTTTCGATGGTAAGCGTGAAAACAAAGATCAGCCAGGCAAGTTCACTTTGGAGGAGCTCCAAGAGGAGCTAGAGAAGGTGAAAGATGTTAGGCCAGGGAAGCATCCTGAAATTACTGGAAATAAAAGGAAGCGCAATGAGGGTCCAAGGATTTATAGCCGCAAAGTTGGGTTGTGGAGATTGCCGTATTGGAAAGATTTGAAGCTTCCGCATAATCTCGATGTGATGCACATAGAGAAAAACATATGTGAAAACATTCTTGGCACATTACTCAATGTACAGGGCAAGACCAAGGACACAACCAATGCTAGGCTAGATTTGCATGATATGGGCATAAGACCTGAATTGCACTTACAGCAGGATGGCAACTCAGTCACAACTCCACCTGCTCCGTATGTCTTGGGGAAGGATCAGAAAATCGAGTTTTGCAAGTTTCTCAAAGGAATCAAGTTTCCTGATGGATATGTGGCTAACCTAGCAAGATACATAAGTGAAGATGGTTCGAAGGTGCAGGGAAAGCTAAAAACACATTCGTGCCACATACTCCTGCAAAGAATCATACCTGCTGGCCTAAGAGGACTGGTGAGGAAGGATGTATATGAAGCAGTTGCAGAGCTCGGGACCTTCTTCAGGGAACTATGCAGTAGAAATCTAAGGATAGATGTTGTGAAACGGCTGAAAGAAGAAATTCCATTGATCCTATGCAAGCTTGAGAAAATCTTTCCACCTGCCTTCTTTGATGTCATGGTGCACTTGGCTGTCCATCTTCCTGATGAGGCACTGCTTAGAGGACCTGTTCAGTATGGATGGATGTACCCAATAGAAAGGCGGCTAGGCACTTTGAAGAATTTTGTAAGGAATAGGGCTAGGCCGGAAGGATCAATTGCTGAGGCATATATGGCAAGTGACACCTTGACTTTCTGTTCTAGGTACATGGAGGATATTGACAATAGATTTAACCATGATGATGGTAGTGGTGGAGAGATGCCATTGCCTGATGACATCTCTGTTTTTAAGCATGGTGTTACTCTTGTTGGATCTGATAGGAGTGACTACATTGATGATGTTGTCTTCAATAAGTTAGTTTGGTATGTGCTAAATAATTGTGAAGAAGTTGAGGAATATTTGGAGTAAGTATCGTTTAGATGTTTGAGATTTAGTTTTTATGTTATTTCTAAATTTTTGAATTTTTCTTATGACTAAACTTTGCCCTGCAGCTTGTACAAGGACAATCTAGTGCAGCAAGGTGCACATGATGTTGATAGAATGGTTGAACAAGGATTTGCAAAGTGGTTTAGGAGCCATGTAAGTCACTACACATTGTGATTCTAGGTTTAGTAAATTCATTATTATCCATATGTAATTGGTGAACTGAGTACTTTTGTTGCAACAGATTGAGAACAAACGCAAGGAGAATCCAGAATCGGTTAGCGAAGGACTGTGGGCACTGTCATGTGGACCTGATCTGCGGGTTAAGACTTGTGCAGCTTGCAAGGTTAATGGAGTGCGGTATAGCACCGTGGATCGTGAGAAGTTCCTACTGACACAAAATAGTGGTGTAATGACTGAAGGTTCACATAATGGCAAAGACATGGATTTTTATGGTGTCCTTAAAGAGGTAATTGAGTTGGAATATAACTCGAATCTTCAAGTCCGTCGGACGGTGGTTCTATTTCGATGCGATTGGTTCAACCAAGAAGGAAAGACGAGAGGCCTTCGAGATGACGGACATTTCAAATCCGTCAATGTGCAGTCATTATGGTACAAGACTGATCCTTTCATCTTAGCAACTCAATCGAAAAAGATGTTTTACCTGCAAGACACATCTTTAGGTAAAGATTGGCGAGTTGTGCAGAAATTTGAACATAGGAATATTTATGATGTGGCTGAAAAAGATGAGGCCAGTCATGATGTGCATCAGGATGATTACTGTTCTGATACTGAGCATGTAGTGCAACTAGGTGATGATAATGAGGTTAGGCACAATATTCAAGGTGGAGAAGTCACTATAATTGAAGGAAATTTAGAAGACCTTATAAGAAGCAAGAAGCAACCTATTACTCGGGAAGATAGTGAGGATGAGGAGGAAGATGAGACAGTACTGCAGTACTGTAGTGATGGTGGCAATGACAACAATGATGACATGTCCCTAGACGATGAAGATGATGATTTCTAGTATGGAGCAGTGACATTTTTTGTATTTATTCTTTTTTTTCTTTCTCTATTTTTATTTAGATATGCCTGTGATGGCATTCAACTGTTTAGGATTGCAGAATTGAATGTATAACAGATTGTGGTTAGTTTATCAGTTATCGGAATGATATACTTAAGGCCAGAAACAGTGAGCTTGTTGTGAACCCTGTTCTGCAGGCTGGTACATGTTGTTGTGAATCTCAGCACCGAGGTCCTCCAGCTCCAGGACGAAGCCAAGAAAACAGACCTGGTGGCATGCTCGGCGAGGGCGACGGTGGGGCTGAAGCAGGCGTTCGAGGCACCGACGGAGGGAGGACCTCGGCGAGGGCTGCTGGACGGCGAGGTTGCTGCAAGGCAGTCGAGGACGGTTGCAGCTGCCGTCTGTGGGTCGAAGAAGGCGTGGTCGCGGCTTCTACAACGCGAGCACGGGGCTGTCCACCGCTTAGCCGGCGAGATCCAGAACCCCCGCATCCCCGGTCAGCGTCAGCCAGGCAGGAGCCCCAGCCGGCGTCATGCCCCGTCCGCCGCCACGGCCTCACGACGCCCAGAGGCAGGGAGGCGGGGAGGAGGCATGGCGGACGGATGCATGCGGATTGGGCGATTGGGCGCGGTGGTGCTGGTGGGGGAGGAGAGCGCCGGCGAGGACCAAAGAGGGGAGCTGCAGGAGGAAGGGTGGAGTCGAACCAGTTGGGCTGATATGAGCCAATTTTTTTTGGTTCTGCCAACATTATTGTACTTATTTGTTGAATGACTAAAGGATAAAAGCTACAATACCTCTAGCTAGCTACAAAAAACTAAAACCTTAGATGGACACTACTATGTCAAAATCATTTGAAACTTTAATGGGATGTTTATGGAACCAAACTATGATGTTGTGTGCATCTGTGCAAGTTTCGGACCAAGTTTACCTATTATTGTAATTTTTTTTGGATTAGTGAAGGATAAATGTTAAACAGGACATTGCTTGCTAGCATTGCAATGTGCAAACCTGTTTGTATTAACAAGAGATAGCTAGCCAACGTTGCAAACCAGTGTAGGGCACATTGCATTTCATTGCAGCAGTTTCTGTGTAGAGCATTTGCATCTTATCAGCTTTTCATTGTACTTGTCAAACCAGTGTGCAGTTTCTGAAACTTTAGCTATGTCTCTAGCTGCTAACGTTATTCTGGTAGCTTTCTGTGGAAAGTAGCAGCCTCATGGTCCTTTTTGAGCTTGTAATGCTTGCAAAAGACATTATCTATTTTCTGCAAAGTTCAAACACTTATTCTTTCAGGATGTTTTATGAATCGACCTATTTATATTACAACTGTGGTTAGAGATCAGCATAGGTTTTAATCTTGTAAAATACATCTTGTGTGATATTTCCTCCTCGAATTAATGCAATAAGTATCAACTAATGATGGGTCATTGCTGTTTCAGTCAAATATGGAAGCTTTGAGGGCACAACCTATTGCTGAAGGAGAGCCAGCAGTTTCCAGTGTGCAGGTTGTGTCCCAGGTGCTGTCCCAGAACAGCTCACACATTTTCCTAAAGAGTGTTGGCATCAAACCAGTGGCACCCTCCAAATCATCATCATCAAATGAAAGCGAGCTTCGGGAACAACTAGCAGCTGAAGCTAGGGCTGCTGTACAAGGTGAACTCGAAGATCTCAAGAAGAGAAGTGAAGAAGCTGAGGAAAAGCTGGCGAGGACACAAAAGGAGGTGGAGGAGTGCAAGAAGCTGACAGAGACAAACAACAAGGCAATGGAGGAGAACAATGCGCTGCTCAAGCGTATCTTGTCCCTCAACAATGCTTCTTCGACATGAGCGCTGCTTGTAGCTGCTGGTCCGTGCTGGTGATTTTGTGTATGCAATAACTTATGTTGCTGGTGGAATGTGATGTCAAGTATGTGAACCGAGTTTAGTAGTGAACTTTTTATTATTTGCATGTGATGTTAATGTGAACCAAGTTTAATATTGCTGATTAAGTTGTATGGTCACTGGAATACTGGATCTGTTAATTTATGGAAGCTTTTGGTCCTTTGAATATTATTTGCATTTTCTAATGAAATCAGCATGGTGCACCTGTGATGATTCTGTGAGCTTTCTGTGACGAATTTGAAACTAATTCTGTGACGAATCTGTAACCACTTCTGTGACGAAAACGAGTGGACATGTGGACAATCCACGTCACTGGCCACGTCAACAGCCACGTCACAGGACACGTCAGCTGCCACGCCGCCAAACACGTTAGCTGCCACGTGGCACGCCACGTCAGCTGCAACGTGGCACGTTACGTCAGCTGCCACGTGCCACGCCACATCAGCTGCCACGTGCCACGCCACGTCAGCAGCCAGCGTGGCAGACGCCGTCTGACCGCCTGACAGACGGCAGGTTATGACGAAAAAGGTGTTCTTTCAATGACGAAAATAAATCGTCATAGAAAGAAACCACTTCTATGACGGCGACCTTTTCGTCATAGAAAGAGTGCACATCGATGACGAAAATTGTCGTTTCGTCACGGTAGGCCAAATGTGACGCGCTTTCCATGACGAAGCCCATATCGTCATAAAATCGTCACAAAACAGCCTGAGTGATGAATTTGGTGTCTTCAGTGACGAAAGCAAAGCGTCATTGTTGAACACATCCCTAGTAGTGACAGCGATACCCAAAACTTCGCATGTGCGGTTCACCCGCCATGCCTTCGCCGTTTGGGTCGCGGCCTCGCGCAGCTTGTGCTCCTCAAGTGTGTATGGGCCGAGGAACACCTCAGTCGCGCGCTCCGTGTCTTCTAGCCGAGCCACTGCACAAGAGACAGCAGGGCGATCACGTGAGAACAAGTGCGGATACGTCAAGAGATGCCTACGGCACTCTAGACAACTTACAAGGGGCGGAGGGCGGAGGCAAGCGAGACACAGGCGGGCAGATCCCGTCCGCTCGGTCATCGCCCCGGCCCGTGTATCTCCACCGGGAAGACAGCGGCGCCACCCCGTACATCGTGAACTCTTCGGCCAAGTCGTGCATGCTTAGCCGGCGGGCGACGCCGACAAGTCTCCAGAGTCTCTGCGCGTCGTCAGCCTCCGGCTGCACGCTCGGTGATGTATTGAACGAGATGGGCCCGCCTCGGCATAGCAGGCCACTCGGGCCGGTCACGTGGTAATAGAACCACCACCGCGTCCAGCCGGACTTCCACTTCCCCAGGGCGGCCAGCGCGGGGAACAGCGTCGTGCAAGACGATCGTAGCACGAAGTCCACACTGCCAAAATTGGAAATAGCTCCATCTCTAGCCTTTTTGGGGCGGCAGCAGGCGTCGTGCAGGATGGCGAATAGGCTCACGCTGGGACGCCGGCCTTCCGTCCGCGTCGCCCAAGAGAAGACAGCCAGGCGGACTATTGCGCTCGGCGCCAGCTGCGCTAACTCCAACCCATAGGCCCGCAAGACTTCGCCCACAAACATCTTTGAGGGCATGCGAAGCCCGGCGTCAAAGAACGCGACGAAAACGATCGTCTCTGTCTCCTGGGGCCTCGACTCCGTTTCGTTGCGACGAGGTAGGCGAGCCCCATCCCGATCCTCGATCTTCCCGTCACAAACAAGCCGCTGCAGCGTCTCCTCGGTCACGCGGCTCTTTCCCAACACGCGGGAACTCTGGCCTCCCGAGTATTCCATGGCGTCCCATCACCTGTCGGCATGCGAGCGCCCCCGCAGCACCAGCTTGTAATCCCCAGAAGGGAAGGACAATTTGTCCCAACTAGACGAGGAGCCACCGCTGGGAGGGCGAGGCGCATCGCCATGGCTGACCATTGTCTCCTAAAGGCAGGCTAAAAGAAACCAAGGCAGGCAGTCGCGCTACTACCGGCATGGAGTAACCCAGAACTAAGCGGCAAGCGGGACAAAAGTGCTCCCATCCCGGTGAGGGCACCTTATAAAGCCCGCTCGCCTCCCCCGCGGCCAGAAGGCGCAATTAGGCCAGAACCCCGGCGGTTCAAATACGCACGATCTAGAAAGAAGAACCGTCGGTACCAAGAGGGGCGCGCCGGGTAGGTGGCCAGGCAGCGCACAACCCCAGCACGCGCTCGACACGCGTCCCGCATCCCTGGGGAAGCAACGAGCAGTCGCGAGCACGCAACCGCTCACATCCCACGACGCGCGGGAGCAGACTGCATAACGCGACAGCCTGCCCTCTGACAGGCCAGGCGTCGACGCGATTCCAGCCATCATTTAAAGCGCACGATCAAGCCGCGAGGCTGGGGCAGCTGCGAAACGCGGGAAAGCCGCCTTCACAACACCCGCCTTCACCACCGCATCGCCCACGGTTCCGGCCCCGCCCCCAACATGGACCCCGGAACCAGCAAGTTTAAACCCCGCCCCGACAGCCCCGACTACGCCCGCGGGGGACGGAGCGCGCGCGTCTACTTCGGCTAGGCGCCAGCTCCGCTGCCACCCGTTCGAAGGGTAGGGGACGGAGCGCGCGCGTCTACTTCGGCTAGGCGTTAGCTCCGCTGCCACCCATTCGAAGGGTAGGGGACGGAGCGCGCGCGTCTACTTCGGCTAGGCGTCAGCTCCGCTGCCACCCGTTCGAAGGGTAGGGGACCGAGCGCGCGCGTCTGCTTCGGCTAGGCGCCAGCTCCGCTGCCACCCGTTCGAAGGGTAGGGGACGGAGCGCACGCGTCTACTTCGGCTAGGCGCCAGCTCCGCTGCCACCCGTTCGAAGGGTAGGGGACGGAGCGCGCGCGTCTACTTCGGCTAGGCGCCAGCGCCGCTGCCACCCGTTCGAAGGGTAGGGGACGGAGCGCGCGCGTCTACTTCGGCTAGGCGCCAGCCCCGCTGCCACCCGTTCGAAGGGTAGGGGACGGAGCGCGCGCGTCTACTTCGGCTAGGCGCCAGCCCCGCTGCCACCCGTTCGAAGGGTAGGGGACGGAGCGCGCGCGTCTACTTCGGCTAGGCGCCAGCCCCGCTGCCACCTGTTCGAAGGGTAGGGGACTAAGCGCGCGCGCGTGTCTGCTTCGGCTAGGCGCCAGCTCCGCTGCCACCCGTTCGAAGGGTAGGGGATGGAGCGCGCGCGTCTGGTTCGGCTAGGCGTCAGCTCCGCTGCCACCCATTCGAAGGGTAGGGGACGGAGCGCCCGCATCTCCTTCGGCTAGGCGCCAGCTCCGCTGCCACCCGTTCGAAGGGTAGGGGACGGAGCGCGCGCGTCTGCTTCGGCTTGGCGTCAGCTCTGCTGCCACCCGTTCGAAGGGTAGGGGACGGAGCGCCCGCGTCTCCTTCGGCTAGGCGCCAGCTCCGCTGCCACCCGTTCGAAGGGTAGGGGACGGAGCGCGCGCGTCTGCTTCGGCTTGGCGTCAGCTCCGCTGCCACCCGTTCGAAGGGTAGGGGACGGAGCGCCCGCGTCTCCTTCGGCTAGGCGCCAGCTCCGCTGCCACCCGTACGAAGGGTAGGGGACGGAGCACGCGCGTCTACTTTGGCTAGGCGTCAGCTCCGCTGCCACCCGTTCGAAGGGTAGGAAACGGAGCGCGCGCGTCTACTTCGGCTAGGCGCCAGCTCCGCTGCCACCCGTTCGAAGGGTAGGGGACGAAGCGCGCACGTCTACTTCGGCTAGGCGCCATCTCCGCTGCCACCCGTTCGAAGGGTAAAGGACGGAGCGCGCGCGTCTACTTCGGCTAGGCGCCAGTTCCGCTGCCACCCGTTCGAAGGGCAGGGGACGGAGCGCGCGCGTCTACTTCGGCTATGGGACGGAGCGCGCGCGCTTGCTTCGGCCACGACCGCAGCCCCTGGTCAAGTTCGGAAAAATTCACAGGCCGCAGGGACGGAGGGGACCAAAGGACTCGGCAACATGGCTTCGGCCCTGTGAAGCCCTTCTCCATGAGAGGCTCCTGTTGTAGGGGTGGCCCCCACCTAAACCCAGCAGGCCTGGTAGGAGGCTATAAGGCCCAGAGTAGGCCATGTGTAATGACATAACTGCCCCTAAGGGGGATGATCAGCTGTAAGGATATAATTGTAAAAGCACTCGCCATGTAGATATATATGGAATACAGGCCATGGGGGGAACTCCAAGCCATTACTCATCTCCCTCACTCTCCACTACCATCTCTCTCTCTGTTTGGTCCGTAGCCACAACAGTTGCCTTGGTTAGTAAGCTGCAGTATAATTTGCTTTCTGTTTCTCAGCTTACCGATGACGGTTTTGAGGTGAGCTTTAAGAAAAATGCTTGCAAAATTCTTGATTCTTCGGGTAATCTGGTTTGCGGGATTTCTCGTTATGGGAGGATCTTTCGTGCTGATTTTTCTTTGTCTTCTAGTGATCCTCTCAGGTGTTTAGTTGCTTCTGAGTCCTGTGACCTTACTTTCTAGCATAGGAGACTTGGTCATATTGGATTCGATCATTTGACCTGAGTTAGCGGCCACGACCTCATTCGTGGTCTGCCGAAACTCAAGTGGTCAAAGATATTGTTTGCGCTCCTTGCCAGCATGGCAAGATGGTTGTCGCTTCTCACCCTCCAATCACAGTGACTATGACCAATGCACCGGGATAGCTGCTCCATATGGACACAGTTGGACCAGCTCGAGTGCAGTCAGCAGGAGGGAAGTGGTATGTTCTTGTCGTGGTCGATGACTTCTCGAGGTTCTCTTGGGTGTTTTTCTTTGCCTCGAAGGATGAGACGTTTACACATTTTTTAGGTCTTTTCAGTAGGCTTTCTGTTGAGCTCCCGGGTGCCTTACGAGCGATTCGCAGTGACAATGGCTCGGAGTTCAAGAATTCCTACTTTAAGAGGTTCTGCGATGAGATAGGTGTAGAGCACCAGTTCTCTTCTCCGCACGTCCCACAGCAGAATGGCGTCGTGGAGAGAAAGAACCGTACCTTGGTCGAGATGGCCAGGACGATGCTTGATGAGTATTCTACACCTAGGAAGTTTTGGGTTGAGGCTATAGCGACCGCGTGCCATGTTTCGAACAGAGTTTTTCTTCAGGCACACTTGCATCGCACTTCTTATGAGCTGAGATATGGGCAAAAGCCTAGTGTCTCTCATTTCCGTGTGTTTGGTTGCAAGTGTTTTATTCTGAAGTCCGGGAACCTAGACAAGTTCGAGTCACGTTCTTGTGATGGTATCTTTCTAGGTTACTCGACTTCCTCACGGGCGTATAGGGTCTGGAACTGCGAGTCTAGTAAGTTGGTAGAGACCTGTGAGGTGACCTTCGACGAGGCCAGTTCGGGGACTAGGCCCGATATCTTAGGTTCGGTATAGCAGTCCGAGCCCATCTTTATGGACGATGAGGAGGATGGAGATGAGGGTTGTCTACCCGATCCAGTTCCTCATCCTCCCCTTGAGATGCCTTCTTCCACTGCACCTCCAGGCGATCAGCCCATGCCTTCTGCTTCCTCTCGAGCTAGTGGCTCTGTTCCTACCTCATCAGCTCTGAGGTAGAGGCAACTTCTTCATCTCATCCAGGACCTCCTCGACATATCCAGAAAGACCATCCTTCTGAGCAGATGATTGGAGACCTCTTTGAGCGCGTCACACGCTCAAAGTCTGACATGTCACATTTCTGTCTCCATTCTGCCTTTGTTGCCTCATTCGAGCCCAAGGATGTTTGTCATGCTCTTTCTTATGAGTCTTGGGTCAATGCCATGCATGAGGAGTTAGAAAATTTTGAGAGAAACAAGGTCTGGTCATTTGTTGAGCCCCCTCGCGGTCACAATATCATTGGGACTAAGTGGGTGTTCAAAAACAAGCAGAGTGAGGATGGGGTTGCCATTCGGAACAAGGCTAGACTGGTAGCTCAAGGCTTCTCCCAGGTTGAGGGTCTAGATTTTGAGGAGACCTTTGCCCCTGTAGCTAGACTTGAGGCCATTAGAATCATGCTTGCATTCGCGGCATCTAAGGGTTTCAAGCTTTACCAGATGGATGTCAAGAGTGCCTTCCTCAATGGGTTCATTGAGGAAGAGGTCTATGTGAGACAGCCTCCAAGTTTCGAGAACCCCAAATACCCAAACTATGTCTACAAGCTTTCCAAAGCCTTGTATGGACTTAAGCAGGCCCCTAGAGCTTGGTATGAGAGGCTTAAGTCATATCTATTGAGTCATGGTTTTGAGATGGGTAAGGTAGATAAGACCTTGTTCATCCGTAGGCATGGCACTGACCTACTGCTCGTCCAGATTTATTTGGATGACATCATCTTTGGCGGCTCTTCTCATACTCTTGTCTCACAGTTCTCGGATGTCATAAGCATCGAGTTTGAGATGAGCATGATGGGTGAGTTGACCTTCTTCCTTGGCTTCCAGATCAAGCAGACTCGGGAGGGTACTTTCTTGCATCAAGGCAAGTACACCTGTGACCTCCTGAGACGCTTTGACATGAGTGATGGCAAGCTAGTGTCAACTCCCATGGCATCATCCGCCACACTTGACCCAGATGAGGACGGCGAGCCAGTTGATCAGAAAGAGTATCGTAGCATGATTGGCTCCCTCTTGTACCTCACTGCCTCGAGACCGGACATACACTTCTCCGTGTGTCTGTGTGCTCGGTTTCAGGCTTCTCCTTGCGTATCTCACCGTCAGGCGGTGAAGCGCATTCTTCGGTACCTTCGAGGTACCATTGACTATAGTATCTGGTACTCTTCCTCGTCCTGTCTTTCCTTGAGAGCCTATTCGGATGTAGACTTTGCTGGCTGTAGGATAGATAGGAAGAGCGCTTCTGGCACCTGCCATTTCATTGGCACTTCTCTTGTTTCTTGGTCTTCTAGGAAGCAGTCCGTTGTTGCACAGTCCACCGCAGAGGCCGAGTACGTTGCTACTGCCAGCTGTTGCAGCCAGGTACTTTGGATGGTCTCGACCTTGCGGGACTTTGGGTTAGTTATCGACAGTGTTCCACTCTTTTGTAATAACACTTCTGCGAGTAACATTGCTTAGAACCCAGCGCAACATTCTTGGACCAAGCATATTGATATCAGATATCACTTCCTTCGAGACCATGTGGAGAAGGGTGATATAGTGCTCCAGTTTGTGGAGAGTGACCACTAGTTGGCTGACATCTTTACCAAACCTTGGATAGCTCTAGGTTTTCAGCTCTACGGGGAGAGCTTGGGGTGGTTTATCCTTATGGACTGTTGTGAGGGGGAGCTTTGTGCTTCACGCTTTATCATGTTTATTATGCTCTTACTCCTTTCTGTTGCATTGCATATGGGTGCATTGGGGTTAGTCCTTCTAGCATCGGTTAGAGTGTTTCTCTAGTCTAGTTGTTTAGACTTCTTCTCTCATCTTGTGACTCTAGAATGCTGCTTGTTAGCTGTTTCACTTCTCACTAGGTTGAGCTCACTCACTTCTTATAGGTTCTAGCGAGGGTTGGGCCACCCTCGGGTAGACGGGGTACGTGTTTGCTCCTTAGTGTGTTAGATGATCAGCTGATAGTCCTAGAGTCATATGTGGTAGATGAGAGTCAGTCTGAGCCATAGTATCCTCTATATCTTATCTATGCTTTAAGGACTGCCTTTTTCTGATTTTCTTGCCAGCTTCTCAATTTTATTGCTTTGGTTCAAGGGGAGTTCATTTGGAAGCTTCTAGATCTTAATGTTGACATAACTCAACTTGAACTTAAAGTGCATCACATGTTGAGGGGGAGCTGAATTTTCTTGCATTTCAGCTTCTGCATTGTAATATAACTACATGGAGCCTTAATTATTATCCGTTTATGACATGTTTACAATGCATTACATCTTGCCATGATCTATGCTTACTTGCTAAATTTATCATGACTTTATATGTGTAGTTTAGTCTTTGCCATGATAGGTTGATTAAAATGCTCAACTTGAACTAAAACATGTCATGTTAGCACTTGAGATTAGTCTCTCTTTAGTTATCCTTCTATGATTCATGCCATGTCAAATAGGCTGAGTTGAGTCTTGAATCTTTGTTGAGTTTTAGATTGAGCTATACTAGTTTCTTGATGAAGCATGAGTTAATGTACCCGTTTAAGAAAGCAAAAAGATCTCTTTTGTGCGAAAAAACTGATCTCACCAATTCTTTCTCATGAGACGGCTTGCCATTGCACTAGGCATGAACTCAGGAGGAGTTTTGGATGACCAAGACTATCTTCTTAAGCTTCTAGCTTGGATTAGTCGCATAAGGCTTGAGATCTAGCACATGACTAAAAATGTTGGTTGGAAACGACCATGAGCTTTAAAAGAAAAGCTTATCAATTGTGCTAAGGTTGCTTAATTACACAAAGATCAAATACTTAAACAAATGTCTCATTCTTGAACTTGTAGCACTCTAAATTGACTCCATACTAGCTTCTTGGTTCTACTTAGATTATTGACATGGCCTGCATCATCGTTGGATACCTTTAGCTAGACTATAATCATGGTTGACTTGACATACTAAGAAATTCGACTAATTTTCAGATTATGACTTATTTGGCTTTGCTTGATTATACATGTCTTGTCATGATCTTGATAGCATACTTGTATGTTATGGCTTGGTGTAATACTCAAATGGTCACTTTGGATAATCTTCATGACTCTAAATGCTTAAAATAATCAAACTTCAGCCATTTCATCCAACATCATCCTTTATTCTCTCTTTTGCATCCTTGATGATTTTATTGCCAAAAGGGGGAGAATAGCGGAGAAAAAGCCATTTTCAAGGCAATCTTGGAGCTTTTGAGGAAACTTGCTCTTTCTGTTGTTGCTCCTTTGTCGACATGGTCATAAGCTTCCTTGTTTCTCTTTAGACCATGTTTGAGACTCTCTTTTCATTTTCAAACAAACGACACTACAAGGGATGTGTTCAACAATGACGCTTTGCTTTCGTCACTGAAGACACCAAATTCGTCACTCAGGCTGTTTTGTGACGATTTTATGACGATATGGGCTTCGTCATGGAAAGCGCGTCACATTTGGCCTACCGTGACGAAACGACAATTTTCGTCATCGATGTGCACTCTTTCTATGACGAAAAGGTCGCCGTCATAGAAGTGGTTTCTTTCTATGACGATTTATTTTTGTCATTGAAAGAACACCTTTTTCGTCATAACCTGCCGTCTGTCAGGCGGTCAGACAGCGTCTGCCACGCTGGCTGCTGACGTGGCGTGCCACGTGGCAGCTGATGTGGCGTGGCACGTGGCAGCTGACGTAACGTGCCACGTTGCAGCTGACGTGGCGTGCCACGTGGCAGCTGACGTGTTTGGTGACGTGGCAGCTGACGTGTCCTGTGACGTGGCTGTTGACGTGGCCAGTGACGTGGATTGTCCACATGTCCACTCGTTTTCGTCACAGAAGTGGTTACAGATTCGTCACAGAATTAGTTTCAAATTCGTCACAGAAAGCTCACAGAATCATCACAGGTGCACCATGCTGATTTCATTAGAAAATGCAAATAATATTCAAAGGACCAAAAGCTTCCATAAATTAACAGATCCAGTATTCCAGTGACCATACAACTTAATCAGCAATATTAAACTTGGTTCACATTAACATCACATGCAAATAATAAAAAGTTCACTACTAAACTCGGTTCACATACTTGACATCACATTCCACCAGCAACATAAGTTATTGCATACACAAAATCACCAGCACGGACCAGCAGCTACAAGCAGCGCTCATGTCGAAGAAGCATTGTTGAGGGACAAGATACACTTGAGCAGCGCATTGTTCTCCTCCATTGCCTTGTTGTTTGTCTCTGTCAGCTTCTTGCACTCCTCCACCTCCTTTTGTGTCCTCGCCAGCTTTTCCTCAGCTTCTTCACTTCTCTTCTTGAGATCTTCGAGTTCACCTTGTACAGCAGCCCTAGCTTCAGCTGCTAGTTGTTCCCGAAGCTCGCTTTCATTTGATGATGATGATTTGGAGGGTGCCACTGGTTTGATGCCAACACTCTTTAGGAAAATGTGTGAGCTGTTCTGGGACAGCACCTGGGACACAACCTGCACACTGGAAACTGCTGGCTCTCCTTCAGCAATAGGTTGTGCCCTCAAAGCTTCCATATTTGACTGAAACAGCAATGACCCATCATTAGTTGATACTTATTGCATTAATTCGAGGAGGAAATATCACACAAGATGTATTTTACAAGATTAAAACCTATGCTGATCTCTAACCACAGTTGTAATATAAATAGGTCGATTCATAAAACATCCTGAAAGAATAAGTGTTTGAACTTTGCAGAAAATAGATAATGTCTTTTGCAAGCATTACAAGCTCAAAAAGGACCATGAGGCTGCTACTTTCCACAGAAAGCTACCATAATAACGTTAGCAGCTAGAGACATAGCTAAAGTTTCAGAAACTGCACACTGGTTTGACAAGTACAATGAAAAGCTGATAAGATGCAAATGCTCTACACAGAAACTGCTGCAATGAAATGCAATGTGCCCTACACTGGTTTGCAACGTTGGCTAGCTATCTCTTGTTAATACAAACAGGTTTGCACATTGCAATGCTAGCAAGCAATGTCCTGTTTACCTGTTTATAGAAACAGGATCTGCACATCTACAGAATGTCAAAGTAAAAAAAAAACAGGAGTACAGTAGAGTAGTGCTTCCTTCCTATTCTATTGGGTGGGGGCACTCCTACTTGGGAACTCACAAACCAATCCTCTTCAAGGTCAAAATGCTTGTCTGAAGCTTTGCTTAGCAGCTGTAGCAGCAGCACGCACTAGTGTTTACTGTCCAAGAGTAGTGAAAGCTGATTTCATCCATGGATGCCTTTCTCTGCTTGTTTTTCATCCCATCTTTCATGAGCATCTGTCCACAGCTAGCATCTAAGTACTAATTAATGGACTACTCCCAGTGGTTAATTTAATCCTGGAGATGTATTGACTTTACTAAGTATTTGTATTTTGAAGGTGTCCCAGGCCTATCTATGTTGAGCCTATGAACTAAGTAGCATTTTAGTTAAGAATAGACACCCAAATTTGCCTCCATAAGCACTTTAACTTAGATGGTCAGGTGTACAGTTACGCCCTCAACCAACTAAGATAGGTTTCTTATCAATAAGAAAAAGAACTAAGGTAGGTTTAGTTCCTAGGACTGCAAGTACAAGCACATGCATATAGCAGATGAACTTATATGCTCAACAGGCTGAGACAAAAAAAACAGGCTGACAGTAACTATATAAGACTGGAAGCCATCCCATGCTGCCTAAAAAATGAGTCATATTTTACGCTCAGAACTGAATGCCAATTGTAAAACTCCAACACTAGTCTTTAAATGCTGGATTGATGCAAACTATACAAAATGGATGCTGGATTGTAAAATTTCACCTTTGCTTACAACTCAAATTTCAGATCTGAACAGGAAGACTGTCTGCTATAGGAATTCCCCTTATGCACCAAATAGCTCCGTCTGGGGTTAGAACACAGGTTCTGTTCTTCAAGCTAACTGGCCTAACATTCATATTGAATATGCATACTCCCTGAGTCCCGAAATAATTGCAATTCTAGGAACTGGCACAGCAAGCAATGACAGACAGGAAATTGCAAAAATACATGAGGCCAAAAAGGTATGCAATCCATGTCGGGACTTACGACTGCTTCTCTTGCTGGTTCACTCAGACCATGTTTGGAGCTGGTATGACAGGTCTTGAATCCTCCACCGCATCAAGTTCTTCATTTTGTTCTAAGCTGGGTTCTGCATTGTTTCTCTTCTGTTTCTGTTTAGTAGATAATCAATTGCAGCAAAGTTTTCTCAGATGAAATGCAAAATAAGTTGTTTAGTGCATGTATGTACAAGGTACTCTTTACTTACATATGCATGTAAGTGTGCCACATAGCTGCGAGAACCCGTAGCCTGATGGTACTTGACTTTATGGCGATTCTGCTTGTTCTTTTCACTTGATTCCTACAATAAAATGAACATGTCAGATGACATCATAGGTTTTAAATGAAAATATCATTTGGAAACTAAATGAGATAGAACATATGACAAGATACCCATACCATGTTCTTTGGATCAGACCACTTTGCAACTAGTGCCCTCCACTGTGCATCAGTCATGCAAGCAACAGGAGAAGTTGTCCTAATCTCATTTGCAGGCACACCATTGAAGTATTTCTTCTTGAGCCGATAACGCATTTGTCGCACCCCAGAGTGCAGCATATCGGTGCAAGCTTCCTCTGTTGGCTTGTCCTCTCTGTTAATGGCCAAGCGCCCCTAGTCACATGACAATTCCACATTTAGTTAGTCATTTCAGGTTAAGCAGATGTACAAGTTAACCATAGAAACAGTAATGCACTTACAGAGAGCTTTCCCACAAAGTTGTTGTAATATTGTTCGTCTTTCTTGTAATCTTTCCAATGAGGTAGGACAGGAACCTTATCCCGAATGATAACACCAGCCTCAGATGCAAACTTTGCAGCTTGAACAGGTTCATGAGGCCTTATTTTGCCTTCAGTAACAGCTATGGGCATCCTCCTTCCCATAGCTTTTGTCATCCTGTCCAGCAGTGTTCCCTTGGTGGGTGGCCTGGGTCTCCTTGGGGCTCGCTGTGCAGGAGCTAGAAAATAGAAATTGCATTTAAATGCTTTAGGTTCATGCAAATCAGCAAAAGAAATGACATTTGAATGACAAAGAAACTACAACTTGCCTTCATTGTCTTCCTCTCCAGCTAAATTGTCTTCATCAGCACCTGTACTGTCATGAGCTGCTCCACTATCTTCCTCTGCAGTAGTGTCCTCACCACCACCTCCATTGCCTTCCTCTGCAGCAGTACTGTACTCACCACCACCTCCATTGCCTTCCTCTGCAGCTGTATAAGACCATTGTGGTATTTCATCATGATCATCTGTAGGATCCTCTACATTCTGCCCATCTCTCGCTGAAGGTTGAAGCCTTTTTGATTGTCTTCTTTGGGGTTGCAGCTGTGATCCTTCAGATGCCCTCACTCTCTTACTATTCCTAACTCCTGGCGGCATGTTGGGATTTGTCTTCCTCTTCTTTGAAGTGTGGACTGGCAGCCTATACCCTGGAGGATACTGTGGGAAAAAAAACAAGTAAGTCATGTGCATTAATAAGCAAGACCATATATTACAAACAGGTATGAACGAAAGAAGGTGCATCTAGAAGCAAGGGCATATATTAAAGAACAGATTAAAAACATTCAAATGCAATTCAAATATTCCCCATCTAGTATTTTGAAGATAGAAGAAGCACCTTTATTGCTAGGGGCTGTGGCTGGTCATCCGATTCAGTGTCATCATCATCACTATCTCCTTGATCATCATCGTCAAGGAGATACTCCGATGAATCCGAATCTTCACTACTTGTTTTCTTGTTTGTTGATTTTTTCCCGTCTGATGCAGATTGTGGTATAGAATTATTAAAATTAGTAGATAGTGTTTTCAGTCCGAGGTCTTGCATCTTCTTTAAATTGTCGGCCACGCGTGCATCCCGGATTCTCTCATAATCAGTTTTTGGAGGTTCTTACAAGAACAAGCAAATTGTGTCTATTAGAAAATAAAAAGGAGTGAACTAAGAGCTAAGAGGTAGTAATACTAGATACTAGATAGATAAGAGGTAGGAGCTAGTAGTGCCTGCTGAAGAGCTAAGGGATAAGAGGTGATAGGATATAGGCAACAAGTAAGAGGTCACAGCTAAGAGCTAAGAGCTACAACTTTTTGTGTACTGAAGGACAAATACTCAAAATGGTATATATATACTTATCAATGCAAATTAGATTGTATATTAGCACACAAAACTTTATAGTGACCAAACATTTACAGGATAATGGCAAATAAATGCTAGGTAACATTAGTTATCGATGAACTTGATCACTTGGAGACGGTTGCACCCTACATATCAATGTCAACAGATGACAAATGGATCATGCTAACCTGGTTATTTAACATGGGACACTGAGTTTAAGAGTAACAGATACTCACAGAGCAACTTCTAGAGCTACCAGGATCTGAACACATGCTAACCAATTGCAAACAACAAGGCTTGATTTAATCTAACGAAACTAAATAGCAAACCATTACGATATAGATCAAACCAAATATTGGGGCTTGCAGATCCATGAGCACTAACAAAATTAGCTCAGGAGCTATCTTTTGACATAGATTGGGGGGAACAAAATCTTGAGTGTCTAACAGAATACTGAAAGGAGATTGACAACAGCAACTCAATTGTCAGAAATGCTGCCCAAAGTTAAGACTTAAAACAGAACTTATTCATTTTTTTTTCTATAGTTGCGCCAATCCTTCATTAAAAAAAATCTGAAACTCTGTGAGTATACTATAGTCTCCAAACCTACAGGTTTTTAAACTACTGATTTCTAATTTGAATTCATCCTTATCAGGTAAAACCGGTAGGGGTAAACACCCTCTAAACTTAGCTGAAATCACCTGATCACATATTTCCACCCCTTAAAAACAAAATCATATAAGGACGCAGAGAAAAAAACAATACAAAAATGGCACGGACACTATCCGCCTCCATATTTGTCTAGCTCCGCCACTGGCACAGACAACTCCCAACTAGCAATTAAAGTGTACTACTACTTCAACATACAACAGCATACATGAATAGATAAAAGACTGAAGATTTTTTTCTTACCTTGTTCTTGTTGTGCAGGTCTCTTCCTACCTTGACCCCTTGTTGCCACCATTGCGGTTGTGGCTAAGATGTGGATGTAGACCAGGTGCTCGTCGACGGGGAAGTAGCTACAGCGCGGCGAGGACCCACAATCTGGCGGTGGTTAGGGTTAGGTTGGGGCGAGAAATAGGTGGATGGGGCGAGATAGGTGCATGGGGTGATGAGCGAGAGGGGGATGCGGCGATTGATTTCGGCGACGGCGCAGCTCGATGGCGAGGAAGCTGGTGGTCGACGGCGGTGTGTTCCAGCGGTGGCGGCTAGGGTTGGGAAATGGGGGGAAGAGAGGACGAGTGGCCGAGGGGGTGAGGAGGGAGTGGGGAAATGGATAAATACGTGACAATTTTGGTGGATTTTTTTTGCGGGATGGCGCCCTCCAAATGATTTTTGGCGCGGCCCGAGAGGTTGCGGTTTTCTTTTTTTGTTTTTGGCGATGCGGGATCTTATGAGTTAACTAAAATTGCGCTCGAGATCTACTAACCCACTTGAATAGCGCAATGGAAAGGCACATTGAGTTGGATCTTGAGCTCCTGGGTTCGAAACCTATGGAAGCCATTTTTTTGGTTTTGCCAACTATTTTTGTGTTTTATTTTTTATTTCTCTATGTTTATATTTTTTGCCAGATTTGTAATTAGTATAATATTTCTTACTGATTTACCTAATTTACATTTTAGTTTCAAATGTTTTTGACATAGTGGTACTATACATCCCCCGCTACCATGAACATCTCTCACAAGGCTATATGTGAGACATGTATGCCCTTGTGAGGATGTGCATGACCACTTTCTCAGAATCAATTGAAACTTTTTTTGTCGTCATTATACACCAAAATGAGGTATCCATCCAAGTTTGAGATTTTTCTAGGTACCCTAGGGTATTTTAACATTTATCCTTCACTAATCCAAAAAAAATTACAATAATAGGTAAACTTGGTCCGAAAATTGCACAGATGCACACAACATCATAGTTTGGTTCCAACTGTTGGTGATATGCCCTAGAGGCAACATGGAGATGTTGAATATATCACATACTATGTTTATGATACATTGCTTTGTTCCTTGAAATAGACATTATCATTATTGATCAATGAGTATGTGACTTATTCATGAGACTCTTAATGCCAAAATGTTGCTATTTCTAAATGATCCCTGATCATATATCATATGAGGAACATATATGATTCAAAGATCAGCATATGTATTGATTGATGATCATGTCTCATGGATCATGGTATGGAGATACCAAATCAATAATATGGACATGTGTTAGTGAACATATGTTGGATAGACCCGCCATGAGACACTGCAGAGATTCCATGTGTCATTAGTTGGTCTCAAGTAGTGTTTATGTAGAATCGTTAGACTTGAGATCATCATGGTTCCCAACATGCGTAGTAGCCTATTTTGGGACTACTAACCACTACTCCGTAACTGGGTAGTCATAAAAGTAGTCTTCGGGTTTGCTATGAAACATGTAGTGGGATGTGAATGATCAAGATAGAATTTGCCCCTCCTTATGGGAGAGATATCTCTGGGCCCCTCGATGTAATGGATTATGAAAGTGCATGGCCATGCCAATGTGATTGAGGAGTCAATCACAAGTTTATAATCCATCACGGAATCGAGAGAGTGATTGAGCCATTAAGAGGATGACACAGGTCTCGCCTTGAGCTTAATCTATATCGTGAGGCAAAAGGATTCGTACATGAGAACATTACAGGTTCAGCCGATATGATCTTTACGTATACTTTGGGGTTAATATGTCTTGCTAGAGGCCGCTATTAACAGGGTGACCGGAAAGGTGTTTCCGGGTCGCGACCAAGTATACGTGAACCTACAGGGTCGCACACTTAACGGGTTGGAACACTAATTCGAATGTGATTCGGATGTGGGCTCAATTCGGATAGAGATCCGGATAGACTCCTATTGGGCCTCGGTCCACGAGGCCCAAGTGAGGAGGTCTATATATTTGGAGGCGGGGGGGCTGAGGGATGCACGCATATGTTCCTCCCGAACAAAACCCTAGCCGCCACCTCCCGAGCCAAACCCTAGCCGCTCGCGAGTGCTGGTACACTCGCGATCGGAGTTCCAGCCCCGGACGTGTGGATACCGGTGGAGGCGCTGCTCGTTGCGGCGTTGATCGGCATCAACAAACTACAGATTGGATCTGCTCGTGGTGTGGTTGATCGCGTGGAGGAGACGATCTGTTCGGGACGATCGGCTACTTCCACTACTACCTCGACGCGCGTGGTTGGATCGGCTTCTCCAACTCTTCTTCCGCTGCGCTGCGCGTCTAGTGGTAACGATCTATGATCCCTTCTTAGCATGATGTCCTGGTGTGCGCGGTAGAAATTTTTATTTTCTGCTATCGTAGCCTACGCGCGTTCCTTCACCATAAACATGCCATTAAAGTTTCAAATGATTCTGATAAAGTGGTACTATACATCCCCTAGAAGCATTAACATGTCTCACTTAGTCACAAGGCTATATGTGAGACATGTATGCCCTAGTGAGGATGTGCATGACCACTTTCTCAGAATCAATTGAAACTTGTTTTGTCGTCATTATACACCAAAATGAGGTATCCATCCAAGTTTGAGATTTTTCTAGCTACCCTAGGGTATTTTAACATTTATCCTTCACTAATCCAAAAATATTTACAATAATAGGTAAACTTGGTCCGAAAATTGCACAGATGCACACAAGATCATAGTTTGGTTTCATAAACATGCCATTAAAGTTTCAAATGATTCTCAGAAAGTGGTACTATACATCCCCTAGAAGCATCAACATGTCTCACTTAGTCACAAGGCTATATGTGAGACAAGTATGCCCTAGTGAGGATGTGCATGACCACTTTCTCAGAATCAATTGAAACTTTTTTTGTCGTCATTATACACCAAAATGAGGTATCCATCCAAGTTTGAGATTTTTCTAGCTACCCTAGGGTAGTTTAACTTTTATCCTTAACTAATCCAAAAAAAATTACAATAATAGGTAAACTTGGTCCGAAAATTGCACAGATGCACACAACATCATAGTTTGGTTCCATAAACATCCCATTAAAGTTTCAAATGATTTTGACATAGTAGTGTCCATCTAAGGTTTTAGTTTTTTGTAGCTAGCTAGAGGTATTGTAGCTTTTATCCTATAGTCATTCAACAAATAAGTACAATAATGTTGGCAGAACCAAAAAAAATTGGCTCATATCAGCCCAACTGGTTCGACTCCACCCTTCCTCCTGCAGCTCCCCTCTTTGGTCCTCGCCGGCGCTCTCCTCCCCCACCAGCACCACCGCGCCCCAATCGCCCAATCCGCGTGCATCCGTCCGCCATGCCTCCTCCCCGCCTCCCTGCCTCTGGGCGTCGTGAGGCCGCGGCGGCGAACGGGGCACGACGCCGGCTGGGGCCCCTGCCTGGTGACGCGAGGCCGCGGCGGGGCGTGCTGCCTCTGGCCGTCGGGAGGCCACGGCGGACGGGGCACGACGCCGGCTGGGGCCGTTGCCGGAGGCCGCGGAGAACTGGGCGCGACGCTGACCGGGGATGCGGGGGTTCTGGATCTCGCTGGCTAAGCGGCGGACAGCCCCGTGCTCGCGTTGTAGAAGCCGCGGCCACGCCTTCTTCGACCCACAGACGGCAGCTGCAACCGTCCTCGACTGCCTTGCAGCAACCTCGCCGTCCAGCAGCCCTCGCCGAGGTCCTCCCTCCGTCGGTGCCTCGAACGCCTGCTTCAGCCCCGTCGTCGCCCTCGCCGAGCATGCCACCAGGTCTGTTTTCTTGGCTTCGTCCTGGAGCTGGAGGACCTCGGTGCTGAGATTCACAACAACATGTACCAGCCTGCAGAAAAGGGTTCACAACAAGCTCACTGTTTCTGGCCTTAAGTATATCATTCTGATAACTGATAAACTAACCACAATCTGTTATACATTCAATTCTGCAATCCTAAACAGTTGAATGCCATCACAGGCATATCTAAATAAAAATAGAGAAAGAAAAAAAAGAATAAATACAAAAAATGTTACTGCTCCATACTAGAAATCATCATCTTCATCGTCTAGGGACATGTCATCATTGTTGTCATTGCCACCATCACTACAGTACTGCAGTACTGTCTCATCTTCCTCCTCATCCTCACTATCTTCACGAGTAATAGGTTGCTTCTTGCTTCTTATAAGGTCTTCTAAATTTCCTTCAATTATAGTGACTTCTCCACCTTGAATATTGTGCCTAACCACATTATCATCACCTAGTTGCACTACATGCTCAGTATCAGAACAGTAATCATCCTGATGCACATCATGATTGGCCTCATCTTTTTCAGCCACATCATAAATATTCCTATGTTCAAATTTCTGCACAACTCGCCAATCTTTACCTAAAGATGTGTCTTGCAGGTAAAACATCTTTTTCGATTGAGTTGCTAAGATGAAAGGATCAGTCTTGTACCATAATGACTGCACATTGACGGATTTGAAATGTCCGTCATCTCGAAGGCCTCTCGTCTTTCCTTCTTGGTTGAACCAATCGCATCGAAATAGAACCACCGTCCGACGGACTTGAAGATTCGAGTTATATTCCAACTCAATTACCTCTTTAAGGACACCATAAAAATCCATGTCTTTGCCATTATGTGAACCTTCAGTCATTACACCACTATTTTGTGTCAGCAGGAACTTCTCACGATCCACGGTGCTATACCGCACTCCATTAACCTTGCAAGCTGCACAAGTCTTAACCCGCAGATCAGGTCCACATGACAGTGCCCACAGTCCTTCGCTAACCGATTCTGGATTCTCCTTGTGTTTGTTCTCAATCTGTTGCAACAAAAGTACTCAGTTCACCAATTACATATGGATAATAATGAATTTACTAAACCTAGAATCACAATGTGTAGTGACTTACATGGCTCCTAAACCACTTTGCAAATCCTTGTTCAACCATTCTATCAACATCATGTGCACCTTGCTGCACTAGATTGTCCTTGTACAAGCTGCAGGGCAAAGTTTAGTCATAAGAAAAATTCGAAAATTTAGAAATAACATAAAAACTAAATCTCCAACATCTAAACGATACTTACTCCAAATATTCCTCAACTTCTTCACAATTATTTAGCACATACCAAACTAACTTATTGAAGACAACATCATCAATGTAGTCACTCCTATCAGATCCAACAAGAGTAACACCATGCTTAAAAACAGAGATGTCATCAGGCAATGGCATCTCTCCACCACTACCATCATCATGGTTAAATCTATTGTCAATATCCTCCATGTACCTAGAACAGAAAGTCAAGGTGTCACTTGCCATATATGCCTCAGCAATTGATCCTTCCGGCCTAGCCCTATTCCTTACAAAATTCTTCAAAGTGCCTAGCCGCCTTTCTATTGGGTACATCCATCCATACTGAACAGGTCCTCTAAGCAGTGCCTCATCAGGAAGATGGACAGCCAAGTGCACCATGACATCAAAGAAGGCAGGTGGAAAGATTTTCTCAAGCTTGCATAGGATCAATGGAATTTCTTCTTTCAGCCGTTTCACAACATCTATCCTTAGATTTCTACTGCATAGTTCCCTGAAGAAGGTCCCGAGCTCTGCAACTGCTTCATATACATCCTTCCTCACCAGTCCTCTTAGGCCAGCAGGTATGATTCTTTGCAGGAGTATGTGGCACGAATGTGTTTTCAGCTTTCCCTGCACCTTCGAACCATCTTCACTTATGTATCTTGCTAGGTTAGCCGCATATCCATCAGGAAACTTGATTCCTTTGAGAAACTTGCAAAACTCGATTTTTTGATCCTTCCCCAAGACATACGGAGCAGGTGGAGTTGTGACTGAGTTGCCATCCTGCTGTAAGTGCAATTCAGGTCTTATGCCCATATCATGCAAATCTAGCCTAGCATTGGTTGTGTCCTTGGTCTTGCCCTGTACATTGAGTAATGTGCCAAGAATGTTTTCACATATGTTTTTCTCTATGTGCATCACATCGAGATTATGCGGAAGCTTCAAATCTTTCCAATACGGCAATCTCCACAACCCAACTTTGCGGCTATAAATCCTTGGACCCTCATTGCGCTTCCTTTTATTTCCAGTAATTTCAGGATGCTTCCCTGGCCTAACATCTTTCACCTTCTCTAGCTCCTCTTGGAGCTCCTCCAAAGTGAACTTGCCTGGCTGATCTTTGTTTTCACGCTTACCATCGAAAGCCAAGTTTCTCCGCCATGCATGTGTCCTTGGAAGGTAACGACGATGTCCAATGTAACATAGCTTACCCCTTATTGCCCGAGACAACGGATCCTTGTCGCAATGAATACATGCATAATACCCTTTTGTTGTTCGCCCTGATAACGTGCTCAACGCTGGAAAATCATGTATACACCACAGCACGGCAGCACGAAGGTCAAACTTCCGACCAGTACATGCATCGTACGTACTGACACCCTTCCATAGATCGAGCAGCTCTTCAATTAGGGGCTCAAGGAACAAATCAAAATCCTTTCCTGGAGATTTTGGACCTGGGATGAGTAAAGACATAAAGCAGTTTGCTGGATTCACGCATTCCCATGGTGGGAGATTCAGCGGTGTCAGAAGCACTGGCCACATACTGTACTGGGTACTCATGTTGCCAAATGGATTGAATCCATCGGTGGCTAAGGCAAGCCTCAGGTTCCTCGGATCAGCTGCAAAGGTTGGTTCCCTCCTGTCGAACTCCTTCCATGCTTCCCCATCAGCTGGATGGCTCATTACATTGTCGACTGGCATCCTCACTTTCTTGTGCCATTGTGTTTCCTCAGAAGTTCGCTTTGCAGCAAAAATTCTTTTCAACCTTGGCAAAAGTGGAAAATGCCTCAATACCTTGTGTGGAACCTGCTTCGTCCCAGTGTCATCTTGCCATCTAGACGCCTTGCATACTGGGCACACATTCTCTTTAGCATACCTCTTACGAAACAACACACAATTGTTCTTGCATACATGGATGTTTTCGAATCCAAGGCCCAATTCTCGAAGATATTTCTTGGCCTCATCATATGATTTTGGCAACTCACTCTGAGGGTATCCTGACGACAGCAACTTCATAATTGTGGAAAATCCTGTATTGGGGATTCGATAGCGAGACTTGATATACAACATCCTCACCAGAAAAGAGAATTTTGAATGGCTAGATCCCGGGCTAAGTGACTTCTTCGCATCTTCAAGGACTCTTGCAAACCTTGGTTGTTCTCCATCAGCCTCTGCCGCAGCATACAGATCTCCTATCATCTCTGGTACTCCGTGATCCTCATCATAATCATCATCGGCCACATCCACATGTATCCCAAAGTCATGATCACCTCCTTCGACCTCCTGCTCCAAATTGTCAACTACTGCAGTATCTGCCGACTCCCCATGGTGAATCCACCTGGTGTATGTAGCTGACATTCCATAAATGTGTATATGGTCACTTACATCATCCTGTGGCCACAAACTTTGATTAAGACAGTTGCGGCACGGACAAAGTATGTGGCTGCCTTCGGGGTATCTTTCACTAACAAATTTCATGAACTCTTCAACTCCTTTCACATATGCATCTGTGAATTGTCTCCCGAAAATCCAGCTTCTATCCATCTGTTCTGACAATAAAATAAACCTTGTTCTCAGTCCTTAAATTAGAGTAAAATCAACAAAATTCAATAACATATCAAACACATGCATATTATATGTAACAATATTAAAAATCAATTCAAACCTTGTACTATGCCCGCGTAAGTCGCGTCGCCGCAGCTCTGTCCCACGCGCGCCGCCGCTACCCGGCGCACCTCTGCCCGCCCTAGCTCGCCGGCGCTGCTGCTCAGCTGTGGCGGAGCCAGGAATTATATATAGCGGGGGCCAGTCAGCTGACAAAACACATATAGTGTATATATATATAATAGGAATTTAAATATATTTATATATAAGTATACAGCTAGACTTCGATCATCATATATTGAAACACTGAAATCTATATTCAATAAATAATTATGTATGCTGTGATAATTTGCTATGAAAAACAACGATTGTGATCTGATGTGTACGAGTACAACCAATTAGGCCTTAGCTCTAATCCGATGGACGTAAAAGATAGAAAAGAACATACGCCGATGAATTGATGATGCCTGAACGTGTGCTGCTGCTGCGGACCTGCAGTCTCACTATCTCGGGGACGATCGCAAACTTGGGACGGGTCTTGAACCCCGGAGGCCGGACGGACTGACGGACAATCGGAGGTGCGGCCTTGCCCTCGCGGCAGGGCACGTGCTGGCGTGCCGTGCGGCGGCGGCAAGAACAGCAGCGCGCCGCCCTCCGGCCACGACTCGCGAGTTGGACTACGTACGTACATGGGCTTGGGCCATATGAAACAGAATGACAATTATCATGTTTTAAAACAACAAATACAAAAACATGCTTACCTATACCACGAACGGTTGAGTGCTCTAGTGGTAACACTCCAACTTACCTAGCGGCAAGTCGCAGGTTCGAACCTCCGCTGGGAGGAAATTTTTTGCCAAAAAAAGGGAGGGAGAAGGCAGCTGTCCCGCATTGGGACCCGCCTGTGGGACTACGGCGCCACGTCATCACGGTGGGACCCGCTGGTGGACCCCGCTGGCCACGTCATCGAGGTGGGATCCGCTGGTGGGACCACGGCGCCACATCATTGAGGCTGGGACCCGCTGGTGGGACCGCATGCCCACGTCATCAAGGTTGGGACCAGCTGGTGGGACTGCATCGCCACGTCATCGAGGTCGGACCCGCTGGTGGGACCACGGCGCCACGTCCTCGAGGTGGTGCACGAGCCAAAAATCTATGACGATTTAGTTTTGTTGTTTTATGACGCTCCGTTCGTTTTCGTCATTATTCTTCGTGCCAAAACTCCGTCACTTGTGACTAATGACGAAACTGTAAGTTTCGTCATTGAAAGCGATAGTTCTGTGACGAAAATAGTAAACGTCACGAGTGAATCGTCATTGATGAACACATTTCTAGTAGTAAACTCAACTTTATACTTTTTCTAGGTTTGTCAATATATTCATCAAGGGGGAGATTGAGAGACCATGTGGTTGTGTCCCCATGATTATGATGAGTAATTGACAAGGGTTTTGGAAAGTTTGAGTTTGGTTTGTGCGTTTCGTGCCATGATGGCATTTGGCTCAGTCGAGTTTGGTTAGTTGGATTTGAGGCGTATTCTTCTTCCCGATTGGTCATTTGGGCTATTTTATGCTTGAGTACGATTTGTTGATACTAATGAGGATTACTTGTTTCGAGCGGTGCTATGTAATGTATTTGTTGTCTGTGATGGTTGCAGGACGTCGAGGCGGAGTCGTGGTGAGGCACGGGGTAACCGGACTAGGCGCAGGTGGTGCTGAGGTCAAAGCGGTCGAGATGTGCTGAAGACGGCGAGGACTCGAGGTGGTTGCGAGGCTTGGACGACAAGAAATGCGGAAGCTTCCCGAAAGGTGCAGAAAGGGGTGTTTCGGTAAAAGCGCAAAGCTACACAAGTGGAAGCGGTTTCAGTTTGGATTTAGCGGGTAAAACGGGTTGGAGACCCGTTAGCCAAGAGCTATAAATAGGAAAGAGTTTTCTGGTTGTAAATGAGCTTGTGAGATGGTTTAGGGTTTTTCTTTTAGTCAAATGACCTTTGGAGAGGTTGTTTTGCTTTAGGCTTTAGTTGGTATGGAGTAGGTGAGTAGAGACAGAAGGGTGCTGTGCTTTGTCTCCCTCTCTCGTGTGTGTTCTTGTTCTTGGATGTATGGGATGATGGGAGATGGCTTGAGAGCTTGGGTTTCCTGAGATTGTGAGAGAGGGGATGAGTTGACACTCCATGTAAACATTCCTCTGTATCAATCGCGTATGGGGATGAATCAATTGAAGCTGTGTTTTTGTCTCCCTGAGATTTCCTTTTTGTTCATCCTCTGCTCTCTCTGTTCTTCTCTGGTTAATTTGTCTCCTTTTATGATTTGGTGTTGATGCTTGCTAGGAAGATGCAAAATGGATTGCTCAGTGATGGGGTTGTATTTCCATACCATTTGGTCAGCTAGTTCCCTAGAGCCAAATGCTTAAATCCAAGAATTTCATCCTGCGTTCTTGTTCTCTGCGAATCACTGTAGCTAGGGTTCTTGATATCTTTGATTTCTCTTCATGAGATGTCCTGTGATTTTTGTGTGCAAGTCTTGAGATTATTGCTAAGTTTTCTGCAAAAGATCATAAGCAAAAGTGGAGAGATTGTTGAGAATTTTGAAATCTGTCCTTTCTTTTGAAAAGTTTCAGTTTTTGCTCAAATCTTAAATTCCTTGCCTTCCTGGTGAATACTTGTGATCCTTGTGGTCTTGGTAATGTTTAGAACAGGTTCCAGCTCTGTTGGCCAGAAAGAAACAGCAGAGATTCATTAAGTTCCCTAAAATCAATGTTTTTCCACTACTAGTTTTCAGGTCTAGGACAACGAAGCGAAATCGTTGCAATAGGGCCAAAATAGATGCAATATGTAACTATTGCAACACTTCACTTCCGTTGGCAAGCGTGGCAAGTACTTGCGTGCTTAAAAGGTTGTGCAACGGATTGTGGTTTCGTTGCAATACCTATGGTTATTGCCATGCAATGTGTTGTGGCAATTGTTTGTTGTTGCAACGAATGATGTCGTGGCGATATAGGCTATTACCACGGCTGACTCCGTGGCAATAGCTGCTTTTGCCACAAAGTTTGGTCGTGGCAATAGTATCATTTGCCACGAAAATATTGCGTGGTAATAGGTTCTATTGCCACACCAATGGTTCGTGGCAATAGACCCTATTGCCACAGAGAGCATTTCGTTGCAACAGGATATATTGCTACGGGAGACGTTTCGTTGCAGCATGTTTAATTGCCACGGGAGGCGGTTCGTTGCAATATATTTTATTGTCACGGAAGGCGTTTCATTGCCATAAAGTTATTGCAACGAAATATGTTTTGTGGCAAATAGATCCTATAGCAACGAACATTGTTCATGGCATATAGTGGAATCGCAGCATAGTAGCGGCGTTGCTATCGCAACGGTAAAATTTGCGGTAGCATATTGAGCATATGATAGTTTATTATAATTTGTTGTTGCAAATTAATAATCAAATTAGGAACACGGTTGGATCAAAAACACATATATTAATTCAACACATAATAATTTAGAAGTGCCACCACTCATGCAGGAATTACTATTTGCTACAACACGAATGTCAAGTAACAGATTCACAGGGAGTAGTGTTTATGCTGATTCACCATCAAGGCATCACCAAGCCCCCATGTAACCACCAACGTTGAACAATGGCCAGAAAATGCAGACAACACCACAAGAACCAACAGATGAACGGGAAAATAGTATCAGACGACTACCTCACTTCTCAGTTCCTGACATCTCATGCCAGCAAGTGCAAGTTGCTAACTGTACAGGGAACGATATATCTGAAGAACATCTATACACAACAAGAAGCAGTTCATTGTACAAGTCTGCATAGGTAGAATACACTCGAGTACATAGAAAAGAAGAATCCTCAAAAGGAGATTGCCATGACGATTCACATTTTGAAGAAGCGGGAAAACCATAAGGTTTGTTCCAAACACAAGAAAGATATCCCCAAAAGGGAATAAAAACACACAAGTGCCCACAGAATCTGGTTTGTGGTGCCCCACAAGCTTGAATGGTAACTTAGAAATTGGGATCTCAAGCATCCTCAACCTGAGAGTTGAAGACAAAGCTTGGGAATGTTGTAGCAATATCCCTGTTGATAAAATAATTTACAATTAGAACATTGCCACACACATTATTATTCAAACTACTATTTGCAGATTGCATCAACATATGCCAAATGGAATTAAACTGATAGTACAACAGTGCAAAATTACTAAAGAAACATCTATGTGTTTTATAAAAATTACAATAAATATAAATTTTGTTTCACATGTGTAAATCGAAACATAACTCTACATAAGAAGCATCTCAGTTCATATTAGAGAGAACCTACCTAAATAATATTAATTTTTATCTTCCTAGGCGGTGTTCCTGGTTTTGACATGTTTGCAGCTCCTGCTTTTCCTTTCTTATCAGAAGGCTCAAGGATCTGGAATGAACATGTTAGAGAGTCGTCGATGCTCATCATAGCACCAGCATTGTCGAACTCACCACAATAGTTCGGTGCAGAGAATATGGTTACCAGTTGGCGCTTAGCAAAGAATTCATAGCCATCCTCCACAACTTGTGAAGAGAAGATTGAAGTATAAAGCAGTGAGCGGAAAATAAAAAATGTCACGATAACAAGAATTCACAATAGCACAGATCATCTAACAGGTGCTCCAGATGCTTCAGTTATATCCCTAAAACACAATGGAGTAAACCAAGATAATTCAATTTGCTTATTCTAGAAGAAGGAGAAAAGCGGCAATGTCTAAGCTAGTTTAGATCGACGGTTAGCATAACTATATGGATTAGACCTTATTATACCAGGCAATTTGATTGAATTTGAGTCTACAGTAAGTCTTAACCAAGTTTATGACCCATGGCCTGCACACAATAAATGGATCAAACAATTCACAAGAGTGTTGGCATGATGAATACAACAAATCATCTCCTGCCTCCAATACCTAATCAAGTGCTCGTGCGTTGCAACGCAAATCCATACACATACTCATTATCTAGCATTGACAAAGCTTAGTCAAATGAAAGGAATAAGCTTACAACAAATTTGTTGATCCAGGACATCTTATAACTACTACTCAAGTTGATGCCTCATTTGGATGAAAAATACATTTCAACTGAAGCATAAACAACAGGCATGAAAAATGCCAGAAGCATGAGCATGTAGACATGTACAGATATATATGGAGTAATTGTCATCATATGAAGCTATTCACACAAAAAAATAACTTGAGTGTTGAGCATGAAAAATAACATATTACCAATCCTGCGTCTTTGAGTATTGCTTACCATTACCTTCTAATTTTTCCCAACTTTGTAAACAACTTGATGGAATAGGTAACTTGATGCATGACACTTGGTGAGGTAGAAAAATATTTTGCTGGTATTGTTGAGGTCGAAGAATCCGTCTCCTTCAGCATACTTTAAGTTTAGAACATCAGTTTGCTCAAGCACATTGGAAGGTTTCACACTCTCCAGTGACCCTAAAGATAATAAAAAGGAAATCATCACACAAATTCAATAAGAAAAGCAGCTTTAGCAAATGTGTTCATTCCCAAATCCCAGTACCATCAATTCATCAACAAAAAAGTTTTCATGAGTCATGATCTCAGTTTCTAAATATTCGATCACCAATATTGGAGCAGCCATCGTGGAGAGCGACGGAGACATCGGAGACCTCCCTATCCCGGTTGCACTCCGTGAGCTCCTTCTGCAAGCACGACACGTCCACCATCTTTGCATTTGCCTCCCCTCTCGCCTCACCTCGCCTACAACTCCCCTAATGCGAGGGGGAGGAGGATGCGGCAGTTCTGCGGAGGAGGCGAGGGCGGAGCGGAGGTGCGGGGGGAGGAGGAGGCGAGGGGCGGAGCGGAGGAGCGGGGGGAGGAGGAGGCAGCGGAGGCGAGGGCGGGGCGGAGGAGTGGGGGGAGGAGGAGGCGGCGGCGGAGTGGAGGAGCGGGGGAGGAGGCGGCAGAGCGGAGGAGTGGGGGGAGGATGAGGAGGCGGCAGCGCGGGGTGGGAGGGAGGGGAGGAGGCGGCGGCGCGGGGTGGGGAGGAGGAGGAGGTGGCGGCGGCGCGGGGCGGGAGGGAGGGGAGGAAGCAGCGGAGACGCGCAGAATGGGGGAGACGGGGGACGTGGGGAGAGATTCGGCGCAGCGGTTTTTTATTGAAAAAATTATCATATACCCTCCATTTAGATGGAAATTGAGGATTTACCCTCCTGGCCCACGTGTCAGTGACTTATGATGACCCCACGTGTCATTGAGATGTGGAGGGTAAATCCTCAATTTCCCAACTAAAGGGAGGGTATATGATCCAATCTCCCTTTTTTATTTGAGTCGGGCCCGCATGTTGGTGGTGGTTTTTTTGTGAGAAAGGTGGCAGAGAACGGACGTACCACCACATAGTAAAGAAAGGGTGGAAGAGGTCGTACCAACCACTAACTCCTTCTTTTAGATAGTAAAGATAATAATTAGAGTGTTGCGGCAGAACAATAATTAGAGACAAAACACAATATTACACAAGCACAAGGTTCCCAATTTAAACAAAAAAATCATCATCTCCATGTCCTACAGAATTCACAGGTGCGACAATTCCATCATCTATGTAGGTGTCATCATCTTCATCATCATCGTCTAAGTCCTCATCATTGGGTTCAGGTACAGGAACCGCCTCATCTATGACAGAAGCATCAACACTTACCCCTTCCATGTCATTCCTTTTCCAATTTGTCAAGTCTTCATGTAAATTGAGCCCGATGGTCTGGTCCCCGGGAAAGGGCATACATTAGATCACTTGTTTTTCCTTCTTCATATAGTTTGGAGATCTGCAATTAGTTCAAAGAAAAATTATTAGGCAAATACGTGATAGCATAATGAACCAATAAATAAAAAAATAGTAACTCACTTTACGCTCAAACCAGCCTACAAATTGCTCCTTGTGACGGGTTTCAACATTCTGTGCACTCATATTTCTAAGCTCATCCTTGTGCTTACTAAATTAAAACAAAAAAGAGGGCATCCATTAGTTGAAAACATGAAAAATAATATATACTTGAAATTTAGTACATCTAAAGTACATCCAATGCAAAATCCTTATACTTGTCATCCACATGCTTCCATGCCAATGAGTCTGCAGGGTGACGCATTTTCCCATCACGGACCAATCCTTCCTTATGCCATCGCATATATGATGATGTGGTCTCATTTGTTGTAAATAATCTTGTTTAGAAGTCGTACACAAGTTTTGGAAGTAATCAGAAGTCGAAAACCGAGTCCTAGATGAAGTCGTAACCGAGTCGAAGTCGTATAAGACTCGGAGTCGGAGTAGGTGTTGAGAACCCGCGTTGAATTAGAACAGCCGGGTATAAAAAGAGGCTTAGAGCCATGTATTCGATGTACCAAGCAATTGAGAAAATACCAAAAAGAGGGAGAAACACAAAGCTTTGTTTTGTCGTGTGATTGGCGCAAGACGTGGTCGGAAGGACTCACTATCACCGCAAGCGTGATCATGAGGAGTTACGACCACGGCAAAGTTCCAGCAGGCGTGGTCGGGAGGCACTACGACCACGGCAAAGGAACAGTGTTTTTACGACTACGGCTAAGGAGCGAACAACGTGGTCGTAAGGAGGCGAAGGTGGTCGTAACGAGCTACGACTACGCCGGGAAGGCCAGAACGTGATCGGAAGCGTTCGGAACTGGTCGTAAGTACTCGAAACCGATCGTATTTGACTCTCACCGGTCGCAAACGACTCTAACAAGTCGTGGAAGATCCCGGGAGGTTGTAAGACCTTACAACAGTTGGTATCAGAGCCGTGGTTAAACATGGCTGACACGACGAAGCAGAGCGTGTCACTGCAGTACCCGATCCTCAGTTCGTACAACTATCCGGTCTGGGCGATGAAGATGAAGGTCAACATGATCGCGCAAGGCGTCTGGGGTGCGGTCGAACCAAAGGAGAAGGACAAGGTCCTCGATGATCGTCTCGACAAGATGGCGATGGCAGCGATCTATCAAGCTGTGCCCGACTCAATGATGCGGCAGCTAGTCGGCAAGGAGACGGCGAAGGAAGTCTGGACTACCCTGCGAACCATGGATGAAGGAGTAGACCGAGTGAAGGAAGTTCGACTTCAAACCTTAAGAAGTGAGTTTGAAGCCATGAAGATGGGGAAGAGTCAGACCGTGGAAGAATTCTCTGGTCGATTCAATGAAGTCGTAAACGAGATCAAATCTCTCGGCGATGACTTGAAAGATGAGATGGAGGTGAAGAAGTACTTGCGAGTACTGCCAGAGAAGTTTCTTCCAGTCGTGACTACACTCATGTACTCACAGGACCTCTCGAACATGAAGATTGAGGAGGTAACTGGAGCGCTCAAAGCACATGAGCAGCTCCTAAAGAGTTATCAAGAAGACAACGAACAACAAGTGCTGCTCGTGAAAGAAGACCGAGGAGACTCATCGTCGAGGGGCGATCGTGGTCGTGGTACATCGACCGGCCGCGGTGCGTTTCATGGACAAGGTCGAGGCTACGATCAGAGAGGTCGTGGATGAAGTGGTCGAGGAGGTGGTCGTGGAGGCGGCGACCGTCAGACCGACAAGTCTGATGTCCAGTGCTACACGTGCGAGAAGTTTGGGCACTACGCAGCCGAATGTCGGAGCCACATCCAGTGCCATTACTGCAAGAAGTATGGTCACTATGCTGCGAATTGTCGGGGCAAGAAGAAGGTGGAGGAAGCAAACTTGGCACAAACTACAGAACACAAGGAGCCGACACTGCTGTTGTCGCTCTGCACTGTAGACGAACCGACAATGGTTCTGTTAAACGAGGAGAAGGTATTTCCAAGTCTGATGGAGCAGACGGGAGAGTGGTACCTCGACAACGGAGCCAGCAACCACATGACGGGTACGTACTCGATGTTTTACGAATTAAATAAGAGTGTGCTCGGAAAAGTACAGTTCGGAGACGACTCTACTATTCAGATAAAAGGGAGAGGCACAATCCTGATGCAATGCAAAGATGGAAGTCGAAGAAAGCTCTCGGATGTATATTACATACCGAGTCTTCGGAGCAATATCATAAGCCTTGGACAATTGACTGAAGAAGATTGCCGAATTGAGCTCAAAGGCAACTATCTGAAGGTGTTCGACCACAGCGAACGTCTGCTGATGAAGGTACAACGGACTGTGAACCGTTTGTACAAGATCAAGATCGAAACATGCAAGCAGAAGTGTTTGAAGACCACAATTGAAGATCCCGCCTGGTTGTGGCATGAGAGATTTGGTCATATAAACTTCCAAAGTCTCAGAGCGATGGCAGGAAAAGAGATGGTGGTCGGATTACCGACAATCTACCACCCAGAGCAAGTCTGCGAAGGTTGTCTGGTGGCGAAACAAACTCGTAGCAGCTTCCCACAGCAAACGAAGTTTAGAGCTTCGCAACCACTCGAGCTGGTTCACGTCGACTTATGCGGACCGATCACACCCCGCACCGACGCTGGAAACCAGTACTTCATGCTAGTCGTGGATGACTACTCCAGAGCCATGTGGGTGTACATGCAGAAGAGCAAGGATGAGGCAAAGTTGAATTTTCGGAGGTTTATTGCTCTTGCCGAAAACGAAGTCGACAAGAGGGTAAAAGCGGTCAGGTCTGATCGAGGAGGAGAATTTCTCGCAAAAGAGTTTGACTCAATCTGTGAAGAGAAGGGCATTGCAAGGTTCTTCACGGCTCCGTACTCGCCTCAACAAAACGGAGTCGTAGAGAGAAGAAACCGAACCGTGGTCGAAACAGCACGAAGTCTGCTGAAGAGCCGATTTCTGCCCGGCAGGTTTTGGGCAGAAGCAGTAAGACATGCCGTCTATCTGCTAAATCGTGCGACCACGCGATCACTGGATGGAGTCACTCCATATGAACAGTGGTCGGGAAGAAAACCCAATGTCGAGCATCTAAGGGTCTTCGGATGCTTAGCCCATGTGAAGCCATCCACTTATCTCAAGAAGCTAGACGACCCGAGCCGACGGATGATCTACCTTGGCTCGGAACCAGGCACCAAGGCATACAGGTGCTATGATCCGGTCGAAAAGAAGATTCATGTGAGCAGAGATGTGGTTTTTCAAGAAGACAAACATTGGGAGTGGGAAGAACACCAGAACATTAAGAAAGATAAATCGGAGTGGATAACTTTTGAAGTCGAAGAAGTCGATATCGACAATACGACAATGGAGGAAGGAGCTATGACCACACCTCAAAGCTCGAACACGATTGATGCGAATAATCAGGAAGCCTCACCTGATACTGAAGATGAAGAAGACGGCAGGGTGCCGAAGATGAGGAGCATTGATGAGATCTATGCTCGAACTGAGCCAATACAGATGAATGAGCTGTTACTGTACACAACAGCTGAAGAACCCGAAAGCTATGAAGAAGCGACGAGAGATGAATATTGGAGAACTGCTATGCAGGAAGAGCTGAAATCCATTGAAGACAACAACACTTGGGAACTCACCGATTTGCCAAAGGGTCATCGAGCGATCGGTTTAAAGTGGGTCTTCAAGGTAAAGAAGGATTCCAAGGGAGAAGTCGCAAAACACAAAGCACGACTTGTGGCGAAAGGGTATGTTCAAAAACAAGGCATCGACTACGAAGAAGTCTTTGCCCCAGTAGCTCGTATGGAGACCATACGACTACTTCTTGCATTGGCAGCAAACGGTGGATGGAAAATTCATCATATGGACGTAAAAACGGCGTTTTTGAACGGAGACATCGAGGAGGAGGTATATGTCTCTCAACCGCCGGGTTTTCAGTCTAGAAAGCAAGCTGAGAAAGTCTTGAAGTTGAACAAAGCTCTCTATGGGCTCAAGCAAGCACCACGTGCATGGAACTTGAAACTCGACAAAAGTCTAACGGCACTCGGTTTCAGAAGAAGCAACTCTGAACATGCTGTGTACACGAGGGGAGATGCGAAGAACAGACTGATCGTGGGCGTTTATGTGGACGACTTGATCATTACTGGATCAAGTTCGAAGGAGATTATGAGGTTTAAGGAAGAGATGAAGAGGCTGTTCAAAATGACCGATTTGAGACTTCTGTGCTACTACCTCGGCATTGAAGTAAATCAAACCGACAACGGCATAACACTTTGTCAGTCGGGATATGCTCGAAAGATTCTGGAGAAGTCGGGTATGGAAGAGTGCAATCCATGTCAAACCCCAATGGAGAATCATCTGAAGTTGAGCAAGACAGGCCCAGGATCACCAGTTGATGCCACGACTTATAGGAGCATTGTCGGAAGTCTACGGTATCTGGTGCACACCCGACCAGACATCTCGTTTGCGGTCGGATACGTAAGTCGTTTCATGGAGAAACCGACTCAGGAGCATATGAATGCCGTGAAGCACATCCTGAGATACATCAAAGGTACTTTGAATCTCGGGATTCAGTACAAGAGAGGAGGTGGAAAGTCGTTGCAGCTGACGGGCTACAGTGATAGCGACATGGCGGGAGATGTCGACGATCGAAAGAGCACGACAGGCATAATGTTTGTGCTTGGGGAGAGTCCGATCAGCTGGCAATCTCAGAAGCAAAAGGTGGTTGCATTATCTTCATGTGAAGCTGAGTACATCGCAGCGAGCGTAGCATCTTGCCAGGGAGTCTGGCTCGTTCGACTATTGAGTGAATTGTCAGATAAAGAGGATCAGAAGGTAACGCTCAGGGTTGATAACAAATCGGCTATTTCGCTGAGCAAGAATCCGGTTCTACATGATAGAAGCAAACACATAGACACAAGATATCATTATATCAGAGATTGTGTCGAAGAAGGGAAGATTGCAATCGACTACATCAGAACCGAAGAACAGAAAGCAGACATATTGACAAAGTCGCTGGGGCGGATAAAGTTCTCGGAGATGAGGAGAAAGATCGGCATGATTGAAGTCGAAAAACAAGATTAGGGAGAGAATGTTGTAAATAATCTTGTTTAGAAGTCGTACACAAGTTTTGGAAGTAATCAGAAGTCGAAAACTGAGTCCTAGATGAAGTCGTAACCGAGTCGAAGTCGTATAAGACTCGGAGTCGGAGTAGGTGTTGAGAACCCGCGTTGAATTAGAACAGCCGGGTATAAAAAGAGGCTTAGAGCCATGTATTCGATGTACCAAGCAATTGAGAAAATACCAAAAAGAGGGAGAAACACAAAGCTTTGTTTTGTCGTGTGATTGGCGCAAGACGTGGTCGGAAGGACTCACTATCACCGCAAGCGTGATCAGGAGGAGTTACGACCACGGCAAAGTTCCAACAGGCGTGGTCGGGAGGCGCTACGACCACGGCAAAGGAACAGTGTTTTTACGACTACGGCTAAGGAGCGAACAACGTGGTCGTAAGGAGGCGAAGGTGGTCGTAACGAGCTACGACTACGCCGGGAAGGCCAGAACGTGATCGGAAGCGTTCGGAACTGGTCGTAAGTACTCGAAACCGATCGTATTTGACTCTCACCGGTCGCAAACGACTCTAACAAGTCGTGGAAGATCCCGGGAGGTCGTAAGACCTTACAACATCATTCATATACAATCTTTGAAGCCGAGGTGGGCCGGCTTGGTGGGTTTCGGCCCACCGGCCGGTTTAAGGATTTTTGGGGTTTTTATTTTTCCAGAAATTCAAGTAATACTTTTTGAGCTCTAGAAAGTAGCAAATAAATCCAGAAAATTCCCAGAACATTCCATAAAATTCCTTGGGACTCAGGGAACTCAAATAAAATATTTTTGGCAAATGTTAATGTTTAACTTAATCATATTAAACCCTTTTTAATTCATAAAAATTCCAATTAAGCTTTAATTAATCTCAGAAAAATACAAATGGTGAATTTTATTTCAAAAGCTTCAGAAAGGCTATGAAATTCAGGATGTTACAAACTCTAAGTATAATCATTAAATACCCAATTAAATTAGAGTTCACCTGATAATATTTAATACGGCTCAATAATTCCTTCTAGTTAAATAATATATTTAACTGAAAAGTGCAAGACATGAGCGTATCCACGTCAGCGAGATTGATTTCCCAGGGGTTACTCACGTGTCCTTTCCCATAACGCAAATACTGTAAAAGAATAAGTGCACAAATATTTGAACAAAACACATGCCTAGCCTAGTGGTAAGAAAAAGGTTTATGACCGTGAAGGTCCTGGGTTCAAGACCTAGGACATGCTCTCTTTTTTCTATTTTCGCTTAAATAAATTGTGGCAACACAATTACTTTTTGCCACCCAACAAGTTTTTCTTCCAACAAATTTAAATCGTGGCAAACCTTTATTGATGCAACGCTTTACAATTTCGTTGCAACATATACAAACCTTTTACAACACTAGTTAACGATTATGACAACGCAATCAATTCGTGGCAATAAAACATTTATTGATGCAACGCTTTACAATTTCGTTGCAATACATATCAACCTTTTGCAATGTAATTTAAAGATTATGGCAACATAATAAATTTGTTGCAATATTGTCAACTCATCGCAACCACTTAGAATTTCGTTGCAATAACATCAACATATTGCAACGAAATTCAAGATTATCACAACGCAGGAAATTGCGTGGCAATATTGTCAGCTAATCGCAACGATTTTGAAAGTGGTGGCAATAACACCTACCTCTTGTCACGAAAGTCAAGATTTTTTCAACGCAATAAATTAGTGACAATATTGACCACATATCGCAACATTTTTTCCAAACTATGGCAATAAGGCCTACCTATTGCAACAAATTTTGTGCCGTTGCAATGTGTTTCATGGCATTAGGGGGATTTTCTAGTAGTGTTCAGTAAGTCTGTCCAAATAGATTTTCAGTCGGGAGTTTTGTTTCCATAGTCCGGTCAGACCGGATTTGTGCCTGCGGTCAGACCGGCGTTGCAAGCGCGGTCAGACTGGCTGAATAACGGCGGTCAGACCGCCCACTGACCGGCAGGTCTTGAGCGGTCAGACCGGCATCTCAGGTGCGGTCTGACCGGCTTGTTGTTCCAAGACTGTGCTGATTTTTTGCTACAACTTGTTCTTGTTTTGTTTACCCTGTTGTGCTTTCTTTTTACTTGCTTAAGGTTCCAGTGAGTTTTTCAAGGCAATCTTTGATCCCTTCTTCATAGTTCTATAGCTATCGGAGAAGTGTATCTTCTAGTGGAGACTTGTGGGGGCTCATTTTCAAAGAAGCAACATTCACCCCCCTCTGTTGCCAATTTCGATCCAACAAATTTTTTCCTCTGACACCTAGCCATAGCCGCCTAGGGCATCTCGCGTTCCCATCTATCTAGTGATGCTTTCTCTAATTCTTTCATGTCAAAATGTGACAAACCATCCTAGGTAGCTACCTTCCAAGTAGTGGTTTTAGATTCGCTTCACCAAGCACCAAGATATCAAGTTTTTCCTTTTTCTCTACCGTCGTTATTCAACGTCGATCATATCATCTCCGATAAATTTTCAGCTTATCCTACATCTCTACATTCCATATCCGAGTACTATCTCTCTCCAACCTGTCGGTGCCACTACCACGGAATCACTACCGTTTTTCTCTCACCACTGGTGATTGCCGCCATACCCACGTCACCTCCTTCACCTCGTCGCCGGGGTTCCTTTTTGCCCATTTGCCGGCCACTTCGCTGCTCTGCTCATCACATGCAAATTCCAACCGTGCTTCTTGGATTTTTCATCATTTCATGTGATATCCAAACTTCCAGATATTCATTCTCCCACATATGAACTATGAATCCATTGATTCTTTCTCCTAAATTCATCTAGAAACATCATCTATCCCTCAATACATATTTTATAATTTTTTATTTTATTTGGATTTTATTAGAATTTATTTGCTTTCGTTCTTCGCGAGGAGACTACGACGATTCGGAAGAATTCGACGAGAACTTACACCACGCTACAGAGCAAGGCAAGTCACACACCTTGATCATGTTGATCCCAGATTTTGAAATAAAACTATGTTGTTTTAAAATATTTTGCATGCATATTTTTATTCAATGTCTATCAATTTAGTTTTAAATTTAGTTATTGCCTACTTGTTAATTCCTCCATTGACATTGAATTCCTCAACACCATGTCACACTAGAATAAAACTCTAGTTAGTCAACTAGTATTGGCAGAGAGTTTTATATCAAATGCTTAGACCCGCTTAGACATAATATTTATTTTGGGATACCTTTTCACATAAAATGATAAAGTTTTCAAATATATTATTGACTTCGATGTGTCAAGAAGGATTATGAAATATTTTGAAAATAAAATATAAAATCTGGTTTAGACTTAGGCTAATGGTTAGGTGGTGGGTGCAAGCATGCACTTTTGTTCAGAGATACAGTGTTGATTGTCGGGCACAGAGGGTATGTGGTTGAGCCTAAGTCAATTAAGAATGGTCTGTGAGCTACTGTTGTGAGGCCATATCGTACTACCAAAAGGCTGGTATGGGACAATCCTGACTGATTAATTCATGGGTCCCAACCTGAGTCATGTGATCATGTCATAGGTTGAAAGTGAGCATGGCGTAGGCCATGAGAAGTCTCACTCGACTCAAAAGGGGGTCCTGGTCTGGTGGATTCCTTACTAGGGTAAAACCTTAGTGTTAGCTTGATTAGGTTGAAGGCTTTGCATTGTAAAAGACTTGTGATGATCTCCTCACCGTACAACTAAGGCAGTGTGTTAATCCGGTGGCAATATGGGATAATCATGTCTTGTGGGTAAAGCTGTACAACCTCTGCAGAGTCTATAATCTATCATGGATTGCCGTGACCATAGTTATGGGCATGCTGAGTAAATGTTTTTCATGGATTAGACTTTGTTTTTCAAAATGGTTTATGAAATCCCTATGGATGGATGGAATCCATGATAGATTGAAAGCTTGTGAATGGATGGAATTCATGAGTGATTGGAAGCGTGTGGATGGATGGAATCCACATGAGATCTTTTGGAAAAGAAGGTCCGGGTGGGATGCTCGTAGTTAGGTTAGTGTTTGGTCGGAGCCTGCACTAACAGTACTAATTTCATTTACAGCTACTGTTTTTACTTATTGTATTAAATTCAGCAATTTTAATCTATTTAGTGTATTTCTTTAAATGCAATTTTATGCTCAAATAACCATATACGCCTTCCTTTGTTCCCTTTATCATTATGATGCATTTCTCCGTGTGACTTGCGGAGTACAAGTTTGTACTCACCTTACTATCTCCACACAGAGAAAGACGACTTCGACTACGGTGAAGACTTGGATGAGTAGGCCACGTCTTACTGTCGTTTGCCTGTGGGCAGGCTTGTTGGGCTTCTTCCACTTCGGTTTTTCCTTCCGCTGCTTACATTTAATTTTGGCTTATTTGCTGTGGATGTAAACTTTGGCAATCATGCCCATATTTAGTTAATAAATATCATTATGGTTGATATTTATCTTTGTTGTCTACTGTGTGCACTAGCTGATACTGGACTAGTGCGATTTACACAGAGGATCCAAGAGTTGTTGCTTTGGGCTTTGACACACAGGGAGCAATGGGTGGAGCCTGGGTCTCTTCATAGCTGAAGGAGAGGCACTATGCTGGTGCTATTGGGGTCAACCGAAGCACAAGAGAAGAAGAAAGAGAAAAGGAGGGGGGTGCTGGTGTAACACCCCGGCCAAACAAGGACCCAGAATGCTACTAAACTAGAAGTAAAGCAATGTTAACTATTTAAGTTATACAAAATTTTGGCAGAGTCTACCTTGTTTATCTTTCCAATTCAGTGATTTCATGAACAGAAATAATTATAGAAGACAAAGCTCGAGTAACTAGTTCAAATTCAACAGTTATACTAAAAGGATTCTAAAACATGTAAGAATATGAAAGAGTAAAGGCATTAAGGATAATCTAACTCTTAATACAATTATAATCCAATGATAATCAAATGGTTCTTAAAAGGTTCTTGCATCCTATAACTAATTATCTTCCTTTATTTTCATGAGTGTGCAAGTGCTACTAATTTATTCCTTCCCTTTTCCCAAGCATGCCGACCTCAAGGTGGTACCTAAATAAAAAAACAACAACAATAACAACAAGAGTGAGTCCAACGACTCAGCAAGTACATATGACAAAGAATAACAAGCCAACATTGTTAATCAACAAGAAGCGAACACAGAACGAACACAATTGAATGAATTTGAATGAATGAAGTGAATGGAATGGAGGGACTACACAATGCATATACCGGTATAGCCAGTGACACACCCGTCAGTGTTCACTTAAACCCACATTTAACAAAATGTGGGGATTCAATCCCGTATGAAGAACGTTTCATACGGGTGTCCCGAACTACCCACTTTGGAATGGTGGGGCCCACTTTGGAATGGTGGGTCTTACTTGCCCATGTTGGAATTAATGGGTCTTTTGATCCACTCCCGTGGATGAAACAATGAGTGGTATGCATGGAATGAAACTTGCATAATAAAACGATACATTCTCTACACATATAGACAACTCACCTAAGGAATACATCATGAACATAAGTGTTATCAAGGGTCTTAGATGAACATAGGTAAATAAAACAGCAAGCATACAATGTTTTCTTTGAATCAAATCAACATGGTACTTGCCTTCCGAAGGACGACGTGTTAGGATGAAATGGCGGGGGCCTCTAAGCCTGAAACCTTTTCGCCTACAATATATATAATCTAAATAAGAACAACATAACAGGACGCTTCCCAAAACCTTCTACATCGCCATCCCGAACGCCCGCCCAACTAGATAAGTCTACACCGAAAACAGATTGCACTAAACAGAAAGATAATTCTGGACAGCAGGATTAAAACTTGCATAACTTTTGATTCACATAACGGAATTAACCGTTCTTGGCGGCCAGTGAAAGATAGGATCATAAGCTACAATTTTCATAATATGGAGGTTTCCTGATTCAGACTTTAACCATTTTTAATCTGCTGCGCAAAGTTACTGCTAAGAATCAAAACAGAGTTCTGGACAGCAGGATTAAAACTATCATAACTTTTGACTCACAACTCGAATTTAGGTGAACTCAAAGGCTACAGAATCATGACGAAATAATCTACAAAACTCTAGGAGACCAGAAATCCTGATTCTGCCTTTACCTACACGAAAACTAAGGTCCAACAGACGACAGCAAATCTGCCTCTAAAAACAGCACTAACCACAAAGTGATAAACAACAAAACTAATTACCCAATCAAACGAACAGCGGGGATTACCCTTGAAGAACCGAGGAAGAACACGAAGAACACCCTACGAACTCCTCCTCTTCTCCCCTTTCTCCCTTTCTTCTTCTTTCTTCCCTCTTTCTCCAAGGCTTCTCGCCTCGTCGGGGAGGAAGGGAGGAAAAGGCTGCACAAGGGAGAGGAGGGGCTGCGCAATGGGGAGGAGAGGCGGCTGCCAAAGGGGTGGAGGGAGGGGCGCACTAGGGAGGAGAGGGGGCGGCCAAGGAAGAGGAAGGAGGGGGGGAGGAAATTTCGGCCAAGGGGGAGGAAGAGGGAGGGGTGGCGGCCAAAAGGGGGAGGAGGGGGAGGGGTGCGGCCAAAAGGGGGTTAGGGTTAGGGGGCGCATGGGCCTAAGGCCCAAGGTGCCTCCCTCACTTCCAAGCCGGGCCCCCAAAGCTTCTCCATCCTGGCCCGTCAACCAAAACCCGTTTTCCCCGCAACCCAAAAAGAATAATTTTTACCCGGATCCTTTCCCAAATAAATTCTCTCTAATCAAAAAGAAAATACGGAGTGTTACAGCTGGGCCCGACTGCCAGTGAAGGAAGAGAGAGAGGGAGGAAGGGAGAGAAGAAAAATAAAAAGGAGGGAGGGCCCACATGTAAGAGAGAGGGAAAAAGGGAAAGGTAAAGAAAAAGGGTAAAGGCTCAAGCATTAATTTGGAAGTTTGGATTTTTAATTTAAACTTTAATTTGCATTAGGATATACTTATTTTTTTGAGTTTTGCATGATTTTCAATTCAAATCTTGGTTCAAATATCTAGATGCAAACTCTAATATTCCTCTATATTCGATTTTATTTAATTTGCCCTCAGATTTCGATTTCAATGTTATTTTGTTATAAATTTTTGAATATTCAACCTTGGTTTTGTATGCTAATTAAATTAAGAGAAGGGATTCTTGGTTTAATCATTTAGAGGTATATTCTAACATTCTTTTGGTTTCATTTTATTGACTTGAATTTGAATTCAAGATTTTGGTATTTTGAATTCGTGATCTACAATGTCAATTTCCATATTTATTATTTACATGATCATTTCTTGCACTTGGGATTATTCTTGATTATTAATTTGCATGCCACAAAACTCAAAAGATTTCAAATAAATATTCAGAAGAAATTTGAATGCCAGCAAATTGCAAGAAAAGTTTTTAAAAATTCCATATTTTTGAACACTTGAAATTTATGATGTTACAAACACCACTATGTTGTGTAAATGGTTCTATACTCCGAGGAGTACGTACTATTGTTATACCTATTTATCCTTCTAAGCATACTCTAATAATGATTATAACATACTCCAAAATGACTTCCATGAAAATGTCATGAAATCAACATTTTATAGCATAATTTATGTATGTACTATATTATATGTGGAAAATAAAGGGCTCTGATGAAAAATTTTCAACTGTCACAATGGATTATCTTAGAATTAGTACTTAAATATACTGAAAGTGATAAAGATGTATAACATGTTCATTTAAGTGGTATATTACTCCCGGGAGTATGGAAAATTCTTACAATATACATAAATTGTACTATAAAAAGTGGATTTTGATAAAAATTTTCATCAAACTAACTTTGGAGTATCTTACAATATTATAACAATGTGCTCAGGAAAGATAAAGATGAATAACAATATCATTTAAATTGTATATGGGAAGTGAAAGTATGTAGTCCTAGTAGTATGGAACAATTTTCACACACACACACACACATATACATACATACATATATATATATATGTATATATATATATATGTATATATATATATATTTATATATATATATATATATGTATATATATATATATATGTATATATATATATGTGTGTGTGTGTATGTATATATATATATATATATGTATATATATGTACATATATATATGTATATATATCTCTGTGTGTGTGTATATATAGGAAAATTACATAAGGCACCAAACATGAGAACCATCCAATACACGTGTATGATTGATACAGATTTCAGAGTTTGGATTTGAAATATTTTATACCCTTAGATATATTTATGGTATATGAGTTTTGAACTATTTTTGAATTCAATGCTACTAAAGTTATTATACCATGAGACTAGCTTAAACTAGTTACATTGAAGATGAATTGAATTTTTTTTGGAGTTTGATATCTCGAATACACTTTTTATGGGTATGTGAAGATACCCATGTCAAACATCGCAAATCTTAAAACATATCAATGGGCATTGATTTGGATGACCAAACACCTAGCTGATATATATATACACACATGCACTCACACGTTTGGAATCCAAGGGGTGAAGAAAAAGGAATAGTACAACAAAACAAGTTGCTTCTTAGTGTATATTTGGAATTAATGCAGTACAATTTCCCGTGAATTCTGCAAAAAAAGTCTCATGTAAAACTTCATTGGATTTGCTAACACCGAAATGTCCGATCCGAACACTAGCGCCGTATGGTGGGTCACAACATTTCTCAGCTATATGTACAATATTTCTCGGCCATATATGCAACAAAATTGTTTAATTAAAATCTCGATGTTGCACTGTTTGTTGCTGATTGTTGCACACATGAAATCAAAATATTGCAACAAACAAAGACCTACCTCCAGTGCCGGGGAAGGCGGCGGCGAGGCCTTGGGTGCGGTGGGCGGTGGGAAAGTGGTGTGCGTGGCATGGATCCGGTGCCGGAAGGAGAAGGCGGTAAAGCTTGTGCATCATGGATCTATCGGGGCGTTGGCGAGGGCGACGCGGAGGAGTAGGCGGAGTTGAGGAGATGAGAGGCGCACTTGCGGATCTGCATGGTGGACTGATTTGGGGGCACAAGGTCGTGGGGGGAGGAGGAGGTGGGATGCAAGAGGTGGAAGAAGAGGGGGAGTGGGGGGAGGATCTGGCGGAAGGCCTGGAGGGGGAAAAATGAAGGAGAGAGGGGGTGGCCGTGGGTTTTATTGTGTGAGGCGTCCGACTACTTTTTTTCCCGAACGTCCGCACTGTAGCAATCCCAACTTCATTTCCTACGTAAATTAGGAAAAATTCACGTGTTGCGAAATAATTATTCTTTCTTAGTCTCTCGGTTCTTTGTGTCATAGTTTCGCCATCTCAATGCATACAACGATTTGACTCAATTTTATCAAAACTTGTGTATACATCTCTCATTCATAAGTTTCTTTTTTTGGTCGAATTGTGAAACCTTTTTTTTGTGTCAAATTGTTTCAATCTTCAAAGCGATTGCAGCTGTTGGTGTGCATCAATTATGATTTTAAGCTAATTTTCAGGTAAAAAAGTAAACTTAATTACTTTTGCCTTAGGAACACATTTGCAGTCAATATATCCAACAAAACTCTCACTACTAGAAAACGGATCATTCCTCACTGGGTTTAATTTTCCTGACGGGTGTGCATAGAACGTGAGGGATATCAGTTTTTTGTGATAGGCCCACGTATCACCGTCACAAAAATGCATTTTCCTGTCGGGCTCCATAAGCCGCCAAGAAAACACACAATTTATGTGACGGTATTGAGTGAACCGTGAGGAGAATTGAAGAAAAACCCATGAGGTGTTTTCCAGCCCGTGAGGCTAATTACCCCGCCTGGTAAACATTTCGGGCAGCTAGCGCCGGACTGAAAACCCTAGTAACTTTTCCCCAAATTTCGCAGCCGCCGCCCGCCTCCTCGCGCCCATCCCTCGCCCGCCTCCTCCGCCCCATCCACTCGGCCGCCTCCTCCGATCCGCCGGCCCGATCCCCTCTCGCCCGCCTCCTCCGCCCCATCCACTCGCCCGCCTCCTCCGATCCGCCGGCTCCATCTCCTCTCCCGCCTCCTCCGATCCGCCGGCCTCACGGGTGTAGTACCGTCAGGTTAAATAATTTCTCTCACGGTTTCGCCCCTCAGGAAAATTCATTTTCCCTCACGGGTAAAACCGTCAGGTTAAATATCCCTGACGGGCACCCGTCAGCCAAATTTAATTTTCCTTTCCAGCAAGCCCTGAGGGGTTTTGCCTGATGGGAACCCGTCAGGGATATTTAACCTGATGGTTTTTTGTATTTTCCTGACGGTTTTGAACCGTGAGGGATGATCCATTTCCTAGTAGTGTCTTCCAGTTTTTTGCACAGGCCCGCAAAATGTTTGGTACGTCTCCTCGTCAGTTATCACTAGTGCGTTATGGTATATTTTTGTGTCGACGAGCTGCTCACATATATGTCAACCATTCGGGCTCCAAACAATTTCTGCTTCTTCGTTGTAATGAATCGATTTTTTAATTTCGTCTTTTTTTGGTTTTTTAGCTTTTTAGGCTTTTTCTTTTTTCCCTTTCACTACTACAAAAGAGGCTATACTGGACGCTACATTACAGACGGTTTATACGGAACCGTCTGTGATTAAACTTTCACAGACGGTTTATACTCGCAACCGTCTGTGATATTTTCACAGACGGTTATTAACACAAACCGTCTGTGATAATTGAAACATCACAGACGGTTTGTATTAAGAACCGTCTATGAACTTTCACAGACGGTTCTTAATACGAACCGTCTGTGATAATCTGGACAACACAGACGGTTCGTGTTAATAACCGTCTCTAAAAATCACATGTCACCAATAATTGGCGAATACCCAGGATTTCTATCTCGACCGTCCGTTCTCTCCACATCGAATGGCAGGCAGCAGTTTCACCCACTACTCAGCCCTTATTAATAACCCCATCGACCTTTCCAGTGGTACTAGTCACGCGTGAGTTCATCCACTACCTAGCTTCCCCTCCGCTGTGAGCTAGCGCCTCCGTCACGGCACAGCGGGCGGCTGGACAACACACTCTTGCCGTAAATGTCGTAAGTGTGTCTTGTTCAGTCGCACCGTTGTGCCATGAAGGGTTCGTTAGCTTGTTATTCTGTAATAGATCGATCTGAATGTGTTGTTGTGCTTCCTTCATGCATCTCCCCTCCGCTATGAGCTAGCGCCTCCATCGCGGCACGACGGGTGGTTGGACAACACACTCTTGCTGTAAGTGTCGTAAGTACTGTGTCTTGTTCAACCGCACCGTCGTGCCATGAAGGGCTTGTTAGCTTGTTATCCTGTAATAGATCTGAATGTGTTGTTATGCTTGTGTCTGTATTTCTTGTTCCTCCACAACGCCGACTACTACCAACACACTCTTGCCGTAAGTGTGTCTTGTTCAGCTGCACCGTCTGTAGACGGCAAATCACAGACGGTTTTGTGAAACCGTCTGTAATGTAAACTATTACAGACAGTTTTAATTTGAAGGCCGTCTGTGGTATTTGTGGCGGGAAAAAGGAGTATCACAGACGGTTCTTATTGCTGAACCGTCTGTGATACTGGAATATCACAGACAATTTTTATTAAAAACCGTCTGCGATAATCTGGGATTATCACAGACGGTTTTTTATTAAAAACCATCTGTGTTGTGTCGACTATCACAGCCGGTTGTTGTTAAGAACCGTCTGGGAATGTTCACAGACGGTTTTTCACAAGAACCGGCTGTGATGTTCCTTTGTCTGTCATAGTCTAGATCAGAGGTTAATATATAAGTACACATTGCTTCTAATAACTTAACTACAGAACTACTGAGACTAGAGATCACAAATTAAAGGCAAATTTATTAATTTCAATTAGAGGCAAATTTATTACAAAAGTCGCACAGGTAAAGAGTTTCCCAGATTGTATTCTTTTGGGCTTCGTAAGCTTCTTCTTCAACTTGGGGACTTGGAGGATCAGCCGCTAAATTCTCGAACGCCGTTAAGATTGCCCTTGTCCTCAGCACTTCCTCCTGCAGCCTGGGCAAATGATCAGCAGCATCCATAATGTCGTAGAGGATAGCATGAAAAGATTCCTCAGAATCTGCCGTTTCTGCTTGATCGGCAAGGCTATCCATCAATCTCTGCAATGCGTGTAGAGCTTCTTCCGCATTGCGCACATTGTGGAGAAGAACCAGGGTGAGGGCTGTTTCCCTTTCTTGAGCGGCAGCGAGACGCCTCCGTCGACGGCGGAGGATCAGGTCAAGCTGACGGATGCAAGAAAGTCGGGGAAGGAGAGCAGGGCGGGTGCGGAGAAGCTGCTCCAGATGCAAATTGCTGGCCGCCTGTGTAAGGTTCCGGCCGAACAATTCGTGATGAACAGATGAGAGGAAGGAGATGATCACAAGAACAGTAGTAGAAGCCATGTTGTATTGTATATTGTATTGTACGTACGTAGAAGCTAGAGACCTGGATTAGGAGCGCATATTTAACCTTTAGCACAAACGGTTCGTATATCCAAACATGAATGATATAGACGCTTCGTATAACGATCGAGAGACGTTTATTAGACGATTGAAACACGAAGCGTTCTGGCATCGAAACACGCGCGAAGCGTTCTGGTATGAAGCTTATCACAGACGGTTTTTAATAAAAAATTGTCTGTCATAACTGGTTATCACATACGGTTTTTAATTAAAAACCGTCTGTGATAATGACTAAGGCATTTATTGCGCTGCTCAGACCGCATCTATCTTCATTTCAATCCAGATCTAGCCACTGCTGCGCACTTTTTCACTCGGGAGGAAGCTAGGCGATTTCAGGCCAGTTAATTTGGTGGGAAGAGGCAGAGATTGAGCTTTGAATTAAGATTCAGACTTTCCTGGTTGCTGTAGATATGGTTATTAATGAAATTTATTTATTTTTGATTGCATTACAATTTAGGTACTGTAAGTAATCCATGAGTGGTTATTGAAGATGGTTAATTTGCAAAATTGTTGGTTATATAATAGCTATTGTGTTTGTAATATGAATTGAGCTAGGAAATTAAGTCTCAATATAATAAATGTGGCCGGTATATATGTAGTTATAATTAGTTATTCTAGATTTTAATACTAAGTTGTTATATATGTACGTAACGTAGGACCGAAGCTGGATGTATGCCGCGAGCCGTGTGAGTGAAGAGTACATTAATGGTGTTTCTGCTTTTATAAGAGCCGCCGAGGAGGATATGTTGAATAAGGGGGTGGAATATATGTGCTGTCCATGCACTGACTGCGAGAATTTGAAGATGTTTAAGAACCGAGGGCAAATTGAAGCGCACTTGATTCGGAGGGGTTTCAAAAAGGATTATACGTGTTGGACCAGTCATGGCGAAGTGAATGATCATATGCCGCCGGATGACATCGCCGGTGAAGTGAATGATATGCCCCCGGATGACATCGCAGGTGAAGTGAATGACATGCCGCCGGCTGATGTCGATTGTGGCTCGGATTCGGATAGGTTGCACGATGATAATCTGGATCAGATGCTTCGCGATGTAGAAGAGAACTATGATGAGAGAGAGTATGTTAAATTCCGTGGCTTGATGGAGGACTCAGAGAAACCTTTGTACACGGGCTGCAAGTACACGAGGTTGTCGGCCGTGCTTGAACTGTTGAAATTGAAGGCAAGCAACGGTTGGTCCGACAAGAGTTTCACGGCGCTGCTAGGTCTTTTAGCGGACATGCTTCCGGAGGGAAATGAGTTGCCTAAAACCACGTATAAAGCCAAGAAGGTTCTTTGTCCGTTGGGAATGGAAGTAGAAAGAATACATGCATGCCCGAACGACTGTATCCTCTACCGTAAAGAGTATGCAAACATGCATGTATGTCCGGTGTGCAACACATCCCGATACAAACGTAACAATCAATCAGATGATGGCGAGGGAACAGAGGTGAAGAAAGGACCTCCTGCTAAGGTGGCATGGTATTTTCCTATAATTCCCCGTTTGAAAAGGTTTTATGCAAATCCAAAGGAGGCAAAACTGCTACGTTGGCACTCGGAGGAGCGCAAGAAGGATGGAATGCTAAGACACCTTGCTGATTCGGCGCAGTGGAGAAACATCGATAGGAGTTTTGCAGAGTTCGGTGCAGAACCAAGGAATATAAGGTTTGGACTGAGTACAGATGGAATGAATCCATTCAGTAGCATGAGCAGCCGACATAGCACATGGCCCGTGACTCTCTGCATCTATAACCTTCCTCCTTGGTTGTGTATGAAGCGAAAGTACATTTTGCTGTCGATACTTATCCAAGGGCCAAAACAACCTGGGAATGATATCGATGTGTTCCTTGCACCGTTGGTGGAAGATCTAAAAGTACTGTGGAACGAAGGGGTACAGGTATGGGATGCATACAAACGAGAGAACTTCACTCTGCGCTCCTTATTGTTCTGCACCATAAATGATTATCCTGCCCTTGGTAACCTATCGGGCCATAGTATAAAAGGTGCCAAAGCTTGTACTCACTGTTTAGATGGTATCGAGAGTGTGTGGCTGAGACACTCACGCAAAACCGTCTACATGCGTCACCGTCGGTTCCTTCGGAGGGCTCACCCATACCGCAAGATGAAGAAACAATTTGACGGAGAGAAGGAAGACGGTTCAGCTCCAAGGCATTTAAGGGGACACGAGGTTTATGATATTGTCGTAGGGGTGGCCCCCACCTAAGCCCAGTAGGCCTGTTAGGAGGTTATAAGAACCAGAGTAATATGTGTAATGACATAAGTGCCCCTAATGGGGACATATGGGTGTAAGGGCATAATTGTAAAAGCATACTTCATGTGTATATATATCAGGATGAGGGGGAGGGTGAGGCAGAACACTCCCACCTCTCCACTACCATCTCTCTCTCTGTTTGGTCTGTAACCACAACAGTTGGCGCCGTCCGTGGGGAGGACGAGGACAAGCCTGAAGACCGAAGAAGAAGGATGGCACCGAAAAAAGCTTCACCAGCGGCGGCGAAGGGAAAGAAGACGGCTGGGTCGGAGCGGCGCGTGAATACCAGGGCTTCGGCATCGGCCGCCGAAGGAGTCGGCGGCGGCGTAGGCGCAGTGGTCGCGGGCATCGACGCTCGCGCTGCAACGACCGACCCCGCCAGCGCCGCTACAACGACATCCAACCCCGTCGCGGGCACTGCGGCGACAGCCCCCGCCACCCTCGCCGGCAGCGCGGATCAGACGGCCGGGGGTAGCCGCAACGAACCATCCGGCAGATCTGGAGTTCACGAGGCGATGGTCCCTGCACCGACCCGTCCGCTGGGCGTTCCGGCGGCCCCAACAGCACCTGTGGTGGAAAGCGCCCTACTAGTAGCCCTCAACGCGTTCCAGCGGGAACTAGGGGACCTTCGCGGAGTCGTCCGCGATATACAAGAGGCTCGGAGCCAGCAGGCCGCGCCAGTAATCACGCCCGAGCCCACGCCGGAGAAGGCGGACAGCCGCGAAGCCCCCACGTCCAGCCGCGTGCCGGTGAGGCACGTAGATCCGGAGTCCCCGCTTTTGGCGGGGCTGCAGCAGGCGGCGTGGCCCGAAGACTTCAAGTTCCCTAACATCACCAACCCGTACAAAGGCGACACGGATCCTCGCGAGTTCGTGCGCGTGTACGAAACCGCGATCGAGGCCGCGGGCGGAGACGACACCACGAAGGCGAAGGGACTCCCCCTCGCGCTGCAAGGAGTGGCACTCTCTTGGTTTTTTACCATAGAGCCGGGCTCCATCTACGCGTGGGAGCAGCTTCGTGACCTCTTTCACAGCAACTTCCAAGGAAACTATGTCGAGCGAGTCGATGCGGACCAACTCTTCGCTGTGAAGCAAGGACCCTCGGAGAAGCTCCGGGACTACTTCCAGCGCTTCGCCAAGATTCGATGCCAGGTGAAAGACATTAATGAAACCACCGTCGTTAATGCAGCCATACAGGGCCTTCGTCCGGGCCCGATGGCCGAGTACAACGCGCGGAGACCAATCAAGACAGTCGCCAAGCTCTTCGGCAAAATGGACGAGTATGCGCGGGCGGAGGAGGATGCGCGAAGACGTAGCATTACCGCCCTCAACCTCGCCCATGAGGAGCGCCCCCCGCGCGAAGTGGGGGCGGGTGGTCCCTCGAAGCAGGGCCGCAGCCGGGAGCCCCGAGGAGGCCCTCCCCGAGGCAGCGATACCGGGGTACAGGAAGGCTCTTCAAGGAGCAGGCATAAACGTCGGCGCCGCCAACGCAGGTCGCAGGCGGCCCATCATGTCCTCGACACCGAGAGCGCCCGCCAAGGACCCGACCCCGCCTCTTGGAGGGGAGACCGGGGATCGGAAGGCGGATTTATTGCAGCGGCCAACCCCGCGCAGAACAAGAGCTCCTACACTATGGCAAGTGGTGCGAGGTACACGGCTACGGTGATCATTACACAAGGGCTTGCACTGCAGTTATGGAGCTGCGGAGGGTGACGGCCGGGTCTTGGGCTCTGCCTCCTCGGCCCCCCGCTGGAGACCACGGGGGGCAACCAAGGGATAGCACCATACGAGCCACCGCGATGGAGGGCGCGCAGCATCGCACCGTCAGCGTCATCACCGGAGGCTCCTCTTCAAAAGCCCCCGAGGAGCAGCCGCAACTGTGGATGCCGCCCCGCAACATCACCTTCGACTTGAACGACGCCAGGGGTGTGAAGTACCCTCACCAAGATCCTCTAGTCATCCAGGCCCACATAGCACGCTGTGACGTCAGGCGCGTCCTTGTCGACGGGGGAAGCTCCGCGAATATCTTGTTCGCAGAGGCCCTCGACCGTATGGGGATCCCCCGAAGCCGGCTAGAGCAGCCAGGAGCTCCACTTCAAGGCTTCGGGGGCCAACCGCTGCAGGCCTTGGGGCACGTGTCTCTTCCTGTCACTTTCCGTCAGGAGGGCAATAAAGGTAACATCCGGACCGAGCATGTCACCTTCGATGTCGTAGATATCCCACACCCCTACAACGCCATACTGGGGCGACCCGCCATCAACTCTTTCGAGGCAATCCTGCACCACGCGTTTTTGTGTGTGAAGCTCCCGGGCCCGGAGGGTGTTATCACCGTCTTCGGCGACCAGGACCTGGCCAAGCGTGCCGAAGGCGGCAGCCGCATTCCGCATCGCCCGATGCATGCCCTCTCCGGCGCGCTCGGTGATGGGCCCTCCGCCCCCGGGTGGACGCCCAAGCCTCGGCCCGAAGGCGGAGTCAAGAAGGTGCCGCTCCAGGCGGAGGGGCAGTTTGTGTCCATTGGCGAGGGGCTCCCACCGGGGGTCGAACGGGATCTGCTCCGAGTGCTTCAGAGCAACGTTGACATCTTCGCATGGTCCCCGGAGGACATCAAGGGCGTAGACCGAGCAGTAATCGAGCATCGCTTGGCAGTCCGCCCCGACGCCAAGCCGGTCAAGCAAAGGCTTCGGCGTATGTCGATGGATCGGCAGCAGGCGGCCAAAGCAGAGGTGGCGAAGCTTCTTCGCGCCGGGGTCATCCGCGAAGTCCACCATCCAAAGTGGCTCGCTAACCCGGTGCTAGTCAAAAAGGCCAGCGGGGCCTGGCGCATGTGCATCGACTTCACGGCACTCAACAAGGCGTGCCCGAAGGACAATTACCCCTTGCCGCGCATCGATCAGCTGGTCGACGCCACTGCTGGGTGAGAACTCATGAGTTTCCTGGACGCCTATTCCGGCTACCACCAGGTATACATGGCCGAAGACGACGAGGAGAAGACCAGTTTCATCACACCACTTGGGACGTTCTGCTTCCTCAGAATGCCCTTTGGCTTGAAGAACGCAGGCGCTACCTTCACCCGCGTCATCGCTATTGCCCTGGCCGCCCAGCTCGGGAGGAACGTCGAAGCTTATGTCGATGACGTGGTGGTCAAAACTCGGCAGCTTGCTCTGCACGGCCGGGACCTCCACGAGACCTTCGACAACCTCCGGAAGGCGGGCATCAAGCTCAACCCCGACAAATGTGTCTTCGGGGTGCAGGCGGGCAAACTCCTAGGTTTCCTCGTGTCCGGGCGGGGCATCCAGGCGAACCCCGACAAAGTAGACGCCATCCTGGGTATGGAGCCGCCCAAGACAACGAGGGAGGTCCAGAGGCTGGCAGGTTGCATGGCAGCACTAAGCCGCTTCCTATCCAGAGCGGCGGAGTGGGGCTTGCCATTTTTCAAGACGCTTCGCGGGTGCGATGGATTTCGTTGGGATGGAGATTGCGCGAAGGCCTTCAACGGGCTCAAGGAGCACCTGGCCGGCCTCCCCACGCTGGTCGCCCCAGCACCAGAGGCTCCCCTCCTGCTCTATCTGGCCGCGTCAGCCACCGCGGTCAACGCCGTCCTCGTCTTAGAGGAAGGCGCCATGCAGCGGCCCGTCTACTTTGTCTCCGAAGCCCTCCAAGGCGCCAAGACAAGATACACGGAGCTTGAGAAGCTCGCCTACGCGCTGGTCATGGCCTCCAGGAAGCTTCGGCATTACTTTCTGGCCCACCCGATCACAGTGCCTTCCTCATTCCCCCTGGCAGAGATGCTACACAACAAGGAGTCCACGGGGCGCATCGGCAAATGGGCTGCCGAGCTCGCTCCCTTCTCCTTGACATATGCTTCGTGAACGGCAATCAAATCCCAAGTCCTTGCGGATTTTCAAACCGAATGGACCCCGTCGGCCCAACCCGTCCAGACGCACGACAACCCCGTCTGGACGCTCACAATCGACGGGGCTTACGGCATCGCCGGCGCGGGCGTAGGTGCGGTGATCGTCACGCCCGAAGGTCAGCGTTTGCTATACTCGGCGCGCCTTGCCTTCCCCGCCACCAACAACACGGCTGAATACGAGGCACTACTCTTTGGCCTGGCGAAGCTCAAGGCAGTCGGCACGAGACGGGTGCTAGTCCGCACCGACTCGCGCCTGGTGGCCGGTCATGTGGACAAGTCATATCAAGCCAAGGACCCTGAGTTGGCCAAGTACCTCGCGGCGGTGAGGGCGAGGGAAAGGCACTTTTTGGGTGTCACCGTCAAGGCCATCCCCCACGCGGAGAACGAGCAGGCCGACGCCCTCGCTAAGGTGGCCAGCCAACAACTGCCCCCCCCCGAGGGGGCGTTTTACGAGATATTAACGCAGGCGGCCATCGCGCAGGACAACCGGGACGCAGCACTCGTCCACCGCCTTGACCGGCCAGGAGATTGGCGAGAGCCCCTCTTCAATTTCTTGCAAGGCATCGCCGAGCCGAAGGACCCCACCGAGCTTCGGCGCTTGCAGCACCGCGCAAGGTCCTTCCAGGTGTTCGAAGGGATACTCTACAAGAGAGGGGTTTGCGCACCGCTCCTACGCTGCCTCTCGAATGAGGGAGGAAAGGAGCTCCTGGCGAAGATCCACGCGGGCGTGTGCGGATCCCACCTGGCACCGCGGTCACTAGTCGGCAAGGCGTTCAGGCAAGGCTTCTACTGGCCAACTGCCATCACCGACGCCAAGGACCTCGTCCATCGGTGCCAAGGGTGCCAGTGGATGGCGCGCATTATCCGCAGGCCCCCGACGAGCCTCAACCCCATTCCCCCGGTGTGGCCACTGGCACGCTGGGGCCTTGACATAGTAGGACCGCTCGCCCGAGCTCCAGGGGACCTTCGGTTCGTGGTAGTCGCGCTGGAGTATTTCTCCAGATGGCCGGAAGCGGTCGCCCTGGCCAAAGTAACTTCTGCGGCCATACAGCGCTTCCTATGGCAAAACATCATATGTCGCTTCGGCGTGCCCCGAGAGCTCACGGTTGACAATGGCCTGCAGTTCGACGCCACCCTCTTCAAAGACTATTGTGACAGCATGGGCACCACCCTCCGATTCGCCTCGGTAGGGCATACCCAGTCCAACGGGGCGGTCGAACGGGCGAATGGCGCCATCTCCGCCGCCATCAAAAAGCGCCTGGTCGGATTGCCAAAGGGCAAGTGGCCAAGCGAGCTTCACAGCGTTCTTTGGTCGCTTCGCACAACGGTAACGCGCCCGACGGGATTCACGCCGTTCAAGCTCCTTTTTGGTGACGAAGCGGTGACGCCCGAGGAAATCAAGGCCGGCTCACGGAGGGTCCTCGTCCAAGCACCCGAAGAGGAGCGCCGTGTGTCCTTGGACCTCCTCGACGGGATACGGGCAGATGCAGCCCACCATGTCGAGAAGTATGCGCGGCAGACAATGCGTACTCGGGACCGCTCTATATGCCCGCGGGGGTTCAAGCCTGGGGATCTCGTTCTCAGAGTGGCGCTCCAGGCGGAGACCGCTGGCAAGCTGGAGTCCAAGTCGGAAGGCCTGTACATCGTGATGGAGGCATTGCCGAAGGGGGCATACCGCCTCGCCACGCTCGAAGGACAAGCCCTCCGGCACACATGGAACGCGGACAGGTTGCGGCGATACTACGCCTAGAAGCAGGACAACAAGCGTAGAGCCACCAGCCCTTTGTCGTACGATGCTCGCCCGCGCAAACGGGAGTTCAATAAAGATGGCTGTTCCCAGAGCATTGCCTGTCCGCGCTGAGCAGAACAAAGTCCACGGACTTTAAATAAGACGTAGCGTCGAGGTCCGCCTCCGCACGCGCGAGTCCCCGGACTATAAAGAAAGACGTAGCGTCGAGGTCCGCCTCCGCACGCACTAGTCCACGGACTTTAAATAAGACGTAGCGTCGAGGTCCGCCTCTGCACGCGTGAGTCCCCGGAATATAAAGAAAGACGTAGCCTCGAGGTCCGCCTCCGCACGCACTAGTCCACGGACTTTAAATAAGACGTAGCGTCGAGGTCCGCCTCCGCACGCGCGAGTCCCCGGACTATAAAGAAAGACGTAGCGTCGAGGTCCGCCTCCGCACGCACTAGTCCACGGACTTTAAATAAGACGTAGCGTCGAGGTCCGCCTCTGCACGCGCGAGTCCCTGGACTATAAAGAAAGACGTAGCGTCGAGGTCCGCCTCCGCACGCACTAGTCTACAGACTTTAAATAAGACGTAGCGTCGAGGTCCGCCTCCGCACGCACGAGTCTACGGACTTTAAATAAGACGTAGCGTCGAGGTCCGCCTCCGCACGCACCAGTCTACGAACTTTAAATAAGACGCAACGGGGGGACGCCCTCGCACGCACCAGTCCACGGACTTTAAATAAGACGTAGCGTCGAGGTCCGCCTCCGCACGCGCGAGTCTCCGGACTATAAAGGAAGTCGTAGCGTCGAGGTCCGCCTCCGCACGCACCAGTCCACGGACTTTAAATAAGACGTAGCGTCGAGGTCCACCTCCGCACGCGCGAGTCTCTGGACTATAAAGGAAGTCGTAGCATCGAGGTCCGCCTCCGCACGCACCAGTCCACGGACTTTAAATAAGACGTAGCGTCGAGGTCCGCCTCCGCACGCGCGAGTCTCCGGACTATAAAGGAAGTCGTAGCGTCGATGTCCGCCTCCGCACACGCCAGTCCACGGACTTTAAATAAGACGTAGCGTCGAGGTCCGCCTCCGCACGCGCGAGTCTCCGGACTATAAAAAAAGTCGTAGCGTCGAGGTCCGCCTCCGCACGCGCTAGTCCACGGACTTTAATTAAGACGGAGCGTCGAGGTTCGCCTCCGCACGCGCCACTCCACAGAGTATAAACAAGATGTGCAGATCTTCCCTTCGCGTTCAGCGGCAGGTAACACCAAGCGTAAGGTATTACTTGGTTTCGTTATAAAAGCAAAGGGGTTACACGCTTACAAGCATAAGAACCAGTACATCACCCCCCCCCCCGACCTACTCGACCAACTGCTCTGCCTTGGCGCGGTGCGGACGAACCCGTGCCGTCGTCGCCGCGACGCTGAAAGACTCCTTCGAGCCACTGGAGGAGGTCCCCCTCCCCATGCAGCGTCTGCTGAACGGCGACCCTCGCTGCATCTTCCCCGAAGCGGGCCCAGATCCGTTGATGGAAGTTCTGCAGGCTAGGTCCGATGGAGCGAATGGCGTCCGACATGACCTCTGGTCGGCCGGGTGGATCCAGTTGAGGATTCGCCAACTCATGGGTATGTCTGCACCCACGAGTGTGAAGCTGGGCGAGGGCGAAGCACGCACCAAGATAGCCGCAGTGCTCGCCAAACGTTCTGGCGCCACGAAGAGCAACGCCTGCCCCCTCCTCGATCAACCCGAGCGTCTCCGATAGGGCCTCCGGCCCGTGCGTAGGGTCTGGCACTCTGACGCACAGATCTCGGAGGGCCTGGTTCAGAGACTCCATGGCCCGCCACGCCGACATGGATGCATTTTCCAAGACGAGGCTATTCTCGGCAGCAGACTACGCCAGCTGGGCGTTCTCCCCTTCTAGGACGGCGATCTGCTGCACGAAGGCAGCGTGCTCCTCAGCCGCGGCGCACTTGGCTTCCGTGGCCTCGAGTTGTGCGGCCGCCATGGCGCCCTCCAGCGCGCGAAGTTCTTCATCCTTCGCAGCGAGAGCATTGTTTGCTTCACGAAGGCTGGCTTCCAGAGCCCTCCGCTCTCGAACGCGGGCCTCGTCAAAGGACCGGCTGAGGGCAAGCGTCTGGCAAAAATAACAAATCAGCAGGCGTCCAGCAGTACCTTACAAGCTGAAGCGCACATATTTACCCTCATCTCGGAGGCCTGCAGCGCGAGCGCTAGGAGTTGTTGGTGATATGCCCTAGAGGCAACATGGAGATGTTGAATATATCACATACTATGTTTATGATACATTGCTTTGTTCCTTGAAATAGACATTATCATTATTGATCAATGAGTATGTGACTTATTCATGAGACTCTTAATGCCAAAATGTTGCTATTTCTAAATGATCCCTGATCATATATCATATGAGGAACATATATGATTCAAAGATCAGCATATGTATTGATTGATGATCATGTCTCATGGATCATGGTATGGAGATACCAAATCAATAATATGGACATGTGTTAGTGAACATATGTTGGATAGACCCGCCATGAGACACTGCAGAGATTCCATGTGTCATTAGTTGGTCTCAAGTAGTGTTTATGTAGAATCGTTAGACTTGAGATCATCATGGTTCCCAACATGCGTAGTAGCCTATTTTGGGACTACTAACCACTACTCCGTAACTGGGTAGTCATAAAAGTAGTCTTCGGGTTTGCTATGAAACATGTAGTGGGATGTGAATGATCAAGATAGAATTTGCCCCTCCTTATGGGAGAGATATCTCTGGGCCCCTCGATGTAATGGATTATGAAAGTGCATGGCCATGCCAATGTGATTGAGGAGTCAATCACAAGTTTATAATCCATCACGGAATCGAGAGAGTGATTGAGCCATTAAGAGGATGACACAGGTCTCGCCTTGAGCTTAATCTATATCGTGAGGCAAAAGGATTCGTACATGAGAACATTACAGGTTCAGCCGATATGATCTTTACGTATACTTTGGGGTTAATATGTCTTGCTAGAGGCCGCTATTAACAGGGTGACCGGAAAGGTGTTTCCGGGTCGCGACCAAGTATACGTGAACCTACAGGGTCGCACACTTAACGGGTTGGAACACTAATTCGAATGTGATTCGGATGTGGGCTCAATTCGGATAGAGATCCGGATAGACTCCTATTGGGCCTCGGTCCACGAGGCCCAAGTGAGGAGGTCTATATATTTGGAGGCGGGGGGGGCTGAGGGATGCACGCATATGTTCCTCCCGAACAAAACCCTAGCCGCCACCTCCCGAGCCAAACCCTAGCCGCTCGCGAGTGCTGGTACACTCGCGATCGGAGTTCCAGCCCCGGACGTGTGGATACCGGTGGAGGCGCTGCTCGTTGCGGCGTTGATCGGCATCAACAAACTACAGATTGGATCTGCTCGTGGTGTGGTTGATCGCGTGGAGGAGACGATCTGTTCGGGACGATCGGCTACTTCCACTACTACCTCGACGCGCGTGGTTGGATCGGCTTCTCCAACTCTTCTTCCGCTGCGCTGCGCGTCTAGTGGTAACGATCTATGATCCCTTCTTAGCATGATGTCCTGGTGTGCGCGGTAGAATTTTTTTATTTTCTGCTATCGTAGCCTACGCGCGTTCCTTTAGGAGTTCCCCCTCGCATGACGACAACATCTCTCGATTGAGGCTGTTGTCGGCACGCTCTGCGGCTGCGGTAAGGTCGCAAAATATCTCCAGGCGAGGGAGGAAGTCCGCGCGAGCGAGCCTCGGCCCCAACGCGCCAGGATGTACCGAGGCCACGGCCACATCAACATCAGCGGACACCTGCGGGGCACCCTGCGCAAGGCTTCGAACTTCGTGCATACCTCCGCTGCTCGATCCTTCGCCACGTCCGGGAGACTTCGTCTCGCCTGAGTCGGCAGAATGAGCGAGCAGATCGGAGAGAGTCTCGCGAAGTCAAGTGAAGAAAGGGACTCACGCCTACCTCCTGCGCCCCTCGTCGCGGTTGGAAGTGGCGCCGGTTCGACCGCCAAGGGAAAGGCGGGCGCCTCCGCGGTCGGTGAGGAGGTCTTCTCGGCCGCGCCAGACGCTGTAATCCCGAGGCAAGGCCCCGCAACGGCGTATCGACCCCTCGCTAGCGTCAGGGACTGAGTCCGAGGGCGTTTCGCCTGCGGCGGCACAGGCGATTCTTCCGCGGCAACACCGACTACGGTTACCGTCGCCCCCACGGTTTCCTCTGTAGGGGGCGCGCCCTCGCCGGCCGCTGCGGTTGATAACGCACCATCAACCGTGGTTTTCTCGCCAGGAACGACGCCACCCCCCGGGTTGGCGAGTCCCAGCTCAACGATGGCCGCGAGCACGGGCTCGTGGGCGTCGGCAGTAGGTGCCGGGGGATTCGCGGTGGCGCGCTCCTCTGAAGCAGTATGGCCGGGCCCACCGCCGGTCGCACGCCCCGTCTCAGTGGTGATAGTCGCCGAGGGGCCTGCGGGGTTGCATACGGCAGATGGGGAACGGGCCCGGCGTCGCGAGGATAACACCCTCACAGGGCTATCACCCTCCTGCGCGCTCGGAGTCCCGGCGGGAAGCTCCCCCAGCACCGCGCGCTCGGGCACAGTAATGCCCACAGCCTCGCAGGTGCGGTTTACCCGCCCTTGCTTAGCCGCCTTGACTGCGGCCTCGCGTGCCGGGTGCTCCTTACGCGTGTACGGGCCGAGGAGCGCCGCAACTGCGCACTCTGCATCTTCTAGCCGAGCCACTGCGCAGGAGATCACGTCAGTCTGGCGGAGGCCAAACAAATACAATAGCACGCGTAAAACGTGCTAAGCGACTTACAAGGAGCGGAGGGCGGAAGCAGGCGGGATACGGATGGGCTGAACCCGTCCTCGCGGGGGCCGTTCTGTCCAACATACTTCCCCCGGAAGGAGAGTGGCGCCGCCCCATACATTGTGAACTCCTCGGCTAGGTCGCGCAGGCTCATTCGACGGGCGACACCGACAAGACTCTGTAGCTTTCGCGTGTCGTCAATCTCCGCCTTCAGACTCGGCGTACCGTTAAACGCGATCGGTCCACCTCGGCATTGCATTCCGCTCTTGTCGGTCACGGTGTAGTAGAACCACTGCCGAGTCCAGCCGGACTCCCATTGCCCCGACGAGGCTGGCGCGGGGAACAACTTTGCGCACGACGCCCGGAGCACGAAGTCTACACCGCCGAAGTTGGACACCGCCCCGCCAACCTTTCTGGGTCGACAGTGCGCGTCATGTAGTGTGGCGAATAAGCTTGCGCTGGGACTCCACCCCTCTGTCCGCATCGCCCACGTGAAGACAGCTAGGCGGAGTATTGCGTGGGGCGTCAATTGGGCTAGCTCCAACTTGTAGGCCCGCAGGACTTCGCCCACGAACAACGTGGAGGGCATTCGAAGGCCGGCGTCGAAGAACGCGGCAAAAATAATCGCCTCCATTGCCCGGGGCTTCGGCTCCGTCTCGTCCCAACGGGGTAGGCGAGCCCCATTGCGATCCACGATCTTCCTCTCATCCACGAGACGCTGCAGCGTCCCTTCGGTCATGTGGCTCTTCCCCAGCACACGGGAACAGCAGCCTCCCGAGTGCTCCATGGCGTCCCACCACTTGTTGGCGCGCGAGCTCCCCCGCGGCACCAGCTTATACTCCTTGGAAGGATGGGACACCTCGCCCCGGCTAGGCAAGGAACCACTGCGGGGATGGTAGGTGGCGTCGTCATGGCTAGCCATCGCTCTTCGTGACCAGGGAGGAAGAAGCAGGGAAAGGAGCAACTGCTGTGACAACTAGCACGGGCGGAAGCAAAGCGGCAGATCAAAACGCAAAGCAAGAAAGGGTGCCTCCACCTCAACACTAGCACCTTATAAAGGCCGCTCGCCTCTCATATGGTTCGAAGCGCAGACAGATCAAACTCGCTGCGATTCGGCTGCCCAAGATTTGGAAAGACGAACCGCTGGGGCCTAGAGGGTCGTGCCGGGTAGGTGATCAAGCAGCACACAACGCCTACACGCCTTCAACACGCGTCCAACTTCCCTAGGGAAGAGGCGAACGGCCGCGGTCACGCAACCGCTCACATCCCACGACGCACCAGTCGTGAGTCGCCACGTGTCCCACCTCCAGAATAGCAGACTGCACGACGCGACAGCCTGACTTCTGCCAGGCCAGGCGTCGGCGTGATTCCAGCCGCTATTAAAAGCGCACTACCAGACTGCAAGGTCACAACAGCTCTGAAGCGCAACAGTATCGGCGCCAAGCTTCAATCTTAGCGCGGGGCGGAGCGCGCGCGCGCCTACTTCGACTAGGCGCCAGCCTCCACTGCCACCCGTTCGAAGGGTACGGGACGGAGCGCGCGCGTCTACTTCGACTAGGCGCCAGCCTCCGCTGCCACCCGTTCGAAGGGTAGGGGACGGAGCGCGCGCGTCTACTTCGACTAGGCGCCAGCTTCCGCTGCCACCCCTTCGAAGGGTAGAAGACGGAGCGCGCGCGCCTACTTCGACGAGGCGCCAGCCTCCGCTGCCACCCGTTCGAAGGGTAGGGGACGGAGCGCGCGCGCGCCTACTTGGACCAGGCGCCAGCCTCCGCTGCCACCCGTTTGAAGGGTAGGGGACGGAGCGCGCGCATCTACTTCGGCAAGGCGCCAGCTCCGCTGCCACCCGTTCGAAGGGTAGGGGACGGAGCGCGCGCGCCTACTTCGACCAGGCGCCAGCCTCCGCTGCCACCCGTTCGAAGGGTAGGGGACGGAGCGCGCGTGTCTACTTCGACTAGGCGCCAGCCTCCGCTGCTTCCCGTTCGAAGGGTAGGGGACGGAGCGCGCGCGTCTACTTCGACCAGGCGCCAGCGTCCGCTGCCACCCGTTCGAAGGGTAGGGGACGGAGCGCGCGCGCCTACTTTGACCAGGCGCCAGCCTCCGCTGCCACCCATTCGAAGGGTAGCGGACAGAGCGCGCGCGCCTACTTCGACCAGGCGCCAGCCTCCGCTGCCACCCGTTCGAAGGGTAGGGGACGGAGAGCGCGCGCCTACTTGGACTAGGCGCCAGCCTCCGCTGCCACCCGTTCGAAGGGTAGGGGACGGAGCGCGCGCGTCTACTTCGGCTAGGCGCCAGCTCCGATGCCACCCGTTCGAAGGGTAGGGAACGGAGCGCGCGCGTGTCTGCTTCAGCAACCCACCTTCCATCCCAAACCTCAGGCTCCCCAACCACGAGCTTGGAGAAGTTCACAGGCCGCAGGGGACGGAGGGGGCCAAAGGACTCGGCAACATGGCTTCGGCCCTGTGAAGCCCTTCACCATGAGAGGCTCCTGTCATAGGGGTGGCCCCCACCTAAGCCCAGCAGGCCTGTTAGGAGGTTATAAGAACCAGAGTAATATGTGTAATGACATAAGTGCCCCTAATGGGGAGATATGGGTGTAAGGGCATAATTGTAAAAGCATACTTCATGTGTATATATATCAGGATGAGGGGGAGGGTGAGGGAGAACACTCCCACCTCTCCACTACCATCTCTCTCTCTGTTTGGTCTGTAACCACAACAGATATGGTTAAGGATTTATATGTTGTCCTCGGAAAGGGACGTAAATTGAGGGCTCATGAGCAGAACACCTGGAAGAAGAGATCAATATTTTGGGACTTACCTTATTGGGAGTACCTAGATGTTCGGCACTGCATCGACGTCATGCACGTAGAAAAGAATGTGTGCGACAGCTTGATTGGTCTCTTACTGAACATCCGTGATAAAACAAAGGACGGCGTCAACGCACGGCTTGACTTGGCTGATATGGGCATCAGGCCTGAGTTAGCACCGACATGCACTGATAATGCACGAACGTACCTTCCCCCTGCGTGTTACACTCTGTCCAAGGCTGAGAAAACAGAACTGTGCCAGTGCTTGCATGGTGTCAAAGTTCCGTCTGGTTACTCCGGCAACGTGAAGAAACTTGTTTCGATGCAAGATTTGAAGTTAAATGGCATGAAGTCTCATGATTGTCATGTGCTGATGACACAGATGCTCCCTATTGCAATTAGAAATATTTTGCCGATCAAAGTCCGAGAGACAATCATGAGGCTATGTTATTTCTTTAACACAATTGCTCAGAAGGTCATCGATCCCGAAGGACTAGATGCTCTGCAGGACGAGGTGGTGATGACTTTATGTCACCTTGAAATGTATTTCCCTCCTTCGTTTTTCGATATCATGGTCCATCTCATTGTTCACGTTGTGTGGGAGATAAAAATGTGCGGGCCCGTATTCCTACGTAGCATGTACCCATTTGAGAGGTTCATGGGAATTCTCAAGTCCTACGTACGGAATCGTTCTCGGCCGGAGGGCAGCATCGTCGAAGGTTATGCAAGCGAAGAGGTCATTGAGTTTTGTGTCGATTATATGGCTCAGATTCAACCGATAGGTGTCCCTCAATCTCGTCATGAGGGGAGGCTGAAGGGTCTCGGAACTATCGGAAGGAAAGCAATCACTCCAGATATGGACATGTATACTCAAGCCCATTTCACGGTGTTGCAACACATGACTGAAGTGGCGCCTTATGTGGACCAGCACAAGGGTGTGCTTCGGCAACAGAATCCGGAGCGGCCGGATGTTTGGATCATGAGGCAACACAACCGTCGGTTCAACCAATGGTTGAAGGAGCAAATCGCTAGGAGCTCGCCGAGTGAGACGCTGACATGGTTGGCAAAAGGGCCGACATTTACAGTTGTGACATGGCAAGGATATGACATAAATGGGTACACATTCTATACGCAGTCTCAGGATGTCAAGAGCACTAACCAGAACAGCGGTGTCCGCATAGATGCATTCAGTACCGATGGGTCGAGAAACTCGTACTATGGCTTCATAGAAGAGATTTGGGAGCTCGACTATGTGGTTTTCAAGATCCCCTTATTTCGCTGCCGTTGGGTGCATCTCCCACAGGTGAAGGTTGACAAGTACGGTGTCACGACCGTGGACCTCCAACGTGTTGGGTACAAAGACGAACCATTCGTACTCGCCAATCAAGTTATTCAAGTTTTCTATGTAACCGACCCGGCAAATAAGAAACGCCATGTAGTTCTTCATGGAAAAAGGAGAATTGTCGGAGTGGAGAATGTAGTGGAGGAGGAGGAATACAATCAATTTGACGAGTTACCTCCTTTTGAAAATGGCATAAGGGTCGACGATGAACAACGTGACGAAACTAGTTACGTACGCATTGATCATGATGAAGGGCTAATTTTTAAAGGAAATAAGCAAGTACAATAAGAATGTATATGTGAAAATGTGTGACAATTTTGAGATGTATATGTGAAAATGTGTGATGTAGTCAATTTTGAGATGTATATGTGAAAATGTATATGTGTGATGTATTTGAGAATGACAAAATGTATTGGCATTTATGTATATGTGATGTATATGTGTGATGTATTTGAGAATGACAAAATGTATCAAGAAATACACTGTGTGAATGCAGCTGGTTGGTGTTGTATATGAATGCAGCTGTTTGGTAGTTGATATGAATGCAGCTGTGTAGTTATTGGTGTTGTCTTAATTGCAACAGCCGGCAAAGGCTTATCACAGACGGTTCTAAATTTAGAACCGTCTGTGATAATCTCCCTACATATACCCTCTCGCTAGGGTTTTCCGTGTGCGCTGCAGTTATTCGATTAGATCTAAATCCCGAGCCCGTCGTCGCCGCCGCCTCCCCGAGCCCTCGCCGGCTGCCTCCCCCAGCCCTCGCCGGCCGCCTCCCCGGACGAAGACGTCGCCACAGCCTCCTCCTCCTCCGTCGCCGCCTCCCCGAGCCCGTCGCCTCCTCCTCCTCCGTCGCCGCCTCCCCAAGCCCGTCGCCTCCTCCTCCTCCGTCGCCGCCGCCTCCTCCTGCGTCGTCGCCTCCTCCTCCTCCATCGCCTCCCTGAGCCCGTCGCCTCCTCCTCCTCCGTCGTCGTCGCCGCCTCCTCCTCCGTCGTCGTCGCCTCCTCCTCCTCCGTCGTCGTCGCCGCCTCCTCCTCCTCCGTCGCCGCCGCCTCCTCCTCCTGCGTCCCTAAGGTCACCAAAACCCTAAGGTCATCAAATCCCTCCCCGAGCTTCATGCTTACTGTTAGTGTTTAGGGTTGCTGCTTGATGCTTCATACTGTTATGGTTAGTTGCTTAGTACATATTTAGGGTTGATGCTTCATGCTTACTGTTAGTGTTTAGGATTGATGCTTGATGCTTGGTACATATTACATTGGTACATTGTTTACTGCAGTAGCTTAATTAGTTTGCTATTTGGTACATATTACATTGGTACATTGTTTACTGTAGTAGCTTAATTAGTTTGCTATTTGGTACATACTACATTGGTACATTGTTTACTGCAGTTGCTTAGTTTACATTGGTACATATTACATTGCTTGTTGTGTTAGTATATAGTATATAGTATATAGTATATAGTATATAGTATATAGTATATAGTATATAGTATATAGTATATAGTATATAGTATATAGTATATAGTATATAGTATATAGTATATAGTATATAGTATATAGTATAGGCACATAACCCCTCTCTGTCCACATCACCCCCTCCCTTCTCCCCCTTCCCACTACTCCTCTCCTCTCTTCCTAACATTGAGCATCATGTATCACTTTTCTTGCTTCCTCATCTTATCATGTGCAACTAGAGATGGCAACGGGCACAAACCCGCTGGGTTTTGCTATCCCAAACCCGTGCCCATGAAAGTTGAACGTGCCCGCTAAAAAACCCATACCCGTGACGGGTGCAGATTTTTGCCCAGACCCATGCCCACTGGGTTAACGGGTACCCACGGGTCGCCCGTGGGTTTAGTAATGCGAGCTGCAACAATGGTTAATGGAGAGGAGGAAGAAGTTCACCGGCCATCTTCGTTGGAGCTGGAGGGCAGCGCCATGGCCAAGGGCCTCCTGCTCGATGCGCGTTGGCTGCGGCGTGGGGGCGACGGGCTGAACTGGAAGGCGAGGCGAGGGCGTGCAGGAGGACGAGCGTGCGGCGAGAGTGGCGGGAGCAGGAGCGGGAGCCGCGGGACGGGAGGGCGAGCGTGGAGACTGCCGGAGACCGAGCGCGGAGCGCCAGATGCGCCGCTGCGGCGGCTGTTGAATTGGGGTGGGGACTGGGGAGGTGTGAGTAGTGACCGTGAGTTCGTGACCGAGTGCTAGCTAGGGTTAGCCGTATGGGTAATGGGGCATTGCCGCATTGGATTTGGGGGCTTGGGGCTAAATGGCTAATGGGCTATGGGGCTGGGCTGGTTTGCCTGGGAGGCTGGGAGCCTGAGTTTATAACTCCTATGGATCGGGTTTATATTACCCATGGGTTTACGGGTTTGGGTACTACAGGAACGAACCCGAACCCGGCAGACCCGATGGGTTGGGCTTTTTGCCCATTAAGAGACCCATGGGTTAGGAAATTGACTCAGACCCATGCCCTAATAGAGTAAAAACCCACCGGGTATCGGGTTTCGGGTACCCATTGCCATCTCTATGTGCAACCCTACAATTTGAGAGCACAAATTAACCAATCAAGGAAGAGTATATGATCAAAGGGCATGAAGCAAGTAACACATTCTAGTGTATCCGGATAAAGAAATCTTGCGATTATTGCAAAAGATACATTGACCATTTGGGTGGAAAGAAATACATTGTGTCGTCAGGCTCATGACTGCCAATTTGAAGCATAGCATAGCATCCGAGGCACATCCAAGGCCTGCAGCTGTGTCTTGAAGAATGCCAAGAGCTGGTCGTCAGATGTGGCATTCCTCAAACTATAAATTATGAATCTTATTCTCATAACCCATCTGAATACCAGCTCTTGGCATTCCTCAAGACACAGCAGCAGGCCTCGGATGTGCCTCGGATGCTATGCTATGCTTCGAATTGGCAGTCATGCGCCTGACGAAACAGTTGATCTTTCCACCCAAATGCTCCATGTATCTGGACAAAAAACAGCAAATGAAGCAAGTGACATACTATAGTGTTCCCGTTCAATGAACCGGATACACTAGTTTGTGTCATTTGCTTCATAGACCTTTGTTTAGGGACTTTGCTATTTGGTTTATAGTTTTAGCAACTAAAGTAGGTGCTAGGATAGGCACTTTGTTTAGAGACCTTGTAGTAATAGTATTACAAAATGCAAGGAAATTTTAGTACAGAAGTTCAAAAAAAAGAAATTCCCAGATTCTTCGGTGAGCAGCCGACATAGCCGACTTCTTCGGTGAGCGACTATCCATCTGCTTCTTTCCACTTCTCTTCATCTCTAGTCTCTGGATCACGTACGCCAGTAGCGATGATTCAGTTAGATGAATCATCGCTACTGGCGTACGTGATCCAGAGACCAGAGATGAAGAGGAGTGGGAAGCAGATGGATAGTCGCTCACCGAAGAAGTCGGCTATGTCGGCTGCTCACCGAAGAATCTGGAATGTCTTTTTTTTGCACTTTTGTAATAAAATTGACTTGAATTTTGCGGGAAAAAGGACTTGATACATTGGTACATTGGTAAGATAGGCACATCACCCCCTCTCTATGTCCATATCACCCCCTCCCTTCTCCCCCTCCCCTCTACTCCTCTCTTGTCTTGCAATTCAATATGATTACTTTCTCATCTTATCTTAATAGACCCACAAAATGAGCAACATGTCACCCGCGCATTCTTCAACATCATCGCCGGAGGCGTCCGCTCCAACATCAAGATGCCAAGGAAGAGGGCTATCAAAGAAGCCTGAGGGCCGACAGATCATTACAGCGGTGAATGCATCTGGGGTCCCTATCCTTCCTCAAAAAGCAGTAAACGCATTCCGAACCATGGTCGGAGTAGTTGCACGAGAACGAATTGAGATCACATACAATTCGTGGAAGAACGTGCCTGACACTCGGAAACGTGAGCTGTGGACCGAAATTTTGGCATCGTTCGAGTTCCCAGAAGAACACCTGGACGCTGTGCAACAACAAACCTACAAAGCGGCGGGCAAAGCATGGAAGAACTTCAAGAGCACGCTTGTCAAGAAATACGTGGAGACGGACGAAACGCCTGTTCATAAATACCTATTCCTGGAACCACAATGGGAAGAGTTCAAGGCGATGAAAACGACTGAAGATTTCAAAAGTACAAGTGTGGCGCACAAGGCCCTCCAGGCAAAAAATACACACCCTCACAGACTTGGCACAGCTGGGTATGCGGGTAAAATCTCGCAATGGATGAAGGAGGATGAGCTGGCAGCTGCACAGGACATCGCCCCGCCGTTTTCCAATATCCTGGATGACCGCGCTCGAAATTGGATTAGAGCAAGGTCATCTACAACGACATCAGGGGACGTCACCTTTCGAAACCCTTCAGACCAGCAAGTGACCGAGCGCCTGGTAAGATATCGATCGAACTACGTAGCTTGTAATTACTCCACAACTTCGTACGAATTGAAATGACATGTCGTGCTCTTGCAGGAAGAGCTGAGTTTTCAATCTACCCTGGGATCATTCCAAGGAACAAGGGAGAATGATATGCTCTCCGTGGCCCTGGGAAACAAGGAGCACCTGGGCCGTACGATAGGCCTTGGGCTTTACGTTCCTTGGAAACATGGTTTCCAAGATGACTCCGACATGTATCGGCGCAAGAAGAGAACCAAAGCCGAGCGTGACGCACAGCTACGAGAAGAGATCAAGGAATCTCTTAGAGAGGAGCTATTAGCTCAGATGGCTGATGTAATCAGAGATGAGGTGCGGAAACAGACAGAAAGTCAGCAGGCCGCCACCGCCGCTCCTGTGCTAGCTAGCCCGCACAACCATCCGAGTAGTTGCGCGTCCAATCCGACGCAAACCCAGTCCAAATTTCCTGTGGACGACATCCTGGTAATAATTATTACCTCTCAAATGCTTGCTCCATTGATAGGCCTATTCGAGTAGCTAATTTTGTATCGTTATGTAGGAGCCTACGACGTGCAGGCTCCAAGTGAGATATGGCTCCATTCCCTTGTACGCTGCTTGGGGCCAGGCATATTCGTCTGGTATCGGGGCCATGGTGCACGGTCAAGCTTTAGCGCCAGGCTTCGCAAAAGTTAATGTGGATGGTGTGTATGCCAATTTTGAGGTGGTCCCGCTACCGAAGCCCCCCAACGACGAGATCGTGAATCTAGGACAGGCCATTGGAACATTCATCCAGTGGCCCAAAACCGACATCTCCCTGGAGGCTTCTTCACCGGTGGCAGGACCAGAAGTGCAGTGCGAACCACAGCAACTTGCACTGGTGCCATCTCCACACGGGTAGTGCGAACCACAGCTACCTACACCGGTGCTATCTCCACGGGTGCTATTCTCGCCAGAGCAACTTGCACCGTCTATACCATTACAGTCGACTAGCATAAAGTCGACCGACAATCGAGGCAGTGGCCAGGGCAAATCAAAGACGAAGGATGATGACGATATCCCGTCCATGCCATTGGCCCGCAAATTCGTGCTAGCTCAGCCGATGGTAGTCCAGGAAGAGCTCCAAAAACTAGGACTTGGTTGCCAAAGATTCCACCTTTGGTATATGGAACAGTCCAATAAGCCAGAGGCAGAACGGCGCTCAGGTATCACTGTCAAATTCAAGCTGGAACATTTCTTGCACGAAGCTCAGGACTGTGTCTTCGCGGTGACCTTTGACGATATATTTGAACTTTTCACGCTCAACGCTCTCGACGCCTCACTCGTTCGATGCTGGACGCTGTAAGTCTGTACAATCACAGTCTCTGTTCACGTAATACCGATATATGTCACAATTTGTTGCTTTCCTATGTTATATATAGATTCATGCTGACCGAAGCTAGATCATCGAAATCACGAATTGGTTTCCTGGACCCACGCTTGGTCGCCATTGATACCATCATCGAGAAGGGATCCTTCGTCGAGGACTATATTACAAAAGCACTGCTGGCTCACCAAGATAAGGAATTTGTTCTTATGCCATACAATGAGAAATTCCATTGGATTTTAATTGTAATTATACCAAAATGGAACAAGGCTATATACCTTGATTCTCTAAGTAAGAACAAATCCAAGTTCACAGCTATCGCCCGAATACTCGATAGGTAAGTACATTGTACATTGTACTCTTTCTTTCCTTCCGAATAACTAATCTAACTTTTTCGAATAACGAAGGTCGTTCGCCACATACGTTCAACAAACACGTGACTCGACGACAGGGGCCAAGGCCTTGAAACATGATCGCAAGTTTCGGGTATTCGCTAGCTACACATTAATTAATCATATACAACGCATAGTAGTAATGCCACTTGATTTAACATATTATATTTTTTGCAGTGCCACCAGCAGGAGCCGGGCAACACGTGTGGATACTACGTGTGCCACCATATGAGACTACTCCTCGATTCCACCAAGATCACTAATTCTAAGGTTTGTCAATCTTCCCACATTTATTTCATACATGTCAAGTTTTATATATGCGCGCGTTGATATTCCTATCGACAGGCTGCGTCCATCTCTACATCTGCATTGACACAGCCGGATTTTGCAAAAATTCGAGGAGAGCTCATTTGGTTTTTGTGGACAAAAGTCGTAAGATCAGATGGAGAGTTTCACTGCCCAGAATGATTTTTTATTGTAATTCTAAGTGCAAATACAGTGTAGATCTTTTACAACTGTGTATTTGTTAATGGATATTTTATTTCAATTCAATGAATTGATTTGCGAAATGGATGCTTTATGTTTGTGAAATGAAGTGCGTTGTCAATTGGATGTTTTATGTCTGTGAAATGAATTGAGATGTGAAATGTATCTGAAATGAAATGAGAAGTGTGAATTGTATATGTTTTATGTCTGTGATTATCTGCTTGTTTCAGAGGGCATGGCTAGCATTTCCTGAGGCTAGCCAATAAACAGAAATATATTTAGGGGTTGAAGGGAATATCACAGACGGTTTTGAGTTAAAAATCGTCTGTGATAGCTGATAATCACAGACGATTTTGAGTTAAAAACCGTCTGTGATAGCTGATAATCACAGACGATTTTGAGTTAAAAACCGTCTGTGATAGCTGATAATCACAGACGGTTTTGAGTTAAAAACCGTCTGTGATAGCTGATAATCACAGACGGTTTTGAGTTAAAAACCGTCTGTGATAGCCGATAATCACAGACGGTTGGGAGTTAGAAACCGTCTGTGATATCTGATGATCACAGACGGTTTTTAACTCAAAACCGTCTGTGATTATCAGCTATCACAGACGGTTTTTAACTCCCAACCGTCTGTGATTATCGGCTATCACAGACGGTTTTTAACTCAAAACCGTCTGTGATTATCAGCTATCACAGACGGTTTTTAACTCAAAACCGTCTGTGATAGCTGATAATCACAGACGGTTCAAAAACCGTCTGTGATGACCTTCGATTATCACTGGCCCATAAATACAGACGGTTCACAAAACCGTTTGTGATGACGATTTCGAACTGTCTGTGATGACCTTTTTTGTAGTAGTGTTTATTCCTTTGCACTAACTGTGATATAACTTTTTTTAATTTTAATTTCTCAGAAAAGCTAAAAACCGCTATACTACATTTTTAGCTACAGTGAAAAAAAACCAAAAAGCCAGAAACCTACAGCTGTTTGGAGCACTACATGAAACCATGCACACCACAATCAACAAAAGGTGAACTAGCCCATTTTAAAGGCCCACATGATAGCACTAATTCGGATTAGAATCCGCTGGGAACTGCTTTTGTTTTTCCTTTTGCCTTCCAGGACATTCTTTTTTTTCTGCTGTATATATATCGTCTTTCCTTCGACGAAACCTGACGTCAGCTGCCTATTCCCGAGGCGGGTTCATCTTCTCCACTTCTCCAGCATGCATGCATGCATGGTGCTCATGATCTTCCCCACCACAAGCAATACTAGTATCGGACCGAAACCACAATACATGTCGTCCAATACGGCCCAAGAGAATGGTATAAATATAGATCGTAGTACTGAACATGTACGCGTACCAGTTGTTGCTTGAGGAATGAGGAATTAACGTACAAAACATCGATCTAAAGATGGGACAGATATCTATGCAGGGATATAATAGTCATTTGAAAAAAACTTATTGTTTTTGTTGTTGCTATGATTGATGTCTAATATGCAACACATAGCGGTGAAAATATTGATGCATGATCACATCCAATATTTTTTCATGAATGAATTACTCATTTTATGAAGAAATTTGGTTTTAATTATGTTGATCCTCGCTTAAAAATTTAAAATAATTCAATATATATTGTATTTTAATTGTGCATTGAGTATGTGCATGTCACATCGATCAGAGCATAGTTATCTGGTGGATGCATATTTTATATATTGGAAGACTTGACTAATTTTGAATTAACAGATGCTGGCTGCGCATCGGATCCACATAAACCTAATGTGCATGCATGGATCCACTTAGCACATGCACGAATACATTACTGTACATGCAGTAGTGTAGTGTAGTGTAGATAAACAGCTCGCACCATGCACGTACACAATTTTATTTCCGGACACAATCTTAATTAATATGAGTACAACTTTATTCGACGCTCTGAACATCACACAGTTCAACCAAAAAGAAGATTGGACAAAAGTACAGACCCCACTGATCATGTGGCAGTGATCAGCAGCATAAATGAAGCAGACACGGTACGTATACATGCGTGCTTTCAGGGGACAATACAAAACAAAAGTACACGTATGCGCACCGTATGGTTCCGGCAGGCTTTATTCAAAGAAGACAAACAAGCACGCGGGCACTCACCATGCACACACTAACCGTACGTACTAGCTGCCGATCGAGGTGACGACGCGCGGAGCCCGGATCGAGTCAGACGACTGAATCGCGTTCGTGATGGCTGGCTGATGGAGCAACCCGGGCGACGTCCGTGATCTCGAGACTTCTTGGGGCCAGGATTGCCAGTTCGTGTGGCTGAGCGGCGGCATCCTGGTCCAGCTTGCTCTTGTCCAGCTGACTCGTAGACGGTGAATCAGCGGCGGCGGCCGCGTCGTGGCCGATGCCCTTCCTGGTGGAGGGGAAGATCATGAAGACGAAGCTGGCGAGGAACCCCGTCGCCAGCGGCAGGTTCACGAGAAACTCCTTCCACGACTCCGTCAGCCTGCTTTGGAGCAGGCAGATCTGTATTTCGGCGTCGTCGAACGCGATGGACAGGAACATGAGGGCGCTGAAGAAAGAGTGCAGAAAGTCCCGCGGCTGCACCCTCCGCTTCTTGCACTCGTTGCTGAAGGCCTGCTTCTTGTTGTTGTCTTGCCCTTCGTCGTCGTAGTTGAACGCGTGGAAGCCCTTTTCGGTTGGCAGGGCCAGCCCGTAGTAGACGTTGCCATCAGCGTCGGTGACGCTGTCGGTGAAGCAGAGCAGCGCGCAGACCGAGCCGAGGAAGCCGATGAGCCCCCAGGAGAAGACGCGGTTAACGCCGAAGCACTTGCCGTGGTTGGTGAAGGACGGCGCCAGCGTCTGGAAGGCCAGCGTGGTGCCGCTGGGCAGGAGCTTCGCCAGGTTGGCTGTCGTCATCATCGTCTTGTCGAACAACATCTTCTTCACGGTATCACCCTTCCTCGCCGGTGGGTTAACCGGTAGTTGTTCACTATTCGACTCGGCCATGGTGCTGATCGACCTCTTCGCGCGCGGCTCGATGGTTTTTGCGCGTGGATCGACGACTGGCTTGTAGGAGGTGGTGGCTGTATCGTATGCTCAATAAATGTGTGTGAGCAACTAAGTCTGCATGCCCTTTTTATACACGGCGTCCGCCCGGGTGTCAGCAGCAGTAACAGTAAAGAACCAGATGCTGAGAGCTGGAAAGACGAAAGCGACGCGATAAAGTGCACCAGCCCGACAAATATTTTCTAGTTTACGTAGCTTGGGTATTAGGTAAAGCACCGATGGCAAGCCACCACGCACAAGCTGATATACACCATCAATTATGTGCTGACGAAGCCATATTTGACACTGTATCATATCGTGTTTACAAAACTAGATATATACGTATTGTACTTGTAAAAATGGCACTTCTACCGTTCGGTGGCATCGACGGCGACACGACACCTGGCGCAGCCGCCAGCGGTAGGCGTCTGCCGCCCACCAGCGGACGGCAGGCAGCCTGCCAAACGGTGGGGAAGAAGGTAGGCAGGCCTGCAGTCCGGGGAGGGGGCGGCAAGTAATTAAGCCAACTGATTATCAGACTTAATTACTTGCCCTAATGTCAGATCCCAGAGCAACGACTCCAAAACTATGTGTGTAAATCGTACTAGTCCAAGAACAGCTAGTGCACACAGTAGAACAAAGATACATATCGAGCACAAATGACCAACCATATATTAATTAAAAGAGTACGACCTTATGGCCAAGTCTTACATTAGGATCATTGATAACATAAATAAAGAAAATAACAGTGAAAACAGGTTGATAAATAGCGAAACCCGACAGCTTGCCCACAAGCAGACAACTGTAAGACGCGTTATACTCGTCCAGGTCCTCATCGTAGTCGCAGGCGTCCTCCTCCTGAGATGAGATAGCAAGGTGAGTACAAACTTGTACTCTACAAGTCACACGGAGAAATGCATCATAATAATAAAGGCAACAAAGGAAGGCATATATGGTTATTTGAGCGTAAAGCAACATTTAAAGAAATACAATAAATAGATTGAAATTGCTGAATTTAATACAGTAATTAAAAACAATACTTGTAACCAAAATTAATACCGTTAGTGCAGGCTCCGACCAAACACCAACCTATCCACGGGCATCCTACCCAGACCATCTTTTCCAATGATCTCGTATGGATTCTATCCATCCACACGTTTCCAACCACTCATGGATTCCATCCATCCACAAGGTTTTCATAAACCATTTTGAAGATCAAAGTCTAATCCATGAAAAACTTTTACTCAGCACGCCCATGACCGTGGGCATGGCTATCCATGATAGATTATACACTTTGCAGAGGTTGTACAACTTTACTCACAAGACATGATCATCCCGGATTGCCACACGAGTTACACACTTCCTTATGTGTGAAGTGAGGAGATCATGACAAGGCCTTTATAATGCAAAGCCTTCAACCTGGTCAAGCCAACTCTAAGGTTTCACTCCAGTAAGGAATCCACCAAACCGGGACCCCCTCTTGAGCCGAGTGAGACTTCTAATGGCCTACGCCACGCTCACTTTCAACCTACGACATGACCCAAGTTGGGACCCGAAAATTAATCAGCCAGGACTGTCCCATACCAGCCTTGTGGTAGTATGATAGGGCTCTGCAGTAGTAGTTCACAGACTGGTCCTTAATTGACTTAGGCTCACCCACATACCCCCCTTGTGCACGACAATCAACACTGTGTCTCCGAACAACAGTGCATGCTACACCCATCACCTAACCATTAGCCTAGGTCTAAACCAGATTTTATTTTGAAATAATTTTATAAACCTTCTTGACTCACCGAAGTCAAGAATACATCTCAAAAGCTTATCATTTTATGTGAAAAATGGTATCCCAAGCCTAAAGTTGTATCTATGCAGTTCTAAGCATTTGCTACCAAATTCTCTAGCCTTACTAGTGTACTAACTAGAGCTTTAATCTAGGATGACAAGGTATCGAGGAATTCAACATCAACAGAGTAATTAACAAGTAGGCATTAACTAAATTTAAAGCTGAATTGAAAAACGTTGAATAAAATTAAGCATGCAATGTAATTTGAATCAAGCTAATTTGATTTACAAACTGGGTACAACATGGTCAAGGAGTGTGACTTGCCTTACTCCGTAGTTGGGTGCGAATGGTCATCGCAGAACACTCCCGAATCATCGTAGTCTAAACGTGAAAATAACCCACTGTTGTAGGGGTGGCCCCCACCTAAGCCCAGCTGGCCTGTTAGAGGAACGTAAGGCCCGAAATGGGACATGTGTAATGACATAAGAGCCCCCGAGGGGAATACTCACCTGTAAGGGTACAACTGTACAAGCACTCCCTATGTCAATATATATATGTGGCATAGGCCACAGGGGAAAGGAAGAAGCCATTCATTTTACTCAACTCTCCACTACTACACTCTCTCTGTTTGGTCTGTAACCACAACAGTTGGCGCCGTCCGTGGGGAGGACAAGAGCAAGCCTCCAGATTCGAAGGAGGATGGCACCAAAGAAAGCTTCACCATCGGCGGCGAAGAAGAAGGCGGAGGCGGCGAAGTCTCGCGTCAGCACGAGGGCTTCGGCTTTAGCAGCCGCAGGTATGAGCAGTGGTGTAGGTGCGACCGAGGACCCCGCCACTGGCGCGACGACCCACCCGGCATCGACGCGACGACCAACCCCGCCACTGGCGCGACGACCCACCCCGCCATCGACGCAACGACCCACCCCGCCACCGACGCGACGACCCACCCCGCCACCGACACGACGACCGATCCCACCAGCACCGCCCCGACGGCCAACCCCGGTGATGACAACGCGGCGCGCAGCCTGGGCGTGCAGGCCGTGGTCACCACCATGCCGGCGGCACCGCCAAGCGCACCGACGGCCCCGGCCACGCCCACGGTAGAGACGGCCCTGCTGGCAGCCCTCAGCGCATTTCAGCGAGAGCTAACGGACCTCCGCGGAGCCGTCCGGGACATACAGGAGGCTCGGAGCCAACACGCCCCTCCGGCAGTGGCATCCGAACCCACCCCAGAAAGGGCAGATAGCCGCGACGCCCCCACGTCTAGCCGCGCCCCACTACGGCGCGTAGACCCGGAGTCCCCGCTTTCTGCGGGCCTACAGCAGGCGCCATGGCCCGAAGATTTCAAGTTCCCGAGCGTCATCGAGGCCTACAAAGGCGACTCCGACCCGCGAGAGTTCGTGCGCGTGTACGAGACCGCCATCGAAGCCGCTGGCGGAGACGACACCACGAAGGCAAAAGGGCTCCCCCTCGCGTTACATGGGGTGGCGCTGTCCTGGTTCTTCACCATTGAACCACAGTCCATCTACGCGTGGGAACAGGTCCGCAACCGACTCTACAACAACTTCCAGGGAAACTACATCGAGCGTGTCGACGCGGACCAGCTCTTCGCAGTCAAGCAAAAACCTGAGGAAAGGCTTCGGGACTACTTCAAGCGCTTCGCGAAGGTGCGCTGCCAAGTCAAGGACGTCAACGAAACAATGGTCATCAACGCAACAATACAAGGCCTCCGACCGGGGCCAATGGCCGAGTACAACGCGCGCAAGCCCATTAAGATGGTCGGGAAGCTCTTCGATAAGATGGAAGAGTATGCCAGAGCGGAGGAGGACGCGCGGAGGCGACACGGTCATGACTCCGACTCCAACAAGGCGGAAGGCTCAGTCAAGAGCGAGGACTCGCCGAAACAGGGCTCTTCGAAAGGTAAGCGTAAGCAAGAGCAGCCGAAGGGCGCCTCCGCACGCAAGGACCCCCAACAGCCACCACTTCGAATGATGGGGGACGGCGCCTGCGACGGTCCAACGTTGCAGCGTCGTGCCGTCATGATGCTCCAAGATCCGCGCTGGGGGAAGGCGCGTCTGGGATCCAGTGGGGCCCCTGACTCAGCCCCAGGCGTCGGAGGCCTAGCTTCCCCTTGGTAGGGCGTTCCGGCCGAAGCAGAAGGTGAAGGCGAGCGGGCACCGGTTTGCCCACAATGCACTCAACCGCCAACCCTGAGCCGTGGGGTACAGCCCGGCCTTTCGGCCCCTAGCCCCCACAAATCAGAGGTCACGCGACGTCCCAGCTTTGTGGCAAGTTTTGACACGTTCTTGTAAACAGAAAAGCTTCAGTACATCAACATTCCCTTATGGTAACGCCGGTGGGCGCAATTAGAGAGCACAGAGAGACTCAAGCATTTCTGTCTACGAGAGCAGGTCAAGCCTTGCCATTTCCATACGAAAGCGCGGTGCGCGAGCAGGACCCTGTGGACGTTCAAGACTTCTACAGCGATCTGTGACGTATTCCCATAAGTAGGCCGTCTATTGTTCATCAGCGCTCACTGATATTAGCGTCAGTAGACGCAATTAATCATCAAACGCGGATGAACAATAGTTGGCCTGCATGTGAGAAGATAACCGCGTGCAGGTATAAGATGAGTAACCAGGGGTGAGCAAGGAACAGGCCGCGACACCGCCGTATTTATACCCAGGCTCACCCGGCAAGGAGTCGCCAGGCTGGCGGAAGGTCAACCGGCGGCATGCCAATCGACGGGATCGCAGTTGATGGGTACCCGACGGTTCAACTGCCGGTGATAGACAAGCACAACCGCTCACGGCCAGCGAGGCGCACACCGGTAGGCGGGCAGACGCCGCAACAGCCCCCACCGTGTGCCCCGCTTTTCTGGGGAGGGGGCGAACGGCCGCGGTTGCGCAACTGCTAACAGCCCACGGCGCGCCAATCATGGCCCGCCATGTGTACACCCCGACGGGGAAAGCAAGTACGGCCACAACGGCCTGCCCCTGCCAGCCTAGGGTCGGCGCGATTCAAGGGGCCATTAAAGCGCACCACCGAGACCGCGGAGCCGCACCCACCTCACGCCCAGGAAATGCCATGGGCGCGAGGTCCACTTCCGCTCCAACTTCGGCTTCGCCGCCCGGGGAACTCGCGGCCGAACATGGCCCGGGTCACCAGGCCACCCCGCCAAGGCGGGCTCGGCTTCGACCTCGGCTTCGGCTTCGACCTCCGGCACCGAAGGCAGCCTCGAGCCAGCCACTGTTGGGCCCTGTAAGCAAGGGAGGCTTCACCAGCCCGCCCAGCGCTATGCTCTGGCGGCGGGGAAGACACCACACTGAGTAGTAAGGCTTCGCCAGATGTTGGGAAAGCTCACAGGCCGCAGGGACGGAGGGGACCAAAGGGCTCGGCAACATGGCTTCGGCCCGTGAAGCCCTTCACCATGAGAGGCTCCTGTTGTAGGGGTGGCCCCCACCTAAGCCCAGCAGGCCTGTTAGAGGAACGTAAGGCCCGAAATGGGACATGTGTAATGACATAAGAGCCCCCGAGGGGAATACTCACCTGTAAGGGTACAACTGTACAAGCACTCCCCATGTGAATATATATATGTGGCATAGGCCACGGGGGAAATGAAGAAGCCATTCATTTTACTCAACTCTCCACTACAACACTCTCTCTCTGTTTGGTCTGTAACCACAACACCCACCAAAGTCAAATGAATTCAAAAGAAATTCAAATCTACTCCAAATATTGAAATTGAGGGCAGAAATGGATAGAGGCGAATCTTTGATGAATTTAGAAATTTGAATGGGCTCAATCGGAGTTAGGATGGAGGAGAACGGGATGAATTTAGAATTTTCTAAAGGAAATTGGATTTATGACGTCAGCAACAATTTTCTATTTTCGGTTGAGTTATTTTCTTATTGAAAATTCGGATTTATGACGTTAGCCGTGGGGTGAATGACTGACAGGTGGGCCCTAGTCTACATGGACCAGGTCCATGGACCACAAAAGGGCTGAGGTGGCAGAGATGCTACATGGTGCTGATGTGGCTGGTGACTAGGCAAGTTTGCTGACGTGGCAGCCAGATGGTGTTGACGTGTTTGTCACGTGGCTTGGGAGGCTCTCGGTGCTGACGTGGCAGTACACGTGGCAGCCATGTGGACTGAAGCTCTGATGTGGCAGCCAGGTGTGTGCCACGCGTGCGCCACATGGCCGGAAAGCCGACGCGGTTGCTAACCAAGCGGTGGGTGCTAGCTGAAGGAACGCGCGTAGGCTACGATAGCAGAAAATAAAAAAATTTCTACCGCGCACACCAGGACATCATGCTAAGAAGGGATCATAGATCGTTACCACTAGACGCGCAGCGCAGCGGAAGAAGAGTTGGAGAAGCCGATCCAACCACGCGCGTCGAGGTAGTAGTGGAAGTAGCCGATCGTCCCGAACAGATCGTCTCCTCCACGCGATCAAACACACCACGAGTAGATCCAATCTGTAGTTTGTTGATGCCGATCAACGCCGCAACGAGCAGCGCCTCCACCGGTATCCACACGTCCGGGGCTGGAACGCCGATCGCGAGTGTACCAGCACTCGCGAGCGGCTAGGGTTTGGCTCGGGAGGTGGCGGCTAGGGTTTTGCTCGGGAGGAACATATGCGTGCATCCCTCAGCCCCCCCGCCTCCAAATATATAGACCTCCTCACTTGGGCCTCGTGGACCGAGGCCCAATAGGAGTCTATCCGGATCTCTATCCGAATTGAGCCCACATCCGAATCACATTCGAATTAGTGTTCCAACCCGTTAAGTGTGCGACCCTGTAGGTTCACGTATACTTGGTCGCGACCCGGAAACACCTTTCCGGTCACCCTGTTAATAGCGGCCTCTAGCAAGACATATTAACCCCAAAGTATACGTAAAGATCATATCGGCTGAACCTGTAATGTTCTCATGTACGAATCCTTTTGCCTCACGATATAGATTAAGCTCAAGGCGAGACCTGTGTCATCCTCTTAATGGCTCAATCACTCTCTCGATTCCGTGATGGATTATAAACTTGTGATTGACTCCTCAATCACATTGGCATGGCCATGCACTTTCATAATCCATTACATCGAGGGGCCCAGAGATATCTCTCCCACAAGGAGGGGCAAATTCTATCTTGATCATTCACATCCCACTACATGTTTCATAGCAAACCCGAAGACTACTTTTATGACTACCCAGTTACGGAGTAGTGGTTAGTAGTCCCAAAATAGGCTACTACGCATGTTGGGAACCATGATGATCTCAAGTCTAACGATTCTACATAAACACTACTTGAGACCAACTAATGACACATGGAATCTCTGCAGTGTCTCATGGCGGGTCTATCCAACATATGTTCACTAACACATGTCCATATTATTGATTTGGTATCTCCATACCATGATCCATGAGACATGATCATCAATCAATACATATGCTGATCTTTGAATCATATATGTTCCTCATATGATATATGATCAGGGATCATTTAGAAATAGCAACATTTTGGCATTAAGAGTCTCATGAATAAGTCACATACTCATTGATCAATAATGATAATGTCTATTTCAAGGAACAAAGCAATGTATCATAAACATAGTATGTGATATATTCAACATCTCCATGTTGCCTCTAGGGCATATCACCAACAGTCTCCCACTTGCACTAGAGTCAACCATGTAGGTATCTAATACCCATTGCCCTAGTGTGAGCCTCATGCTTTGGCTGGGGAAGCGGCTTTGTCAACGGATCTGCAATGTTCAAATCCGTTTGTACTTTGCATATCTTCACATCGCCTCTCTCCACAATCTCGCGGATGAGATGAAATCGCCGTAGAATGTGCTTGGACTTCTGGTGCGATCTAGGCTCCTTGGCTTGCGCAATGGCCCCACTATTGTCACAGTAGAGGTCCATTGGGCTGGAGGCACTAGCCACCACACCAAGCTCAGAAACAAATTTCTTGATCCAAACAGCCTCTTTAGCAGCTTCAGAAGCTGCTATGTACTCGGCCTCTGTTGTAGAATCAGCAACCGTCTCCTGCTTGGAACTCTTCCAGCTCACCGCACCGCCATTCAGGCAGAACACAAATCCAGATTGCGATCTAAAATCATCTTTGTCAGTTTGGAAGCTAGCATCGGTGTAACCATTTACAACGAGCTCTTCCTCACCCCCATAGACGAGGAACACATCTTTAGTTCTTCTCAAGTACTTCAAGATGTTCTTTACGGCAATCCAGTGACTTTCACCTGGATCTGACTGGTATCTACTTGTAGCACTTAAAGCATACGAGACATCTGGACGTGTACAAAGCATGGCATACATAATGGATCCCATAGCCGAAGCATATGGAATCGCATTCATTTTATCCCGCTCATCAGGTGTACTAGGACACTGACTCTTGCTAAGATGTATACCATGTGACATAGGTAGGAAGCCTTTCTTGGAATCCTGCATGTTGAACCTTTTCAACACCTTGTCAATGTACGTATCTTGGCTTAATCCAATTAGCCTTCTTGATCTATCCCTATAGATCTTGATGCCCAGAATATATGCCGCCTCTCCTAAGTCTTTCATAGAGAAACTATTTTTCAATGAAGACTTAACAGATTCGAGCATAGGAATGTCATTTCCGATCAGTAATATGTCATCCACATATAAGACCAGAAACACGAGTGCGCTCCCACTAGCCTTTTTGTAAACACAAGGCTCTTCTTCGTTCTTGATGAAACCAAACCCTTTGATTACTTCATCAAAACGAATGTTCCAACTCCGAGATGCCTGCTTTAATCCATAAATGGATCTTTGCAGCTTGCATATCTTTCCAGCTGATTGCGGATCGACAAAACCCGTGGGCTGTGTCATGTACACATCCTCACTCAGATTTCCATTAAGGAAAGCTGTTTTGACATCTATTTGCCATATTTCATAGTCGAAATATGCAGCAATCGCTAGAATGATCCGAATAGACTTTATCATTGCGACGGGCGAAAAAGTTTCATCATAATCAACACCTTGAATTTGTTTGAAACCTTTGGCCACCAATCGCGCTTTATAGATGTGAACATTTCCATCTATGTCTATCTTTTTCTTGAAAATCCATTTGCACTCAATGGTTTTAACACCATCAGGTGGATCAACCAAGTTCCAAACATGATTACTGTGCATGGATTCAATTTCGGATCTCATGGCTTCAAGCCATTTCTCAGAGTCTGGTCCCACCATCGCTTCTTCATAGGTCTTAGGCTCATCGTTGTCTAACAACAATATGTCCCGTTGTTGAGTAGTCAAGAACATGTACCTCTCAGGTGCACGACGTGACCTCTCTGACCTACGTGGTGCCGGTGTGTCCACAACAGGTTCTTCAACAGTTTGTTCATCCTGTTGTGGTTCTGTAGGAGCTGAAACGTTTTCAGGTGTTTCCCGAATTTCTTCAAGTTGCACCATGCTCCCACTATCCCTTCTTGAGAGAAACTCTTTCTCTAAGAAGACACCATGCCGGGCGACAAACACTTTGCCTTCTCCTTGATTATAGAAGTAATATCCTTTTGTTTCCTTAGGATACCCGATAAAGAAGCATTTATCAGATTTAGGACTGAGCTTATCAGATTGTAAACGTTTTACATAAGCCTCACATCCCCAAATCTTAAGAAAAGACAAGCTAGGACGTTGTCCTGTCCACATCTCATATGGTGTCTTTTCTACTGATTTTGATGGAACCCTGTTTAGTGTGAAAGCGGCTGTTTCAAGAGCGTACCCCCAAAAAGACAACGGAAGAATACTTTGGCTCATCATGGAGCGCACCATATCTAATAAGGTGCGATTTCTCCGTTCAGATACCCCATTCCATTGAGGTGTTCCTGGCGGAGTCAATTGTGGAACAATTCCACAATCCTTCAGATGATTGCCAAACTCATGGCTCAAATACTCGCCTCCACGATCAGATCGTAGAAACTTGATTGTCTTGCCTAAATGATTTTGCACTTCATTTTGGAATTCTTTGAACTTTTCAAAGGATTCGGACTTATGCTTCATCAGGTAGATATACCCATATCTACTAAAATCATCAGTAAAAGTTATGAAGTACTGAAAACCACCTCTGGCTGTTGAGCTCATTGGTCCACATACATCAGAATGTACGAGTGCCAATAAGTCACTTGCCCGTTCACCTTGACCGGTGAAAGGTGCCTTTGTCATCTTGCCAAGTAAACAAGATTCGCATGTCTCAAATGATTCAAAATCAAATGAGTGCAGAATACCATCTCTATGGAGCTTCTCCATGCGTTTCTCATTTATGTGACCTAAGCGACAGTGCCAAATAAACGTGGGATTCAAATCATTCGAACGTTGCCTCTTTGCATTAATGTTATAGACCGGTGACTCTTCAAGAGTAAGAACATATAACCCATTCACCAATGGAGTATGACAATAGAACATATCTTTGAAATAAAGAGAACAACCATTGTTCACAGATCTAAAGTCATAACCTTCTGCTTGCAAACATGAAGCAGAAATAATGTTCTTGGAAAGAGATGGAACACAATAACAATTATTCAATTCCAAAACTAATCCTGAAGGTAAAGACAATGGCATGGTGCCAACAGCGACCGCAGCAACTTTTGCTCCATTGCCAACGCGAAGATCCACTTCGCTCCTCCTCAAACTTCTACTTCTTCTTAGCCCCTGCAACGATTTGCAAAGGTGAGCAACCGATCCGGTATCAAATACCCAAGAATCAGTGGATGAAGTAGCAAGATTGATCTCTATAACATTTATACCTGGAGAGGAAGTCGTACTTCCCTTCTTCTTCTCAAGATCCTCCAAGTACTTTGGGCAGTTCCTTTTCCAATGACCTGATTGCTTACAGTAGTAACAATCTGCATTAGGAGCAGCGCCCTTCTTGACTTGCTTGGCCTTAGAACTGCTCGCGATCTCATCGGGAGCTAACTTTCTTTTGACCGCGCCTTTCTTGACATTGGGCTTGCCCTTGCCTTTCTGCATCATCATCACATGATTGCTGCTTTTCTTAATGCTTTCCTCGGCAGCTTTTAGCATCCCATGCAACTCTGCCAAGGTCTTATCCATGTTGTTCATGTGATAGTTCAGTATGAATGGCTCAAAGCTCGGGGGGAGCGACTGGAGAATCACATCAGTAGCCAACTCTTGGCTAAGGGGAAAACCAAGCTTTTCCAGACTCTCAATGTAGCCAATCATCTTAATCACATGAGGGCTGACGGGATTCCCTTCTGCAAGCCTGCACGCAAACAAGGACTTTGAAGTGTTGAACCTCTCAGCCCTTGCTTGGTTCTCAAACATACCACGCAACCCCACAATGATATTGTAGGCATCTGTGTTCTCATATTGCTTCTGAAGCTCAGAGGACATTGTGGCAAGCATGAGACAGCTCACATCAAGGTAATCATTCGTTTGCTTCTCATAAGCTCTCCGTGCAGCCGCAGGAGCATTATCAGGCAAGTCATCAGGATAATGAGACTCAAGGACATACTCCTTGCGCTCTTGCTTGAGAACAATTCTCAAGTTGCGATACCAATCCATAAAGTTCGTTCCATTGAGTTTTTCTTTCTCAAGAATAGATCGCAAATTAAAAGAACTGGATGCGGCATTAGTTGACATGATCTACAACAAAGAATATGCAAAGTTTAGCACTATGTTTATGTTCATCTTTTATTAAACAATTTAACAAAAGACTCCCACTATGTGTTTTGCAACAAAACTCCCTCTAAGTTACATAGTGGGTCAAGAACCTCATTTCACTAATTCCTAGTGAGCTTTGGCATCACGGCTAGAAAACTAGTGACATGGGTAAGCAACACCTTGCTAATCACATCCCTATGTGACTCTTGCTTGTTGGGTGACATCAACATGCCCCGGCCCCAATCTATGCCCCAAGGTCCAAAACTGTTTTGATAACCTTGTTAAGTAAACCAAATGCTTCCGCATGTAGATGTCCGACATCTACCCCAAATAATGATGATAACCGACGGCACTCTACTTTGGTAGACCTACCATGCGGTGATCATTATCTTTTGGTGCAACATATGGAAGGGCATGAACACCTAATTTTATGAGGGATTCTATCCTACCAAAGCAACATATGACAAAAACATTGCATAAGAATAAGATAGATAATATCACAGATAAACACATTTAACTGTGAAGTAGTATGGCCCAAACAAATGGTGATCTCCATCTCCATGTAGGTGTAGACGATCTCCATCCTCCACATCACTCCTTTAGGCCACCATGCTTGAAAGCTTGTAACCTCAAAACTAGGCTACTACCTATAATAGCTAGAAATTGAAGATTACAAAGATAGATTCAAGCATTAAGGTCGACACGCAGGTCGTTAAATACAATATAGACAGCTAACAATAGCTGAAATAATCATGACACGCAGGCCATGAACGAATGTTACATGCATCACATACATCTCATACATTCCAATAAGATATAGGGCCATACTATTCACGTCATTCTCTGCAAAAACAAGTTAGACGTAGAATCGTATTCTACCTAACGATGTGAACCCAAGACGCTATACAAGGCGGGTACGCACGGCGGTCCCGCTGGCCGGTCAGCGGTCGAGGGGGGGGCCGCCCCCCGCGGGTTTCAGGGCAGCGCCCTGAACACCCTACGAAATTTACAGATCCAATCTATGAAATCGCAATGGAAAAACTATTCGGCACAACCACCTTATGCCGATCCGAGACATTCTCTAGGATGCTAGTTTTTCCACTGGGCCGAGGCCATCAGATCCGTAACCTACTAGTATTCGGCATAACCACCTTATGCCGATCCGAGACAATCTCTAGGGCACTAGTATTCCCACTGGCCCGAGGCTATCAGATTCGTATCCTACTAGTATTCGACATAACCACCTTATGCCGATCCGAGACAATCTCTAGGGCACTAGTAGTGATACAATCTGCGCCTCATCCAACCCCTATTCACCGATTGATCTCATCAACCCGTGCTACCATCGATTCATCACATGAACCGACTGATCTAGACTGTAATAGATCCAATCTACTACAACCGCATATCATCATATGCGCTGATCCAGATCGCAAACTAAGCAAGATGGCTCTGATACCACTGAAGGAACGCGCGTAGGCTACGATAGCAGAAAATAAAAAAATTTCTACCGCGCACACCAGGACATCATGCTAAGAAGGGATCATAGATCGTTACCACTAGACGCGCAGCGCAGCGGAAGAAGAGTTGGAGAAGCCGATCCAACCACGCGCGTCGAGGTAGTAGTGGAAGTAGCCGATCGTCCCGAACAGATCGTCTCCTCCACGCGATCAAACACACCACGAGTAGATCCAATCTGTAGTTTGTTGATGCCGATCAACGCCGCAACGAGCAGCGCCTCCACCGGTATCCACACGTCCGGGGCTGGAACGCCGATCGCGAGTGTACCAGCACTCGCGAGCGGCTAGGGTTTGGCTCGGGAGGTGGCGGCTAGGGTTTTGCTCGGGAGGAACATATGCGTGCATCCCTCAGCCCCCCCGCCTCCAAATATATAGACCTCCTCACTTGGGCCTCGTGGACCGAGGCCCAATAGGAGTCTATCCGGATCTCTATCCGAATTGAGCCCACATCCGAATCACATTCGAATTAGTGTTCCAACCCGTTAAGTGTGCGACCCTGTAGGTTCACGTATACTTGGTCGCGACCCGGAAACACCTTTCCGGTCACCCTGTTAATAGCGGCCTCTAGCAAGACATATTAACCCCAAAGTATACGTAAAGATCATATCGGCTGAACCTGTAATGTTCTCATGTACGAATCCTTTTGCCTCACGATATAGATTAAGCTCAAGGCGAGACCTGTGTCATCCTCTTAATGGCTCAATCACTCTCTCGATTCCGTGATGGATTATAAACTTGTGATTGACTCCTCAATCACATTGGCATGGCCATGCACTTTCATAATCCATTACATCGAGGGGCCCAGAGATATCTCTCCCACAAGGAGGGGCAAATTCTATCTTGATCATTCACATCCCACTACATGTTTCATAGCAAACCCGAAGACTACTTTTATGACTACCCAGTTACGGAGTAGTGGTTAGTAGTCCCAAAATAGGCTACTACGCATGTTGGGAACCATGATGATCTCAAGTCTAACGATTCTACATAAACACTACTTGAGACCAACTAATGACACATGGAATCTCTGCAGTGTCTCATGGCGGGTCTATCCAACATATGTTCACTAACACATGTCCATATTATTGATTTGGTATCTCCATACCATGATCCATGAGACATGATCATCAATCAATACATATGCTGATCTTTGAATCATATATGTTCCTCATATGATATATGATCAGGGATCATTTAGAAATAGCAACATTTTGGCATTAAGAGTCTCATGAATAAGTCACATACTCATTGATCAATAATGATAATGTCTATTTCAAGGAACAAAGCAATGTATCATAAACATAGTATGTGATATATTCAACATCTCCATGTTGCCTCTAGGGCATATCACCAACACTAGCATGGCACTGACCGAGCGGAGGTGACATGCCACCAGGTGCCAGGCGTGCCATGGAAGCCAGGCTGCCAACGTGGCTCGCCGGTCGGTGGTCGTACTCAGGGACCGAGGGCGCCGGCGGTCCCCTGTGATTGCTCACCGGAGTTGATGGCAGCGCTAGAGGGAAGGGAGGACGGCGTTGGGGAGCTCGAGAGAGGCAGTGAAGGTGGGGGCGGGGTGGAGCGAGAGGTGGCAGTGCTGGGGGGTTTATATAGGGTCAGGGAGGGGGAGGCGCGGCAGGATTGCTCGCCAGAAAGATCGGAGAGGTGGGGCAGTTACGGGCAGATGAGGCCGAGTGGGGGAGTGGGGAGGTGGGCATCGGGCGCAGAAAGAGAGGAAGGTGGTTGCAGAGTGGATTACGGCACATGAAGAGAGAAAGTGGCAGTCGGGAAGGGGTGGAATAGTGCAATGGCCATGGCAGTGGCGCGGCCGGAAAAGAAGGAGGCAGGCGCGCGGGGAAGAAGAGATGCCTGATAGGCGGGCTTGGGGTGTCGGCGGGAGAGAAGAGAGACGCGGGGGTGGACGACGCGGATGGCGGCCACGTGACCGATGGAAGGGAATCGAGCAGCTAGGAGAGTTATGTGGGGTGAACGGGGGACATGAGTCGGGGCAGCGACGTGGCCGAGATAAGGCCGGCCACGTGTCAGCCCAAGGGACGGGGAAGGCGGGTTTGAGTCGGTCAGATGGCGGCGACGTGGGCGGATCCCAACTATCCACACGTTGGTCGGAGGGAAAAGGGGTATTTTATTTTCTTTTTGATTTGTAGAAAACCCAGGAAAAGAGAAATAAAGCTTAGAAAATAGCAGAAAAATCCAAATAAATCCCAGAAAATTCCTATAATTCTAAAACAATGCAAGGAACTCAAATAAAATTAACTAAACTCATTTTGATCACATTTTTTCCCAATCTTTAACAATTTAAACTAAGCTAAAAAAGAAGAAATTAAATTCCAGAAAAAATGTCGGGCCCCCGGATTTCCAAACCCGGACCCTCTGTGTGTTTCTGCACTAGTCCCAGATCAAAGCTAGTGCACACAGTTAAACAGAAATGATTCATGACCAACAACGTATTTATTACAATTATAAAGAGTACTGACCACCAGGTCTCATTATTACATTAGAGGTTTCAAGACCTCGCACAATCAAAACACAGCGGAAGCAAAGATAAACTCGGTGAAGACCCATCAATACGCCACAGGCAATTGACTGGGGAAGCGCGACCTAGAACTCCTGGAATCCTTCGCCGAATCCACCCGCAAAGAAGTCGTAGCCGCCTTCTTGAGCTTCGTACTCCTCTGGTTATTATTTTTGAGTGTAGCATGTGAGTACATAAAGTACTCCGCAAGTCTTGGGAAAAATGCAATAGATGCAAGGCTTGACAAAGGAAGGCTATATGGTTCTTTTGCACAAAGCAATATTTGAAATCTCAATTATTACTAATTATTTTCGAAGGCATCAATTTAATAAAGTAAATGATTTTAACAGAACTAACAATTATTCCCTAGTGAAGGTTCCATCTACCAACACTAGATTAATCAATTTGATCAAGTTACTTACTGCGGGTTACATCCACCCTCTCTGGCTCCAACCGCCAGGATACCCTTCCGAGAGTTTCCTCCACTCTCGAAATACAAAACTTTTGATTTTAAAACAAAACCAGAAATCTACCATGTGAATGCATTCCTTGCCCGCCCTTGACCGTGGGCACGGCTATTCGAATAGTTTTACACTCTGCAGAGCTTGTACAACTTTACCCACAAGAGATAATTTATCCTAAAAGTCAACACGCTTCCTTTGGCATGAGACCCAGATAAAATATCACAAAGCCTTTACCTTACTCTAATCTAGCTAGATACCACCCGCTGAGGTTTCACCGCAGAAGGGTTAAATCCGCCCAATCTGAAGCCCCCTCTTGCGCCATATGAGTACAGTAAATCCCTGTCCCTCACTGTGAATAACTAGTCCATCCCTGGCATCCACTTTCCGCTGGTGGCACCTAAACTAGACTATCATAAGTTAGTCAGCTAGGTCATACCCATATAGACTTGTGGCTGTACGGTTAATGCTCAGTTTGGACAAACACAAGCGTCGGTCCTTAATTGACTAGGGTGGAACATACACTTAACAAGTTCTCGTGCTTACTGCACCAACCCAAACAGCCATCCACCCTAATCTAAACCAACTTTCACATTTTTATTTTATTTTGAAAGATCAGTGGCAACTCCAATTACCACTACATTTATAAACACAAGGGTCCAGTCATAATTTCCCATTTTCAAGATTTTCCAAAGTTTTAGATAGCATGACTAAGCATTAACCTACCAGACTATTGTTCACAAATGATTATAATATTCTCAATACTGAGACAAGGGAAATTTCTAGGGTTACAATGGTACATGGCATTCAAATTCAATGGAGGGTATAACAAGGTTGGTTTAACTAACACCTTAAGATTGAACTAAAGTTTTATGTAAATAGCAATGCACATAATTTGAAATAATTAAAACATTTTGAAATCATAGGTTGCAAGATGACCAAAGGAGACTTGCCTTCTTGTGCATTGGTTGGTCCCTCTTGCTGCGGTTCGACAAACTCTTCGGCGACGTCGGATTCTACGTGTGAAACGACAAAACAAACAAAACAAATACAAATAAAATTCAATTAAACTCCAAAAACTGCAAAACCAGAACCAAAAGATAGAGCTCAATTTTAGATGAATTTAGGAAAAAGAATCGAGTCAATTGGAGTTCGGACGAAAGAGAACGAGCGATCCAAAGTTTGCTGGGCGAGAGAATGCTGGAAATTTACAGATGTTACTGTTCACCCAAGAGCAATTTTTGGAAAGGAGGCTAGCGCTGGCGAGAGGAGACATGGGAGATGAATCCAACTAGCAAAATGGGTTGCTAGGGACCCAAGGCACACATAGGAAGCGATGGCACGCCAAACGGAGAACGATGACGGCACGGGCGGCTACAACGACATGGGTAGGAGGGAGGAATAAAACTCGGGCATAGGACATGGAGGTGTAGGGTGAGCACGGGCTAGAACGCGGCTTGGCGAAGCTAGGAAAATTGTCGGCTCGGTCAGAAACCCACTGGAGACGGCGCAATCGACGTTTGAACGACGTCGGGAAGGAAAAAGGAAAAACTTAATATCTTGGTGCTCGATGAACGAAATCTAAAACCACTTGGAGGGTAGCTACCTGGGATGGTTTGGCACAAAGTGACGCGAACGGATTGGTGAAAACATCACCGGGTAGATGGGGACACGAGATGCCATTGGCGGCTATGGCGAGGTTCGGAGGCAAAAATTTGTGGAGGCTTTTCGGGGGAAAGGAAGTGAGCACGGCGTAGAACGCGATAAGACAAGTCTAAGAAAAATTACGACAAGGGTTGAAGCTTACCGGAGGTGACGAATCGACGCCGGGAGTCACAAACGGCCATTTTCGCGGAAAGCTCAATTCCTGACAATTGGCTCCACGAAAAATTAAACAAAATGGTAGAAAAATTTCTTAGAGTCTAGGACACAATATGACGCGAACAAAAATTGAAGCGCTTACCAAAAAGGGTGTACGCGCCAAGGTACAGTTTTAGTGTCTGGGCCTGACAAGGTCGACGAAGACTCGGGGGACCTTTAGGTGATGGCGACGGAAGCACGATGTAGAACGCGTCGAGGCAAACTCAACGGTGCAAACGGCTCGATCAAAGGATATCGGATGGTGGTGGAACACGACGGAGAAGACATTCAACGACCGACGGATTGACATCGGCGTTCCGAGCAAACGGAGAGGAGTTAGCGGGTGAGGTTTGTGGCAAAACGAAGAGGAGAACATGAGGAACGCAGTGCTCACCTTGGTTGTGGTGGAAGATGCACGGTCGGCCTGTAGCGAGGAGAGAAGCGGCAACACGGTTTGGCCATGGTGCTCCGGCGATGCTCCGGCGAAACTCCGGCAAAGGCGAGGGGAGCACCATGTAGAACGCGGAAAGACAAAGCTAATGGTGTGACCAAATGTGGCGGATCTCCACTGTAGGAGGCGCAATCGGCCGAAGAACGCCGTTTTGTTGGCGAGAGAAAAATGCCGATTACGGCGAGGAGAAAGGGAGAGAGGCCTTGAGATTTCAGAGGCTTGGTGAGAATGAGGAGAGACACCCGGTGCTCCCTTTTATAGGCGTGGAGGTGGACCGGATGGGGAGATCCGCGAGGGAATGTCTTTCGGTGGCATGGCATATTCCCGCGAAATTGGTGCATGAAATTGGGGGGTAAGGCTAGGAATGGAAAGCTCTTGATGAGAGGATTCAAATGCATTTTGTTGCGCAAGAAATGGTTGAGAAAATCTTGAGTTCTAGAAGTTTCAAAATCTTATTCATGGCGCTGCGCGCACGGCTCGGCTCTGGAGAACGTTTCGATGGAAGAAGATGAATAGTGGAGGAGAGAGAAAATAATAATAAAATAATAATTGTTTTTCCGAAGAAAATAAAATAAATTCGAAAAAATCCGAAAATTTCCACAAACAACCTTAGAACCCGAAAATACCAAATAAAATAATTTCAGATTTAATTGAAGTATATTTTGACAATTAAAACTATTTTTACTTTCTAAGCTTTAATTTAATCCAAATAAATTCAAAAACTCCAAAAATTTGAAATTGGATAGAAATGGATAGATTGGAATTTTATATGAATTTAGAAATTTGAATGGGCTCAATCGGAATTAAAATGAAGAAATACGATCTTTTGGAAGTTTAAAAGGAGAGAAAAACAATAAACTGATTTTCTGGAATTATTTTTGAACTGAAATGACATCATCAAGGGGAATGATTTTCAGAGGAATTATTTTTCTATGGAAAAAGAAATTTATGATGTTAGGGTGACGTCAACAGAGATTTTGATTTTCTGGCCGGATTATTTTTCAACAGGAAAAGGGTTTTATTCACTTGACAGGTGGTACCGGCTTTTGTGGACTGGGTCCGTAAACCGGGGAGAAGGCTGAGGTGGCACGCAGTTGGTGTAGCGCTTGCGTAGCTCACGGCTGCTGAGGTGGCGCACGGGGACTGAGGGCATCAGCGGATGACGACGCTGCTGGGGTCGGCGAGGGGTGCGCGAGAGGGAGGAGGACACGGGGAGTTACGTGCACCTTGGCACGACACTCGGAAATTTTCGGTAGAGGGGCGGGGATGCGCGCACGGGTCTGGCGAAGGTGGAGGCGACGAACGGTTATCGGTTACACCAAAGTTAAGGTCGGCGCAAAGATGAGTAAAGAGGGAGATAAGCGGGGTTTAAAGTGGGGAAATGGTGGAGGTTAAATGCGGGAGTGATTAGACTTTCAATTGTAGCAAATGCTCGGGCTAACGAGAAGAAACAGCCAAATTCAAGAGCTCAGGCGGGGCATTAATGGTGGCGGTGGAAGGTTGAAGAAGGCAAGAAGAAAGAAGAAGCTGACAGGTGGGGTTGGGCTGTCGGCGAGAGGGAAGAGAGAGGAGGAAGAAGTGTACGGTCGGACGAATGCCACGAGGCGAAAGAGAAATCAGGGCCATCGGATTAAAATGAAGGGGTAAGTGAAGGCGGGTGGCTGAGATTAAACCGGGCGGGGATGGATTGAATCAGGGAGCGACACGTGATGGCCGAGTAGAGAGGTTGAGGATTAAATTTGATTTAGATTTTGAAATAAAATTTAGATAACTCCAAATAAAACTCAGAAAATCACAGAAAATCCAAATAAAATTCAAATACTTTAAAATAATTAATTTGAAATTAAATTTTTCAGGAAGAGGATTTTTGGGATGTTACAAAAAATAACAAATAAATTTTGAAATTTTGGGATGTCACACCTAATTTTTTATGTTTATTGTTTGTTTGAACTTTTAAATATAATAAATTTGCTTGAAAATTTATGAAAATTTTTGTACAGCCTCCTGACGTAACGTACCTTATAGTATAATTTTAGGGTGATTTTATCCATTGTGGATGTTGCTTAAAATTCATAAAAGTTTGATATTTTTATGAGTTTCAACATATAGCAAACAAGCTCTAAAAATTACAAAATTTCATGTGAAGCCTCCTGATGTAATCATAGTTATTTGTAATTTTTTAAGAATTTTTGTGGTCAGAATTTGTCATGTTTATTCATGTTAATTTAATCATGAATTTATGAATATTTCATATTTTTTACAATTTTATACATTAGTACTTGTACAAGTAAAAGTAATTATACTAGTACAAAAAATGCATCACACTGGTTGCGATATAGCTCACACATCTAAGCCACTGCTACCTCCTCGTCGTGTCTGCCTCCCCGTACGTGCCCTTGTCTTCAGTTGAACACAAGCATGTCTCGTGGGATACATCAATTGGTCCGGTTCAGAGGAGGTATAGAGACCGTTCTATTTGCTCAGTGGTTGGCAGTGGTCCAGTAGGCTCAGGTATAGTAGGCTGGGTCCGGTAAGGGTCGAAGTCTTCCACCTGAAACATATCGAACTGCAAGTCGCCCGCAATAATGTCGTGCACAAAGTTCTCTAGAAATCCCTCTCATGCTACAAAGGAGCTCTCGTCTTGATCGTACGATGTGGCAGTGAAGCCGGAGGAGCTCTACCCACCGAAGCGTCCGAACCCTAGGTATGCTACGAGCGCTGAGCTTTGCCCTGCGTACGCTGCAAATCCTGGCACCATGTAGTGCTCTCTGGAAGCATCTGAGAGGCCCGTGTCATCATCGGTGCACTCGTCATCATCCCCACGTTGAATTGGAGGCTGCAAGATGAAACGATATTAGTCACAATAAATATTTCGGATGCACAATGCGAATATCATACCTCCTGAATGTGCAGCGATGATGAACAATGGGGAGTGGTAGTCTGTGCAGGTGGTGCGGACATCAAAAGTGATGCATCTCGGCGACAGACCTACGGCGGGAGAATGCCATGATGTTAGTGGAACGCAAGGCCTAATAGGAAAACAAAATGTAGGTTCGTACGTCAGTTACCTCCTCATCAATACGGCGCACAAATGATCGGTGGCTAGTACTACGACACCAAGTAGACTTAGTAGATTGCGATGGCCAACCAGACTCGCTAAGTCGCGATGACCTGGCAGGTAAGCATGGTGCCTCCGCAGGGTGGCTCATGTGCACAGTGTGATCCATGGAATGGCTGCAGCTTACGTTGTACACTATTTTTTGGCCTTACTTTAGGATGAGCTTCATAGTCCTCTGCAGAGTCGGTGGTGTCTCTAGGCTACTGATGGCGGTCTCTAACACGCTTGCAATGTACTACGCCTGCTCCAACTGAAGTGACATACGAAACAAGTTCAGTAATGACCAGTACGAATTTTTTGAATGAAACAATAAGAAATTTGAACTGTGTTACAAAGCACTATGGGGATCAATCGAGCATTGCAGACTTTACTCGTGCATGATCTGCTCGGGGTGATCTGGAAGAGGAATGCCATGATGACATTGAGGTGTGCCCTGTCAGTCCATGCTGTTGTCCACTATTGCTACAGTGCCCGCCAGTCCGTCCCATGCCGACCAGCCCTTGATTATCTACATTTCCAAAATCATTGATGTTAGATAGCAAGACATACAGAGTGTACATCGTAGTCGGATGGAGTTTGACTCATCAGTATATGGCTTGCGGTAGGGATCTGCCATCCAGAGGGGGCACGGCCTGGTGCAAACCAAACTATCGCATCATGTGCTATCGCGTAAGCCTCCACCATCTACGAGAACTCTAGATGGTGTGTCGTCACCCATGGCTCCACGTTCTGTAGGCATTGCAGCGAAAGCCCACGCGGCGATACACGATGCATAGAATCTACAATCCACGGACCTCATATGATGTCACTGTTATGCAACAACTCAAACTCATTGTACCATAGCAAGTAGCACCTCGACGCTTTGCCCTTCGCTCGTCGTAGATGGGCAGCAGTGCACTGAATGCCCATAGTGGTCCTGTCTATCAGGTTGGCGAACTCGCCGAACGGGCACACTGGCGTCACGATGGTCGGACGTCCGATAGGGAAGTGCTCCCAACTCCATAGCTGCAGGAGCACGTAGCAGATAGCCAGATTGGGGTACCAGCAGTGGCGCGCTAGCAAGCGTCACATAACCCCCGATACGTGGTGCACAGAATCGCTAATCCCCAGCTGTACAGAGAAATCGCCTCAAACTCTGCATCCACCAAAGACTCGATGAGGCCGATGAACTCAGCATTGCACATATTGCTCCAACCAAAGAGCTGAATAAGAAAGCGAGGATGTGCATCCTGATGACCTCCAGCGGTGCATCCTACGGGCACACACTGAAATTGTTCAACCAAATCCAAGGGACACCATATGCACTCTCCGGGATAGGCCGACTGAACCAGTCCGCCAGCCTGTCTTTCCAGTCGACTGGTGTAGGGGCTGGAACAAATGTATCACCCCTAAGAGGGAGACCGATCAAGAACACCATATCCTACAAAGTGACCTTCATCTTACCCCACTGAAAGTGGAATGTGTGCATCTCAGTCCTCCATCTATCCACCAGTGCCGCGAGCAGGCTGCTGTCGATGGTGAACTCATGTTCAGTGGAGACCAGCCTCGCAAAGGGCAACAAGTGTAACATCCAGAATTTTGCAAGTTAAAAATATGGATTTTTTAAAAAAGCTTTTCTTGCAATTTGCTGGTGTTCAAATTTCTTCTAAATATTTATTTGAAATCTTTTTGAGTTTTGAGGCATGCAAATTAATAATCATGGGTAATCTCAAATACAAATAATGATCATGTAAATAATAAAAATGGAAAATGACATTGCAGATCATGAACTCAAATACTAAAATCTTGAATTCAAATTTAGGAATAATAAAATGAAACCAAAAAGAATATTAAAACATATCTCTAAAAGGTTGAGCCAAAAAATTCCATCCTTTAATTTAATTAGCATACAAAACCCATGTTTGGACTTTCAAACTATGCATCAATGTGGTAAAGCAGGACATGTCGCACAACTATTTCCTCCATTACGACAAGTTGAGCAAGAAGCATGCTTCACATGTGGGCAAACTGGTCATTACTGCTACAATTGCCCAGTTCCCTACTGTTCATACTACAAGAAATATCATTACCCGGACGACTGCCTCACGAACCTAATAGCTTGTAGACGTTGTGGAGAAAAAGGGCATGAGAAAAGTCAATATACTACAAACTGCCCCAACTGTGAAGAAGACCACTCGCCAGGAGAATGCCCAATGATGAAGGTCACATGTTTTCTCTGTGAAGGACAAGACCACTCCCCCAAAGATTGCTCCCTGAACTTGCTGCTTACGAAGGTAGACGAAGTGCAAAGGATGAGTCTCCAAATCACCATAGGACTCGTCATGCCTAAAACAAGAAAAGATAACTAATGTCAGTTGTCATTTTATTATAAGGGGGGTAGCAAGAATAGACAAGAATGTTGGAGAACTACTATGATGTATAACTACTGTGGAGAAGCAACGACTTGTATTAAGACTAATTAGACCAGTATAACCAGATTCACGTAGTCAAGAATCTAATGGTGATGATGATACCAATTGCCCGAGAGCTTAAATTACAAAGTTTAACAAAAGGAAGAATAAAGATCACTCCCTTCTTTTTTGCCTCCTTTAAGTGCAGATTCTCTTCCTTCCGTCTATGCCAAGGAAAAGATTGATACATTGAGTAAAACTTTAGAAGCTATTGCTAGCCAGTATAACCCCACTTACATCTTTCTGCTTTATCGGAATCTCGGGGTCGAGATTCATTTATGGGGGTAGGTTTGTAACATCCTAAATTTCGCAAGTTCAAAATATTCGGGGGCACCAAAAGTGCTCCAAGCATCACATTTATTCATAAGAAACTGGTTTGAGAAGCCATGGTGGAAATGACTTGTATATTTTAGTACGATTATTTTATGCTCCTGAAAAACCTAAAATACTTAGCTATCTGGGCGGATGGTTCGGGGGTATGATGCAGCGGTGCACGAGAGTGTGGTTAGTGGTAGATCCGTCCAGATAATTCTAAGGACCGAATCTTGTCATGACCTCCTGGTAATACAAGTACAACCAAAAGTCTATAAAATACAACTTGGCTTAGTAGATTTACCGAACCCTGAAAGTCATATCATCCATGGAGGAGGTGAGGTAGTGCAAGTGGCTGTCTGTGTGACAACTTGAACGGGACACTCGCATAGGGTGAAGTTTTCCACGGCGCGCTAGCAGTGTGGGTAGCCAGCTGCTAGCCGCATAGGGGTAGAACATCCCGCACAACTTATGGGACCTGCTGCAAGCGAGATAAGCCCATATAGGTGAGATGGTGGAAGGGGTGAGGTACTTTGAACGGTTATTGTGATGGTTTACTCAATTGTACAGCTAAGGAATCGTGTGGGGGCAACGAGCGAACTGTCTCTTATGGGTAAAGTGTGCAAACTCTGCAGAGTCAAAACTATTCGAATAGCCGTACCCACGGTTAAGGGCGGACATGGGAATTTAACCAGATATAGTTCTATTTCGAAAACTTTGTGGGTGGGATGGGAAAAGTGGTGAGCAGTAGAAAGCCTTGATTTGTGTTGCCTTGAGTGTCGTCCCAGTGATAAGGTAAGCGGTTATAACGCTGAAAGGTTAGCATATGGTGCAGAAACCATGTAAAGTTGGATGGAATTTGGATCACTATTATTACTGCATTCTTTCACACATTATGATTTAGTTCAAACTGCTAGGTCGCAGGAAATTTCTATGTATCTTATTTCAATAGCAATTTATGGCAAATAAAATAACTTGAGCCTTTCCTTGATAAGCCATGCATGTTATCTATTTGCATCCTGTGTATTGGCTCGCGGAGCACGATGGTTTGTGCTCACCCTCGCTCACTCAATTAATCCAGAACCAGGAATCAGATCACAACGCTTCAGCATTTCACTCGGTCATGATGGTGAAGAAAATGAAGATGTCTAGAACTAGGTCGCGAACCCCCAGTTGGCTGCCTATGGGCACGTCCTGAGGGTCCCATCTGTGTGCTTCGTTTTCCGCTGATGCAATTTATTGATTTTGGCCTGATAGGCCCATGAGTAAGTCTATTATTATATTTACGCTTCTGCATGATATGTATTTTGATGTTTAGTACTGTATCTGTGAGCACTATCTACTGATCCAGAGAATAGTGCGGTGGAATCACAGATGATTCTGGATTGTATAATCCGGGTCCTACAGGGCTGGTATCAGAGCATATCGACTGCAGGTCATAACCTAGTTAGCCTGGCCGTTAATTTCATGACTAGAATTATTTCTTCAAAGTTCTATTTCCAAAAATATATGTTGTATTGCTCATTCTCATCTCTCTTAGATGATTACCCCTCATCTATATGCTACCTTAGCTAGTATTACTTCCAAGGCTCTCTTACCCCAAAACCAAAATGACAAAAATCCAATACCCTCTTGTAAGCTCTCTTTAAAAATCTCCTTTGGGCCAAAAAAACAATACTTAAATTGGAAACTCGATTTCAAAAAAAATGTTCTCTTTTTCTTACCCCTACTTCAAAAATTTAAGATTTGGAACGTCGAAGATGTTCATGAAGATAAGATGGTCTCATTTTAAACGAACTATGAAAATGAACCCTGTGCCCTTTTATGTGCTCCCCGAGTAGACGTTGTACTATCGCCGGATTTTACTTGGGCCCTATGTACTGCCTTCTTGCACTTGGGCATTATATTTCACAGTCACAGGAACAACTTGTTTTAAAAAGTTTGTGTGATTTATGTGCCTCCCCAGCTTCCAGGGTGTACTCTTTTAAAGTTATAATGGGTTTAGTATACCTTATCTCTACGATTTAATACTCATCTTACGCTATGCCCTCTCACTTTTTCTGGAAACCCTACCAGGTCCAATGATTGGAGCCGCAAATAGCCAAGCAAAGGCGATCATGGACAAATGAAGAGCTCTCAACCTTCCAATAGTTAGAAAAGAAACAACCTCACCAAGGAAGCAGCAACTAGAAGACTCAACTCCCATCAGGATTCAAGACTCAAATCACTAGTTTGTTGTCTTTTTCTCCGTCCTTACCCGAAGGACCTGAAGATCAAATCCGTACTAATCAGGCTAATGGATGGAAGCAAGACAACTACCTCTTGTAGAAGTAAGAAAAGAGGACAAGTAATTGATGCTCGCCCTAACCCTAACCATCCATACAAGCAATCCCATAGCTTCACACTATAAGGGAAATTAAAGAGAAGCCATCACACATGAGATAATAGTAGCCCTACACTAAGTAAATCTCGAAAGGATGCCACTTGTTTCTATGCAAGGCTACTAGGCACCGCTCCAGAAAGTGCCCTCAGAAGAAGTAAGGCAAATATTTCAACTGTGGCAACCTGGGACATTACGCAAAGAATTGCCCCCTTAAGAGGAAAGAAAAACAAGGAAAGGATGCTATCACAATCAGCTTCACCTCCAACGAAGAAAACCCTATCAACTCCGAAGAGGAACAAGGTGCACCTGTCAAAGTTCTGCCACTAGACCAGAAAGCTTCACTAAATAATATATGCATCGAATGTGGTAAAGCAAGACATGTCGCACAACTATGCCCTCCATTACAACAAGTTGAGCAAGGAGCACGCTTCACATGTGGGCAAACCAGTCATTACTGCTACAATTGCCCAGTTCCTTACTATTCATACTGCAAGAAATATCATTACCCGGACGACTGCCTCATGAACCTAATAGCTTGTAGGCGTTGTGGACAAAAAGGGCATGAGAAAAGTCAATGTACTGCAAACTGCCCCAACTGTGAAGAAGACCACCTGCCAGGAGAATGCCCAATGATGAAGGTCACCTGTTTTCTCTGTGAAGGACAAGACCACTACCCCAAAGATTACTCCCTGAACTTGCTGCTGACCAAGGCAACCGAAGTACAAGGATGAGTCTCCAAATCGCCATAGGACTCGTCATGCCTAAAACAAGAAAAGATAACTGATGTTAGTTGTCGTTTTATTATAAGGGGGTAGCAAGAATAGACAAGAATGTTAGAGAACTACTATGATGTATAACTACCCTTGAGAAGCAACAACTTGTATTGAGACTAATCAGACCAGTATAACCAGATTCACGGAGTCAAGAATCTTATGGTGATGATGATATCAATTGCTCGAGATCTTAAATTACCATGTTTAACAAAAGGAAGAATAAAGATCTCTCCCTTCCCTTTTGCCTCCTTTAAGTCCAGATTCTCTTCCTTCCGTCTATGGCAAGGAAAAGATTGATACATTGAGTAAAACTTTAGAACCTATTGCTAGCCAGCATAACCCCACTTACATCTTTCTACTTTACTGCAATCTCAAGGTCGAGTTTCATTTAAGGGGGGTAGGTTTGTAACATCCTAAATTTCGCAAGTTCAAAATATGGAATTTTTTTTAAAAGCTTTTCTTGCATATTGCTGGTGTTCAAATTTCTTCTGAATGTTTATTTGAAATCTTTTTGAGTTTCGTGGCATGCAAATTAATAATCAAGGGTAATAAAAAATACAAATAATGATCATGTAAATAGTAAAAATGGAAAATGACATTGCAGATCATGAATTCAAATACTAAAATCTCGAATTCAAATTCAAGAATAATAAAATGAAACCAAAAGGACTATTAAAACATATCTCTAAAAGGTTGAGCCAAAAAATTCCTTCTTTTAATTTAATTAGCATACAAAACCCAAGTTTGGCATTCAAAAATTTATATATACAATTTATAGCAAAATTTAAATAAAATCAAAATTAGAGGACTATTAGATTTTGTATCTAGACAATTGAACCAAAACATGAAATAAAATTTCAAGAATTCAAATCAATAATCTTAATTATGAAATAGAAATTCAAATTCAAGATTCAAAATTTCAAAAACTGCTAAAGCTTCCCATTTTCTCTCATTCTTTTCACAACTTCTCTCTCTTACACGTGGGCCCCACTCCTTTTCTTTCTTTCCTTCCTTTTTCTTTCCTCCCTCTCGATTTCCTTCTCTGCCCAGCGGGCCCGACTCCTAGGCACCCCTCTTTTCTTCTTCTCCCTCCTCCCATTCTTCTCTTTCCCCCGACACCTCCCTGCTCTGCGCCTGCTTCGTCCCTGTGGCAGACATGCACCCGCACCCTCCTGCCACTGCCCACAGTCTCGTCTGCCACCCCATGCCCTGCAGCCACGCCCCATCGCATCATCATGCCCTGTGCCCCACACGTTGCGCACGAACGTTGTGCACGCCGCGCTCTGCGCCCCTCGCCTGGCCATGCCCGTGAGCCTGCCACCTCACCTCCCACTGCAGCTATAAGTGTCCTTGGCCCCTCCCACACTTCCTGCACAACCCCTTTTCTCCCCAAGCTTCTTCCTACCATCCCAGGCCGAGCGCCCCACGCCCGTGAGGCCATCGGCCGCCACCTCTTCTCGGCAATCCAGCCGTCTCGATGATTCTCCCCAAAAGCGACTGCGTCACGACGTGTCTCCGCTCCCTAGCTACTACCCCTCCAAGTTAATCGGATTTTTGTGCACCGGAGCTCACGCATTGCCTCTCTTCCTCACCACCGGCCGAATGCACCTCCACCGCCGTTGTCCCTCTGCAGCTGAGCTCCCTCCGATTCCTCGCTTTGGGAGCAACTACTCAGCATCCTGAAGCTCTCCCAACCACCGGCCGGCGCCCTCCACCACCCGAGCTTCCCCTCCATGGCGACCCGACCGTGCCGCCCCTGGTCTCCGCCGCTAGCTCACCTCGGCCCCTCTCCCGCTTGGCGAACTCCTTGGTAAGCCTCCCCTGAACCCCCTAATGCCATGTGTGCTTCAATTTCCCTTCTCCTCGCCGTCTTTGTCGTCGCCCTGAGCCTACCTCGCCGCCAACCGCTTCGAACTGCCGCACGCCCACGTCGCCATCGCCCCGACTAGTGCGCCACCTCCCGGGGCCCCCTCACCTTCCCCGCAACCCATTTTGCCGGTCAATGCCACGTCCCCGGCCACCGCCTGCCGCCGGCGAGCCTGGCGCCAAGCGTCGGCCATTTCCTCTGTTTTGGCCTCTACCACTCCTCGGCTCTTATTATTTGCCATGCCTTCTCTGTCAGCCTAGGCATCCCACCATTTGGCTAGACCGAGCGCGTGTTAACACTCACAGCCTTGAGGTCCTGAGTTTGATTCCGCAGGCCGAACCTTTTTTCTTCTTCTTTTATTTTGATTTTCTTTAATCCAATGCAATTAAGAAAAATTAAGGAAAATTAGGAAATAATCCATGGAAGCAAGTAAATATAACTAGGATGTAAATGAGATTATTTAATATTTAAATTTGGATTAGTTATCATATATGAATAATTAATATGGTTTGAATTATTAACTCAAAGACTAATTACTAATGAAAGGCATTAATAAAGAAAAATGACTTTGGTGAAATGTCCAAAATTTAATAAAGACTACCCTTAATTATAATTAAAATATATGCCCTAACATTTAACATGCCGCCATTAAATAAATCTCAGTAGTATATTTTGCTAAATAGCAAATATTGAAATATGACCCTGTATACGACAAGCTAGGACCATTATTGCCTCACATTTATTTAAACCAGTTGCAACATTCAGATTATAACAAGACTCTAAAATACTTAGAAGGAACAAGCCTCCGCTCTCATAGCCTTTACCAACAAATTTTCTGAACTTAGACACTACAATTTTATTTGACCAAAAACTAGCTTATAACCATCCTTGCATAGGAGAGAACCACTAGCGAGGTTCTTCTTTATTGTAGGAGCATGTTGCATGTTTTTCAAGCAGACAGTCTTCCCTGAAGTAAGCTTCAAATCCACCATGGCAACACCAAGAACAGAAGCATGTGACCCATTTCCTATTAGGACGGAGGAAGCCCCTGCTGCCTGGTAAGAAGAAAACAAGGAAATATCAGAACATATGTGAACATTAGCACCAGTATCAACCCACCAATCAGTGGATTGACATGCTAAAAAGACAACAGGTGAATTACCATACCCTTCTGAAGTTAAGGCCTCGCCTATGATCATGTTAACATCCTTTTTCTTTGGTTGTTCACCATCTTTGATCTTGCGGAAGCGATAGTCCTTCGCCATATGACCGTCTTTTCTTCTCACAAAGTAGGTGTTGTCCCTCAAATCCTTTATTCTCAGTTTTCTTCTCAAAGCTAGTTGTCTTATTCGGTTTGTTGGATTTGTACTTCTTTGCAATAGTCTTTTTCTGTATGACATTTGTATTGTTTTGGCCAGAGGTGCTAGGTGCATCTTTTGCTCTTACTTTTTCTTCCACATCAAGGGTTGCAATGAGATCCTCAAGAGAAATCTCTTCCCTCTTATGTTTCAAGCTAGTACAAAATCCTGCCAAGAGGTGTGAGAGACCATGTGGAGGTATCTCCATTTTTGTGATGAGTAATTGACTTTTGTTTTGGGAAAATTGAGTTTGATTTGAGCTCTCTATGCGTCGTTGGATCAGACGGGCGCGGGAACAATCGGATACGGTCCGAACATTCTCCTCGTATACAGTCGGACGAGCGCAGGGATGATCGGCTCGGTCCGAACGCACGCGGGAACGATTGCAGCAGTTCGAACGTTCTCATATGCGATCGAACGGGCGTGGGGAGTGATCGGCTCGGTCCAAACGCACGCGGGAACGATCGGAGCGGTCCGAACATTCTCATATGCGGTCGGACGGGCATGGGGAGCGATCGGCTCGGTCCGAACGCACGCGGGAATGATCAGAGCGGTCCGAACGTTCTCGTATACAGTAGGACGGGTGCGGGGAGCGATTGGAACGGTCCGAACGTCCTTGGTTGCGATCGGAAGAGTCCGAACGCACTCGGTTGCGGTCGTAAGCAGTCGGAAGCGTCCGAAAATCGTGAACGTGATCGTTTGATCTGTAGGATTGATCGTTTGAGCTGAGAATCGGTCGTATGGCTTTGTGGTGAAGTCGTAGACCTCGTGCATTGGATGATTCATCATTTCGACCGATCGGAATGCAGTTTTTGACTGTGTGGTTTATTATTTGAGCTATGGTGCAGATGTTTGTACACATTGTGTTGTGCGATGCTATGTGATGTGTTTCTTGTCCGTGATGGCTGCAGGACGTCGAGGCGGAGTCGTGGTGAGACACGAGGTGACCGGACTAGGCGCAGGTGGTGTTGAGGTTAGAACGGTCGGGATGTGTTGAAGACGGCGGAGACTCGAGGTGGTTGCGAGGCTTAGACGACAAGGAGCGCGGAAGCTTCCCGGAAGGTGCAGGAGGGGCGAATCGGTAATTTCGCAAGGCTGCACAAGCGGGAGCGGGCTCCGTTGGAGTTAGCGAGCGTAACGGGGTGGAGACCCGTTAGCCAAGGGCTATATAAAGGAGGGAGTGGCTGCATGCCCCCTTGTGGATTCAATGGCTTTAGGAGAGAGTTAGGGTTTTGTGAGTCAAAAGAGGCTTTGGAGGTGGTTTTACCTTTGAGTCTTTAGTTGGTGAGAGTGGGTGGAAGGCAGCAGAGGGTGTCTGTGCTCTGTCCCCCCTTCGATGTGTTCTTGAGTGGCTCTCTTCCTCCAAGCATGTAGTGTGAGTTCTTGAGGATTGAGAGGGAGAGGATGGATTGAGAGTCTTGTAATCATTCCTCTTGTTCTAATGTCCATGCGTATCGGGACTCCTCTGTAATCCTTTCTTGAGTTGGAATGAAAATCTGAAGTTTTCTCCTGTGCTCCCAGTTCTGTTCTTCGTTTCTTCCTTTTGGGTGATTTTCCTCTTTTTGTGATTTGAAGTTCTTTCTTGCTGGGAAGGCCCAAAATGGGTTGCTCTATGTTGGGATGATGCCTCAAGATCATTTGATCAAGTTTCCCAAGAGCAAACTTTGTTTAATCTCAAATTTCATGTTTGGGACTTCTTTGTTCTTCATTTCCTCTTCTAGGGTTTTGATGATTTTTGTGTTTCCCTTCATGAGAAAAGGTGAAACTTGGCATGCAGAGTCTTATGGCTATTAATTAGCTATCCTCAAAGTTTCGTGGCCAAAGGATCAATGGTTAGATGGGGATTTGAGTTTTTGGGTAGCTCTCTGTATTTTTCAAGTTCTTGGCTAATCTCTGAATTTCTTGTGTTCTTGCTTAGTTCCCATGTTGTTTGAGGCCCTAAAGGTATTTATAATAGTACCTTGATGTCTCTCTCTGGAAAGATCAGAAGTATTCCTTTCGTTTCCTTGATTTAGCCAAAAATCCGAAGTTTCAGAACTTCTGTCAGCCTGCTCTGTTTGCTGTCGTGCGGTACTACCGCTCCTCGAGAGGTACTACCGCTCGGCACAGCGGTACTACCGCTTGCAGTCAAACCTGCTCTGAAATTATTTTTCTTGGCTGTTTCTTTCTAGATCTGGTTTAGCCTTGTTGCTGTGTCTTCCAGTAGTGCCTATCCTCTTTCTTCATAGCTTCCATAGCTATTGGAGAAAAAGCATAAGTGTGGATTCTTGAGGGGCGAATTTAAGTTTTAGAAAGCGATATTCACCCCCCTCTGTCGCCATTTCGGTCCAACAAGGTGGAAAGTTTAGCAACAATGCCCGCAGCCACAATCTTTGGAGGCAACACATAGCCTAGGTGCGCAATCTCACCGACTAGTAGCTGGAGATCATGAGCTTGTCCAACTATGGACTTAGCCTCATCCATACTAAAGTCAAAAAATTTCTCACACATGTAGAGCTAGTAACCTGCCTCTGCCTCTTTATATTTGTGCTCTAGTGCATCCCATAACTCTGTGGCGGACTTAAAGTCCATGTACATATCATAGAGCTGATCTACCAGAATAGTCGAATGCAGCCAAGAGCAGTGTTGTTCGCATTTTCATACTGCATGAACTGCTCAAACGTAAATGGATACTGCGGGTGAATAACCCACCGCAGCCCCAAAGAAATGAGCCAAAACTTGGCTCTAGTCCACCATCTACGAAATTCTGACCAGAAAACCTCTCAGGTTTCATCACATCAGAAGCACTAGCCATTGTTGTATTGCAACAAAATTCACAATAAGGTTTCTGAATTGTTGGAAACGTGGGTAATATTTTAATTTTAAATTTTACTAGGAGACAAATACAATAAATCAGTGATGCAAAACTTACTACTAACAGCAGGCTACTCATCATTCTTTAGAATATACGCAAGAAAAATAAATAACAAAGTCGAACAAATGCGTGAACGACTTACTTTTGAGCCTAATGGAGAACAGGAAGCAGCGTAGGCTTGATGTAGTGCAGAATGTAGATAACGCAGTGAAACGAGCGGATAAGCAGATGCGCTGCCCAAAAACCTTATTGCCACCCTGTGCAGGTACTCCCTGCGGCAATGATTCGGAGATAGCTGCTCTCCCTCCTTCCAGGTGCACACCGGGAAGAAAGGTTGGCAAGGTTTAGATGGCATAACACAACAACACAATCTTGTAGAGCAGAAAGTAGAGGAAGAATGGGGGTGGAAAACTCTCTGTTTCTTCCCGGACGTCTCCAGGCCCTTTTAAGGGCGCTGCAGTTATTCACTAGTAACTATTGTGTTTTAAATAGAATTATGCACTGGTAACTGTCTCATCAGATCACAAAGTAAGCAGTGTAAATTCACTTGTAACTACCTCATTCAAATGTTTGAATCTTATTCAAACAGAGAGAGAGTGGTGCAGGGTTCAGCAAAAGTAAAGATGGACTTGGTCTGCCAAGTGGCGTGACACGTCACGTCACGGTAAGTCACAAGTCACGTGATTTTCACGCAAAAATATGCGAATAAGCGCGCGCATGCGTGCGCGTTTGTGTGACTAGCCAAAACCCTTCTCATACTATCTCTATCCATATTCATGGAGTGGTGAGGATTCCACCTTATAAATCGGTCTTCCTCACCTTGCATTAGCAATATGGTACTAAACCTGCATGTTTTGGAATTAAGGAAATGGGACATGCTCAAATGGGCCAATTTATAACACATTGAGGACGCATTGTCATGAGTAGCACTTCGGGGGGGGGGGCAAACGAGGGAGCAGGAAAAGGGGGACGGCATGATAACACTAATAAATGTGCAAATGAGAGAGCGTGCGAGTGGGCACCATACACACAGAGTGACAATTGTGTGAACCAGATAGCAGGAAAGAAAATATGGCATGATTGGCTGACACTGAGCATCGTTAAATTTATGATTAAATTACTCAAATAAACGTGGTAAATTCAGATCACATAAAATTTCATAATTTTTGAAGCTCATTTGCTGTACAAAAAAACTAGTAAAAATTGTATGAATTTTTGAGCAAAATTCACAATTGATAAAATTACCCAAAAATTATATTGTGACATAAATCTGTTGGAAGACTGTATATAAATTTTGTAATTTTTTAAGCTCATTTGTTATATTTAAAAATTCAAACAAACCCTATACACAAAAAAAATTAGGACAGGTAATTAAGCCAGCTAAGCAGCCGGCTTAATCACCTATCGCCCCCTCACCAAATGGCAGGCTTGCCTGCCATCCCCCACCAGGCCGCAGGCTACTTACCATCGCGTCGCTGGCGCTGCCGCCGGCCCACCAGATGGCAGAAGTGTCATTTTTGCAAATATGGTGCGCATACACCTAGCTTTGTAAATACGGTATGTAACAGTGCCAAATCTAGCTTAGTCTCCAATTATGTGGCTACGTACGTAGGCCCTGGATTGCATTGCTAGCTGCTTCTTAGAGCAACTCCAGCAGTAGCCCTCAAAACAGGGCCCCTACTTTTTATTTGAGGGCTCTCCCTACTTTTGAGGGCTCTGTTTTTTGGGCTACACTCCAGCAGGAGCTCTCAAAACAGGACCCTCAAATTCATTCTTAGAGGGGATGACACATAGGACCCACCCTCATCCTCATCCTACTTTTGAGGGTCGAAGGGCAAAAAACTCACTCCATCAGGGCCCCTACTTGAGCCCTCAAAAGTAGGGGCTCCCTCCAGACCCCCCAGGAATGAGGGCTCGAGGGGGAGATTTGAGGGCCCCCTACTTTTGAGGGCTCAAGTAGGGGCCCTGCTGGAGTGAGTTTTTTGCCCCTCGGCCCTCAAAAGTAGGATGAGGGCTCAAGTAGGGGCCCTGCTGGAGTTGCTCTTAGTGGTACAAAGAGCTCCATATATTCCGTAGGAAGTACGGTGAGAGAGAAGTGATTGATTTTTTAAAATCTACCCTTAAATATCAACAACAACATACAATAGAAATACAAACACTTAAGTACATTAAAGCCATGAGCTAAGAAAGCAAAATTCTAGAAATTCAAAGTCCCACCAGTCTGGCCTCTACGAGGTAGTGGTCAGACCTCTAGGTGATGAACATTAATATCAGCACGATTCAAATCTAAAAATACATATAACTTTTGATCCGTTGATTCAAATGACTTGAAACTTGGCATGCACCTTCTCTAGGTTATCACAAACCTATTTCAATCAATGATCAAAAGAATCATTGTCAAAGATGTGACTCTTTTCTATTTGAAGGAATGTTGCATCAAAATTGGGCAAAAGAGAGAAACCTCTATCTGCTCTTGCTTGTAAGTCCTAGATGATCTAGGTCCTTGGATGTGTTCACACATGTCATAGAAGTTAGATCACAACACAAATTTAATCCAAATCACCTACAAGAGCAAAACCCCCCGAATCACCTCTCTCTTGAGAAAAACCGAGCAAACTTAATGTAATGTTATGAAAATAACCCTCTTAAGGATCTATATATAATTAGAGAAAAGAGGATATGTGAAAACAGAATGTTTTGAAAAAAAGAGGAGTTATTCTCCTAGAACAATTGGTATGAAAGGAGTTGAAAACTGAACCGAAGTAGTGCCGTCATAAAAGGGGTGTGGGGGAAGGACTCAAAACCAAAACCTAGCCACCACCATCTATTTCCCATACATGCCTGGCCGCACGCCACCCCTGCTTGCTGCTGTGTTTTCCCCCATGTGAGTGCTAGCTGCTGCTGCCCATCTACTGCTATGGTGTTAGAAATAATCTTATTTCCTTTGCTGCTTAGTCGTATCGGAGTCCGTAATAGTGTCTGGTCAATTGCCGTGTACAAGTATGAGTCGTGTACGTGTCTGTGGTTTCTAGTCTGTTTCCATCATTGGTTGTAAGAGTATATAAGCAGCTGGGAGTAGGCTTGTAAACATGAAATTGAGAGTGAGGGGGAAGAGAAAATACAGAAAAGTAGAGTGCTTTTGTGCCTCGGTGTAGGACCGAAATGGCAAGAGAGGGGGGGTGAATGGTGCCTTCAAACCTCCCCAAGTATTCACACGATCTTCTTCTCCAATAGCTATGAGAGCTACGAAGCAAGAAGATGAAATGCACACTAAGAACTGAGAGGCAGATCAAAAACAAAAAGACATAAGAGCTGAAAACTTGGTGACAACAGAACAAGTACAACCTCTGACCGAGAACAAGATCGACTTGTCGAATGGTTCTACTATGGTCGATCTGATCGAGAGATAGATCATTTGTGACCGAGAGACCGAACGCCAACTCGTGGTCAATCGAGTCTTTCGGTTGAAAACAAATGATCAATCGAAAACCCAAGAAATAGAGGAACGGAGAAGGCGCACGACTGCAAAGTGAAGACTACAGAGATCTTTCAGTAGAGAGATTGAAAGATCACCAAACCTGAACCTTAGCTAGCGCAAGATCTCTAAAAGTGAATTTACCAAGAAGACTCAAACTCTAAGCTGTGCTCTAACAAGAAGGCATGGTCGAAGATAGAACAGAGTAACTTGAGACGCGCGACCACTTGCACAAGGACCTGATCGAAATCTCTGCTCTCGGGAAGAACCTGACCAAATGGTCTTGAGTATGGATCCCAGTTCAGAGCAGAAGAAATGAAGGCAACTCGAGCAAAGAACATACTCAGATCAAGAAAGCCAGAGCACAAATGAGAACCATCATCTCAGATCTATGTGAAGGAAAAGAAAAATAAGGTAGTGAAAACACAAACAGAACAATCAATCAACTCATAAGTCAAGAACTCAACATAGAGGAAGAGAGATGAATGATTGATCATGGAGGTTTCTACAGCCACTCCAACTTGGAGATACACGAGCACACTTGCTCCATCCCCGAGAACAACTCACGCAAAAGATAGAAATAAAACCAGAGCAACTCGGGAAAAAATCTCGATTAGCAGCCGAGCTCTACCCATCTATTTATAGTCACCAGATACCAGGGGATAACCCGTTAACCCCCACCTAACACCGGGTTTTTCAACTCACTTTACCCACTAGCGGGAATGAGCTTTCAGTGCTTTACCCGTTAAACCCAATGGCTCCATTGCTTTGCCCATTAGCGCCAACGACTCCTGTGTTTTGCAGAGAACCACTTCCCTTTTTGCAGGCTTTGGCCATTTCTCCAAAATGCCACTCTGCTGCCTTCCTGGAAGCTTCCTCTGTAGCTTGTTGTCCACGGTTTGCAGCTACCTCACTGGCCTCAATGTCTTTGGCATCTCCCGATCGCTCACCGACCTCAGCACCGCCTGTGCTTAGTCCGGTCATCCATTCCTCGCCACGACTAGACTCAAGATCCTGCAACCATCACAGACAACAAGACATCACATAGCACCGCACTAGACAAGGGTAACATTCATTTGCATCAGAAAAAGGACTCAAAGCACATTCCACAAAGTCGTAAATGCATTACAATCGGTCGGAATGTCAAACCATTAAATGCACAAGGTCTACGACTGTAACACAAGACCATACGACCGATTCCCAGTTGAAACGGCCGCTTCTGGAAGCCATACGACCAGCAACAGAAGCTACGACTTTCAGCCTAATCTATAACGTGATCGAATGAACTTCCGACCACAACCGACCGCGCTACGACTTCACCCGAGTGCTTCCAATCGTTTCCTGTGATAACGTGGTCGTAGGCCACGACTCCTCAACGTGGTCGTAACTTCGAGTGCCGACTTTCGACCGCAGCGGTCGTGGCTTCGACTTACAACTTCCGACCACGACCAACGTGGTCGTAAGTGTGCTCGACCACGACCAGAGTGGTCGTAAACGACACAACATGGTTGTAAACAGTGAACCAGGCTTTCGACCACGAACAATGTGGTCGTAGCAGCGTTCGACCATGCCCAACGTGCTCGTACCAGCTTTCGACCATGGCCACAGTGGTCGTAAACCTCCCAGAGTCCTGCGATCATGACTAAGTGTGGTCGTAAGCCTCCCACTGACCTCCGACCATGACCAGATGTGGTCGTAGACCTCGCTGCTGCCTTTCAACTATGGCTTAAATGGTCATAAACTTTCCTGGTGGCCTTCGACCACGCCCAATGTGGTCGTAAGGTCTTTCGAACGCTTAAATAGGGCTACGACTTTGCAGAAAACACCCAAAACAAACTCAATCTTTCCAAACCAAATGTCAATTACTCATCACAAACATGTGGTCACCTCCACATGGTCTCTCAATCTCCCCCTTGATGAGTATACTGACAAACAAAGAAAAAGCATAAAGTTGACTTTGAATTTTTTGTTTTAGCCGTGAAAGTCACACATGGTCTGAAACAAGATAACAAAGGGAATAATGACCATGTTGACAAAAAGGGCCATTAACAGAAAGAACAATTTTTCCTCAAAAGCTCCAGAACTTTTATGCCTTTTTCTCCATTATTCTCCCCCTTTTGGCAATAAAATCATCAAGTTGCAAGGAAGAAAATGGAGCATGACTGGATTAAAATGACTGTAATGTACTCATTTTGAGCTTGATGAGCCATGAAGATTATCCAAAATGACCGTGAAGTATTACACCAAGCCATAACATATAAGAAAGCTATCAAGATCATGACAATACATGTATAGACAAGCTAAGCCAAATAAGTCATAATCTGAAAATTAGTCGAATTGCTTAGTGTTGTGGTTACAGACCAAACAGAGAGAGAGAGAGAGAGAGAGTATGGTAGTGGAGAGTTAGGTGAGCAATGGCTTAGGGTCCTTCCCCATGGCCTGTGTTGTATATATATATCCTCATGGAGAGTGCCTTTACAATTATACCCTTACACACATGAGTCCCCTTCAGGGGCATTTACATCATTACACATGCTCCATTCTGGGCTGTACACTCCTCCAACAGGCCTGCTGGGCTTAGGTGGGGGCCACCCCTACGACAGGAGCCTCTCATGGTGAAGGGCTTCACGGGCCGAAGCCATGTTGCCGAGCCCTTTGGCCCCCTCCGTCCCTACGGCCTGTGAGCTTCTCCCACATTTTGCGGAGCCTTATTCCTTGGTTAGCGTCTGCTGCACCGCCAGGGTATAATGCTGGATGGGTTGGTGAAGTCCTCCACGCCTACGGGGCAGGCGAGATCGACGTCGAAGGCGAAGGCGAAGTCGATGTCGAAGTCGAAGTTGATGTCAAAGTCGAAGTCGAGGTAGAAGGCGAGGTCGACGGCGAAGTTGAAGTCGAGGTCGACATGTGGCGCGTACCTGGGAGTGAAGTTGGAGTGTAGGGAGACCTAACGCCAATGGCCCTCTGGGCATGGGTTTGGTGCTCGCCGTAGTCCGGTAGTGCACTTTAATGGCTCCTGGAATCACGTCGACCCTTGGGCTGGCGGAGGCAGATGCTGCAACCGGGCGTGCTTCCACTCGGTGTGTACACGCAGCGGGCCATGACTGGCACGTCGTGGGCTGTCAGCGGTCGCGCGACCGCGGCCTATCGCCCCTTTCCTAGGGAGGCGGGGCACATGGTGGCGTGGTATAGGCGCGTCGTGCGCTGCCTGCCTACCTACCAGCGTGCGCCTCCCGTTGCCAGCGGTTGCTCTTCCCGGTCGTGGGTAGCCAAACCGCTGGGCTCCTGCCGGTTGCACCGAGCTAGCCTTATAAGGCGTCACCATCGGCCTGGGGACGCTCCTCTGCGTTGGTCGTTCTAGCCCGTCTTCTTCCTTCTACTGCCTACGCAACCCATCTCTGTTCCTGCTGTCTTAGCACCGTAGCTGGGAGAGGAATGGCTGGTCGCGACGATCCCGCTCGTCAGACTAGTGGCAGCGCCTCGTGCTATCGGTACGATCTGTCTCCTCCCCCGGGGGAGTACTCGTTGGTGGTGCGAGGAAGAGCGCACGTCAACAAGCGGTGGAACGCCATGGAATACTCGGGAGGCCGATGCACCCGTGTGTTGGGGCGAAGTCATGCTACGGAAGATATGATCCTTAGGCTCGTCCGGTAGGGGAAGAACCGCAGCCAACGGAGGCAGAGGGTATTGTCTTTATCGCCTTCTTTGATGCAGGGCTGCGGATTCCCTCGACCCTCTTCGTTGGCGAGGTCTTGCGTGCTTATGGGTTGGAGCTGGCGCAGCTGACCCCTAGTGCGATAGTCCGCCTGGCTGTGTTTGCTTGGGTGTTGCGGACGGAAGGTCGTCGCCCCAGCACGAGTCTGTTCACCATTCTGCACGATGCGCGCTGCCAGTCGAAGAAACTTGAGGCTGGGGTGGTGTCGAACTTCGGCAGCGTCAACTTTGTGCTGAGGAAGGCGTGTGCAAGGCTTTTCCCTGCGTGGGCCGCACGAGGAAAATGGGAGTCCGGCTGGACGCATTGGTGGTTTTACTACCTCGTGACGAGCAAGAGAGGTCTATCGTGCCGGGGATAGCCAATATCCTTCAACAGCTTGCCAAATGTGGAACCGATGGCTGATGACGCGCAGAAGGCGCGGAGGCTTGCCGGTATCGCCCGTCGGTTCAACATGCGTGACCTGGCCAAAGAGTTCACCATGTACGGGGTGGCACCGCTTTGCGGTCGGTGGCAGTACGAGTTGCAGGGCCGTATCCGGGAAGATGGCGTCTCCCCTAAAGTGTCCTGCCTTCTAAGATCCTCCGCTCCTTGTAAGTGTTGGTCATATGCCCTAGAGGCAACATGGAGATGTTGAATATATCACATACTATGTTTATGATACATTGCTTTGTTCCTTGAAATAGACATTATCATTATTGATCAATGAGTATGTGACTTATTCATGAGACTCTTAACGCCAAAATGTTGCTATTTCTAAATGATCCCCGATTATATATCATATGAGGAACAAATATGATTCAAAGATCAGCATATGTATTGATTGATGATCATATCTCATGGATCATGGTATGGAGATACCAAATCAATAATATGGACATGTGTTAGTGAACATATGTTGGATAGACCCGCCATGAGACACTGCAGAGATTCCATGTGTCATCAGTTGGTCTCAAGTAGTGTTTATGTAGAATCCTTAGACTTGAGATCATCATGGTTCCCAACATGCGTAGTAGCCTATTTTGGGACTACTAACCACTACTCCGTAACTGGGTAGTCATAAAAGTAGTCTTCGGGTTTGCTATGAAACATGTAGTGGGATGTGAATGATCAAGATAGAATTTGCCCCTCCTTATGGGAGAGATATCTCTGGGCCCCTCGATGTAATGGATTATGAAAGTGCATGGCCATGCCAAGGTGATTGAGGAGTCAATCACGAGTTTATAATCCATCACGGAATTGAGAGAGTGATTCTGCTATTAAGAGGATGACACAGGTCTCGCCTTGAGCTCAGTCTATATTGTGAGGCAAAGGGATTCGTACATGAGAACATTACAGGTTCAGCCGATATGATCTTTACGTATACTTTGGGGTTAATATGTCTTACTAGAGGCCGCTATTAACAGGGTGACCGGAAAGGCGTTTCCGGGTCGCGACCAAGTATACGTGAACCTACAGGGTCGCACACTTAACGGGTTGGAACACTAATTCGAATGTGATTCGGATGTGGGCTCAATTCGGATAGAGATCCGGATAGACTCCTATTGGGCCTCGGTCCACGAGGCCCAAGTGAGGAGGTCTATATATATGGAGGTGAGGGGCTGAGGGGTGTATGCTTCTGTTAATCCCGAGCCAAACCCTAGCCGCCACCTCTCGAGCCAAACCCTAGCCGCTCGCGAGTGCTGGTACACTCACGATCGGCGTTCCAGCCCCGGATGTGTGGATATCGGTGGAGGCGTTGCTCGTTGCGGCGTTGATCGGCATCAACAATTTACAGATTGGATCTTGCACGTGGTGTGGTTGATCGCGTGGAGGAGGCGATCTGTTCGGGACGATCAACTAATTCCTCTACTACCTCAACGCGCGTGGTTGGATCGGCTTCTCCAACTCTTCTTCCGCTGCGCTGCGCGTCTAGTGGTAACGATCCATGATCCCTCTTTAGCATGATGTCCTGGTGTGCGCGGTAGAAAAGTTTTGTTTTCTGCTATCGTAGCCTACGCGCATTCCTTAAGTAAGTTCTTCAACCGTTGGGTATGCGTGCGTTTGCATGATCTCGTTGTTTTTTGTAGGTAATGCTTTATTATTTCGCGTAGTACCCCAGCTAGAAGATGTGGAGCGCGCAGTCGTTGCGCTTCGCGGGCCATACTCGGCGAAGGAGCACAAGCTGCGTGAAGCTGCGACCGCCTCGGCGAAACAAGGGCGGATAAACCGGGTGTGCGAGATCCTGGGGATTGTCGTGCCCGAGTGCGCTGTGCCGGCGGAGACCTCGAGTCGCCATGAGGGTGACAGCGAAGTGGAGGCACGAACCCCTCGGCGCAAGGCCCGGTCTGGAGCCACCACACCTGGCCCATCGGTCGTGCCGTTGGGAGATACCACCGAACCGGGAGGCACGGCCGGTTCCAGGTCTGAAATTGCCGGTTCGCGGGGGGATGTTGCCCATAATGAGGACTTAGCCGGTGACGAGGCGACGGGCCTCTGTGTTGTTGGTCCTGGTGACGAGGTGACGTCGCCTGCGGTGGCTACCGAGGGACTGCCGCCTGCGACGGCCACCGGGGGACTACTGCCTATGCCGGCCACCGTGGGTCTACCGCCTGCCCCGGCCACCGGTGATCTGCCGCCTACGGCTGGAGCGTCTGAGGGAGGGTCGCCCGCATCCCCAAGGGCGAAGCGCCCGTGGGTACAGTCGCCTCCGCGTACAAGGGGGCGATTCGGGGTTGCTGGCCCGGTCACTAGAACCTTGGCGCCCCATGAGGAGGTTGGTGAGGCTGGGGAGGAGGCCTGTTCCTCGATCCCACGAAGCCCCCATGCCTTCCGTGGAAGCTGCGCGGGCGCCCCCCCCCCTATCTTGGAAGAGGGTGCTGAAGGTTGGGGCGATTCCTTTTCCTCTCATGACTTCGCGAAACTCTCTCCGATTTGGTCGCTCATTCCACCGTCGACATCAGGCGAGACGGGGTCCCCCCTGTTACGCAGGAGGCGACGTGGGTGTCCGGTGTTGCTGAAGCTGCTGGGCCGGGGCCCGTCATCTCCGATTTTATCCCGCGATCGGAGATGCTTCGCGTGCTTAACCAGGCGATGGAGCACGTCGGCAGTAGCGTGGACATGGGGGCACTGGCGACGTGTGGGGGGGTCTTCTGGCGCTTGCGTTGGGTGCATCAGAGATAAGGGTAAGTGGTTTACAGCCTGTACCGCTGTACCCCGTATCCCAGACTATCGCCCTCAGTCAAGCCTTGGAGGAGGCCCGTAAGCGCGAGCTGAGGGCATTGCGGAGCGAGCTTCGTGCTTCGGTCGACTCTCATGCCGCCAAGGATGAGCTGATCCACACGCTGGATGCGGAAAGGACGATTATAGCTTACGACGCTGAGGACGCCGTGGCGGCGGCGTGACGAGCTACTCAGGAGGCCCAGCGTGTTGCGACGAAGGAGCGTGCTGCCTTTGTTCAGCAAATCGCCGCGCTGTATGCGGAGAAGACTCTACTCGCCGCGTCCCTTGCGGAGAAGACCCAGGCCTTGGGCGATGCTTCCTTGGCGGCCCTGAAGACCTGGCGGAGACTCTTCGGCGATCACTGTGGCTTCATGAGTGTGTCGCTCGCTCTCGCGTTACTTCACGCCCGGGGGTGTGAACATGTCAATGCGTTGGCGGACTCTCAGCTGGACCTGCTGGCCGAGCCCAGGGTAATGTCTGACGCCATCCGCTTCACCGAGTCCACCGTACAGAACTTCTACGCCCGAATTTGGGGTTCTGTCGGGGAGGATGCGGCCAAGATCGCGCTACGGCGAAGTCTTCGTAAAGAAGGGGACCTCCTCCGTTATCTCGAGGAAGCCCCTCGGCACAAAGGGGATGGCGCAGATCATTCTTGATGCCGGGGTTATGTGTGCGTTGCGTCATGTCCTCCTTTTTGTTTGGTTGCTTCGCAGCCTGCTCTTTTTATGTGAATGAGGCAGTGCCTGCCTAGTATCTTATTGTTGTTGTATGCCCTTATTCGAGGTGGTTAGCGCATTGGGCTAGGATCTTCATGGTCGGCTTCGCTAGGCTTATAGGTAGCAGCAGCCGAAGTAGGCCTGTGAGCGCTCCATGCTCCACGTTTGGAAGGGGTGGCAGCGGAGCTAGCGCCTAGTCGAACTAGACGTGCGAGCACTCCGTCCCCTACCTTCCGAAGGGGTGGCAGCGGAGCTGGCGCCCAGTCGAAGTAGACGCGCAAGCGCTCCATCCCCTACCTTCCGAAGGGGTGGCAGCGGAGCTGGCGCCCAGTCGAAGTAGACGTGCGAGCGCTCCGTCCCCTACCATCCGAAGGGGTGGCAGCGGAGCTGGCGCCCAGTCCAAGTAGACGTGCGAGCGCTCCGTCCCCTACCTTTCGAAGGGGTGGCAGCGGAGCTGGCGCCTAGTTGAAGTAGACGCGGGAGCGCTCCATCCCCTAGCTTTCGAAGGGGAGGCAGCGGAGCTGGCGCCTAGTCGAAGTAGACTGTCGGGACCCCGGGTTTCCGAACCCGGACCCTCTGTGTATTACAGTACTAGTCCCAGATCAACGCTAGTACACACAGTTCAAACAGAAAAGATGATACATTGCCAACAACGCTTTATTATCATAATCGAGATTACAGACCTCGAAGTCTTTATTACAAATGAGGTTTTAAGACCTCACACCAAACAGAAAATTACAGCGGAAGCAAAAAGAAACTAAAGCAAGACCCATCAATACGCCACAGGCAATTGACTGGGGAAACGCAACCTAGAAGTCCGGAAAGCCTTCGACGAATCCATCCACGAAGTAGTCGTAGTCCACCTCTTGAGCTTCGATCTCCTCTGAGAGTTAATTTGAAGTGTAGCACGTGAGTACATGAATGTACTCCGCAAGTCTTGGGAAAGATGCATAGATGCAGGGCTTAACAAAGGAAGGCTATATGGTTCTTTTGCGAAAGTCAGCATTTTATTTCAAACTTTCCTATTATTTCAAAGCCATTTGTTAAACATCTTGTTTTCAATAATTGAAAATAGATAAATAATCTTAGTGAAGGTTAAACCACCAACACTAATATCTCAGGCTATCTGCCAACTTTCAAAACTCAGGTTAAACCACCTGATCTAGTTACACCACCAGATTTAAATCACGAGAGTTATACCACTCTCAAGTTTGACAAACCATTTTATTTTGAAATCAAAATCAAACTTCTACCATGTGAATGCATTCCTTGCCCGCCCTTGACCGTGGGCACGGCTATTCGAATAGTTTTTACTCTGCAGAGTTTGTACACTTTACCCACAAGAGATAAATTATCTTAATAGTCAACATGCTTCCTTTGGCATGAGACCCAGATAAAATATCACAAAGCCTTTCACCTACTCCAGTATAGCTAGATACCACCCGCTAAGGTTTCACCACAACTCGAATCCACGAGTCGGAGCCCCCTCTTGCGCCGTATGAGTACAGTAAACCCTGTCCCTCACTATGAGTAACCAGTACACCCTGGCACTCAATACACCACTGGTGATATCTAAACTACACCTTTATAGGTTAGTTAGCTAGGTCGTACCCATATAGACTTGTGGTTGCACTGTTTTGCTCAGTTTGGACAAACACAAGCGTCGGTCCTTAATCGACCAAGGTGGCTCATTCACAAACCCAAAAATTCTCGTGCTAACTGCACCAGCCAAACCCTCCATCCACCCTTGTCAACTTTTCCCTTTGAAATTCATTTTTACTTTTAAATTAACAGTGGTAACATCCATTACCACTTTTCAAACAAATCATTTAACAATGGTAACATCCATTACCAATGTTCAAACAAATCATTCATCAAAACATTTAGCAAACATGCTACTCATTTGAGCATTATTACATTGATTTGCTATGCTAAGCATTTGCTAGTATTTAAAAATTCAACAGATGTAATACTAACTCATTATTGAGTCAAAGGGATATCCTAAGTTGACAATGGTACAAGGTAAACAATTTTCAATGGAAGGTATAACAAATTGGGTATTTAACTAAATTTTCTAAATCAAATTATCACTTGATATAACATAAGCATGCAATAATTTAAAATAACTACCTAATCATTTTATAAATCATTTGAGCAAGTTGATCAAAGAAAACTTGCAAAACATAGGATCAAAATGATCAAAGGAGACTTGCCTTGCTTTGAAGTTTTGCTGAGGTTTGCCGAAATTATACTCTTCGGATTAGTCGTAGTCTACACGTGAAAAGCCAGAACAAACTAAACTCAAATAAAATCCAAATAAAATCCACAAATTATAAAATATATATTGATGGATAGATTATGATTTTAGATGAATTTAGGAGAAAGAATCAACGGATTCGGAGTTCGTATGAGGGAGAGAGAATATCTGGAAATTTTGGACATCACATGAAATGATAACAAAATACGAGGATTACTTTTTGAATAGTACAGTGGCGGTTGGCTACAAGATGGCTGGCGAATGGGCAAAATGGAATGCTGGCAATGAGGCGAAGGTGGTGACACAGGTATGGCAGCGAGGAATGGCGGCAATCACCGGCAGTCAGTGAAAAACGGCACCGACTGCACGGTAGCGACAACAGCAGGTTGGAGAGATAGTACCGGGTATGGAACGTGGAGATGTAAGATGAGCGTGGGGTAGTACATGGCATGGTGAAGTTAGGAAAATTATTGGCTAAGCTGAAAATTAATCGGAGACGATACAGTCGACGTTTGAATGACGACAGTGGAGAAACAGGAAAAATTTGATATCTTGGTGCTCGGCAGAGCGAATCCAAAACCATTTGAAAGGTAGCTACCTGGGATGGTTTGGCACGATATGACGCGAACGGATTGGGGAAAACATCGCCGGATAGATGGGGACACGAGATGCCATTGAAGGCCATGGCGAGGTGTCGGAGGTGAAAATTTGTGGAGGCATTTTGGGGAAACGGAAGGAAACACAGCGTAGAACGCAGTGAGGCAAGTCTAAAAAAAATTACGACATAGGCTAAGGCTTACCGGAGGCGACGAATCGACGTCGGGAGTCACAAACGGCCATTTTTGCGGAAAGCTCAATTACTGACAATTGGCTCCACGAAAAATTAAACAAAATGGTAGAAAAATTTCTTAGAGTCTAGGACACAATATGACGCGACCAAAAATTGAAGCGCTTACCAAAAAGGGGTGTACGCGCGAAGTACAGTTTTAGTGTCTGGGCCTGATAAGGTCGACAAGGACTCGGGGAATCTTCAGGTAATCGCGATGGAAGCACGATGTAGAACGTGTCGAGGCAAACTCAACGGTGCAAACGGCTCGGCCAAAGGACATCGGATGGTGGCGGAACACGGTGGAGAAGACATTTTGCGACCGTCGGGTTGACATCGGCGTTCCGGGTAAACGGAGAGGAGTTAGCATGTGGGGTTTGCGGCGAAACGAAGAGTAGAGCGTGGGGAACGTGATGCTCACCTTGGTTTTGGTCGGGCATGCACGGACGGTCGGTGGCGACGTGAGAAACGACGACGCGAATTGGCCCACGGTGGCGATGATGCTCCGGCGATGCTCCGGCGAAGGCGAGGTGAGCACCGCGTAGAACGCGGCGAGGCGAAGCTGGGGATGTGCTCAAACGCGGCGGGGCTCCACCGGACGAGGCGCAAAAGGCCGAAGAACGGCGCTTGAACAACGAAACAAGAACTCCGATTGCGGCCAATAGAGAGGGAGTGGGGACTTGAGATTTTCGGGGTTGAGTGAGGATGAGGAGAGGCTCACGGGGCTCCCTTTTATAGGGGTTGAGGAGGCCCGAGGAGGGAGATCAAGCATCCATGTCTTTGAATGACATGGGTTAAATCCCGCGAAACGGCTCATTAATTTGAGGGGAAACGGTGGGGGAATGAAAGATCTTAATGAGAGGAGTTGATTGCAATTTATTTCGCTAAAAACCGTTGAGAAAATCAAGAGATATCAAAGATTGAAGAAAGCTCAAGAAATGCCATGGCTGCTCTCTGTGACTGCACGATGGACACGGCCTGGAGGAAGAAGAAAGGAAAAGGAAGAGAGAGAAAAGAGAGAAGAGAAAAAAAAAAGAAGAAAAAAAAAGAAAAACAATTCGGAAAAATTTTTAAGAAAATTTTCTAAAGATCCTGGGAACCTGAAAAGATTAAAAAAAATAATTTCGGAATTAATTGACATTTATTTTAATTTTTAAAAATGTTTTTATTTTCTAGCTTTAAAATAATACAATAATTAACAAATAAAGCTTAAAAATCTTAGAAAAATCATAAAGCTTTCTAAAGCTATTTTGTACTTATAGAAAATATCTTCAACTGAAATTTTGATATTTTCCTTTATAAAATATATTTTTTTAAACAGAAAGGCTCTCTTCTTTAAAGCAGAAAATTAGGTTAGCGAAAATTTTAAAATTTCAAGCAACCAAATAACTTTGATTTTTATTTTAAATGAAATTGATTGTTATTAAAAAATTTTTTTGCTTAAATTATTTTCACAAGAAAACCCCTTTTAAAAGCAGAAAATCAGGCAATTAAATTTTAAAAAAAACTTAAACAACCAAAAGCAAATATTTTATTTTAAATTAAATTAAATAATTTTTTTTTTTGAAATAACAGATGGGCTGTTACAAACTACCCCCTTAGAAAGAATCTCGTCCTCGAGATTCGGACGGACTAGGAAAAAGAAAGGAGAGGAAAACTCGGCTCTTAGGTCCTCTTCGCACTCCCAAGTTGCTTGACTTCGAATGGTTGCTCTATTGTACTTTGTGGAACTTTATGGTCATGCTTCTTGCGCGGCGTTCAGCTTCCTTCATGATTCTATCTTATTGTTCGATGCTCTAAAGTATTCCTTTAATTGAGAAATATGGAAGACAACAACAAATCGAATTGGTGCCTCTTTAGCCGCCTGCAAGCTCTGGGTTAACTTTAATTGCCCCCTTATCATATCGATTAATTCAGGATTCCACCAAAAAGGGCTTAACTTCCGCAAGTTTGCATCCGAGAAAGACATAATTATTTCAACTTTTCAAAAAATGTTTGATTCCAAAATCATATACCCCAATTGCACCTTATTGATTCACATTAATTTCAACAAATAATCCCAAAAACTTTTATTTTCTGCTCTAATTTGAATCGACAACCAACCATAGAATTTTTCTAACAAGAATCCAATAACATTGTAATTTGTGATTTGCACCAATTGCTTTATGATCATTATCTAATTCAACAGATCCATAACTCTGATCAAATAATATAAGATTAATCCAACCTTTTAGTAATCATCAATCAAGTTTAATGTCATCTAAGCCATAATTTAATATTCATTAATCCACCAACATCAATCTCTTGATAATCATCATTTTGGTTCCACCAAATTTGAATGATCTCAAATACCTCAATTAATTCTTATCAGACAATCTCTCAACTAATTCTTATTGGACAATCTATCTCCCATAATTAATTTAAATCCTTCAGGTTATCCATTTTAACATCCTTAAATAATCTAGTTAATCCCATTAGTTAAAATCCAATTACCTAGCAATGATCTACTAAATCCACCAAATTCAAATTGACATATCAAAGTCCACTTTGCAATGATAAAATTAATCCACCAAGATATCTAAGTGTATATCTTCTGGAATTCCACTAGTATCCACTTATCATCAATAGGTCCACCAAACTATGATAATCAATTAACTCCAAAAATTCATCTACTCTTCATGATTAAACCAAATCACCCAAAATTGATATCATGAATTGTTTATGATAATTCAACTTCTTAATCTTTTAATCTCTCCCTTTACTGGATCAATCTCTTAATACTAATTCTCCAACAATCACAAATAATCCCTCCAACAAAATCTTGTTTTACATCCAACTACTCCTTTCAATCCTAGATAATAAATCCAAGGCAAAGTTTAGACTCTTCCCATGATCTAATTAGCTCTCCCAAGTTCAACTTTGTATTTATTCTCTAGTCAATCCATAAAGATAACACTCTTTAGATTTATTTATAATCAATTGGTATCCACAAATATACCTTTTATCTCAATCCACTTGAACATTAATCAATCTTGTCAATTATAAATCCAAAATATATCACTCTAGCAACAATTCTCCAAATTGCCGAACTTGACATGCACTGATTATGACAGCTTTCCCGACAAGAGTACTTTCCATAAATTTGTTGTCTTTCTAGGTCTCCAAGGATTCTCCAAACTTGGACTGCGGTGAAAGAATTAGAGCTTGCACTATTGCGGTAACTGGGGTTAGCAAAAGATAAGAGGGAAGTAGCACAGATAAGAGATCAGGGGAACGACTAAACACCATCCCAAACAAACACACAAGAGAGAAACAAACAACAACTAGGAGAAGCTTAGCTTGAAATCAAAATAGTTTTTTTTAAGGATGACTGTACTACAAGTATTCAAAGACTTGGTACAGTCCACCTAATACACAAGCAAGTAACATATAAGCGTTCTAAAACCGTAAGACTTTACTTGGGTATTACAACTAAAGAGCTAGTCCTTGCTCCTTCATGATGACGAGCTTCTCCAAGTGCTTCTTAGACGCAACCTTACTGAGCCATCTATAGAAATTACAAAGGGAAGGGGGTACAATCACCATTCCAAAAAGGAAATAAGCAGATAGATAAGGGAGAATGCCATGACGAAGGTAAGGATAGAAAGACAAGAAAAGAGAAGGATAGCACAATATTAAAATTTTTATTTTATAAAATAAATTTTGAAGTTCTTCTATTAACGACCATTCTAACTAGGTCACGTCCTACAGTCAAATTGGCTCTGATACCACCTCTGTCGGGACCCCGGGTTTCCGAACCCGGACCCTCTGTGTATTACAGTACTAGTCCCAGATCAACGCTAGTACACACAGTTCAAACAGAAAAGATGATACATTGCCAACAACGCTTTATTATCATAATCGAGATTACAGACCTCGAAGTCTTTATTACAAATGAGGTTTTAAGACCTCACACCAAACAGAAAATTACAGCGGAAGCAAAAAGAAACTAAAGCAAGACCCATCAATACGCCACAGGCAATTGACTGGGGAAACGCAACCTAGAAGTCCGGAAAGCCTTCGACGAATCCATCCACGAAGTAGTCGTAGTCCACCTCTTGAGCTTCGATCTCCTCTGAGAGTTAATTTGAAGTGTAGCACGTGAGTACATGAATGTACTCCGCAAGTCTTGGGAAAGATGCATAGATGCAGGGCTTAACAAAGGAAGGCTATATGGTTCTTTTGCGAAAGTCAGCATTTTATTTCAAACTTTCCTATTATTTCAAAGCCATTTGTTAAACATCTTGTTTTCAATAATTGAAAATAGATAAATAATCTTAGTGAAGGTTAAACCACCAACACTAATATCTCAGGCTATCTGCCAACTTTCAAAACTCAGGTTAAACCACCTGATCTAGTTACACCACCAGATTTAAATCACGAGAGTTATACCACTCTCAAGTTTGACAAACCATTTTATTTTGAAATCAAAATCAAACTTCTACCATGTGAATGCATTCCTTGCCCGCCCTTGACCGTGGGCACGGCTATTCGAATAGTTTTTACTCTGCAGAGTTTGTACACTTTACCCACAAGAGATAAATTATCTTAATAGTCAACATGCTTCCTTTGGCATGAGACCCAGATAAAATATCACAAAGCCTTTCACCTACTCCAGTATAGCTAGATACCACCCGCTAAGGTTTCACCACAACTCGAATCCACGAGTCGGAGCCCCCTCTTGCGCCGTATGAGTACAGTAAACCCTGTCCCTCACTATGAGTAACCAGTACACCCTGGCACTCAATACACCACTGGTGATATCTAAACTACACCTTTATAGGTTAGTTAGCTAGGTCGTACCCATATAGACTTGTGGTTGCACTGTTTTGCTCAGTTTGGACAAACACAAGCGTCGGTCCTTAATCGACCAAGGTGGCTCATTCACAAACCCAAAAATTCTCGTGCTAACTGCACCAGCCAAACCCTCCATCCACCCTTGTCAACTTTTCCCTTTGAAATTCATTTTTACTTTTAAATTAACAGTGGTAACATCCATTACCACTTTTCAAACAAATCATTTAACAATGGTAACATCCATTACCAATGTTCAAACAAATCATTCATCAAAACATTTAGCAAACATGCTACTCATTTGAGCATTATTACATTGATTTGCTATGCTAAGCATTTGCTAGTATTTAAAAATTCAACAGATGTAATACTAACTCATTATTGAGTCAAAGGGATATCCTAAGTTGACAATGGTACAAGGTAAACAATTTTCAATGGAAGGTATAACAAATTGGGTATTTAACTAAATTTTCTAAATCAAATTATCACTTGATATAACATAAGCATGCAATAATTTAAAATAACTACCTAATCATTTTATAAATCATTTGAGCAAGTTGATCAAAGAAAACTTGCAAAACATAGGATCAAAATGATCAAAGGAGACTTGCCTTGCTTTGAAGTTTTGCTGAGGTTTGCCGAAATTATACTCTTCGGATTAGTCGTAGTCTACACGTGAAAAGCCAGAACAAACTAAACTCAAATAAAATCCAAATAAAATCCACAAATTATAAAATATATATTGATGGATAGATTATGATTTTAGATGAATTTAGGAGAAAGAATCAACGGATTCGGAGTTCGTATGAGGGAGAGAGAATATCTGGAAATTTTGGACATCACATGAAATGATAACAAAATACGAGGATTACTTTTTGAATAGTACAGTGGCGGTTGGCTACAAGATGGCTGGCGAATGGGCAAAATGGAATGCTGGCAATGAGGCGAAGGTGGTGACACAGGTATGGCAGCGAGGAATGGCGGCAATCACCGGCAGTCAGTGAAAAACGGCACCGACTGCACGGTAGCGACAACAGCAGGTTGGAGAGATAGTACCGGGTATGGAACGTGGAGATGTAAGATGAGCGTGGGGTAGCACATGGCATGGTGAAGTTAGGAAAATTATTGGCTAAGCTGAAAATTAATCGGAGACGATACAGTCGACGTTTGAATGACGACAGTGGAGAAACAGGAAAAATTTGATATCTTGGTGCTCGGCAGAGCGAATCCAAAACCATTTGAAAGGTAGCTACCTGGGATGGTTTGGCACGATATGACGCGAACGGATTGGGGAAAACATCGCCGGATAGATGGGGACACGAGATGCCATTGAAGGCCATGGCGAGGTGTCGGAGGTGAAAATTTGTGGAGGCTTTTTGGGGAAACGGAAGGAAACACAGCGTAGAACGCAGTGAGGCAAGTCTAAAAAAATTACGACATAGGCTAAGGCTTACCGGAGGCGACGAATCGACGTCGGGAGTCACAAACGGCCATTTTTGCGGAAAGCTCAATTACTGACAATTGGCTCCACGAAAAATTAAACAAAATGGTAGAAAAATTTCTTAGAGTCTAGGACACAATATGACGCGACCAAAAATTGAAGCGCTTACCAAAAAGGGGTGTACGCGCGAAGTACAGTTTTAGTGTCTGGGCCTGATAAGGTCGACACGGACTCGGGGAATCTTCAGGTAATCGCGATGGAAGCACGATGTAGAACGTGTCGAGGCAAACTCAACGGTGCAAACGGCTCGGCCAAAGGACATCGGATGGTGGCGGAACACGGTGGAGAAGACATTTTGCGACCGTCGGGTTGACATCGGCGTTCCGGGTAAACGGAGAGGAGTTAGCATGTGGGGTTTGCGGCGAAACGAAGAGTAGAGCGTGGGGAACGTGATGCTCACCTTGGTTTTGGTCGGGCATGCACGGACGGTCGGTGGCGACGCGAGAAACGACGACGCGAATTGGCCCACGGTGGCGATGATGCTCCGGCGATGCTCCGGCGAAGGCGAGGTGAGCACCGCGTAGAACGCGGCGAGGCGAAGCTGGGGATGTGCTCAAACGCGGCGGGGCTCCACCGGACGAGGCGCAAAAGGCCGAAGAACGGCGCTTGAACAACGAAACAAGAACTCCGATTGCGGCCAATAGAGAGGGAGTGGGGACTTGAGATTTTCGGGGTTGAGTGAGGATGAGGAGAGGCTCACGGGGCTCCCTTTTATAGGGGTTGAGGAGGCCCGAGGAGGGAGATCAAGCATCCATGTCTTTGAATGACATGGGTTAAATCCCGCGAAACGGCTCATTAATTTGAGGGGAAACGGTGGGGGAATGAAAGATCTTAATGAGAGGAGTTGATTGCAATTTATTTCGCTAAAAACCGTTGAGAAAATCAAGAGATATCAAAGATTGAAGAAAGCTCAAGAAATGCCATGGCTGCTCTGTGACTGCACGATGGACACGGCCTGGAGGAAGAAGAAAGGAAAAGGAAGAGAGAGAAAAGAGAGAAGAGAAAAAAAAGAAGAAAAAAAAAGAAAAAAAATTCGGAAAAATTTTTAAGAAAATTTTCTAAAGATCCTGGGAACCTGAAAAGATTAAAAAAAAATAATTTCGGAATTAATTGACATTTATTTTAATTTTTAAAAATGTTTTTATTTTCTAGCTTTAAAATAATACAATAATTAACAAATAAAGCTTAAAAATCTTAGAAAAATCATAAAGCTTTATAAAGCTATTTTGTACTTATAGAAAATATCTTCAACTGAAATTTTGATATTTTCCTTTATAAAATATATTTTTTTAAACAGAAAGGCTCTCTTCTTTAAAGCAGAAAATTAGGTTAGCGAAAATTTTAAAATTTCAAGCAACCAAATAACTTTGATTTTTATTTTAAATGAAATTGATTGTTATTAAATTTTTTTTTGCTTAAATTATTTTCACAAGAAAACCCCTTTTAAAAGCAGAAAATCAGGCAATTAAATTTTAAAAAAAAACTTAAACAACCAAAAGCAAATATTTTATTTTAAATTAAATTAAATAATTTTTTTTTGAAATAACAGATGGGCTGTTACATAGACGCGCGAGCGCTCCGTCCCCTACCTTTCAAAGGGGTGGCAGCGGAGCTAGCGCCTAGTCGAAGTAGACGCGCGAGCGCTCCGTCCCCTACCTTTCGAAGGGGTGGCAGCGGAGCTGGCGCCTAGTCGAAGTAGACGTGCGAGCGCTCCGTCCCCTACCTTTCGAAGGGGGAGCGGAGCTGGCGCCTAGTCGAAGTAGACGTGCTTGCGCTCCGTCCCCTACCTTTCGAAGGGGTGGCAGCGGAGCTGGCGCCTAGTCGAAGTAGATGCGCCAGCGCTCCGTCCCCCACCTTCCGAAGGGCACGCATATAGGAGAATGCCTATGCGTGCGCGGGGGCATTCACGTCCTGTTTAGACTCAGCGGAGTGCGCGGGGGTAACCTCCGCATCTTATTTATACTCCGTAGAGTGCGTGGGACTATCAACCACGTCTTATTTATACTCCAGAGAGTACGCAAGAAGGGAATGCCTATGCGTGCGCGGGAGCATGCGCGTCTTGTTTATACTCAGTAGAGTGTGCAGGGATAGCATCCGTGTCTTATTTATACTCCGTAGAGTGCGTGGGACTATCAACCACGTCTTATTTATACTCCAGAGAGTACGCAAGAAGGGAATGCCTATGCGAGCACGGGGAGCATCCGCATCTTGTTTATACTCAGTAGAGTGCGCAGGGATAGCGTCCACGTCTTATTTTATACTCCGTAGAGTGCGCGCGGGGGCGTCTCCCAATTGCGTCTTATTTATACTCCGTAGAGTGCGTGCGGAGGCGGACCTCACGCTACGTCTTATTTATATTCCGTAGAGTGCGTGCGGAGGCGGACCTCGCGCTACGTCTTATTTAGAGTCCGTAGACTGCGCGCGGAGTCAAGCCTCCGCGCGTTGCGGGCAGTGAAGTTGCGTGCGGAGGTGGACCTCGTGCTACGTCTTATTTATACTCCGTAGAGTGCGTGCGGAGATGAGCCTCGCGCTACGTCTTATTTAGAGTCCGTAGACTGCGAGCGGAGGCAAGCCTCCGCGCGTTGCGGGCGGTGAAGTTGTGTGCGGAGGCGGACCTCGCGCTACGTCTTATTTTATACTCCATAGAGTGCGTGCGAAGGCGGGCCTCACGCTACGTCTTATTTAGAGTCCGTGGATTGCGCGCGGAGGCAAGCCTCCGTGCGTTGCGGGCGGTGAAGTTGCGTGCGGAGGTGGAGCTCATGCTACGTCTTATTTATACTCCGTAGAGTGCGTGCGGAGGCGGGCCTCGCGCTACGTCTTATTTAGAGTCCGTAGACTGCGTGCGGAGGCAAGCCTCCGCGCGTTGCGGGCGGTGAAGTTGCGTGCGGAGGCGGACCTCGCGTTACGTCTTATTTATACTCCGTAGAGTGCGCGTGCGAACGCGTGTCTTTGTTTATACTCATGAAGAGTGCGCGCGAAGGTAATCCTTCGCGCACTTTTGCGGGGTAGGACAATTTCTTGCAAACGGTGAACTTTATTAAATCCCCGTTTGCGCGGGTGAGCGGTTACAAAAGATGAGGTACTGAGCACTAACCACTTAGAGGCTTGAACGGGCACAGCTGTCGTTGCCTGGCGACGAGGCGGCGCGCGGTGGGAGCCTCTGGTGCCGGAGCGGTGCGCGCTGGAGCCCGACGAGGTACTTCCCAAAGCCGCCAAGGATCCTCGCGCCTGCGCGCCCGGCCTAAGCGTAGTACCGTCGTAGCCTGTCTGCGTTCCATATATGGCGGAACGTCTGCCCTTCCAACGTGGTGAGGCGATATGCTCCCGTCTGAACGGCCTCCGCGACAATGTATGGGCCTTCCCATTTTGATTCCAGTTTGCCTACCGTCTCCACGTGGAGTGCCATCTTGAGGACGAGGTCCCCTGGTTGGAATGCTCGCGGATATATGGAACGATCCCGAGCGCGCACCATTTGCCGGGCATACTTAATGACGTGCTGAATTGCGCTTGCTCGGTCTCCATCAAGGAGGTCCAGTGACAACTGGCGCTCTTCTTCCGGTGCCTGGACGAGGATCCTTCTCGAGCCAGCCTTTATTTCTTCGGGCGTTACTGCCTCGTCGCCAAAAAGGAGCTTGAATGGCATGAACCCCATCGGTCGTGTGACCGTTGTGCGGAGGGACTAGAGGACGCTGTGGAGCTCGCCCGGCCATTTGCCCTTTGGCAGCCCGACAAGGCACTTCTTGACCGCAGAGGAGATGGCTCCGTTCGCCCGTTCTACTGCTCTGTTGGACTGCGGGTGTCCAACCGAGGCGAACCGGAGTGTGACGTCCATGCTGTCGCAGAATTCTTTGAATGGGGCTGCGTCGAACTGCATGCCATTATCGACGGTGATTTCCCTAGGCACGCCGAAGCGGCATATGATGTTCTACCAGAGGAAGCGCTGCATGGCCGCCGAAGTAATCATGGCCAGAGCTAATGCCTCCAGCCACCTGGAAAAGTATTCCACAGCGACCACTACGAACCGCATGTCGCTTGGAGCCCTGGGAAGCGGTCCCACCACGTCGATACCCCACCGTGCCAGTGGCCATACCGGAGGTATGGGGTTAAGGCTCGTTGGGGGCCTGCGGATGGCCTGCCCCATCCATTGGCAGTCTTGGCATCGGCAGACGAGGTCTTGGGCATTGGCGACGGCTATCGGCCAGTAAAAACCTTGCCTAAATGCCTTGCCGACGAGCGATCTCGGTGTTAGGTGCGAGCCGCAAAGTCCTGCATGAATTTTTGCAAGAAGCTGCTTTCCTTCTTTGCATGAGAGGCACCGCAGAAGCGGTGCATAGACTCCGCTTTTGTAAAGCACCCCGTCGAGCACCTGGAAGGACCTGGCGCGGTGCTGTAATCGTCGGAGCTTGACGGGGTTGTCCGGCTCCGCGATGCCTTGTAAAAAACCGAAGATAGGCTCCCGCCAGTCGCCCTGCTGGGTGATTTGGTGGACGAGGGCTGTATCGCGGTTGTCCTGTGCGATGGCTGCCGCTGGCAAGACTTCATAAAACGCCCCTTCAGGAGTTGGGAGCTGCTGGCTGGCGGCCTTCGCAAGGACATCGGCTTGCTCATTGTCCGCCCGAGGGATGACTTTCACCGTAACGCCCAAAAAGTGCCGCTCCCTCGCTCTTACAGCTGCCAAGTACTTGGCCAGCTACGGGTATTTCGCTTGGCATGACTTGTCCACATGACCCGCCACCAGTCGTGAGTCGGTGCGGACAAGCACACGCCGTGCGCCCAGCGCCTTGAGCTTTGCGAGGCCAAAGAGTAACACCTCGTACTCAGCCGTGTTGTTGGTGGCGGGAAATGCGAGGCGCGCTGAGTACTGCAGGCGGTGTCCCTCGGGTGTGGTGACGACCGCGCCAACACCCGCACCCGCAACGCCATAGGCTCTGTCAGTGTTGAGCATCCACACGGAGTCTTCTGGCTGATGGACAAGGTGAGTTGGGGGGGTCCACTCCGTGAGGAAGTCCGCCAGCACCTGGTACTTGATGGCCGTTCAAGAGGCATATGTTAGGGAAAATGGTGCGAGCTCAGCTGCCCATTTGCCTATTCGCCCTGTGGACTCCTTATTGTGCAGCATCTCCGCTAATGATGAGGACATCACTTCTCCGGATACACACAACACTCCTCCACTTGACATTCAAGGACCAATCACTAGAGCTCGCGCCTGACAATTGAATTTACAGGTGAGCTCGTTCCTAAGTACTTCTTTTTGTTCATTTGAGAATCGTTTGCTACGTAATGATTTAATTATGATTAGGAACCATGGAGAGGACCTGGAAGTACTTGGAGAAGGACTACAAAACTCACAAGTCCAGCAAGGGCGGTCGAATCATGTTGGAGACCCAACTCAAGCCGACTTCGAATCCAATTCGGAGTCCAGGATCAGGCCGCACTAAAACGGACGCCCAGATCGCATCTGAACTCCGTTTTGGACGTTCTACATATGTATGGAAAGCTAAGAAGACAACCTTTCCAATGGATCTAATCCCATGTCAAAGTTCCTTCTGAGTCAACGGGAATCGTCGAAACAAATGGGTGTTCAGAATCTGTCAGGGTGCTGCGTCACCGTATTTTGGGCCGTTCGGCTTTGTATCGTGTTGGAGCCCATTAGGGCGCGTCCAGGGGTTGCACGCCCCTCACTCCTTTATATCCAGCCGCCACCCCCACCATTAGGGTTGGGTTTTGCTTAGATTAATTCTGTCTTTGAACAATTTCGCCGTTCATCAGTTTGTGAGACCCCAACTTCGAGTGCTACATCAATACATCCGTAATTCAGTTGTGTTCTTCCTTGTTCTTGCTTGTGTTCTTCGATTCGCAGGCAAGGATTAGCCTTCTTGGCGAGGTCAACCGGGCCGCGCATGGTTGATAACCTGAGGAGACGTGGTGCTGCGATAGCGGGGTTCGGAACGTGTCGTTCGGAAGCCGGATTGATTTGTGTTGCGCCTCCACCAAATCGAACATATCCAGAACCTGTTGCACGCCGAAGACACACTTGTCTGTGTTGAGCTTGATGCTCACCTTCCTGAGGTTGTCGAAGGTCTCCTGGAGATCTCGACCATGGCAGGCAAGCTATTTGGTTTTTACTACTATGTCGTCGACGTAAGCCTCCACATACCTTCCGAGCTGAGCAGCCAACGCCAGCGCGACGAGGCGGGTAAAGGTCGCGCCCATGTTCTTCAAACCAAAGGGCATCCTGACGAAGCAGAAGGTCCCGACCGGCGTGATAAAGCTGGTTTTTACCTCGTCATTTGTGGCCATGTAGATCTGGTGATAGCCGGAGTAGGCGTCCAAGAAGCTCATGAGCTCACACCCTGTGGTGGCATCGACCAGCTGATCTATGCGCGGCAAGGGGTAATCGTCCTTCAGACACGCCTTGTTGAGAGCGGTTAAGTCGATGCACATGCGCCAGGCGCCATTGGCTTTCTTGACCAACACCGTGTTGGCGAGCCAGTCCGGGTGCTGAACTTCGCGAATGACCCCAGCCTGGAGAAGCTTCGCTACCTCCACTTTGGCTGCCTGCTGCCGGTCTATGGACATGCGGCGAAGCTTCTGCTTAACCGGCTTGACGTCGGGGCGGACCGCTAGGTTGTGCTCGATGAGGGTGCGATCCACACCCTTGATATCGTCCGGAGACCACGCGAAGATGTCGCGTTGCTTTGAAGAACCCAGAGCAAGTCTTGCTCCACCTTCGGGGGGAGGCCTTCACCGATAGAGACGAATTGCCCTTCCGCTTGGAGAGGCACCTTTTTGATCCCGCCCTCCGGGAGGGGCTTGGGCGTCCATCCTGGAGCGGATGGCGCGTCCGCCGCCTTGAGTTTATCTGCGAGGACGTGTACCCTGTGGTGCGGAGTTCTAGCGCCAGCTTCGATACGCCTAGCGAGGTCCTGGTCACCGAAGACGGTGATGACACCCCGTGGGCTCGGGAGCTTCATACACAAAAAGGCGTGGTCGGGGACCGCCTTGAAGGAGTTAACGGTAGGTCGGCCCAGGATGGCATTGTATGAGTGCGGGATGTCTACGATGTCAAAAACGATGTCCTCACTCCTGGCGTTGTCGCCCTGGCACAGGGAGACTTGGAGGCGTACTTGACCCAAGGCCTTCAGTGGCTGGCCTCCAAGTCCTTGCAGAGTGACCTCCGATGTTCCCAATCGACTCCGGGGTATTCCCATGCGATCGATGGTCTCTGCGAACAAAATGTTGGCGGAGCTTCCTCCATCGACTAGGATGCGCCTGACGTCGTAGCCTGCAACGTGGGCCTGGATGACTGAGGGATCTTGATGGGAGAATTCCACGCCCTGGGCATCGGCTGGTGTGAACGTAATGGTGTGGTGCGATGCCTCCGGGGGTCACATCGTGGAAATTCTTGATGAGGAGCCTCTGGAGATGACACTCACAAAACGGTGCTGGGCCCTTCCTGGGGTTTGAGCTCACGGGGGGGCTTCCTTGTGGCTGCTGCACGCGAGCTTCTTCGAAGGTTTGCACTTCTAGGACCCAAACCCAGGCGTGTGCCCGCTGCAGTGCCAGAACTGCAGTGCATGCCCGCGTGACGTGGTCACAGTAGCCGTGCACCTCGCACCATCTGCCATAATCCAGGACTTCCTGCTCCGCGCGGGGTCTCTCGTCGCGGCTTCCTCCACTTTCCTCCGGGCGTGGGGTGCCTTGAATGACGGGGGAATGGCAAAGCTTCTGGGACCTTCGCTGGTTACGCCGGGGCTTGCGCCTGCCACTTGACAGGTTCTCATGCGCCCCAGCCTCGACATGTTCGGTAGCGATTCCCACTGGTGCATGCTTACATTTTGTTCTTGGGTCATCCGCCGCATTTCCCCCTTGTGACAACTTCGCCTGAGCGAGGCCAGAGCCATCACCTTCGCGTCTTCGCGCATCTTCCTCTACCCGAGCGTACTCCTCCATTTCGTCGAAGAGCTTCGCCACCGTCTTGACAGGCTTCCGCGCGTTGTATTCGGCAAACGGGCCTAGGCAGAGACCTGGAAGTTGTTGTAGAGGCGGTCGCGGACCTGCTCCCAAGTGTATATGGAGCTTGGCTCAATGGTGAAGAATCAAGAGAGCGCCACCCCCTGCAGTGCGAGGGGGAGCCCCTTTGCCTTCATGGTGTCATCTCCACCAGCGGCTTTGATGGCAGTCTCGTAGACGCGCACGAACTCCCGCAGGTTCGTGTCGCCTTTGTATGCCTCGATGACACTTGGGAACTTGAAGTCCTCTGGCCACGCTGCCTATTGTAGACCTGCAGAGAGTGGGGACTCCGGGTCCACACATTGCAGCGGGACACGGCTAGATGTAGGGGCGTCACGGCTGTCCGCCCTCTCCGGTGTGGGCTCCGATGCGACCGCCGGTGGAGCCTGCTGGCTTCGAGCCTCCTGCATGTCCCGCATGGCTCTGCGTAGATCCGCGAGCTCCCGCTGGAACGCGTTGAGGATTGCCAGCAGGGCATTCTCTACCGTGGCCTCGGTCGGAGTGGCGGTAACCATGGCCCGCGTTCCCGGACTACCGCTGCGCTAGCGTGAAGGGCTCTAGAGACAGTCGTTGCGGAGGTAGCGACGGGGTTGATCATCGCGGCGGTGGTGACGGGGTTGGTCATCGCGGCGGTGGTGGCGGGGTTGGTCATCGCGGTGGTGGTGGTGGGGTCGATCGTCGCGGCGGTGGTGGCGGGGTCGGTCATCGCGGCAGTGGTGGTGGCAGGGTCGGTCGTTGCGTCATGGACGTCGATGCCCGCGGCCGCCGCGCTCGCGTCACCGCCCACGCCTACAGCTGCCGACGCTGAAGCCAGGGTGCTGACGCGATGCTTCGCCGCGCTCGCCTTCTTCTTCGCCGCCGCCGATGAAGCTTTTTCCGGTGCCATCCTTTTCTGGATCTTGAGGCTTGCTCTCATCCCTCCCCACGGACGGCGCCAACTGTTGTGGTTACAGACCAAACAGAGAGAGAGAGTATGGTAGTCGAGAGTTAGGTGAGCAATGGCTTAGGGTCCTTCCCCATGGCCTGTGTTGTATATATATCCACATGGAGAGTGCCATTACAATTATACCCTTACACACATGAGTCCCCTTCAGGGGCATTTACATCATTACACATGCTCCATTCTGGGCTTTACACTCCTCCAACAGGCCTGCTGGGCTTAGGTGGGGGCCACTCCTACGACACTTAGCATGTCAAGTCAACCATGATTATAGTCTAGCTAAAGATATCCAAAGATGATGCAGGCTATGTCAATAATTTAAGTGGAACTAAGAAGCTAGTATTGAGTCAATTTAGAGTGCTACAAGTTCAAGAATGACTCATTTGTTCAAGTACTTGGTCTTTTTGTGTAATTAAGCAAATTTAGCACAATTGACATGTTTTCTTTATAGAAACTCATGGTTGTTATCAACCAAGATTTTTGTTTAGTCATGTGCTAGATCTCAAGCCTTATGCGACTACTCCAAGCGAGAAGCTTAAAGAGATAGTCTTGGTCATCCAAAACTCCCCCTGAGTTCATGCCTAGTGCAATGGCAAGCAGTCTCATGAGAAAGAATTGGTGAGATCAGTTTTTTTCACATAAAAAAGATCTTTTTGCTTTTGCTGAAATTAGTTCAAGAACAAAGTGTTAATGACAAACTCATGCCTCATAAAGGAAGTAGCATAGCTCAATCTAAAGCTCAATAGAGATTTAAGACTCAACTCAGCCTATTTGACATGGCATGAATCATAAAAGGATAACTAAATACAGACTAGTTTCAAGAGCTAACACGACATGATTTAATTCAAGTTGTGCATTTTAATCAACCTATCATGGCAAAAACTGCACTACACATATAAAGTCACAATTAGCAATGTAGCACAGATCATGGCAAGATGTAATGCATTGTAAGCATGTCATATACGGATAATAATCAAGGCTCCATGTAGTTATATTACAATGCAGAAAGACATGAAATGCAAGAAAATCCAGCTCCCCCTCAATATGTGATGCACTTTTAGTTCAAGTTGAGTTATGTCAGCATTTAAGATCTAGAAGCTCCCAAATGAACTCCCCGTGAACCAAAGCAATAAAAACGAGAAGCTGGCAAGAAAAACAGAAAAGGCAGTCCTTAAAGCATAGACAAGATATAGAGGATATTATGGCTTAGACTGACTCTCATCTACCCCATATATCTCTAGGACTATCAGCTGATCGTCTAACACACTAAGGAGCAAACACGTACCCTGTCTACCCAAGGCTGGCCCAACCCTTGCTAGGACCTATAAGAAGTGAGTGAGCTCAACCTAGTGAGAAGAGAAACAGCTAATAAGTAGCATCCTAGAATCACAAGATGAGAGGAAGAAGTCTAAACAATTAAGCGAGAGAAACACTCTAATCTATGCTAGGAGGACTAACCCAATGCACCCACATGCAATGCAACAGAAAGGAGTAAGAGCACAATAAACATGATAAAACATGAAGCACAAAACTCCCCCTCACAACAGTCCATAAGGACAAACCACCCCAAGCTCTCCCCGCAGAGCTAAAAACCTAGAGCTATCCAAAGGCTTGGTAAAGATACCGGCTAACTGGTGGTCACTCTCCACAAACTGGAGCACTATGTCACCCTTCTCCACATGGTCTCTGAGGAAGTGATATCTAATATCAATGTGCTTGGTCCGAGACTGCTGCACTAGGTTCTTAGCAAAGTTAATAGCAGAAGTGTTATCACAAAAGAGTGGAATATTGTCTATAACTAACCCAAAGTCCCGTAGGGTCAAAGCCATCCAAAGTACCTGGCTGCAGCAACTGGCGGCAGCAACATACTCGGCCTCTGCAGTGGACTGTGCAACACCGGACTGCTTCCTAGAAGACCAAGAGACAAGAGAAGTTCCAATGAATTAGCAAGTGCTAGAAATGCTCTTCCTATCTATCCTACAACCAGCAAAGTCTGCATCCGAGTAGGCTCTGAGGGAAAGACAGGATGAGCAAGAGTACCAGATACCATAGTATCGGAACCCGGAGTAACGACTCCTGGATCCTCTGTGTAAATTGCACTAGTCCAGGATCAGCTAGTGCACACAGTACAACAAAGATAAATACCAAGCACAAATGGCTGATTATATTAAATAAAAGGGTACGGCCTTATGGCCAAGTCTTACATCAACGCCCATTGGCAAAGATAATTAAAACAAAGAACTGCGGAAGCAAACTGATAAAATGCGAAGCCCAAGCCTGCCCACAGGCAAACGACAGTAAGACGCGACCTACTCGTCCTGATCTTCACCGTAGTCGACGACATCTTCCTCTGTATGGAGATTGCAAGATGAGTACAAACTTGTACTCCGCAAATCACACAGAGAAATGCAACATAATGATAAAGGCTTCAAAGGAAGGCTTCTAGGGTTAGTTTGCATAAAACAGCATTTAAGAAATACAATAATAGATTGAAATTGCTGAATTTAATACAGTAAGTAAAAACAGTACTTGTAATTGAAAATAATACCGTTAGTGCCAGCTCCGACCAAACACCAACCTATCCACGGGCATCCCACCCGGACCATCTTTCCCAAAAAGATCTCTCTCATGGGTTCCATCCACCCACAAGATTTTCATTCTCTCATGGATTCCATCCATCCATAATGTTTTCAAAAATCATTTTTGAAAAGCAAAGTCTAATCCATGAAAAACTTTTACTCAGCATGCCCATGACCGTGGGCACGGCTATCCAGGATAGATTATACACTCTGCAGAGGTTGTACAGCTTTACTCACAAGACACGATCATCCCATATTGCCACGCGATTACACACTTCCTTAGGTGTGCGGCGCGAGGAGTCGTGACAAGGCCTTTACAATGCAAAGCCTTCAACCTGGCCAAGCCAACTCTAAGGTTGCACCCCAGTAAGGAATCCACCAGACTGGGACCCCCTCTTGAGCCTGAGCGAGACTTCACATGGCTTAACCACGCTCGCCCAAGTGAGACTTCACATGGCACCAACCACGCTCACTTTCAACCTACGACTTGACTCAGATTGGGACTTCACAAATTATCCAGCCAAGGCTGTCCCATACCAGCCATGTGGTAGTACGATAGGGCTTTGCAATAGTAGCTCACAGACCGGTCCTTAATTGACTTAGGCCCAACCACATACCCCTGTGCCCGACAGTCAACCGCTACGGCTCCAACCAACAGGGCATGCCTGCACCCACCAATCTAACCAATTGCCTAAGTCTAAACCAGTTTTTATATTTTGTTTTCAAAATATTTTATAAACCTCCTTGACTCACCAAAGTCAAGAGTACATCTGAAAAACATATCATTTTATGTAAAAAGGTATCCCCAAAACCGAGATTATATCTAAGCAGGGCTAAGCATTTGATTCAAATTTCTCTAGCCAACACTAGTGTACTAGCTAGAGTTTTAATCTAGGATGACAACGTAACAGGGAAATTCAATGTCAATGGAGGTGATAACAAGTAGGCAATAACTAAATTTAAAACTGAATTGAAATACGTTGAATAAAAATATGCATGCAGAATAATTTAAATCAAAATAATTTTATTTTGAAAACTGGGATCAACATGATCAAGGAGTGCGACTTGCCTTGCTCTTCAACTTGGCTTGAATCTTCGTCGAAGAATTTTCCTGAATCGTCAAAGTCTACACGCGAAAACAACCCACCAAATTCAAATAAATTCAAATATTTGAATTAAGGCCAGAAATGCGTAGAATCCAGGAAAATTAAATTCAGAGAAAAAGAAAAGGAGGAATTTCTGGAATTATTTTTCTACTGGAAAAGAAATTTATGGCGTCAGCCCTCGGATTTTAATTTTCGGCCGATTTATTTTTCTACTGAAAAATGGGGGAATAGACTGACAGTGGGCCCCCGGGTCCATAGACCGGATCTACGGCCGAGGGGAGGCGCTGAGGCGGCGGGTGGTGGTGTGGCAGCCAACGTGGGCGGGGCGGGCCGACGTGGCAGGGGCGTGGCGCCCACGTTAGCTTCGGCCGCTGACGTGGCCAGGCCGGCCGGGCAGCGCTTGGGCCCGGGGAGCTTGCCGACGCTTCGACGGGCGGCGGGCTGCGGTGAGTGGCGCAGGAGGAAGGGAAAGCGCAGGGGATTGCGGTGGTGGGGGCGGAATTTACCGGAGACGGCGTGGAGTGGGCGGCGGCGAGGGTGGAGCGGCGGCGGCTCGGGTCTCACGCGGCGGGGGCTCTCCGGCAGCGTGGAGGCTCGGCCGAGGGGCGCACGAGCTTCGCAGCGACGCGGGGAAGCCGAGGGAGGCGACGGCGAGGCACGAGGGCGACCGGAGCGGCACCAATTGCTCGCCGGAGGAGCTTCACTGGCGGCGGTGGCGGAAACTCAATTCGGGCGGTCGGCACTCGGGAGAAGGAAGGGAGGGCGGAAATGGATGGGCGAGAGAATGCGGAGTTGAGGGCGCATTTTATAGGCGGCGGGGACGGGCGGGGCGGAGCGAATTGCTCGCCGGAGCGACGGGGTCATGGCGGTGGTTGCGGGCGGAAATGCGGGAGGTGGGGCGCGGCCGAGAGAGGGGGGGGCGAGGGGCGGCTGACGGGCGGGGCCCGCGGGGCAGAGAGACGGAGAGAGGGGAAGGTGCGCCGACAGGTGGGGTCGGGAGGCAGTGAGAGAGGGGCGCGGGGCGATGAGGATGGAGCCGCTGGCAAGGGCGCACATCGGGCGGCCGAGAGAGGGCGAGGTGGGGACGGCCAGATGGGCCGGGGCGCATGGGGGCGGGAGGATCCGGGCTGGCCACGTGTCGGCCCGAGGAGTGAGGGAGGCGGGTTTGGTGGACGGCGGGGATGGCGGCGGCGTGGAGAGGATCTGGCCGTCCATGTGGCGGCCGGAGGAGGGAAGGAGGAGATGATTTTCTGAATTTGGTTTTTGATTTTTAGAAAACCCCAGAAAATTCATTAAGCCTCGGAAAAAAATATAAAAATACCTCCAAAAATTCCAGAAAAATTCAGAGAACCTCCTGGACACTTTTTGGACTTAAAAATATTTCCAACTAATGTTGGTATTTATTTTTCATACTTTAAAATACTTTTTAATTTCAAAAATACATTTTAAACTCCTGAAAACTCATAAAACCCAAATAAACTCCAAATAACTCCAAATATTTAATTTTACATAGAATTTTTATACAAAATCAAAATATCATTTTATTTAATAATATTTTTAGGTTTTTTATAAAATACTTTTCAAATCCAGCTTTTTCAAAAACAGAAATTCAGGGCAAAACCAAATTTAAATTCAGGCAACAAAAATACTTATTTAATTTAAATTTTATTTTTGTATTTATTTTTTTATTTTAATAAAAACCTGGGCTGTTACACATAGTCAATGGTAGCTCGAAGGTACCGAAGGATGCGCTTCACCGCCTGGCGGTGAGATACACGAGGAGAAGCCTGAAAACGAGCACACAGACACACAGAGAAGTGTATGTCCGGCCTTGAGGAAGTGAGGTACAAGAGGGAGCCAATCGTGCTGTGATACTCCTTCTGATCAACTGGCTCGCCATCCTCATCTGGGTCGAGTGAAGCTGATGTAGCCATAAGAGTGGACACCGGCTTACCATCACTCATATCAAAGCATCTCAAGAGGTCTCGAGTGTACTTGCCATGATGCAAGAAGGTACCCTCCCGAGTCTGCTTGATCTGGAAGCCGGGAAACAAGCTCAACTCGCTCATCATGCTCATCTCAAACTCGGAGCTCATGACATCGAGAACTGAGAGATAAGAGCATGGGAGGAGCCGCCAAAGATGATGTCATCCACATAAATTTGGACGAGCATAAGATCAGTGCCATGCCTACGAATGAACAAGGTCTTATCCACTTTACCCATCTCAAAACCATGGCTCAACAAATAGGACTTAAGCCTCTCATGCCAAGCTCTAGGGCTCTGCTTAAGTTCATACAATGCTTTGGAAATCTTGTAGACATGGTTTGGGTATTTGGAGTTCTCAAAACCTGGAGGCTGTCTCAGATAGACTTCTTCCTCAATGAAACCATTGAGGAATGCACTCTTGACATCCATCTGGTAGAGCTTGAAACCCTTAGAAGCCGCAAAAACAAGCAGGATTCTAATGGCTTCAATTCTAGCTACAGGGGCAAAGGTCTCCTCAAAATCTAGACCCTCAACCTGGGAGAAGCCTTGAGCTACCAGTCTAGCCTTGTTTCGAATGACAACCCCATCCTCACTCTGCTTGTTCTTAAACACCCACTTAGTCCCAATGGCATTGTGACCTCGAGGGGGCTCAACAAGCAACCATACCTTGTTTCTCTCTAAATTTTCTAACTCCTCATGCATGGCATTGACCCAAAACTCATTAGAAAAAGCATGACAAACATCTTTGGGCTCAAAGGTGGCAACAAAGGCAAAGTGGAGACAAAAATGTGTGTTGGATCGAAATCGGCGACAGAGGGGGGTGAATGTCGTCTTTTAAAACTTGCCCCCAAAAATACCCACAAAAATCTTTCCTCCAATAGCTATGAACAGCTACGAAGTGAGTGATTCGAGTTCTCTGGAAGGGTATGATAGACAAGAGTACAAAACATCAGAAAAACAAATCACTAAAACAACAGAGAGCAGCACTCAGTCAGACAGGGCCGGTCAGACTCCTGTGATAGGGCCGGTCAGACCGCCGGTACCAGGCCGGTCTGACCGCCCCTCGGGAACAGCAGGCTGAAAATTTTCAACAAACTCATAATTCAACTCAAGGATTTAAAATTTGTGCTTTTCTTCTATTCCATCCAACCCAAAAGGTTAAGAACATAAACTAAATAGCAGAGGGACACCAAATCTTGAGAGAAATCACCAGGACATCAAGTATTTGAGATTTTAGTCAAGAAACTGAAAATAGTCATGGGAGAGACTGAATTTCAGATTCCCCACCAATCTTTGATGTATTGCTTATGAAACTTTGTTGTTGCTTTAGCAATCATCACAGGACTTCAAAACTAAAAAATCATGCCATCTCATGAAGGTAAAGGAAAGATTCAAGAGTCCCCTGAGACTAAACTCTAGAAATCACAGGACCAGAACAAATTTGATGAGAGGCTCAAAATCCACAGGAGTAGTTGAATCTTTCAAATGCTCTAGAAAATGGATTGATCTTATGGCCAAGAATCTTTTTCATCACTGAGCTTTCAAGAGGTAAACACACAAATCTTCTAAATCACCAAAACTCATCTCATGGGAGGATAAACAGAGAAGAGAGCAAGAACATAAATCCGTCACAAATAAAGCCAAAAGATGAAGATAGCCAACGAAATCATCCTTGTATTGATCGAGAGGAAGAGAGATGACAAGATTACAAAGGATTACAATCTCTATGTCCCCATACGCGATTGGATTGAGAGCACAAGCTACATGTCTCTACTCAAGAACACATGAGCACACACAGAGAGAGGGTTCAACAGCCTCTGCCCTCCTCACCAACTCATACCAACTAAAGCAAAAGAGAAGCAAAGCAAAAACAAAACCCCTAAAGACTTGAAGACCATGCAGGAGACACCCTCCTTTTATAGCCTCCCACTAACGGATTTGCCTCTCTCTTTACCCGCTAAGCCTCAACAACCTGGCGCTTTATCCGTTAACTCGAACCGCATCCGCTTCCACCTGTGCAACCTTGCGCTTTTACCCAAACGCCCCTCCTGCACCTTCCCGGAAGCTTTCTCATTCCTTGTCGTCCAAGCCTCGCAACCACCTCGAGTTCCCGCCATCTTCGACACATCCGACCGTTCTGACCTCGGCACCGCCTGTGCCTAGTCCGGTCACCTCGTGCCTCACCACGACTCGCCTCGACGTCCTGCAGCCATCGCAGACAAGAAACGCATCACATAGCACCGCTCGAGATAACGTAATCAAAACAAACGCATTAGAGATATCTTAAACATGCACAAGCCAAAACCTGTCGAAACAAGGAGAATAAGCATCCTAATCCCATACGACCAGATTTGACCAAGTTCGACCGAAACCGATTGCACCACGCAATGACACGGCATGAACCTCACAAACCAAACTCGACTTTCCTAAAACCGATATCAATTACTCATCACACACTCGGGGTCACCTCCACATGGTCCATGAATCTCCCCCTTGATGAGTATATTGACAAACACAGAAAAAGCACAAAGTTGAGTTTGGAAAAGAAAGAAAATCAAACATGGTCCAAAAAGAAATCAAAGAAGCTTATGACCATGTCGACAGAAGGAACACTAGAGCAACAACAGAAATAGCAAATTGTTCTCCAAAGCTCTAGAAAGTTCCCAAATGGCTTTTTCTCCGCTATTCTCCCCCTTTTGACAATAAACACATCAAGGATGCAAAAGAGAGAATAAGACAAGATGTTGGATGACATGTCTGAAATTTGTTTATTGTAAGCATTTAGAGCCATGAAGATTATCCAAAATGACCATATGAGAATTACATCAAGTCATAACTCATAAGTATGCCATCAGGATCATGACAATGTATGTATAGACAAGCTAGGCCAAATAAGTCACAATCTGAAAATTAGTCGAATTTCGTAGCATGTCAAGTCAACCATGATTATAGTCTAGCTAGAGGTATCCAAAGATGATGCAGGCCATGTCAATAATCTAAGTGGAACCAGGAAGCGAGTATTGAGCAAATTTAGAGTGCTACATGCTCAAGAATGGATCATTTGAGCAAGTACTTGTTTCTATTTGTAGTTAAGCAAATTGAGCACATTTGACATGTTTTTCTTTATAAATCTCATGATTGTTTCCAACTAGATTTTTGTTTAGTCATGTGCTAGATCTCAAGCCTTATGTGACCACTCTAAGCAAGAAGCTTAAGAAGATAGTCTTGGTCAACCAAAACTCCTCTTGAGTTCATGCCTAGTGCAATGGCAAGCCGTCTCATGAGAAATAATTGGTGAGATCAGTTTTTTCGCACAAAAGAGATCTTTTTGCTTACTTAAAATGTTGTACTAACTCATGCTTCATCAAGAAACTAGTGTAGCTCAATCTAAAGCTCAACAAAGATTCAAGACTTAACTCAGCCTATTTGACACGGCATGAATCATAAAAAGAAAACTAAAGACAGACTAGTCTCAAGAGCTAACATGACATGATTTAATTCAAGTTGTGCATTTTAAATCAACCTGTCATGGCAAAGACTTGACTACACATATAAAGTCATGATCAATCTAGCAAGTAAGCACATATCATGGCAAGATGCAATGCATTGTAAACATGTCATAAATGGATAATAATCAAGGCTCCGTGTAGTTATATTATAATGTAGAATGATATGCAAGAAAATCCAGCTCCCCCTCAACATGTGAAACAGCTTTAGTTCAAGTTGAGTTATGACAATATTAAGATCTAGAAACTCCCAAATGAACTCCCCCTGATACAAAGCAATAAAATCGAGAAGCTGGCAAGAAAATCAGAAAAAGACAGTCCTTAAAGCATAGACAAGATGTAGAGGATACTATGGCTCAGACTGACTCTCATCTACCCCATATGACTCCAGAACTATCAGCTGATCATCTAGCACACTAAGGAGCAAACACGTACCCTGTCTACCCGAGAGTGGCCCAACCCTCGCTAGAACCTATGAGAAGTGAGTGAGCTCAACCTAGTGAGAAGAGAAACAGCTAATAAGCAGTGTCGTAGGGATGGCCCCCACCTAAACCCAGCAGGCCTGGTAGGAAATTATAAGGCCCAGAATAGGCCATGTGTAATGACATAACTGCCCCCAGAGGGGATAACCAGATGTAAGGGTATAACTGTAAAAGCACTCCTCATGCGTGTATATATATGGGTACAGTCCATGGGGAGGGGCCAGGCCATTACATTCATCTTCATCACTCTCCACTACCATCTCTCTCTCTATTTGGTCTGTAGCCACAACAGTTGGCGCCGTCCGTGGGGAGGACAAGGACAAGCCTGAAGACCGAAGAAGAAGGATGGCACCGAAAAAAGCTTCTTTAGCGGCGGCGAAGGGAAAGAAGGCGGCCGGGCCGGAGCGTCGTATGAGTACCAGGGCTTCGGCATCGGCAGCCCTCGGGAATCCCACTGCAGGGCTTCGGGGGACAGCCCCTGCGGGCGCTGGGCCAAATAGGTCTTCAAGTCTCCTTCGGCCAAGATGACAATGTGCGGGCCGAAGATGCCACCTTCAACGTGGTCGACCTTCCGTACCCCTACAATGCCATATTAGGGTGCCCAATCCTCAACTCCTTCGGTGCGGTACCGCATCACGGCTACCTATGCATGAAGATCCCGGGTCCCCGGACCATCATCACCGTCCGAGGCGACCAGGATATGGCCCGACGCATCGAGCCAGGTACCAGGTGCCCGCGTCGCGAAGCTTAACGCGCTCCTAGAGCTAGCGCCACCGCGCGGAGGTCCGCGGGGCCATTCACAGGCGCCTTGGCGGGCCCTGCAGATGTCTAGCGACTAGAGGCTTCGGCCGCACCAAGGGCAAACGGTTAGTATATCTATCCTTTGTAGTTGCTCACCCGCGCAAACGGGGATGTAATGAAGATCGCCGTTTGTCGCTAATCTTTCTTTATCACGCGCAAGTACGTGGTGAAGGCACATGCAGGCTTAGCCAACGCACGCATTCCCGCAGTATAAACAAAGACGCACGTTCGCGTGTGCACTCGCCGTAGCCAGGGGTACGTGACTGAGTATAAATCGAAGTCGCACGTTCGCGTGTGCACTCGCCGTAGCCAAAAGGTGACGGGCTTGAGTATAAACAAAGACGCACGTTCGCGTGTGCACTCGCCGTAGCCAGGGGTACGGGACTGAGTATAAATCGAAGTCGCACGTTCGCGTGTGCACTCGCCGTAGCAAAAAGGTGACGGGCCCGAGTATAAACAAAGACGCACGTTCGCGTGTGCACTCGCCGTAGCCAGGGGTACGGGACTGAGTATAAATCGAAGTCGCACGTTCGCGTGTGCACTCGCCGTAGCCAAAAGGTGACGGGCCTGAGTATAAACAAAGACGCACGTTCGCGTGTGCACTCGCCGTAGCCAGGGGTACGGGACTGAGTATAAATCGAAGTCGCATGTTCGCGTGTGCACTCGCCGTAGCCAAAGGTGACGGGCCTGAGTATAAACAAAAGACGCACCGGGGGGACGCCCTCGCGCGCACCATTCTACGGACTTTAAATAATACGTAGCGTCGAGGTCCGCCTCCGCACGCACCAGTCTACAGACTTTAAATAAGACGTAGCGTCGAGGTCCGCCTCTGCACGCACCAGTCTACGGACTTTAAATAAGACGTAGCGTCGAGGTCCGCTTCGGCACGCACGAGTCTCCGGACTATAAAGAAGACGTAGCGTCGACGTCCGCTTCCGCACGCACCAGTCCACGGACTTTAAATAAGACGTAGCGTCGAGGTCCGCCTCCGCACGCACAAGTCTCCGGACTATAAAGAAGACGTAGCGTGGAAGTTCGCTTCCGCACGCACCAGTCCACGGACTTTAAATAAGACGTAGCGTCGAGGTCCGCCTCCGCACGCACAAGTCTCCGGACTATAAAGAAGACGTAGCGTCGAAGTCCGCTTCCGCACGCACCTGTCCACGGACTTTAAATAAGACGTAGCGTCGAGGTACGCCTCCGCACGCGCGAGTCTCCGGACTATAAAGAAGACGTAGCGTCGAAGTCCGCTTCCGCACGCACCAGTCCACGGACTTTAAATAAGACGTCGCGTCGAGGTCCGCCTCCGCATGCGCGAGTCTCCGGACTATAAAGAAAGGCGAAGTGCCGAGGTCCGCCTCCACATACGCCAGTCTACGGACTATAACAAGGCAAAGTGCGGAGGTCCGCCTCCGCACACGCCAGTCTACGGGCTGTCCGTTCTAAGGAACCCCGACGCAGCTACTTCGCCAACAGTGGCATCAACACACAGCGCATATCCTAAAATACCAGGAAGTCTGGATACCGGAAAAATCACAAGTACAAAGATCCGGCAACATCCCTGCCGCTCTAAGCCGCTATCCCGCGGGCTCATCCTTAACACGCGCTAAAGCGGGGGCCTCGCTCGAAGAAGGCCGGCTCGCCCAAAAGTCCAGCGACTCTTCGACCCTTCGCCAGCGTCGAAGGCGTCGCCGGGTTGAAAGGTCGGCCGCAGGAAGCCGGTCCCAGCGAGGAAGCTGCCCGGGATATAGGCGAATGTCAGAATGCATGCAGCAAGTGCGTACTTTATTCACAAAGACAAGGAACAGTACAACGCACGCCTACACCTAGGCACCGCGACATCACACCTACGGGTTCCTGGCGCCTTCGGAGGGCCCAGCGTCGCCCTCGCCGCGTCGAGGGACCCCGTCCAGAAATTGGCCGAGGCTCCCCGTCCCGTAGAGCGACTTCCAGAGCTCGATCCGTGCAGCTTCCGGCCCGACGTAATCCCAGATCCGGTCGAAAAAGGGTCCGAGGGCACGGCGAGCGGAGCGGACGGCGCCGGACATCACTCCGGCCCCGCCAGGTATCTTCAGCTGGGGGTCATCCAGCCCGGCGACGTGCGTACAGCCGCGGTGCTGGAGGAGCGCGCACACCAAGCAGGCCGAAGTGTACGCGCAGTGGGTGCCAAAGGACGTCGCGGCGCCGCGCGCGACGTTGGCGGCATCCCCGACCCAGCGGAGGGTCCGAGACAACTCCTCTGGGCCAAACGCGCGGTTCGGCACCTCAGTTACCAGCCCTTGAAGATGGCTCTCCAGCGCTTGCATGGCGTCCCACGCAACCACCGAGGCGTCGCCCAACGTCTGGTTACGCTCCGCTAGAGTCAAGGCAAGCTCGCCTTTTTCCTTCTCTAGCGTGGCGACCTGCGCCAGGAGCCCGTCCCGCTCCGGCGCAAACTTTTGTTCGGCAGCTGCCGCGGTCGACTCCTGCGCCGACGCAACAAGTCCCTCGGCGTGTGCCCTCGCTTCGGCACATTCCGCTTCCAGCTGGCGGATGCTGGCGTCCTGGGCAGAGCGGGCTCCAGAGGCTTCGCGTAGCTCCTCCTCGACGTCCCGCAGCCTATCCTCGAGCGCCGTTCGGCCGCGAGCATAGGCCGTTTGCAAGGCCTGCCCCAGCACAAGTGTCTGCAGAAGGGAAAGACTTAGCAAGCTTAGCCAGCCCATGCGTCGTCGTATGAAGTACTTACCCTCACCCCAGACACCTCGAAGGCGTCTTCGAGGCGCCCCGCCTCATAGGCCTGCAGCACTTGCGGGTCGACGCTCGCGCCATTCACAATCCCGCGCCACGCCCTCGGCGTCTCCGGAGGCGGCACGAAGTCCGCGGGGCTCACGTGCGCAGAGGCCCCGTGTTCCACCGAGTGCTCCCCCTCCGGAATGAGCAACGCTGCAAACAGGGATGCAGGTGAGCACCGCAAGGCATAAAGTCATACACCAGATTAAGCTGGGCACCCTACCTTCGGTAGCAGAAGGAATGGTCCCGCCGCGGGCAGAAGCCTCCGCGTTCGGGGAGGACGACGGCTGTCCCTGCGCGGCGGGCGGTGTGGCCAGAGGGGCAGAAGGCGCATAGGCCGCAGGGCCCCCGGTGCTTGCGCTGGAGTCCCACAAGCTCCTGATGCCCGTGGCCACGATGAATCCCCGCGGTGTCCGGTGGAGCTCCGGCCGCACACACGGCCGTTTGGCCGGGGCAGCCAGCAGCGACACCGCCCCCGCAGTCGTGGTTGGGGAAGACCCCGCGGCTGCCGCGCCCGGGGGCGAAGGTTCCACGGTGGCAGTCGTCGCAGGGGGCACCTCGGTTTCCGCTGCTGTTGGTAAAGACAGCACGGCTACGTGCGCCCCCGCGAAGGGCGCCTCCGGCTCCACCTCGGCACCGTCGGTCCGCACGGGGTCCGCCTCGGCGACTTCGGCGGGCGGTGAGACTTCCCCCCTCTGGCTGCCCGCGGCAAACCCGCCGTCTGGGACGCTCGCCGAAGACACCTCGCCTTCGGCGCCTACGCCACCCAAGCCCGAGTCGGCATACCTCGTCGAGTCCGACTCCGCGTCCGCCACGCCCTCGGAAACACTAGCAGCAGGCGTGGCAGGCGCCCCGCTGCGGCCCCTCTTCCGAGACGGGGCCTCCTTCTTCTTCTTCTTCGCCGCGCCATCGTCTGGAGCGACACGGTCCGGCACGGCAAGGCCCAGGACCTCACACACGCGGTTTATTCGCCCCAGCCCCGCCTTGGCGATAGCAGACGCGCGCTGCTCGTGTTCCCTAGCGGTGTACAGCCCTAGGAATACGCGAGCGGCTTGCTCCGCCTCCTCCAAAGAAATCCCTGAAGCAAAGGAGAATAGCATCAGCATATAAGGAAATCCCCGTTCGAAGGGTAGGGGACGGAGCGCGCGCGTCTACTCCGACTGGGCGCCAGCTTCGCTGCCACCCGTTCGAAGGGTAGGGGACGGAGCGCGCGCGGCTACTCCGACTGGGCGCCAGCTTCGCTGCCACCCGTTCGAAGGGTAGGGGATGGAGCGTGCGCGTCTACTCCAACTAGGCGCCAGCTTCGCTGCCACCCGTTCGATGGGTAGGGGACGGAGCGCGCGCGCCTACGCCGACTAGGCGCCAGCTTCGCCGCCACCCGTTCGAAGGGTAGGGAACAGAGCGCGCGCGTCTACCTCGACTAGGCGCCAGCTTCGCTGCCACCCGTGCGAAGGGTAGGGGACGGAGCGCGCGCGTCTACGCCGACTTGGCGCCAGCTTCGCCGCCACCCGTTCGAACGGTAGGGGACGGAGCGCGCGCGTCTACCTCGACTAGGCGCCAGCTTCGCTGCCACCCGTTCGAAGGGTAGGGGACGGAGCGCGCGCGTCTACTTTGACTAGGCGCCAGCTTCGCCGCCACCCGTTCGAAGGGTAGGGGACGGAGCGCGCGCGCCTACTTTGACTAGGCGCCAGCTTCGCCGCCACCCGTTCGAAGGGTAGGGGACGGAGCGCGTGCGCCTACTTCGACTAGGCGCCAGCTTCGCTGCCACCCGTTCGAAGGGTAGGGGACGAAGCGCGCGCGTCTACTCCGACTGGGCGGCAGCTTCGCTGCCACCCGTTGGAAGGGTAGGGGACGGAGCGCGCGCGGCTACTCCGACTGGGCGACAGCTTCGCTGCCACCCGTTCGAAGGGTAGGGGACGGAGCGTGCACGGCTACTCCGACTAGGCGCCAGCTTCGCTGCCACCCGTTCGATGGGTAGGGGACGGAGCGCGCGCGCCTACTTCGACTCGGCGCCAGCTTCGCTGCCACCCGTTCGAACGGTAGGGGACGGAGCGCGCGCGCCTACTTCGACTAGGCGCCAGCTTCCCTGCCACCCGTTCGAAGGGTAGGGGACGGAGCGCGCGCGCCTACTGCGACTAGGCGCCAGCTTCGCTGCCACCCGTTCGAAGGGTATGGGACGGAGCGCGCGTGGCTACTCCGACTGGGCGCCAGCTTCGCTGCCACCCATTCGAAGGGTAGGGGACGGAGCGTGCGCGTCTACTCCGACTTGGCGCCAGCGTCGCTGCCACCCGTTCGAAGGGTAGGGGACAGAGCGCGCGCGTCTACGCCGACTAGGCGCCAGCTTCGCTGCCACCCGTTCGAAGGGTAGGGGACGGAGCGCGCCCGTCTACGCCGACTAGGCGCCAGCTTCGCTGCCACCCGTTCGATGGGTAGGGGACGGAGCGCACGCGTCTACCTCGACTAGGCGCCAGCTTCGCTGCCACCCGTTCGAAGGGTAGGGGACGGAGCGCGCGCATCTACGCCGACTAGGCGCCAGCTTCGCTGCCACCCGTTCGAAGGGTAGGGGACGGAGCGCGCGCGTCTACCTCGACTAGGCGCCAGCTTCGCTGCCACCCGTTCGATGGGTAGGGGACAGAGCGCGCGTGGCTACTCCGACTGGGCGCCAGCTTCGCTGCCACCCATTCGAAGGGTAGGGGACGGAGCGTGCGCGTCTACGCCGACTTGGCGCCAGCTTCGCTGCCACCCGTTCGAAGGGTAGGGGACGGAGCGCGCGCGTCTACCTCGACTAGGCGCCAGCTTCGCTGCCACCCGTTCGAAGGGTAGGGGACGGAGCGCGCGCATCTACGCCGACTAGGCGCCAGCTTCGCTGCCACCCGTTCGAAGGGTAGGGGACAGAGCGCGCGCGTCTACCTCTACTAGGCGCCAGCTTCGCTGCCACCCATTCGATGGGTAGGGGACGGAGCGCGCGTGGCTACTCCGACTGGGCGCCAGCTTCGCTGCCACCCATTCGAAGGGTAGGGGACGGAGCGTGCGCGTCTACTCCGACTGGGCGCCAGCTTCGCTGCCACCCGTTCAAAGGGTAGGGGACGGAGCGCGCGTGTCCACTTCGGTGATGCGCAGCAGAGGCGGGGGTCTTGTCCGGCAAAATCAACCTCGGTTTCCTTAACAGGCCACCTACAGTGCATCAACATAAAAGGTAATGCCGGCGGGCTCCACCAGGCACACCGACTGTAGGTACGCCTGTTAAGAAAAGCAGGGCAGACCTTGCTGTCGTCTACGGAAATGCGGTGCGGGGGCAGGAAGCACGGCTGGCTCTCGAGAACCGGCGCTGGTCAAGCTCCCAGGAAAAATGGACCTCCTTCTACGCATCAACATTCCCTAAGTCGCTCAGCGTCACCCAGGAATGTTGATGCACGGCAGGGGCCCATTTTAGGGGAGCAGCTTCCATCGCAGTATACGCAGGAGCACCGCCGCACCAGCGCCATATATATACCCCAATCAGCAGGGGAGCCAACCGGCGGAAGGCCAATCGGCAGAAGTCCAACTGCCGGAAGTCCGCCGCCATACTAATGGTCACGACGCCTCAACGCCTGCACCGCGCCAAGCACGCTGCACCACCCCGAAGTCCGAGTGTCGCAGCACGCCCCTTATCAGGGACGGAGCGCGCGCGTCTGCTTCGGCTACAGCGCAGCCCCGGATGTCTGGCAAAGTTCATAGGCCGCGGGGACGGAGGGGGCCAAAGGACTCGGCAACATGGCTTCGGCCTTGTGAAGCCCTTTACCATGAGAGGCTCCTGTCGTAGGGATGACCCCCACCTAAACCCAGCAGGCCTGGTAGGAAATTATAAGGCCCAAAATAGGCCATGTGTAATGACATAACTGCCCCCAAAGGGGATAACCAGATGTAAGGGTATAACTGTAAAAGCACTCCTCATGCGTGTATATATATGGGTACAGGCCATGGGGAGGGGCCAGGCCATTACATTCATCTTCATCACTCTCCACTACCATCTCTCTCTCTATTTGGTCTGTAGCCACAACAAGCAGCATCCTAGAATCACAAGATAAGAGGAAGTAGTCTAAGCAGCTAGACAAGAGAAGCACTCTAATCTATGCTAGAAGGACTAACCCAAATGCACCCATATGCAACGCAACAGAAGGGAGTAAGAGCATAATAAATAAGATAAATCAATGAAGCACAAAACTCCCCCTCACAACAGTCCATAAGGACAAACTACCCCAAGCTCTCCCCGCAGAGCTGAAAACCTAGGGCTATCCAAGGGCTCGGTAAAGATGTCGGCTAACTAGTGGTCGCTCTCCACAAACTGGAGCACCATGTCACCGTTCTCCACATGGTCTCTAAGGAAGTGATATCTGATATCAATATGCTTGGTCCGAGAATGCTGCACTGGGTTTTTAGCAATGTTAATCACAGAAGTGTTATCATAAAAGAGTAGAAGACTGTCGATAACTAACCCAAAATCCCGCAATGTCGAGACCATCCAAAGTACCTGGCTGCAACAACTGGCGGCAGCAACGTACTCGGCCTCTGCGGTGGACTATGCAACACCGGACAGCTTCCTCGAAGACCAGGAAATGAGAGAAGTGCCAATGAATTCGCAGGTGCCAAAAGTGTTCTTCTTATCTATCCTACAGCCAGGAAAGTCTGCGTCCGAGTAGGCTCTCAAGGAAAGACAGGACGAGGAAGAGTACCAAATACCACAGTCAATGGTAGCTCGAAGGTACCGAAGAATGCGCTTCACCGCCTGGCGGTGAGATACGCGAGGAGAAGCCTGAAACCGGGCACAAAGACACACAGAGAAGTGTATGTCCGGTCTCGAGGCAGTGAGATACAAGAGGGAGCCAATCATGCTGCGATACTCCTTCTGATCAACTGGCTCGCCATCCTCATCTGGGTCAAGTGAAGCTGTGGATGCCATGGGAGTTGACACGGGAGCTTACCATCACTCATGTCAAGGCGTGTCAGGAGGTGACGAGTGTACTTGCCCTGATGCAAGAAGGTACCCTCCCGAGTCTGCTTGATCTGGAAGCCAAGAAAGAAGGTCAACTCGCCCATCATGCTCATCTCAAACTCGGTGCTCATGACATCCGAGAACTGTGAAACGAGAGCATGGGAAGAGCCGCCAAAGATAATTTCATCCACATAGATCTGGATGAGCAGAAGGTCAGTGCCATGCCGGCGAATGAATAAGGTCTTATCTACCTTACCCATATCAAAACCATGACTCAACAAATAAGACTTAAGCCTCTCATACCAAACTCTAGGAGCCTGCTTAAGTCCATACAAGGCTTTGGAAAGCTTGTAGACATGGTTTGGGTATTTGGGGTTCTGGAAACCTGGAGGCTGTCTCACATAGACTTCTTCCTCAATAAACCATTGAGGAAGGCACTCTTGACATCCATCTGGTAAAGCTTGAAACCCTTAGAAGCTGCAAAAGTAAGCAGGATTCTAATGGCCTCAAGTCTAGCTACAGGGGCAAAGGTCTCCTCAAAATCTAGACCCTCAACCTGGGAGAACCCCTGAGCTACCAGTCTAGCCTTGTTTCGAATAACCACCCCATCCTCACTCTGCTTGTTCTTGAACACCCACTTAGTCCCAATGACATTGTGACCTCGAGGGGGCTCAACAAGCGACCAGACCTTGTTTCTCTCAAAATTTTCCAACTCCTCATGCATGGCATTGACCCAAGACTCATCAGATAGAGCATGACTAACATCTTTGGGCTCAAAGGTGGCAACAAAAGCAGAATGAAGACAGAAATGTGAAATGCCAGACTTTGAGCGTGTGACGTGCTCAAAGAGGTCTCCAATCATCTGCTCGGAAGGATGGTCTTTCTGGATATGTCAGGGAGGTCTAGGATGAGATGAAGAAGTGGCCTCTAACTCATGAACTGACGAGGTAGGAACAGAGCCACTAGCTCCAGAGGAAGCAGAAGGCATGGGCTGATCACCTGGAGGTGCAGTGGAAGAAGGCACCTCAAGGGGAGAATGAGGAACTAGATCGGGTAGACAACCCTCATCTCCATCCTCCTCATCATCCACAAAGATGGTCTCAGACTGCTCTAAAGAACCTGAGATATCGGGCCTAGTCCCCGGACTGGCCTCGTCGAAGGTCACCTCACAGGTCTCTACCATTTTACTAGACTCGCAATTCCAGACCCTATACGCTCGCGAGGAAGTCGAGTAACCTAAAAAGATACCATCACAAGATCGTGACTCGAACTTGTCTAGGTTCCCAGACTTCAGAATGAAACACTTGCAACCAAACATGCGAAAATGAGAGACACTGGGCTTTCGCCTATATCTCAACTCATAGGAAGTGCAATGCAACTGTGCCATCAGAAAAACTCTGTTCAAAACATGGCACGCGGTCGCTATATCCTCAGCCCAAAACTTCCTAGGTGTAGAATACTCGTCAAGCATCGTCCTGGCCATCTCGACCAAGGTACGGTTCTTCCTCTCCACGACGCCATTCTGCTGTGGGACGTGCGGAGAAGAGAACTAGTGCTCTACACCTGTCTCATCACAGAATCTCTCAAAATAGGAATTCTTGAACTCCATGCCATTGTCACTGCGGATCGCTCGTAAGGCACCCGGGAGCTCAACAGAAAGCCTACTGAACAAACCCCAAAAATGGGTAAACGTCTCATGCTTCGAGGCTAAGAAAAACACCCAAGAGTACCTCGAGAAGTCATCGACCACGACAAGAACATACCACTTCCCTCCTGCTGACTGCACTCGAGCTGGTCCAACTGTGTCCATATGGAGCAGCTGTCCCGGTGCATCGGTCATAGTCACTGTGACCGGAGGGTGAGAAGCGGCAACCATCTTGCCGTGCCGACAAGAAGCGCAAACAAGATCTTTGACCATCTTGAGTTTAGGCAGACCACGAATGAGATCGTGACCGCTAACTCGGGTCAAATGGTCAAATCCAATATGACCAAGTCTCCTATGCCAGAAGGTAAGGTCACAGGACTCAGAAGCAACTAAACACCTAAGAGGATCACTACAAGACTATCCCGCAAACCAGACTATCCGAAGAATCAAGAATTTTGTAATTGTTTTTCTTAAAGCTCACCTCAAAACCGTCATCGGTAAGATGAAAAACAGAAAGAAAATTATACTGCAGCTTACTAACCAAGGCAACATCTTTTAAAATAAAAGACTCATTAACGCGCACTGTACCTGATGTGACGATGGCCCGATCTTCCGAGAGGTACTGATAAGTCGATTGTCGAGAACTCGACGTTGATGATCCAAAGGCTCCGACCAAAACAGATTGAACTCCTCACAATCACTACACCACTGCTCCGTTGGTTATCAACCGTGCCGAACACGATTGACCTCGCCAAGAAGGCTATCTCCAGCAAACGAATCGAGAACACGAGCAAGAGAGTAAAAACATGCAATCTGAATTGTATTGTGAATAATGATTTAGTTCACAAGTTGGGGCTCCTCAACCGAACATGCGGCGAAACTGCTAAGCAGAATAATCTCTTAAGAAAAACCCGAGGAAAACTAAAGGGGTGCGGCCTCCTTAAATAGGGGAGGGGAAAGCCGCACTTATCTAATGATGAGGGATATGGTACTATTCGTGGTTACTGTTCACGTGGCCATGGTACTGTTCACATGAACAGTACTGTCCCAAATAGCCCAAGTTACAAGGCCCTCGGCCCACTTTGACTCAGACTGGAAAAGTGATGTGAATTGTTTTGCCGTGTTTGATCTTCTCGGATAGAGTTTGGAGGTGAGACTAGATCCATCTGAAAGTAGACTCCAAGAGCTTTCCAACGAGTACTCACAAGCCTCGAGAAGCCTTCTGGATCAAAAGTTATGGCCGTTTGAAGTTGGCCTGTCGGATGAATCTGAATTGATCTGGAGGCCGAATTGGATTCCAAAACCTATTCAACTTGAACCATTGCTTCAATTGGTTCCAAAGTGATGTGGTGCTACAAATATATATATTTCATCATTAGGTAGCATCATATTCTCATTTAAAATGTATTAAAGTTGAAGAAACGAATTCACCTTTAGTTCAATCTTGATATTGACCGCTATGGTCGTATGTGTTGGTGGCATGGTTACATCATCCTCCCCTTCTTGACAAAAAACCATCCTCGGTTTTAACATAGGTGTAGCGCCACATATTGCATGATCTTGATCATAAATCTTGGTACATGATAACAAACGCAACAAACTCTCATTATGTAATATCATAAGTTCTTCATCAAATAATGTAAAATCTTTCTGAAACGAGCTCACCTCATAATTTAAGTGATGCGTAGGAGCTCTTGTAATTAGAACAAGAAGTATAGCAAATATGGTTGTATCCATAGGGTACATGTTCTTATCATCCTCCTCTTCTTGCAAACAAAGCCATCCTCGGCTTTTGATAAGCTGAAAATATGGTAACAAAGAAGCCAAGGCGTATGCATGGTATATGTATATGCCATCCATTTTAATAGTTCTTTGTTGTTGCACAATTAATGTTATCAAACAGCAGCGATCGTAAAAGCTCATTGTATTATTAACCTAAGAGTAATCATATATGTTAATGAGCAATTCAAAATTTCTCACACAGTAATTATTGCAACTTGTTTTGCAAATGTAAGTAAAGCATTTATGCAATTCAAATCTTTGAATTTGTAAACTTGTAGTGGTGGCACATATGAGCAAAACTACAACTTTTGGAATCAAGCAAAGTTCATCCATATCATTATATCTCAATCAAACAATAGCAAATTCATCTAGCCAGAGTGAAGAGATTTGTATGTTCTGCCATAATTCATCATCTTTATTCAGATTGTCCATACTAGATGTGCAAAAAGAGTTGAACACATAGGCATTGGATAAGTACTAAATTTTACTTCCCTCTGATATTGAACATGATTCAGCATACAAGAATTGTTGTCCCAATCAGCAAGTTTCAATTCATCCATATGATCGCAAGTTATGCATATTCGATATACAAGAAATTGATTTTCCACACCATAATCTCCAATCAAATTAAACTTATATCCAGGGGTGTAGGTACTGAACAAGAATTTCGAACATGCAAGTTCAGAAACTTTATCCATAACATGTGACAATTTCATAGGTAGATCCAACATGATGTAACACAATGAATTAGCAGGAGAAATTATAGTCAAAACTTCTTTATGTGTTATTAATTCGACATGTGCAAAATTATGAGAATTTAGATCAGCACATGATTCATTTAAGTCAACACAAGGAATATCAAAAGATTGCACTACAGCAGGTATATACTCACAAGACTGCTCTATGTCTTGTTATAGCACCAAATCAGTGCCGTGAGCGATGATAGCACCATGTTCTTTACCTTTTTGGCTCTCCTCAGATGATGTAAGTGCATCCATATCCTTATCTTCATTCTCAACCAATGGGGTCAGTGATTCAATCAGCTCATGCTCCTCTTTGGCATGGTTCTCAACTACCTGCAAGTTGTTAGTCACAGAAAAGGACACAAACATAGGTTTGTTCTCATGATCATCACCATTACCTGCACGGTTAGCTGCAAGAGCATATTCATCCTCAACATCACTAGCACTTACGTAACCACGATCTTCTGTCGCAATGTACGCCCACTGACTTGGGCAATCTCTCATGACGTGGCCCATCCCTTTACAACGGTGGCACACAATGCCTGTCGTACGGCCCGTGGAAGCAACCGATGAAGAGCTCTTTGCTGGTGCTTGCACACTAGTAGATTTGCTTGTCTCAGGTGCGTGTGATGGTGGCGACGGTGCTGCTGAACGCGCCATACTCACAGAGGGGGCAGCAGCTCGAAAAATAGGAGGTGGGGCTGTCTTGGCTTGCCCCGGTGTCGATCTCGATGTAGACGTACTTGCAAAGTTGCTCCTAGTCCTTTGTCACCTACCCTGCAATTCCTTCTCTGCCAAACAAGCAAGCTGGAACAATCTATTGATATTATTATACTCTTTGTAATCAATTATGTCCTGAATTTCACGCCTTAAGCCCCCATAAAAATGATCCATCTTATCCTCCTCATCTTCTACAACATTACAACGCAACATGCATATTTGTAGTTCTTGATAATATTCCTCGACAGATTTATTACCTTGGTCTAAGTGTTGCAATTTTTTACGCATTTCATGTTTAAAAGCAGGAGGAACAAATCTAGCACGCATAGCTACTTTCAATCTATCCCATGTATCAGGTGCTAAACCAGAATTAACTACATGAGTCCACCAAATGATAGCAGAATCTTTAAATTCACTAGTAGCTTGTCTGACTCTATGCACTTCAGGAACTAGATGGACATTAAATTTTTGTTCAATTGTCATCTCCCAATCTAGATAAATTTCAGCATCATAAATACCGGCAAAAGATGGTATGGTAAATTTAACTTTAGCAAATGGTTCATCATTAGCACGAGCATTGTAGTGCTAAAAATTATTACCTCCCATACCGTGACGGTTTTGGTGTGGTTGATGTCATGGGCGTGCGTCTTGGGCAGCAAATGCAGCGTCGGCGTCGCGGTTTTGTCTCTCATTATCATCTCCCTCCTCAAGATCTTGGCCTGCATTGTGATCATACTCGCGTCCATTATTTGGTGGCCGATTCAGCATTCTTTCAAGGCGTGCAATACTCTCATTGATGGCGCGCTGCAATGCATCTGTTGTGGCTTGAAGCTTCCTGTCGAAGTCCTCAGTAATGATAGTGCGTTGTTCATCCAAGAGCGTCATGAGCTCTCCCTTTAAAACAAAAGACAACACAAAGGTATTATCCCTATCAACTACTAGGTGGTGGAAGGTGGAATCACACATTCTCAAGCGTCTTACCACACCCTTACAAGTGTTCTTACCAATGCAGCAGGTGGTACAACTGGTGGCTGGTTCGTGACACCGTGTCGAGCGTGAGTACGATTGCAAGAGGATACCTGTTCTGATCAAGAGTATGTGGAGCTTGGATGGCACAATATGTAGCAAAGGAGAACAATCAGTTAATTTCAGAAATTGCATAGAATTGAATTATAGTCCGTTTGTACCACTTAGCCTATGTTGCTGACCAACCAAGAATGGAATAGTCTAAAAACAAGTATATGGCAATGTGTAGGAGTAGTAAATACAAGAAAATTCAATCCAATGCAATCTAGAATTGAAGAACACAAGGATTGACCCAAAACTGAAAACTGAAGATTTCTATCCACCGGACAGTATGTCGGTATTTTGGCCGTAACTTTTTTTCAGATGACTATTTTTACTTATTATTTTTTTCTCTATTTTCTGATGGCTTTTTCTACAGAGTTTCTTTTGGGGTCAACTTCTGAATCCCAACACAGAAATTCACACAAAAATCACAACTGCTGACTGTTGCAGATTCAAAATAGATAATTGGGTCAAATTTCACCGCACATATCTCTTAACTTCCTTGCTGGAATGACATGAAATTTTACAGATAGATGTATAATGAAATTTTGAATCTAACGGAAGTGGTCTCACGCAACAATAATCTTTGAATCAAAAGTTATGGCATTTTTGGTGGCGGCTGCCGAGAAAGGAAAAATCAGCCGAATTTGGAAATTAGGGTTTGGGGTGGGGAATTTTTCTTTTGTTTGGATTTTTAATGGAACAAAGATATGAACAGCAACTGGATAATGCTAATATGGACACAAATTCAATTTAGCAAACCAAAACTAATAGATTGAAAGGCACAACGAGGTTTGGACAGCGGAAATTAACTCTTTTTGTGTTGCAATTTTTTTTCTGGACTGTAGGAAATAAAAATCAATCTACTAACTAGGGATACAAGAATTACCTCATGGGAAACCATTGCTCTGATACCAACTGATGTGACGATGGCCCGATCTTCCGAGAGGTACTAATAAGTCGATTGTGGAGAACTCGACGTTGCCTCTCATACAAACCCTAGCCGTCAATTTTTGTTTTCTTACCCATATCCCACCCTCTGTTTGAGTCATCCATCATGTCTCGTGATCTCCCAGCACCATCCCCCACCTTTCCCCGAGCTTCCGCCCCCAATTTCCACCAATTTCCTCCACCCGATTTTCGTTTCGGCCTCCACAGCAACCATAACTCGGAGGCCCTCCTTCAAACGGCCGTAACATTCTCATACGGACTCGAAATCAGGCGATTTTTTTTCACATTGGGTGAAATTAAATTTTGCATCCGAAACTCCCCGACTCTATCTGGTTCGGCGAATTTATTTTACCCAAATTCGGCCTGGAAAGTTCAGTACTCGAGCTCCGAAATTTCATCACCGAATTTTTAGCACATTCATCATTTTCTGTAGGCCACACCTTACATCAGATTGAGGTGAAACTTTGTGTGGTTCCTATTTCGGTGCTCTGCTTTGTGAAAAAATAACAGAAAAAATGAAAAATTTAGGCACCTGGGGTTATAGTGCTGCGAGTGCTCTCCGTGCCTAAAAAAACTGTGACAGAGCACAGTTTTAGGTGACAGAGCTTCATTTGTTTTGTGCTTATGCTGAATTACGTTGCTCATTGCCTAGCCATCTTTGTTTCTGTCTTTGCTTTACTATTCTGGTCTTGACTCCTTGTTCATCATATCATAACTGAGATATGACACATTTAGACCAGCAACTACGACCAGTGCTTTGGACATTTATTCAGCATTACTATCTGTTATTGATTTGTGTTCCACTAACATATTTGGCCTGCCAAGCTCTATATACCTACTTCCGGATAGCACAGTTTTTGACCCTTGCAATCGCCGGATCACACTCGCCAGGTATCCTTTGCCTTGCTTTGGTAAGAACACTTGTAAGAGCTTGGTAAGCCACTTCATTTGCGGGTTCCCACTGTCCTTCCTTTGTAGTTCATAGGGATAATCCTTTTGTTTTCCCTGCGTTTCCACTAACCATGGCAGGAGACGAAGGGGACGGGACACCGGGCGATTTCAACGAGTGTGTTAGTCGCGGCCAACTACAAGCTGCTCTCGACAAACAAACTGCTTCACTCACTGATCTCGGCGCGAGAATGGACACCATCGTCGCCGCCATTGCCCAGTTGAACACCACGGAAGGCATTGAGCGGGTGGAGCGGCGGATGGCTGACCTCACTGGTCGGATGGACACATTGGAGGCATGCCTGCCACCTGTCAATGACGGCCATCATCATGATGTTGACACAGTGTATGATGCGGATGGCAACATTGATCAGCGGGCGACACAAGATGCACGACTACGTCGGCGTCTTCAGCAAAACCGACATGGTATGGGAGGTAATAACCAGAACCGTCATGGTAACGACGACCCTTTTGCTAAAGTCAAATTTACCATTCCATCTTTTTCTGGTCTTTATGATGCTGAAAAATATCTTGATTGGGAGATGACGGTAGAGCAGAAGTTTAATTCTCACTTGGTTCCTGAACAACATAGAGTTAGACAAGCTACTAGTGAGTTTAAGGACTTTGCTATTATCTGGTGGAATGAACTGGGTACCATGCGCTTACAGCCTGATACATGTGAGCGGTTAAAAGAAGCTATGCGTAATTGTTTTGTTCCTCCTTCATATAAACGTGATTTGAGAAAAAAATTGCAGCGCTTAGAACAAGGTGATAGTTCTGTTCAGGACTATTATGCTGAGCTTTAAAAGGGTATGGTGCGTTGTGGGGTTGTTGAGGAAACTGAGGATAAGATTTGTCATTTTTATGGGGGGTTACGGCGTTTAATTCAGGACATTGTTGATTATAAAGAATTTACTACTGTCAACCAGTTGTTCCAGCTTGCTATGCTTGGTGAGTTCTGATTTGGTCAATCAAGAACTGGCGTGCACGTGTCATCATTGATGGAGGAAGTTGCAACAACTTGGTGAGTTCTGATTTGGTCAAGAAACTTGGCTTGACAACGCGACCGCATCCACATCCATACCATATTCAGTGGTTAAATGACTCTGGAAAAGCTAAGGTAACGCAAACATGCCGAGTCCATTTTTCCATTGGTGGTTATGCTGATCATGTTGATTGTGATGTGGTTCCCATGCAAGCATGCTCTCTTTTATTGGGTTGACCTTGGGAATTTGATAATGATGCTTTACACCATGGTAGTAGTAACAAATACACTTTTATGCATAAGGGAAAGAAAGTTACTTTACTGCCTTTAACCCCAGCTGAGATTATAGAGTCCAATAGGGAGAGAGCTGCTGCTGCTAATGATCCAAAGGAACATGATAAATCTGAAAAACAGCAAGTAATCCATTTGAAAAATTCTGTTATGCTTGCCACAAAATCAGACCTTGCTGCAATTGATGATGTTAATGATACATGCTATGCTTTTGTGTGCAAAGATGCTTTATTTTCTCTTGATAATATGCCTTGCACTTTGCCTGCTCCTGTCACTAACCTTTTGCAGGAGTTTAGAGATGTTTTCCCTAATGAGATACCTCCAGGACTTCCACCCATTCGAGGGATTGAGCACCAGATTGACTTGATCCCTGGAGCGAGTTTGCCAAACCGTGCGGCGTACAGGACCAATCCCGAAGAGACTAAGGAGATTCAGCGACAAGTCCAAGACCTTTTGGACCGTGGGTACGTACGTGAGAGCCTTAGTCCTTGTGCTGTTCCTGTTCTTTTGGTTCCCAAAAAAGATGGTTCTTGGCGTATGTGTGTAGATTGTAGAGCCATTAACAACATTACTATAAGATATCGTCATCCTATTCCCAGGCTAGACGACATGCTTGATGAGTTGTGTGGTGCTGTAATTTTCACAAAGATTGACTTGCGTAGTGGATATCACCAAATAAGAATGAAACTTGGCGATGAATGGAAAACTGCTTTTAAAACTAAGTTCGGCTTGTATGAGTGGTTAGTCATGCCTTTTGGTTTAACTAATGCACCTAGCACTTTCATGAGATTAATGAACGAGGTTTTACGTCCTTTCATTGGCAAATTTGTGGTCATTTAGTTTGATGATATCTTGATTTATAGCAAGTCCATGGATGAACATTTGAATCACTTACGTGCTATTTTTAATGCTTTGAGATATGCACGTTTGTTTGGTAACCTTGAGAAGTGCACCTTTTGCACGGATCAAGTCTCTTTTCTTGGCTATGTTGTGACTCCACAGGGAATTGAGGTTGATAGAGCCAAGGTGGAGGCGATATGGAGTTGGCCCACGCCCACGACGGTCTCCCAAGTGTGGAGTTTTCTTGGCCTTGCAGGATTTTATCGTCGCTTTGTCAAGGAATTCAGCACCATTGCGACACTGTTGATTGAGTTGACAAAGAAGGGCGTCGTGTTCCATTGGGGGCCATCCCAAGAGGAGTCCTTTAATCTTTTGAAGGTCAAGCTTACACACGCACCATTGCTCCAACTTCTGGATTTTGGTAAGACTTTTGAGCTGGAATGTGATGCTAGCGGAATTGGTATTGGTGGTGTTTTGATGCAAGAAGGCAAACATGTTGCCTACTTTAGTGAAAAATTGAATGGTCCTGCTCTTAATTATTCCACGTATGATAAAGAATTGTATGCTCTTGTTCGTTCTTTAGAGACGTGGCAACACTATTTATGGCCTAAAGAATTTGTCAATCATTCCGATCATGAATCACTTAAGCATATTCGTAGTCAAACCAATTTGAATCGTAGACATGCTAAGTGGGTTGAATTTATTGAATCTTTTCCTTATGTCATTAAACACAAGAAAGGGAAGGATAATGTGATTGCTGATGCTTTGTCTCGACGCTATACCATGTTGTCTCAACTTGATTGTCGCATTTTTGGTCTTGAACCTATTAAAGCACAATATGCTTTTGATGCTGATTTTAAGGATGTGTTGTTGCATTGTAAAGAGGGACAAGCATGGAATAAATTCATGATCAATGATGGGTGTTTGTTTAGAGCTAACCGCCTATGCATTCCAGTTGGATCCGTTCGTCTTTTGTTGTTGCAGGAGGCGCATGGAGGTGGTTTGATGGGACATTTTGGTGCTAAGAAGACGGAGGACATTCTGGCCACACACTTCTTTTGGCCAAAGATGAGGCGAGATGTTGAGCGGTCTGTGGCTCGCTGCACTACATGTCAAAAAGCTAATCTCGCTTGAATCCACATGGTTTATATATGCCTCTTCCTGTTCCTTCTATTCCTTGGGCAGATATTTCTATGGACTTTGTTTTAGGATTGCCCAGGACTAAGAGGGGGAGGGATAGCATTTTTGTTGTTGTGGATCATTTTTCTAAGATGGCTCACTTTATACCATGTCATAAAACCGATGATGCCGTTCATATTGCTGACGTCTTTTTCAAAGAGATAGTTCGTTTGCATGGTATGCCTTCTACTATTGTTTCAGATCGTGATGCCAAGTTCTTGAGTCACTTTTGGCGTACTCTATGGAACAAGTTGGGTACAAAGTTGTTGTTCTCTACAACATGTCACCCACAAACTGATGGCCAAACCGAGGTGGTGAACCGCACATTGTCTACCATGTTGAGAGCTGTTTTGAAGAATAATTTGAAGCTGTGGGAAGAGTGTTTGCCGAATGTTGAGTTCGCATATAATCGAGCGGAACACTCCACCACCAAGTTAAGTCCTTTTCAGGTAGTGTATGGATTTAATTCCCGTGCCCCTATTGATATTTTACCTTTGCCTACTAGTGAGAGAGTTCATAATGATGCTAAGGAGCGTGCTGATTTTAATGTCAAAATGCATGAGACTACTAAGGCAAACATTGAAAAGATGAATGAAAAATATAGGATTACTGGTAGTAAAGGTAGAAAGGAAGTTAGACTTGAACCGGGTGATTTTGTTTGGTTGCACTTGAGAAAGGATAGATTTCCTGAGTTAAGAAAGTCAAAATTGATGCCTAGAGCTACTGGTCCTTTTAAGATAGTTGAGAAGATAAATGATAATGCATATAAACTTGAGTTGCCTCCCGAGTTTGGGGTTAGTCCGACCTTTAACATTTCAGATTTGAAGCCATACTTGGGAGAAGAAGATGAGGCTGAGTTGAGGACAACTCCGCTTCAAGAGGGGGAGGATGATGAGAACATCACTTCTTTGGATACACACAACACTCCTCCACTTGACATTCAAGGACCAATCACTAGAGCTCGCGCCCGACAATTGAATTTACAGGTGAGCTCGTTCCTAAGTATTTCTTTTTGTTCATTTGAGAATCGATTCCTACCTAATGATTTAATTATGATTAGGAACCATGGAGAGGACCTAGAAGTACTTGGAGAAGGGCTACGAGGCGCACAAGTCCAGCAAGTGCGGTCGAATCATGTTGGAGGCCCAACTCAAGCTGACTTCGAATCCAATTCGGAGTTCAGGACCAGGCCGCACTAAAACGGACGCCCAGATCGCATCCGGGCTCCGTTTTGGACGTTCTATATATGTATGGAAAGCTGAGAAGACGACCGTTTCAATGGCTCTGGTCCCATGTCAAAATTTCTTCGGAGTCAACGGAAATCATCAAAACAAGTGGGCATTCAGAATCTATCAGGGTGCTGCGCCACCGCCTTTTGGGCCGTTCGGCTTTGTATCGTGTTGGAGCCCATTAGGGCGCGTCCAGGGGTTTTGCACGCTCCTCACTCCTCTATATCCAGCCACCACCCCCAGCATTAGGGTTTGGGTTTTGCTTAGATTATTCTGTCTTTGAACAGTTTCGCCGTTCATCGGTTTGTGAGACCCAAACTTTCGAGTGCTAAATCAATACATCTGCAATTCAGTTGTGTTCTTCCTTGTTCTTGCTTGTGTTCTTCGATTCGCAGGCGAGCATTAGCCTTATTGGCGAGGTCAATCGAGCTGCGCACGGTTGATAACCTGAGGAGACGTGGTGCTGCAAGCGAATTGAGAACACGAGCAAGAGAGTAAAAGATGCAATCTGAATTGTATTGCGAATAATGATTAAGTTCACAAGTTGGGGTTGCTCAACCGAACATGTGGCAAAACTGCTAAGCAGAATAATCTCTTAAGAAAAACCGGAGGAAAACTAAAGGGGTGCGGCCTCCTTAAATAGGGGAGGGGAAAGCCGCACTTATCTAATGACAAGAGATATGGTACTATTCACAGTTACTGTTCATGCGGTCGTGGTACTGTTTATATGAACAGTACCGGCCCAAATAGCCCAAGTTACAAGGCCCTCAGCCCACTTTGACTCGGACTGGAAAAGTGGCGTGACTTGTTTCACCATTTTTGATCTTCTCGGATGGAGTTTGGAGGTGAGACTAGATCCATCTGAAAAGTAAACTTCAAGAGCTTTCCAACAAGTACTCACGGGCCCCGAGAAGCCCTCTGGATCAAAAGTTATGGCCGTTTGAAGTTGGCCTGTCGGCTGAATCCGAATTGATCTGGAGGCCGAATTGGATTCCAAAACCAATTCAACTTGAACCCTTGCTTCAATTGGTTCCAAAATGATGTGGTGCTACAAATATATATATTTTCATCATTAGGTAGCATCATATTCTCATTTAAAATGTGTTGAAGTTGAAGAAAGGAATTCACCTTTAGTTCAATCTTGATATTGACCGCTATGGTCGTATGTGTTGGTGGCGTGGTCACATCATCCTCCTCTTCTTGACAGAAAACCATCCTCGGTTTTAACATAGGTGTAGCGTCACGTATTGCATGATCTTGATCATAAATCTTGGTACATGATAACAAACGCAACAAACTCTCATTATGTAATATCGTAAGTTCTTTACATGATAACAAACGCAAAAAACTCTCATTGCATGACCTGTAGCTACCCTACGCTCTCTGTAGCTCAATGAGTCAGAACGTCCAAGAGCAGACCTGAAGCTGTTATTGGGTCCGACTGCTATGGGAGAGCGAGTCGGAGTACCAACAATACGCTGTTCACGCCGTGGGTAGCCATCTCGACGGGGGAAGTGAGATCTACCCTCAGAACGACGGAAGTGATGACCAGAGGCAGTACGAAGATGAAACCAGAAAACTTAGAAAATCCATGTCCTCGATGCTGCCCAAACCCATCAGAAACAACTCTCGACCTCGTGTTGGGCTTAGGTGCACTCAAGGTCTGGGGTTGACCCTGAATACGCCTAAGAGCCTCAATATGGTCTTTACGCGCGATCTTGGCACGCCTAAAGCATCTCGCGATCGTATGTCCATCCTTTTGACAGACGGTACAATGAAACTTCGCCTTCTGAGAGGTCGAAGCACCAGGTGTTACCACCTTGCTCTCAGAGATCCCTTGGACAAAACCCACTGATTTGAATTGAACTTTCTCGGTTCTGGGCTTGACCTCGATCACACCTCCGGCTATGGGTCTAAGCACGGCAGGTGGATGCTTCCTAACATCCTCTAGAAAATCATATCAAACAAAGTGATGCATTCTTGTAATTGAAACAACAAGCATAGCAAATATGGTTGTATCCATAGGATACATATTCTCATCATTCTCCCCTTCTTGGAAATAAAGCCGCCCTTGGCTTTTGATAAGCTGAAAGTATGGTAACAAAGAATCCAAGGTGTACGCATGCTATATGTGTATGTCATCCATTTTAATAGTTCTTTGTTGTTGCACAATTAATGTTATCAAACAGTAGCGATCGTAAAAGCTCATTGTATTATTAACCCAAGAGTAATCATATATGTTAATGAGCAATTCAAAATTTCTCACACAGTAATTATTGCAACTTGTTTTGCAAATGTAAGTAAAGCATTTATGCAATTCAAATCTTTGAATTTGTAAACTTGTAGTGGTGGCACATATGAGCAAAACTACAACTTTTGGAATCAAGCAAAGTTCATCCATATCATTATATCTCAATCGAACAATAGCAAATTCATCTAGCCAGAGTGAAGAGATTTGTATGTTCTGCCACAATTCATCATCTTTATTCAGATTGTCGATACTAGATGTTGCAAAAAAGAGTTGAACACATAAGCATTGGATAAGTACTAAATTTTACTTCCCTCTGATATTGAACATGATTCAGCATACAAGAATTGTTGTCCCAATCAGCAAGTTTCAATTCATCCATGTGATCGCAAGTTATGCATATTCGATATACAAGAAATTGATTTTCCACACCATAATCTCCAATCAAATTAAACTTATATCCAGGGGTGTAGGTACTGAACAAGAATTTCGAACATGCAAGTTCAGAAACTTTATCCATAACATGTGACAATTTCATAGGTAGATCCAACATGATGTAACACAATGAATTAGCAGGAGAAATTATAGTCAAAACTTCTTTATGTGTTATTAATTCGACATGTGCAAAATTATGAGAATTTAGATCAGCACATGGTTCATTTAAGTCAACACAAGGAATATCAAAAGATTGCACTACAGCAGGTATATACTCACAAGATTGCTCTATGTTTTGTTATAGCACCAAATCAGTACCGTGAGCGATGATAGCACCATGTTCTTTACCTTTTTGGCTCTCCTCAGATGATGTAAGTACATCCATATCCTTATCTTCATTCTCAACCAATGGGGTCAGTGATTCAATCAGCTCATGCTCCTCTTTGGCATGGTTCTCAGGTACCAATGTAAGGGCACATTTGTAAAAGCACAGCCCATATGAATACATATATCGAGGGAAGACTAAAGGGAGGAGGACGATTCACTCTCTCCCAACTCTCCACTACCACATCTCTCTCTGTTTGGTCTGTAACCACAACACATGGTATATGTATATGTCATCCGTTTTAACAGTTCTTCGTTGTTGCACAATTAATGCTATAACACAACAGCAATCATAAAAGCTCATTGTATTATTAACCCAAAAGTAATCATATATGTTAATGAGCAAATCAAAATTTCTCACACAGTAATTATTTCAACTTGTTTTGCAAATGTAAGTGAAGCATTTATGCAATTCAAATCTTTGAAGTTGTAAACTTGTAGTGGTGGCACATATGGGCAAAACTACAACTTTTGGAATCAAACAAAGTTTATCCATATAATCAGATTTCAATTGGGCAAAAGCAAATTCATCTAGTTAGGGTGAAAAGATTTGCATGTTCTTCCATACATCGTTTTCATTATTCAGATTGTCAATGTTAGATGGTTCAACAAGAGAAGAACACATAGGCATTGAATGATCACTAAATTTTATTTTTCTTTCATAATGAACAAGATTGAGCATACAAGAGTTGTTGTTCAAAACAACAAGCTTCAATTCATCCATGTGATCACAGGTTATGCATATTCGATACACAAGAAATTGATTTTCTACACCCATAATCTCCAATCAAATTAAATTTATACCCAGAGGTGTAGGCACTAAACAAGAATTTCGAATAACCAAGTTCAGAAACTTTCTCCATAGCACATTCCAAACTAACGGCCTCATTAAGCATGATATAGCACAATGCATCAGCAAGGGATATTGTATTAAATACTTCCTTGTGTATAATTAATTCGACATGTGCAAAATTATGAGAATTTAGATCTGCACATGGTTCGTTCATGTCAACACAAGGAATATCCAAAGATTGCACTACAGCAGGTATATACTCACAAGGTTGCTCTATGTCTTGTTGTAGCACCAAATCAATACCTTTGCCTTTATCGTCCTCATCAGATACTGTAGGTACCTCAAACTTCTCCTCTAATGGCATAAGATGCACCAGATCATCCTTCACCTCTTCAAGTATCTCGGTGGTATCTGTAGATTGTAACAGCCCAGGTTTTTATGAAAATAAAAATAAATAAATAAGTAATTAAAAATCAATTAAAATAAAATCTAAATTAAAATAAGTATTTTTGTGCCTAAAGTTTAAATTTGGTTTTGCCTTGGATTTCTGTTTTTGAAAAAGCTGGATTTGAAAAGCATTTTCAGAAAAACCTAAAATTATTACTAAATAAAATGATATTTTGATTTTATATGAAACTCCTAGTTCAAAATAATTATGTGGAGTTATTTGGCTTTTATTTGGTTTCTTGGATTTTCTGGAGTTTAAAATGTATTTTTCAAATTAAAAAGTATTTTAAATATGAAAATTAAATACCAATATTAGTTGGAAATATTTTTATTAAGTCCAAAATGTCTCTAGGAGGTTCTCTGAATTGTTCTGGAAATTTTGGAGTTATTTTCATAATTGTCTGAGGCTTAATGAAATTTCCAAGCATTTCTAAAAATCTAAAAATCAAAAAACAAATAAAAATCCTCTCCTCCGGCCGCCACGTGGATGGCCAGATGCTGGCCACATCGCCCCGTCCCAGATGCCGCTCCATCCCGCCTACCCCTTCCCGATGGCTGCCACGTCGCCCCCACTCGGCTCAATCCGCCCGTCCGCCCGCCCTCCGCTTTTGGCCGTCGGATCTCCATCCGTCCGCCCGCATCTCCCCCACTCCCTCTCTCTCACTGACCGCCTAGGCCCGCCTGTTAGCATCATCCCCTCCCCGCGCCTTCTTCCTCCTCCTGCCCGGCCGCGTGTTCTCCACTGCCATCTCCGCCGCCCCTCGCCCGCGGGATTTCTTGCCTTTTCCCGCGCGCGCCGTGCCCCACACGCCGACCCACCTCGCCGCCTCCGCGCCCAAATCCCGCCATTTCCATGCCCTACCCCTCCCCTGATTCCGCCGTGACCGCCGCCCCCGCGCCATCTCCGGCAACAAATCCGCGCCGCCTCCGCGCCCCTCCGCCCCTATAAATACCTCCCCGGCCTCCCTCCCCCTCCACTCCGCTCTCCTCCCCGAGCTTCCCCTCACCCCCGCAGCGTGCGCCTTCGCCTCCACCGCCGCCGCCATCTACGGCGAGCAATCGCCGGCCACTCGCACCCCCATTCGCCCAGCCGACGCCCCCTCCAGCTTCCCCGCCTTGCCGCCGTGCCCGTGCGCCCCTCCCCCGAGTCCGAACCCCGCTGGAAGACCATCGTCGCCGTTACCCGAGCGCCGTCGCCGCCCCTTCCTCGCCGCCGATCGGCTCCGGTGCCCGCCGAGCCCCGCGACACGGTGAGCCCACCTCCCCTCGGTTCCCTCTCCCTCCTGCGCCGCTCGCCGCCGGCCACAGCCCGCCGGAGCGCCGGCGAGCTCCCTCCCCCGAGCGCCACCACCGGCCGCTCGGTCCACGTCAGCCGACCTGCCCGCGTGGCAACTGCGTGGCACGCCACATCGGCGCCGCGTTGGCAACCCCGTCAGCGCCACAGAAGCGCCAGCCCGCCACCCGTGCCACCTCGGCACTCCCTTCAGCCCGTGGACTTGGTCCATGGACCAAGGGTCCACCTGTTAGTGGGGCTCACCCCTTGGCTGACGCCTACTGATGCAATAAAGCCGAGTTTTCCGTTTAAAAACAATTCGGCCAAAAAGAAATTCCTCGCTGATGTCATAATCCCAGATTTTTCCTTTAGTAAAATAATTCCAGTAAATCCCTTTTTCCATTTTCTCTCTTTTCAAATTTCCCGGAGCCCGTTCTCCTTCGTCCTAACTCCGATTGAGCCCATTCAAATTTCTAAATTCATCAAAAATTCCCCTCTATCCATTGCTAGCCTCAATTCAAATATTTGAAGTTAATTTGAATTTATTTGATTTTGGTGGGTTATTTTGACGTGTAGACTTCGACGATTCGGGAAATTTCTTCGACGAAGATTCAAACCAAGTTGAAGAGCAAGGCAAGTCACACTCCTTGATCATGTTGATCACAGAATTTAAAATAAAACTATGTTGTTTTAAATTATATTGCATGCATAATTTTATTCAATGTATTTCAATTCAGTTTTAACTTTAGTTAATGCCTACTTGTTAATTCCTCCATTGTTATTGAATTCCTTATACCTTGTCACCCTAGATCAAACCCTAGTTGGTACGTTAGTATTGGCTAGGAAGACTTTATATTAAATGCTTAGACTTGCTTAGAAATAATCTTGGTTTTGGGATACCTTTTCACATAAAATGATAAGCTTTTGAACTGTATTCTTGACTTCGGTGAGTCAAGAAGGTTTATGAATTATTTTGAAAACAAATATAAAACTGGTTTAGACTTAGGCAATTGGTTAGAGTGGTGGGTGCAGGCATGCCCTATTGGTTGGAGCCGTAGTGGTTGATTGTCATGCACGGGGGTATGTGGTTGAGCCTAAGTCAGATTAAGGACCGGTCTGTGAGCTACTGTTGCAAGGCCCTAGCGTACTACCACAAGGCTGGTATGGGATAGCCCTGGCTGAATAATTTGCGAGTCCCAACCTGGGTCATGTCGTAGGATGAAAGTGAGCGTGGCGTAGGCCATGAGAAGTCTCACTAGGCTCAAGAGGGGGTCCCGGTCTGGTGGATTCCTTACTGGGGTGAAACCTTAGAGTTGGCTTGGCCAGGTTGAAGGCTTTGCATTGTAAAGGCCTTGTCGTGATCTCCCCGCCGCACACCTAAGGAAGTGTGTAACTCGCGTGGCAAAACGGGATGATCGTGTCTTGTGGGTAAAGCTGTACAACCTCTGCAGAGTGTATAATCTATCCTGGATAGTCGTGCCCACGGTCATGGGCATGCTGAGTAAAAGTTTTTCATGGATTAGACTTTGTTGTTCAAAAATGTTTTCGAAAACCTTGTGGATGGATGGAATCCACGAGAGATGAAAACCTTGTGGATGGATGGAATCCGTGAGAGATTGAAATCTGGTGAATGGATGGATTTCATCAGAGTTGCGCAGTGAAAGCGTGTGGATGGATGAAATCCATACATGATCTTTTGGAAAAGATGGTCCGGGTGGGATGCCCGTGGATAGGTTGGTGTTTGGTCGGAGCCTGCACTGACGGTAATATTTTCAATTACAAGTACTGTCTTTACGTATTGTATGAAATTCAGCATTTTCAATCTATTTATTATATTTCATTAAATGTTGTTTTATGCAAACTAACCCTATGAGCCTTCCATTGAAGCCTTTATCATTATATTGCATTTCTCCGTGTGACTTGCGGAGTACAAGTTTGTACTCACGTTGCTATCTCCACACAGAGGAAGACGACTTCGACTACAGTGACGACCAGAACGAGTAGGCCACGTCTTGCAGTTGTTTGCCTGTGGGCAGGCTTCGCTTTTTCAGCTTCGCTTCCGCGGTTTCTTTTGCAGTTATATTTGCCAATGTGCGATGATGTAAACACTGGCCATAAGGCCGTACTCTTTAAATTAAATAAATGTCATTATGGTTGATATTTATCTTTGTTGTTCACTGTGTGCACTAGCTGATCCTGGACTAGTGCGATTTACACAGAGGATCCAGGAGTTGTTGCTCCGGGTTCCGACAGCCTCCTCTCCCGCTGACCGCCCGGGCCCTCACGTTAGCTCCGTCTTCCCCGCCCACCTTCTTCCTCCGCACGCCGCCTCCGTCTTCCCGCAACCGCCGCCCCTCGCCCGCCGGGATTGCTTTCCTTTTCCGCCGTCCGTGCGACCCGCGCCTTTCCTTCTTCTTCCTCCCCCGATTCCCTTCCTTCTACGGCCACCCTTTCCTTTCCTCCCTCCTTCCGCAATCGCCGCCGCCCGTAATCAACGGCGAGCGATTCCCGCCGGACCTCCCCTCCCCGACCCCTATAAAAGCCACCCTCGGCTCCGCCACCTCTCGCCCCATTTCCCTCTGCTCTCCTGCGCCTCTCGCCGTGCGCACTTGCCGCCGCGGCCGCCCCTTCCTCCGGTGAAGAATCCCGGCCACTCCGGTCCTCCTCACGCCTCGCCACCGCCTCCACGAGCTTCGCCGCGCCCGGGCGCACCCCGGGCGCCTCTCGGCCGTGCCTCTCCGCCACCGGAGCTCCTCGCCGTCGCCACCCGAACGCCGCCGCCGCCTCCCCTCGTCGCCGACCGCCTTCCGGCCACCCTCGGTAAACATCCGCCCCACCCCCGAGTTCCCCGTCCTCCCCTCTCGCTCCTCGACCCCTCGCCGACGGTCGCCGCGCCACTATTCCCCGGCGAGCCCGCCACCCCGTGCGCCTCCGACCGGCCGGCCACCTTGCCCACGTGGCAGCCCACGTGGCAGCCATGTGGCGCCACCTCAGCGCCAATGCGGCACCTCCTTGCCTGGTCAGCACACCCCGCCACCTCAGCGCCTCCCCTCGCCCGTGGACCTGGTCCATGGACCAGGGCCCACCTGTCGGTGGGGTTTACCCCAAGCTGACGCCAGCATTGCGCAATAAACCCATTTTTCAGTTGAAAAATAATTCCAGCCGAAAAAAATTCCCAGGGCTGACGCAATGCTGATGTCATAATTCATTTTCCTTTAGAAAAATAATTCCAGAAATTCCTCTTTTTCTTTTTCCCTGAATTTAAGCTTCCCGGAGCCCGTTCTCCTTCGTCCTAACTCCGATTTAGCCCATTCAAATTTCTAAATTCATCAAAAATTCCCCTCTATCCATTTCTGGCCTCTATTCAAATATTTTAAGTCAATTTGAATTTAATTTGAATTTATTTGAATTTGGTGGGTTATTTTCACTTGTAGACTTCGACGATTCAGGAAATTTCTTCGACGAAGATTCAAGCCAAGTTGAAGAGCAAGACAAGTCACACTCCTTGACCATGTTGATCCCAGATTGCAAATAAAATTATGTTGATTTAAATTATATTGCATGCATATTTTTATTCAGCGTATTTCAATTCAGTTTTAATATAGTTAGTGCCTACCTGTTATTTCCTCCATTGTTATTGAATTCTTTATACCTTGTCACCCTAGATCAAACCCTAGTTGGTACATTAGTATTGGCTAGGAAGACTTTATATTAAATGCTTAGACTCGCTTAGATATAATCTTGGTTTTGGGATACCTTTTCACATAAAATGATAAGCTTTTGAATTGTATTCTTGACTTCGGTGAGTCAAGAAGGATTATGAAATATTTTGAAAACAAAATATAAAAACTGGTTTAGACTTAGGCTAATGGTTAGGTGGTGGGTGCTGGCATGCACTGTTGTTCGGAGACATAGTGTTGATTGTCGTGCACAGGGGGTATGTGGTTGAGCTTAAGTCAATTAAGGACCGGTCTGTGAGCTACTGTTGCAAAGCCCTATTGTCGGGCCCCCGGATTACCAAACCCGGACCCTCTGTGTATTACAGCACTAATACCAGATCAAAGCTAGTGCACACAGTCAAACAGAATGGAAAACATCACCATCAACGATTTATCTCTACTCCTTAAAAGAAGGAGTTGAAGGTGATGGTGAATTCTACACTTCCTTCTTTAAAAAAATATACCGATTGACATATGGGCCCCACCTCGAAACCCGTGCGCTGGCAGCGCTGTCTCCCCCGCCGAGTCCCGTGCGGCTGCCTCCCCCCACCTCGTTTCTTCCGCTCTCCCCTCCCTCCTCCACCGCCGCGCCGCCCTCGCCTCCTCCCCTCCCTCCTCCGCCGCGCCGCCCTCGCCTCTGGACGCCGTCGGTGCGGTGGAGGAAGTCGGGTTGCGGTCGCCGAGGTTGGCGCACGGGAGTCGGCGGTGCTGTGAAGAACGGCGAGGACGTGGTGGCGCGGTGGAGCAGCAGGGAAGAGGGGAAGCACAAAGGGGCCAAGGAGAGAGGCGGTGACCTGCTACGGGATTTGGACGGGGAAGCAGTGGAGGGACAGATGGATGGCGGCCGGCGGTGAGAAGCTAGGGAAGGGGGAGGCAGTGGAGAAAGAGGGATGCGGCGTTGGAGGATCCAGAGGGAGGAGATGGGCGGCGGCGCCGTGGTTGAGGAGGCAGAGAAGGGCGGCCGGAGAGAGAGAGAGAGCAAGACGGCGGCGCACGGAAGGACGAGCAGCGGGTGGAGAAGGCGAGAAGGGAGAGAAGAGGCGGCGGAAGAGGCAGTGGAGTCTCGCCGGTGGTGAAGGCAATGGGGTGATGGTGTGGTGGCGCGGTAGGGAGATGCAGACGGCGTGGAGAAGAACGCAGGGGGCGGAGAAGGGAGATGGGTTGGCCGGAGGGAGAGCAGGCGATGGAGTTGGGTGGCGCGCCGGCGGCGGCGATGAAGGGGATTCGGTGGAGATGTCGATCGGCGGCCCGGCACCTGGTGGAGGGAGCAAAGGCGACGACCGGTGGATGGGGCGGCGGCGCCGAGGTGGGTCAAGAGGAGGCGCGGAGGAGGTGCGGCGGTTGGAGAAGGAGGGGGGCAACCGGAGCTAGAGAAGAAAGGAGGGAGAGCAAGCGGCGGCCGGAGTAGATAGAGGTGGCGCGCCGGAGGAGAGCAGCAGAGGAGGAAGGTCGGCGGCGGAGAGATGTGGAGAAAAAGGGAGTGGGCGGTGAGGCGGCCGGAGAGGAGAGGGCTGGCGTAGAGGTGAGGGGAAATGGCGGCGTGGAGCGGTGAGAAGGCGGCGGAGTTGGGTGGCGCGCCGGCGAGCTACGGCCCGGCGCTCGCCGGTGGCCGGATTTGGAGGAGAACCAGGGGAGAAGAAGAAGGCCAGGGGGGCTGAGAAGAAAGAACCGGGCTCAAACCGAACCAAGGTGGCGGCTAGGGTTTTTGAGGCTGGTGGGGGATTTATGTAATTTGGCAATTTGGCCCTCGAAGATTTCTGGAATTTACAATTGAGTCCTTCTCCCATTTAACTTCTTTCGTTCTAGCCCTTCTGAGCTCCGATTTCATCGCGGAAAGATCCTACGCATTTGTGTTGACGCGGACATTTGTACGGAGCAGCCCCAAAATGCCAGATTTGTCGTTCATGCGCCTCGATTGTGCCGGCCTGCAGAAAAATATATAAAAATGTAAAATAGTCCATTTCGCGCAATTAAATATAGATAAGCGTGTAAATGATGATAAATTGTCTTAAAATGCGAAGAATATGAGGGAAAAATGACGGATAAATATGTGTAAAAATGACACATGTCAGCCTCCTACCCTCCCTCCGCCGCTCCGCCCTCGCCTCCTCCTCCCCACCCCGCGCCGCCGTCGCCGCCTCCTCCCCGGCTCCTCCGCTTCGCCTTCGCCTCCTACTCCCCACTCCGCGCCGCCGCTGCCTCCTCTTCCTCCTCCCCACACCGCGCCATCGCTGCCGCCTCCTCCTCCCCCACTCCTCCGCTCCGCCGCCTCCTCCCCCGCTCCTCCGCGCCGCTGCCGAGTCCTCTCCCCCCGTTCTCCGCGCCGCCACTCTCCCCTCCCCCCATCTCTCCCCCTCCCACCGTCCCGATCCGCGTCCATCTCTCCTCACCGACAGTGGCAGTGCGGATTCTTCTCCCCACTGAGCCCTCCCCCCGGGTTCTCCACGCCACCACTCTCCCCTCCCCCCATCCCAAACTGCGACCGGAGAAGAGGAGAGGCGGCGGCGATGTGGCCGGTGAAGGGAGGTGAGCAGGGAGGAGGAGAAGAGAAGCAGGAGGGGGCTAAGGAAGAAAGGTGGCAGTGGATGCGATGGCGCGGTGGCCGGAGAAGAGGAGAGGCGGCACAAGGAAAAGGTCGCCCGAGAGAGGAGGAGACGGATGGCGGTGCTTGGTGGAGGTGCGGGGGCGCAGATGGAGAAGAGAGGCGGTAGAGAGACGGTGGCGCGGTGGTGCGCTTGGTGGACTGAGCAGATGAGGACGGCGGCGCTCTACGGTGGAATGGAGAAGTGGCGGGGGCGCTCGGGAGTGGAGGTGATGGTGGTGGAGAGGTGAAGGCGGCGGCGCACGGGATGATGCAGCTCGTCGGTGGCCAGCGCGGAAGGGGCGGCGGTGTGGTTTGGCGGCGCACGGGTGGAGGAGGAGCTATGAGAAGCTGCAGCGGAGAGACGGTGGCGCACCGGCGAGCTGCGGCCCGGCGCTCGCCAGCGGCCGGATTGGAGGAGGAGAATAGGGCTCGCCTCCCCGACTCGATGGCGCGCGGATCCCGTGCGCGCGCGCGGGGTTCTGGTTTGGGCGCGCGCGGGCAGGGGCGGAAGCCCCCCGCCCAGATCCGCTCTGCGACGCCGCGATTCCTTTCTCCCGTCCGGTCTCCGGCCTCCATCCAACCCACGCGACAAGCCATGTTGCTCATCTGAACATATCGGATGACTTGCTAGCATATAAAGATGTCATAGCAAAGGTTATCTATGATGTAAGGACGCTGTCTTGGCCTTTTCTTTCTGAGTAACTTGCTCATTTCCTATTTCCTACATGTCTTCATCAATGTGAACTACAGCTAGAATTTGCTTCTGAACGTCGATACTGGAGTTTCCTGGATCCGCCACTGGAGTTGAGATGCTTGTCAATACTGGAAAATATGTCGATTTTACTTTAGATTACTGGAAGAGTACAAATGGAAGAGCACCATATGTGATGGAATTAGAGATCATGTTCTTGAACAATTTATGGTAATCGCTACACACTGGTATTGGACCAACTATTATGAATTATGATGCTGTAGTGCGAGATGAGACATTTGTATTTGGTAAACATCCTGATTATCATGTGAAGGCTACCAAATTTCACTAAGCATAGCCTACCCAGTATCCACTGACTTGCATACTCTCTGCACTACAATCATTTGATTTTGTCTTCTGAATTTTGTGTTCTAATCAAGTAAAGAGGCTGATTAGATATTCTTATTTGAGTAATTTGCACTGTACTCCTTAAACTTGTACAACCCTAATCCATGCTTCGCAGAGGTGCTTCGGAGGAATTCTGCTATCAAAGCTCGGCCAACACATAGACAATATGTCCCTTGTTTTGTTTTTAGTCATAATAATTATGTTAGATCTGTATGGCTTTTGGGTTGTTTGGTTCATTGCCCATTGTGCGCAAAAGTCATGTCCCTTTTTAGGTTTGTGTTGAAAGCACAGGTGCTGTTTGTGTGGTGTCTTTAGCTTTTGCTGTCACCTTAAAATTTGCCTTCAAACCTCTAACATGAGGCATCAAAATACTGACCTTTATCTTTATCTTTACTATTTTCTTTACTATTTAATAAGTTTAAGTTGGCGGTTGGTGCATCCTCCTTCCTCCCTTCTCAACCGTCCGATCTGAATACTAAAATCTTGACCATCTATCTAACACCCCTCTCCCTCTCTCTCATATCTAACTACCCCTCCTCTCCACTTCCACCAACAGTTACCATCTCCCACTTGATTCCTCTTGCCTTTTGATAATTGACCTGCACTAGCTGAATGCCCATGTGTTATTATGAATTTAAAAACTTTTAGAACATGTTTGTATGCATATTCTAAATATTTTTACCACCCGTGAGTTTTTTTAAAATCCGTAGCAACGCACGGGCATTCAGCTAGTATTACAATAAATAAGAGTACTGACCGCCGGGTCACATTATTACACTGGAGGTTTAAGACCTCGCACACAAGAAATAAACGGAAGCAAAGATAACTCGAGGACGACCCATCAATTCGCCACAGGCAATTGACTGGGGAAGCGCGACCTAGTCCTCCGGGAAGAATCCGTCGTAGCCACAAGCGAAGCAGTAGTCATAGTCACCTTCTTGAGCTTCAACTTCCTCTGAGATTTTATTTTTAAGTGTAGCATGTGAGTACATAAAGTACTCCGCAAGTCTTGGAAAAATGCATAGATGCAAGGCATAACAAAGGAAGGCCATATGGTTCTTTTGCACAAAGCAATATTTGAAATCTAAATTACTACTAATTATTTTCGAAGGCATTAATTTAATGAAGTAAATGTTTTAACAGAATTAACTTTCTAGTGAAGGTTCCAACTACCAACACTAGCAAACCAATTACCATTGGTCAAGTTTTAAACTGCGGGTTCCATCCACCCTCTCTGGCTCCATCCGCCAGGATTCCCTTCCGAGAGTTCCCTCCACTCTCGGAAAACAAAACTTTTGATTTCAAATCCAAAACCAGAAATCTACCATGTGAATGCATTCCTTGCCCGCCCCTTGACCGTGGGCACGGCTATTCGAATAGTTTTACACTCTGCAGAGGTTGTACAACTTTACCCACAAGAGATAAATTATCCTAAAAGTCACACGCTTCCTTTGGCATGAGACCCAGATAAAATATCACAAAGCCTTTACCTTACTCTAATCTAGCTAGATACCACCCGCTGAGGTTTCACCGCAGAAGGGTTAAATCCACCCAATCTGAAGCCCCCTCTTGCGCCATATGAGTACAGTAAATCCCTGTCCCTCACTGTGAATAACCAGTCCATCCCTGGCACCCACTTTCCACTGGTGGCACCTAAACTAGGCTATCATAAGTTAGTCAGCTAGGTCGTACCCTTATAGACTTGTGGTTGTACGGTTAATGCTCAGTCTGGACAAACACAAGCGTCGGTCCTTAGTTGACTAGGGTGGAACATACACTTAACAAGTTCTCGTGCTTACTGCACCAACCCAAACAGCCATCCACCCTAATCTAAACCAACTTTCATATTTTTATTTTATTTTGAAAGATCAGTGGCAACTCCAATTACCACTACATTTATAAACACAAGGGTCCAGGCATAATTTCCCATTTTCAAGATTTTCCAAAGTTATTAGATAGCATGACTAAGCATTAACCTACCATTCTAATATTCACAAAGATTAATAGTAATCTCATTATTGAGACAAAGGAAGTTCTAGGGTGACAAGGTACATGGCAATCAATGTCAAATGAGGGCATAACAAAGTTGGAATAACTAATTCCTAAAGATTTGAAATAATATTTTATGTAAATAGCAATGCATACAATTTAAAATAATTAAAACATTTTCAAAAGCATAGGTTCAAGATGATCAAAGGAGACTTGCCTTCTTGCAGGGTTTCTGGGTCTTCTTGTTGCTGTGAAGAGGGATCGTCGACAACGTTGGAATCTACGCGAGAAAAGACGAAGCAAACAAAGCAAATAAATACAAACGAAAATTCAAATAAAATCCAAAAATTCAACAGAGGCCATAGTTGGATAGATTATGATTTTAGATGAATTTAGAAATTTGAATGGCTGGATTTGGAGTTAAAATGAGAAAGTTATGTTCATTTGAAAATCTCAGATTTGAATAAATCTAGAAATTCCCAAATTTCTGACAGGTGGGGCCCACTGGAATATTAGATTTTAATTTCTATTTTTATTTTGAGAGACTGACAGGTGGGGCCCACTGAACAGTAACCACTGGCGGTCACTGACATGTGGGACCCACTGGACAGTGAGCCCACTGACTCGACCTCTGACACATGGGACCCACTGGACTCCGGGCCCACTTGTCAGAGTCCAGCACAGAGGGGTGGGGCCCAGGCGGCAGTGGCCAGCGCAGACCGGCGGCCGCTAACGTGTGGGGAGCACTTGTCAGTCGCGGATAAACAACGAAAAACTCAACCTCAGCGTGCGGAGCCGAGGGCTCGAACGCGCGCCGAGGGAGTCGGGGAAGGGGAGAGCGAGCGGTGATAGCCAAGTGAGCGGGGAGGCGTTGCCTACCCCTAATGGGTAGGTAATCCCTTTGAGGGTTACCTGCTGGAGGTCCGGCAGAGGTGGTCGGAGGCAAGGTCGTCGGCGGCGAGGGAGGGTCGGAGGGGTGCGATTGACGCGTGAAATGCAATCCTTGAGCGGAGGGGGTTTGGTTGGAGGGGTCGACGAGGTGCGGCGACGAGCGGAGAAGGCCGGCGACGAGGGGGTGGCGGAGCTGGCTCGGGTCCTCCGGCGCGACGGCGCTCCGGCGGCGGGGAGGGGCGGCTGAGGTGTCGGGGAGGACCGCACGGACAAGAGGGAGCTCGGGGAGGCGACGGCTGGCTCCGGGGATGACCGAGGCGGCGGCGAAGGCTCGCCGGAGTACTTACCGTGGGCGCACAGGGAACTCGCGGTGCGACGGTGCTCGGGGCTTAGGGAGAGAGGTGGAGTGCGTCTGGGTGTTGGGCGGAGGGAGGCGAACCGAGGGGGGCTTTTATAGGGGCGCAGGGGGAGCAGGGGAGCGGCAATCGCTCGCCGGTGCTGGCGGCCGGAAAAGGAAGGGAGGGGGAAGAAACGGGAAAGGGGAGGCAGAGAAGGAAGGGAGGCGCAGAGATCGGGGATTTGTTTCCCGACGGGGCTCGGGGTTGCCAAAACCGTGGAGAGGCAGGGAAGGCAAGGCCAGATCCGGCGCGGATTGGTTGCCGGCGCAAAGAAGCAAAGCGGGGAGAGAAGAAAGGAAGGAGGCGGCTCCGCGGGGACGACGGGCCTGACAGGCGGGGCCGGGTGGCAGCGGGAGCGAGAGCGCGTGCGGCTGACGGGCGGGGCCCGCAGGTCAGCGAGGTGAGGGAGGGTGTGAGAGCGGGCGGCTGGATGGCCCGCGCGGAGACTCGGCTCATCCAAGCCGTCCACGCGTCGGGCGCGGAGGAGGGGAAGGCGGGGCCGCCGGCTGACGGGCCGGGCCCGCTGGACAGCGAGGGAGAGGGAGGTGTGGCTTGGATCTGCCGAGCGGCGACGTGGGCGGATCTGGGCCGTCCACGCGTCGACCGAAGGGGCAGGGAGGAATTTTTAATGATTTTTAATTTCAGAAAAGACTAGGAATTGATTTAGGACTCAGAAAAATATGAAAATACCTCCAAAAATTCCAGAAAAATTCACAGAAGCTTCTGGAGATATTTTGGACTTAATAAAATTATTTCCAACTACTGTTGATATTTAATTTTCATATTTTGAATTACTTTTTAAATTCTAAAAATAGGTTTTTAAATTCCAGAAAATCCAGAAAGGCAAATAAAAGCCAAGTAAAATCCAATTAGCTTAAAATAATTAATTTGAATTTAAATTTTTCAAAAAGCCAAATTTTGAGATGTGACACCTATCGTACTACCACAAGGCTGGTCCCAACCTGAGCCCCTTCGTGGGTTGAAAGTGAGCGTGGCGTAGGCCATGAGAAGTCTCACTCGGCTCAAGAGGGGGTCCCGGTCTGGTGGATTCCTTATTGGGGTGAAATCTTAGTGTTGGCTTGGCCAGGTTGAAGGCTTTGCATTGTAAAGGCCTTGTCGTGATCTCCCCGCTGCACACCTAAGGAAGTGTGTAACTCGCGTGGCAAAACGGGATGATCATGTCTTGTGGGTAACCTATCCTGGATAACCGTGCCCACGGTCATGGGCATGCTGAGTAAAAGTTTTTCATGGACTAGACTTTGTTTTTCAAAAATGATTTTCGAAAACCTTATGCATGGATGGAATTCATCAGAGTTGCGCAGTGAAAGCGTGTGGATGGATGGAATCCATACGTGATCTTTTGGAAAAGATGGTCCGAGTGGGATGCCTGTGGATAGGTTGGTGTTTGGTCGGAGCCTGCACTGACGGTAATATTTTCAATTACAAGTACTGTCTTTACGTAGTGTATTAAATTCAGCATTTTCAATCTATTTATTATATTTCATTAAATGATGTTGTCGTAGGGGTGGCCCCCACCTAAACCCAGCAGGCCTGGCAGGAGATTACAAGGCCCAGAATAGGCCATGTGTAATGACATAAGCACCCCTAAAGGGACACTCCAATGTAAGGGCACTATTGTAAAAGCGCTCCTCAGGTGCATATATATATATAGCGGTAAGCCATGGGGAGGACCCAGGCCATTACACCTATCTTCATCACTCTCCACTACCATCTCTCTCTCTGTTTGGTCTGTAGCCACAACAGTTGTTTTATGCAAACTAACCCTATGAGCCTTCCATTGAAGCCTTTATCATTATATTGCATTTCTTCGTGTGACTTGCGGAGTACAAGTTTGTACTCACCTTGCTATCTCCACACAGAGGAAGACGACTTCAACTACGGTGAAGACTTGGACGAGTAGGCCGCATCTTACTGTCGTTTGCCTGTGGGCAGGCTCAGTGGGCTTCTTCCGCTTCGGTTTTTCTTCCGCTGCTTATTATTTAATTTGGCTTATGTGCCGTTGATGTAAACTCTGGCAATCACGCCCATATTTAGTTAATAAATGTCATTGTTGTAAGGGTGGCGCCCACCTAAGCCCAGTAGGCCTGTTAGGTCCGAAATAGGACATGTGTAATGACATAAGAGCCCCTGAGGGGAATACTCATGTGTAAGGGTACAACTGTACAAGCACTCCCCATGTGAATATATATATGTGGCATAGGCCACGGGGAGAGGGCAGAAGCCATTCATTTTACTCAACTCTCCACTACTACACACTCTCTCTGTTTGGTCTGTAACCACAACAGTTGGCGCCGTCCGTGGGGAGGACAAGAGCAAGCCTCCAGATTTGAAGGAGGATGGCACCAAAGAAAGCTTCACCATCGGCGACGAAGAAGAAGAAGGCGGAGGCGGCGAAGTCTCGCGTCAGCACGAGGGCTTCGACTTTAGCAGCCGCAGGTATGAGCAGGGGTGTAGGTGCGACCGAGGACCCCGCCATCAATGCGACGACCAACCCCGCCATCGACGCGACGACCCACCCCGCCATCGACGCGACGACCAACCCCGCCACCGACATGATGACCGATCCCACCAGCACCACCCCGATGACCAACCCCGGCGATGGCGACGCGAACCTCATCGCCGGCTCCAGGGTCCTCCGCGACAACGCGGCGGGCAACCTGGGCGCGCAGGCCGTGACCACCGCCGTACCGGTAGTGCCGCCAGGCGCACCGATGGCCCCAGCCACGCCAGCGGTGGAGGCCGCCCTGCTGGCGGCCCTTAGCGCGCTTCAGCGGGAATTAACAGACCTCCGCGGAGCTGTGCGGGACATGTAAGAGGCTCGGAGCCAACCCCCCTCCCCGGCGGTGGCGTCCGAACCCCCTACGTCCAGTTGCGTCCCATTGTGGCGAATAGATCCGAAGTCCCCGCTCTCCGCGAGCCTGCAGCATGCAGCTTGGCCCGTGGGCTTCAAGTTCCCGAGCGTCATCGAGGCCTACAAGGGCGACTCCGACCCGTGAGGCTTCGTGCGTGTGTACGAGACCGCTATCGAAGCCGCTGGCGGAGACGTCACCACGAAAACAAGAGGGCTCCCCCTCACGTTACAAGGCGTGGCGCTGTCCTGGTTCTTCTCCATCGCACCACAGACCATCTACGCGTGGGAACAGATCCGCGGTCAACTCTGCAGCAACTTCCAGGGAAACTACGTCGAGCGTGTCGCTGCGGACCAGCTCTTTGCAGTCAAGCAAAAACCTGACGAAAGGCTCTGGGATTATTTCAAGCGCTTCGTGAAAGTGCGCTGCCAGGTCAAGGACGTCAACGAAACGACCGTCATCAATGCAGCCACACAAGGCCTCCGCCCGGGACCACTCGCTGAGTATAACGCGCGGAAGCCGCTCAAGTCGGAGGCAGAGCTCTTCGACAAAGCGGAAGCATACGCTCGAGCTGAAGAGGACGTACGGAGGCGCCGCGGCAACGACTCCGACGCCAGGCAAGCGGAGGGCTGCTTGATCATGCAAAAATAGCACACCCGCAAGTGCACGGGTTGCCACTGAAATAGCGGCGAGTGTCGTGTTCTCTACAGGGACTAGACTAAGGCTACCGATGCTCAGCTAAAGCTAGGTCAAACGAAACTGGGGGAAAAACTAAACTACCGAGCGAACTCTAATTCGCACAGACTAAACTACGAACGAGCTAAATAAACGAACGGACAAAGGACAACGGGACGAACGACCGTACGAATGGACGTCGTACGACCGAACGAACAAACTACAGAACGGACTGACTACACAAAAGATTACGATGACTACACGAACGACACGATGACTAAACGAACGAACACGACTACCGATCGACGATCTAACTAACTACCGACCGCGAGACAGCAGGAGGAAGTCGAGAAGCACAGAGGGAGTCTAGAAGCAAGGAGGGAGTCGAGAGAGAATGAGGGAGAATACGGTCAACGGCTAACTAGACGACGACGACACACAACAAAACACAGAACTACGAACGCTCGCACGACTTAACGACCGACCGACCGCGAGAAAGAAAACAGGAGTCGAGAAGCACTGCGAGGATCTAGAAGCACTAGGTGGGTTGAGACAGCAAGGGGAAGGAAAATGGTCGCCGGCTAGCTAAATCGCGCTAGACAACACACAAACACAGACATATACTAACACTGACAACAGGACAAGCACAGGACACGAACACTAGACACTAAAGATAGACAAAGACACCAACCACCAACACTAGAATAATTGACAAATTAACTCCTAATCACAATTAGCAATGCTAAGCAGAGGCTACTGCTAAAAGACTTTCAGATGGCCAACTAACAAAATAATGAGACAGCAGATTATCACACCAAGAACTGATCACAGATACTACTCAACCTAAACATCGCAAATCAACAGATCATAGATACTACTAAATCTAAACATCGCAGATCAACAGACTGGCAAATAGCAATTTAGCATCCACAATTAACCATCCAATGCCATTCAATTACAACATTTAGAGTCAGAGAAAAATAAAGAGAAATGAGGAGTAAACCGAGGAAGAAGAGGTAGCAGGTGGTGGCCGAGGTGAGTTGAGGCAGAAGAAGTCGTCGCCGTCGAGGTCGGTGAGACGCCGGTGGAAGACTGTGGTCGGAGACGACGCTGTCAGTGAAGAGGTGATGGAAGAAGGCGGCGGCGCTAAAGGTGACTTGGTGGAGATGTCGTCGGCGGCCGTCGGTGTCGGGGCAGAGGATGGGGGAGGAGATCAGCAGAGGAGATGGAGTGGAGAAGTGCGGCTATAGGGAGGCGTGGAAGTGGAAGTACACGGCGGCGGTCGATGGTGGAAGAGCAGGGAGGAGAGGAGGAGCACAAGGAGTAGGGGATCTAGGGGGCTGCGGGCACCAGGGAAGAGAAGCAAAAGGGGGCAAGGAGAGAGAGAGCTTGCGGCGGCCGGAGAGTAGGGAGAGGCGGCGGAGTAGGGTGGCGCGGTGGAAGGAGAGTAGAAGGGGGAGAAGGTGGCGGAGTAGAGGAAGGCGGCGTCCGGCAGTGAGGAGCTGGAGAGAGAGAGGCGCAGTGGAAGGAGAGGAAGAGGGAGATGCGGTGGAGGAGCAGCGGGGAGCGGCCGTGGTTGGTGGCGATGGGATGAAGGAGGAGGACAACAGGAGAAGTAGTGGCGGCCGAACTGAGGAGAGGAAGGGCAGTGCTGTGAGGAGCGGCGGCCGGAGAAGAGAATGGGGGAGGAGAAGGGATCGCCGGACGGAGGTGGAAGAGATGGAGGAGCGGTGGGGGCGCACGGGGGTAGATGGTGAGGGTGGTGGTGAGTGGATCTGGGAATGAAGGATCGATGGGGAGCGGTGGAAGGGAGTGGAGGTGGTTGGCCGGAGCGGCGAGAGGTGGCGGAAGATGAGTGGCCGTGGCTCTGGAGGGGTCACCGGTGGAGAAGAGGAGGGAGGTGAAGGGAGGAGCAGTGGAGTGGTAGTGGCCGGTGGATGGAGAAGGCGGTGGTGGCCGCAGATGAGGTCTGGCCCCGCCCTCGCCGGCGCCGGAGCTGAAGATGGGGGAGGAAAAGCACGGGGAGGCCAAGGGAGAAGAAGTGCCGGGCTCAAGTCCTCCAGGCGGCGGCGGCGTGGGTTTTAGGAGATGGGATTTGGAAATTTTTGATTTAGCCCTTGAAAATTTCTAGGGTTTACAGTTTGGTCCATCTCCCATTTCATTTCTTCCATTCTGGCCCTTCGGAAGTCCGATTTCATCGCGCAAAGATCCTACGCATTCGTGTCGATGCGCACATCTGTACGGAACAGTCCAAATTTGTCGTTTATGCACCTAGATCACGCGCGGCCTGCGGAAAATTGCAAAAAATGTAAAATGGTCCATTTTGAGCAATTAAATATGGAAAAACGTGTAAATGATGATAAATGATCTTGAAATGTGAAAAATAATGGGGTAAAATGATAGCTAAATATATGCAAATATGACGCATGTCAAGGGCTCGTCACAAAGAAGTAGCGCAAGAGACAACTCAAGGACGGACCACAAGGAAGTGGCCACAGGCAACATTCATAAGCCCATCGATGACGGGGAGCATCAAAACTCACAAGGCGACAGGCGTAAGCCCCGACGCAACCAGCGGAGACCCCAAAAGGCCCGCCACATCCTGGCTGCGCAGGGCATTCCCCGGGGGGCCGTATCAGCCCCGCGCGTCGCAGGAGGGTGCGAAGGAGGTGGCGATGCCAAGCCGTGCGCAGAGCAAGAAATCCTAGAATACGGCAGATGGTGCGAGGTGCACGGCTACGGGGGCCATTTCATGCGGGCATGCACCGAAGTCATGGTATTACAACAGGCGGCGGCCCATATACAGACTTCGAAGACATTGACCCCCGTAGCAGCCCGAGTGCAGCATACACAAGGCGGTCCCTCCCGTGCTGGGTCCCCCGGAGAGACCCAGTACCGTGGCATTACTGTCATCGAGGGAGGCTCTTCGTCGAACGCTTCCTCGGCACAACTACCTCGGCGAGCATCCCCTTGCAGCATCACCTTCACGTCGGTCGATGCCCAAGTTGTAGAATTCCCCCATCAAGATCCCTTGGTCCGACATTGCGGGATGCGACGTCAGGCGTATTCTCGTTGACGGAGGGAGCTCCGCCAACATTTTGTTCGCGGAGGCCCTCGATCGTATGCGAATACCTCGGAGTCTCTTAAAAGCTTCGGAAGCCCCCCTTCAGGGCATCGGAGGGCAACCTCTGAAGGCTCTGGGTCAGGTCTGCCTCCAAGTCTCCTTATGCCAGGTCGACAACGCCAGGACCGAAGAGGTCGTCTTCGACGTCGTGGACGTCTCATATCCGTACAATGCCATACTGGGCCGGCCCACCATCAACTCCTTCGAAGCCGTCCCACACTTCGCATTCCTATACATGAAGCTTCTAGGGCGGCGGGGCGTTGTCACTATCTTCGGCGATCAGGATATGGCTCGGAGCATCGAAACCGAAGCTGGACGCTTGCACCGTAAGGTGCACGCCCTCACCTACAAATACCGGGCGGATACGCCATCCGCTCTGGGTTGGACACCTAAGCCCCACCCGGAGGGCGGGGTGAAGAGGGCGCAACTCCAAGTGGAAGGGCAGTTCGTATCCATAGGCGAAGACCTCCCTCCGGAAGTAGAGCAAGACTTGCTCCGAGTCCTCCAAGACAACATAGACGTCTTCGCATGGTCCCCGGAAGATATCAAAGGAGTGGACTGTGCCCTCATTGAACATAACCTCGCGATCCGCCCTGACGCCAAGCCCTTCAAGCAGAAACTTCGCCGTATGTCTGCGGACCGACAGCAAGCGGCTAAGGTGGAGGTGGCGAAGCTCCTCCGGGCGGGGGTTATCCGCGAGGTCCAACATCCGGACTGGCTCGCCAACCCGGTGTTGGTTAAAAAGGCCAGCGGCGCCTGGCGCATGTGCATCGACTTCACCGCCCTCAACAAGGCATGCCCGAAGGACGATTACCCTTTACCGCGCATAGATCAACTGGTCGACGCAACCGCTGGGTGCGAGCTCATGAGCTTCTTGGACGCCTATTCCGGCTACCACCAGGTCTACATGACCAAGGATGACGAGGAGAAAACCAGCTTCATTACACCGGTGGGGACCTTCTGCTTCGTAAGAATGCCCTTCGGTTTGAAGAACGCGGGCGCAACTTTCACCCGCCTCGTCGCGCTGGCCCTGGCTGTTCAGCTAGGGAGAAATGTGGAGGCTTATGTCGACGACGTGGTCGTAAAAACCCGGCAGCTCGCCTCGCACGGCCGAGATCTTCAGGAGACATTCGACAACCTCCGGAAGGCGGGCATTAAGCTCAATCCGAACAAATGTGTCTTCGGTGTACAGGCGGGCAAGCTATTGGGCTTCCTCCTATCCGGGCGAGGCATCCAAGCGAACCCCGACAAGGTTGACCTATCCTGGGCATGGAACCCCCCAAGACAACGCGGGAGGTCCAGAGGTTGGCAGGCCGCATGGCGGCCTTGAGCCGTTTCCTCTCAAGAGCGGCGGAGAGGGGCTTACCATTTTTCAAGACCCTCCACGGTTGCGACGGGTTTCATTGGGACGACGACTGCACAAAGGCCTTCGACGGCCTCAAGAAGCACCTCGTAACCCTTCCCACTCTGGTGGCCCCAGCACCAGAGGCTCCCCTCCTACTCTACCTCGCTACCTCGGCAACGGCGGTCAGCGCCGTCCTCGTCCTGGAAGAGGGCGCGCTTCAGCGGCCAGTATACTTTGTCTCTGAAGCCCTTCAGGGCGCCAAGACGCGATATACCGAGCTCGAGAAGCTTGCTTACGCGCTGGTCATGGCCTCAAGGAAACTCCAGCATTATTTCCTGGCCCACCCGATATCGGTGCCATCATCGTTCCCCCTGGCAGAGATGCTCCACAACAAGGAGTCCACGGGGTGAATTGGGAAATGGGCGGCAGAGCTGGCCCCGTTCTCCCTAACATACGCCTCTCGAACGGCGATCAAGTCTCAAGTTCTGGCGGATTTCCTCGCGGAATGGACCCCCCAGGTCAGCCTGCCATCCAGCTCGAAGACCCGGTGTGGACACTTAATACCGACGGAGCGTACGGTGTTGCGGGCACAGGGATGGGCGCCGTTGTCACCACCCCAGAGGGGCAGCGCCTGTTTTATTCGGCGCGCCTAGTGTTTCCGGCTACCAACAACATGGCCGAGTACGAGGCGTTACTCTTCGGCCTCGGGAAGCTCAAAGCGATGGGAGCAAGGCGAGTCCTCGTCCGCACTGATTCCCGGTTAGTGGCGGGACATGTGGACAAGTCATACCAAGCCAAGGACCCAGAGCTAGCCAAGTACCTAGCAGCCGTACGAGCGAAGGAACGGCACTTTTTGGGTGTCACGGTGAAGGCCATCCCTCGAGCGGACAACGAACAAGCTGACGTCCTGGCCAAGGCTGCCAGTCAGCAGCTCCCAATCCCTGAAGGGGCATTTTACGAGACCCTGCCAGCGGTGGCCATAGCACAAGATAATTGGGACGCGACCCTCATTCACCAGATCACCCAGCAAGGCGACTGGCGGGAGCCCCTTCTTGCTTTTCTGCAAGGCATTGCGGAACCGGATGACTCCTCCAAGCTCCTGCGTTTGCAACACCACGTTAGGTCCTTCCAGGTGCTTGACGGGGCACTTTACAAGAAGGGGGTCTGCACACCGCTCCTGCGGTGCCTCCCGCGCGAAGAAGGCAAGCGCCTCCTCGCGGAAATTCACGCGGGTCTCTGCGGCTCGCACTTCCAACCAAGGTCTCTGGTGGGCAAGGCATTCAGACAGGGTTTTTGTTGGCCAACAGCTGTCGTGGATGCCCAGGATCTCGTGCACCATTGTCAAGGTTGCCAATTGATGGGGAGGGCTATCCACAGGCCCCCGACAAGCCTCCACCCCATACCGCCGGTATGGCCGCTGGCGAGATGGGGCATCGACGTCGTGGGACCACTTCCCAGGGCCCCAGGGGACCTGCGATTCATCGCAGTTGCCCTGGAGTACTTCTCCAGGTGGCCGGAGGCGGTAGCTCTAGCCAAAATTACCTCGGCAGCCCTGCAGCGCTTCCTCTGGCAAAACATCATATGTCAATTCGGCATGCCCAGGGAGATCACCGTCGACAACGGTCTGCAGTTTGATGCAGCCCCATTCAAAGAATTTTGTGGCAACATGGGCGTCACCCTCCGGTTCGCCTCGGTCGGACACCTACAGTCCAACGGGGCGGTGGAGCGGGCAAACGGCGCCATCTCTGCCGCAATCAAGAAGCACCTCGTCGGGTTACCAAAAGGGAAGTGGCCGGGCAAGCTCCACAGCGTCCTCTGGTCCCTTCGCACAACGGTCACACGCCCAACGGGGTTCACGCATTTCAAGCTCCTCTTCGGTGACGAGGCGGTCACACCCAAAGAAATAAAGGCGGGCTCGCGGCGGGTCCTCGTCCAAGCACCAGACGAGGAGCGCCAATTGTCCGTGGATCTCCTCGACGGAGACCGGGCAATCGCAACACAGCACGTCATAAAATACGCGCGACAGATGGTGCACGGTCGCGATCGTTCACTGTACCCACGCGAATTCAGACCAGGAGACCTCGTCCTTAAAATGGCACTCCACGCGGAGACGGTAGGCAAGCTCGAGTCCAAGTGGGAAGGCCCGTACATCGTCGCAGAGGCCCTGCAGAAGGGAGTGTTTCGCTTAGCCACCTTGGAAGGGCACGCACTCCGCCACACGTGGAACGCGGACAGGCTACGGCGGTATTACACCTGAGCCAAGCACACAAGGCCAAGGGCCTTCCCCGGCTTCGGCGGCCGTACGCGGCTAACGGTTAGTGCCTTAACCCTTGTAACCACTCACCCGCGCAAACGGGAATTTAATAAAGTGCATAGTTCATGCAAATTCTCCCGTTTTCGTATTAAAAGCGTGCGAAGGGTCAACTTCGTGTGCACTACACATGAGCATGCATAAAGACGCGTGGGGGGACGCCTCCGCGCGCAGTCTACGGACTCTAAATAAGACGTAGCGCGAGGTCCGCCTCCGCACACACTCCACGGAGTATAAATAAGACGTAGCGTCGAGGTCCGCCTCCGCACGCAATTTCACCACCCGCAACGCGCAGAGGTTCGCCTCCGCGCGCAGTCTACGGACTCTAAATAAGACGTAGCGCGAGGTCCGCCTCCGCACGCACTCCACGGAGTATAAATAAGACGTATCGTCGAGGTCCGCCTCCGCACGCAATTTCACCGCCCGCAAGCGCGGAGGTTCGCCTCCGCGCGCAGTCTATGGACTCTAAATAAGACGTAGCGTCGAGGTCCGCCTCCGCACGCAATTTCACCGCCCGCAACGCGCAGAGGTTCGCCTCCGCGCGCAGTCTACGGACTCTAAATAAGACGTAGCGCCGAGGTCCGCCTCCGCACGCAATTTCACCGCCCGCAACGCGCGGAGGTTCGCCTTCGCGCGCAGTCTACGGACTCTAAATAAGACGTAGCGCGAGGTCCGCCTCCACACGCACTCCACGGAGTATAAATAAGACGTATCGTCGAGGTCCGCCTCCGCACGCAATTTCACCGCCCGCAACGCGTGGAGGTTCGCCTCCGCGCGCAGTCTATGGACTCTAAATAAGACGTAGCGTCGAGGTCCGCCTCCGCACGCAATTTCACCGCCCGCAACGCGCGGAGGTTCGCCTCCGCGCGCAGTCTACGGACTCTAAATAAGACGTAGTGCGAGGTCCGCCTCCGCACGCACTCCACGGAGTATAAAAAAGACGCGGATGCTATCCCTGCGCACTCTACGGAGTATAAACAAGACGCGAACCCCGCGCACGCATGGGCGTTGCCCCAGTGCGTACTCCTCAGAGTATAAATAAGACGGGGATGTCGATCCCACGCACTCTTCGGAGTATAAATAAGACGTGGATGTTGATCCCGCGCACTCCTCCGGTGTATAAAAAAGACGCGGATGCTATCCCTGTGCACTCTACGGAGTGTAAACAAGACGCGAACCCTGCGCACGCATGGGCTTTGCCCCAGTGCGTACTCCTCGGAGTATAAATAAGACGTGGATGTCGATCCCACGCACTCTTCGGAGTATAAATAAGACGTGGATGTTGATCCTGCGCAGTCCTCCGGAGTATAAAAAAGACGCGGATGCTATCCCTGCGCACTCTACGGAGTATAAACAAGACGAGAACCCCGCACACGCATGGGTGTTGCCCCAGTGTGTACTCCTCGAAGTATAAATAAGACGTGGATGTTGATCCCGCGCACTCCTCCGGAGTATAAATAAGACGTGGATGTCGAACCCACGCACTTTTCAGAGTATAAATAAGATGTGGATGTCGATCCCACACACTCTTCGGAGTATAAATAGGACGCGGATGCTATCCCCGCGAACTCTACGGAGTAGAAACAAGACGCGAACCTCGCGCACGCATGGGCATTGCCCCACCGCGTACTCTTCCAGAGATGCTATCTCCGGGTACCTTGCGGCGTACAACCGTGGCTTGGATACTCCCAAGCACACGCAGGTATGCCCTTTGCGCGTACTCCCCAGAACATACAAAACAAGGGGTGTGGTCGAGGTTCCCATGCATACCTCGACTAGGCGTCAGCTCCGCTGCCACCACTTCGGAGGGTAGGGGACGGAGCGCTCGCGCGTCTACCTTGACTAGGTGCCAGCTCCGCCGCCACCACTTCGAAGGGTAGGGGACGGAGCGCTCGTGCGTCTACCTCGACTAGGCGCCAGCTCCGCCGCCACCACTTCGAAGGGTAGGGGACGGAGCGCTCGCACGTCAGCAGACAAACGCATGGCGCGGAACGCGCCAAAAACCTAACTATCCCTATGACTCTGCGCCATCTTCGCCGCGACGAGTGCCATCTTCGGCACGAACGGCGTCAGATATCACCCCGGGCAGGGCAGGCAAGTCGAGCTGAGGGTCTGCCAACCCATTGACACGATCGCACCCACCGGCGTGCAGCAAGGCGAGGGCAAGCCCAGCACTCATGTAGCCGCAGTGGGTGCCGAAGGCCTTGGCGCCGGGGAGGGCGACGCTCGAGCCCTCTTCAATTTTCCCAAGCGTCTCCATCAGGTCTTGGCGGCCATGAGTGGTGTCCTTCACGTGCACACAAAGCCCCCAGAGGGCCTGTTCCAACGACTCCATCGCATTCCACGCGGAGGTTCACGCGTTGTCCCAGGATAGCGTCTTCTCCGCAACCGAGGCAGTAAGTTGTTCCCTTTCCGCCTCTAGCGCGGAGATTCGCTGAAGAAGGGCGGTCCGCTCCTCCGTCGCAACGCGCTGGGCCTCGCCCATCGCGAGTTGTGCGGCCACTGCCGCGTTCTTCGCGTTCGTACCCATCAGCTGCGCGTCGTCAATAGCCTCGTCTCGCTCCGCCATCAGCACCCGGATGAGCTCGTCCTTGGTGGCGTTGGCGTCGTCCGCGATGCGCAGTTGGTCCTCCAGTGCCCTCCACTCGCGTGTGCGAGTCTCCTCGAGGGCTTTGCCAATTGCAAGCGTGTGCACGAGGGTAACAACAAAAGTTACCTATCAGATAAGGGATATACAGTAAGAACGGAGACCATTAGCCTCATCTCCGAGGCACCCAGCGCAAGCGCCAAAAGGTCACCCCCGCAGGAGTGCAATGCCTGTCGATCTAGGCGGGCGCCAGCATACTCTGCCACCTCGCTCCAAGCGCGAAGCGCCTCCCACCGAGGTACGAAGTCGGAGACATCAGATCCTAGAGCCCCCGCCCTAGCACCTTCTGCAGTAGTTGGGGCACACACAGTCCCCGGCTCAATCAGGCCAGCGACATCGCGGGGCCCCCATTGCTCGATTCTTGCCCTCGTTTGGGAGATCCTGTCTCGCCTGGTGTCGACGGAATAAGCGAGCAAATCGGGGAGAGTTTCGCTAAGTCGCGCGACGAAAACGAACTACGACTACCTCTAGTGCCCTCTACCGTGGCCTCCACCTGGGTCATGAGCGCCTCGCTGGCCTGAGGAGCGACAACCCTCCGGGCTTCGGGAGCATCCCCGCTAGCCGTCAGGGCCGTAGTCACTGGACCTGCCACGCTGAACCGACCCCTAGAAGATGGCGGTGACTGCACCCGAGGCCGCTTGGCCTTCGGAGTCGTAGGCGAAGCCTCTGTGGCTACCTGGGTAGCTGCGGAAGCCGCCGTCAGCGACAACGCTGCAGTGGCCGCTGGAGGTGACGAGGCGTCATCTTTGAGAATGGCGAGCCCAGCGCCCGTCTCGCCCCCCATCCTCACGTCCTCGACCGGCGGCATGGTCGGCGAACTAAGGGCAACGACCTCCAACTGGACCCCGCTCCGGGAGGATGGGGCCACCACCGGCGCACCACTCGACGATTCTGCAGGCACTGGCCGCTCCGAAACGGGGATTCCCAACACCTCGCACACCCGATAAATCCGCCCCTGCTTCGCCAAGGAAGTCGCGTACTCACGGGCCTTGTGCTCCTTCACCGTGTACGGCCCAAGCATCGCAGCTACTGTGCGCTCCGCATCTTCCAGCCGGCGTACTGCATGCACAAGTGGGATATCATACCTAAGGGTTTGCAAGCACCCACGTGGTACTGGCCATATCGCAGGGACACTTACAGGGCGCGGAGGGCCTATGGAGTGAAGACACCCTCGGGTGGATGCCGTCCTTCCGATCGGGCCCTCGCCGCTCGTACTTCCAGTTACAAGCGCGGGGATATCCCGTACATGGTGAACTCCTCCGTGAGGTCACGCATGTTGAATCGGAGTGCGACCCCAGCAAGTCTCCGTGCCTGCTGCTCGTCGCCGGGCCGAGGCATCACATTCGAACAGCGATCGAACGATATCGACTCCCCACGGCTCTGGAGGCCGCTCGTGCTCGTCACGATGTAGTAGAACCACTGCCGTGTCCAGCTGGTCTCCCACTTCTCTCGCGTAGCCAACGCGGGAAACAGGTGCGAGCACTCCGGCCTCAGCACGAAGTCCACGCCGCTGAAGTTCGAGTAAGACCCCCCTTCCACTCTCCTCGGTTGGCACCGTGCGTCGTGCAGGATGGCGAACAGCTCGGCGCGGGGACAGGTACCCTCCGTCCGCATCGCCCAGGTGAAGATGGCCAACCGAACGATCGCGGTCGGAGTCAGCTGCGCCAGCTCCAACCCATACGCTCGCAGCACTTCACGAACAAAGTGTGTCGTGGGGATTCGGAGCCCGGCGTCGAAGAATGCCATGAAGACGATCACCTCCGACTCTCCTGGATTCGGCTCTGTTTCGTCAGGCCTGGGCAGGCGAGCCCCAGCACGCTCCTCCAGCTTCTTCTCCTGAAGAAGGGTTCGGAGGGTCTCCTCCGTGACGCGGCTCCACCCCAGCACACGGGAGCAGCGACCTTTGGACCTTTTCACGGCATCCCAGTGCAGAGTCGTTTGGGGCGTCACGGGAGCTCCACCGGTGGGGGCGTCAGGCAGCGCTGGCTCGACGAGCCGCTCTCGCTAAGGCGACGCGCATCTCTCGCTAAGGCGACACGCGGGGTCGTCAAGGGCGGCACCCGCGTTAGCTGGGAGGTCGTCGCGTGCAGCCATCCCTCTCTCACGGCGGCGGGCAGGCGTGGAGGCGAGAGTAGCAGCAGGAGGTGCAAGAAGAATAGGAAGCAACGCACAAGTGATCAAGCAGCCAAGCGGAACGACTGCATGCCCACAGGGGCGGCTTATAAAGCCCCTCGTCTCCCGTACAGGCAGAAAATCGAGCGACAGAATTGCAGCGGTTCGGCTACCCACGATCGGGCAGTGCAACCGCTGGCAACCGCGGCAAGCGGTGGTAGGTGGCGGCTCAGCGCCCAATGCGCTCATATACTCCCGCCGCGTGGCCACTTTTCCTGGGGAAGAGGCGAACGGCCGTGGTCGTGGGAACGCTGGTATCCCACGACGCTCCAATAACAGCCAGCCACGTGCCCACACCCAGTGCAGGGCAGGCGGGGCAGCCGTGCCAGCCTACCCCTGACAAAGGTCGGCGCGATTCCCGGTGCAATTAAAGCGCACTCCCGAACCAAGCAACCATCTCCCCGCGCTGGCGCCACATCGCGCGACGCATTTCCCGAGACTCGACCGCCAAGGGCAGCCGACCAAGTCGGCTTCGCCCCTAAATATCTGGAGCGCGAGGTAGGGCACGCCTGGACCCCGACCCAATCGAAGCCCTCGGCCTACCCAGTGCCTTTGGCCTTGAAGCCGCGCCCGCCTCAGGTGCGGGAGACGGCCCTCGCACAAGCACGACCTCGGCCCCGTCGAAGCCTTCGGTCTTCCCGGTGCCTTCGGCCTTGAGGCCGCGCCAGGTTCGGGACACGAAGATAGCCCTCGTGCAAGCACAGGCGGACGTGCGAACTATCCAAGTCATCAAGCATCACAGGCCGATGGGACGTTGGGGGCCAAAGGACTCAGCGGCATGGCTTCGGCCCGTGAAGCCCTTCACCATGAGAGGCTCCTGTTGTAAGGGTGGCCCCCACCTAAGCCCAGTAGGCCTGTTAGGTCTGAAATAGGACATGTGTAATGACATAAGAGCCCCTGAGGGGAATACTCATGTGTAAGGGTACAACTTTACAAGCACTCCCCATGTGAATATATATATGTGGCATAGGCCACGGGGAGAGGGCAGAAGCCATTCATTTTACTCAACTCTCCACTACTACACACTCTCTCTGTTCGGTCTGTAACCACAACAGTCATTATGGTTGATATTTATCTTTGTTGTTCACTGTGTGCACTAGCTGATCCTGGACTAGTGCGATTTACACAGAGGATTCAGGAGTTGTTGCTCCGGGTTCCGACAAAGACGGCGAGCTCCCAGGCCCGAGCTCCTCCTCGCCGGCACCATGCCACATCAGCGCCGACGGTGAGGTGGCTGCTGACGCGGCTGCCACGAGGGCGCCACACGGGCACCAGCTGCCACGCAGGCCGCCCGTGCCACCTCGGCCATCTCTTCCCTCCGTGGACTCGGTCCATGGACCGAGGGCCCACCTGCCAGTCAGCTCACCACAGGGCTGACGCCTGCTGACGCAATATAGCCGAGTTTTCCGTTTAAAAACAATTCGGCCGAAAAGAAATTCCTCGCTGACGTCATAATCCCAGATTTTACTTTAGGAAAATAATTCCAAAAATCCTGATTTTCCATTTTCTCTCTTTTTAAACTTCCTGAAGCTTCTTCTCCTTCGTCCTAACTCCGATTTAGCCCATTCAAATTTCTAAATTCATCAAAAATTCCCCTCTATCCATTTATGGCCTCAATTCAAATATTTGAAGTCAATTTGAATTTAATTTGAATTTATTTGAATTTGGTGGGTTATTTTCACGTGTAGACTTCGACGATTCAGGAAATTTCTTCGACGAAGATTCAAGCCAAGTTGAAGAGCAAGGCAAGTCACACTCCTTGACCATGTTGATCCCAGATTGCAAATAAAATTATGTTGATTTAAATTATATTGCATGCATATTTTTATTCAGTGTATTTCAATTCAGTTTTAATATAGTTAATGCCTACTTGTTAATTCCTCCATTGTTATTGAATTCTTTATACCTTGTCACCCTAGATCAAACCCTAGTTGGTACATTAGTATTGGCTAGGAAGACTTTATATTAAATGCTTAGACTCGCTTAGATATAATCTTGGTTTTGGGATACCTTTTCACATAAAATGATAAGCTTTTGAACTGTATTCTTGACTTCGGTGAGTCAAGAAGGATTATGAAACATTTTCAAAATAAAATATAAAACCTGATTTAGACCTAGGCAATTGGTTAGGTGGTGGGTGCAGGCATGCACTATTGTTCGGAGACACAGGGTTGATTGTCGTGCACGGGGGTATGTGGTTGTGCCTAAGTCAATTAAGGACCGGTCTATGAGCTACTGTTGCAAAGCCCTAACGTACTACCACAAGGCTGGTATGGGACAGCCCTGGTTGAATAATTTGCGGGTCCCAACCTGAGCCATTTCGTAGGATGAAACTGAGCGCGGCGTAGGCCATGAGAAGTCTCACTCGGCTCAAGAGGGGGTCCCGGTCTGGTGGATTCCTTACTGGGGTGAAACCTTAGAGTTGGCTTGGCCAGGTTGAAGGCTTTGCATTGTAAAGGCCTTGTCGTGATCTCCCCGCCGCACACCTAAGGAAGTGTGTAACTCGCGTGGCAAAACGGGATGATCGTGTCTTGTGGGTAAAGCTGTACAACCTCTGCAGAGTGTATAATCTATCCTGGATAGCCGTGCCCACGGTCATGGGCATGCTGAGTAAATGTTTTTCATGGATTAGACTTTGTTGTTCAAAAATGTTTTCGAAAACCTTGTGGATGGATGGAATCAACGAGAGATGAAAACCTTGCGGATGGATGGAATCCGTGAGAGATTGAAATCTGGTGAATGGATGGAATTCATCAGAGTTGCGCAGTGAAAGCGTGTGGATGGATGGAATCCATACGTGATCTTTTGGAAAAGATGGTCCGGGTGGGATGCCCATGGATAGGTTGGTGTTTGGTCGGAGCCTGCACTGACGGTAATATTTTCAATTACAAGTACTGTCTTTACGTATTGTATGAAATTTTGCATTTTCAATCTATTTATTATATTTCATTAAATGATGTTTTATGCAAACTAACCCTATGAGCCTTCCATTGAAGCCTTTATCATTATATTGCATTTCTCCGTGTGACTTGCGGAGTACAAGTTTGTACTCACGTTGCTATCTCCACACAGAGGAAGACGACTTCGACTACGGTGATGTAGGAGCCCAGATATTAAAATCCGGATTCCTCTGTGATTACTGCACTATTCCCTGGATCAGTAGATAGTGCTCACAGTTACAGTAATGAATATCAAAATACATATCATGCGGAAGCGTAAATTTAGTAGTAGACTTACTCATGGGCCGATTAGGCCGAAATCATTAAATTGCAGCAGTGGAAGAACGAAGCACACAGGTGGGACCTTCAGGACATGCCCACAGGCAGCCAACTGGAGGTTCGTGACCTAGCCCTTGACATCTTCATCTTCTCGGCCAGCTTGTCCAATCTTGTTGCTGAAGCGAGGTGATTTGACCCCTGATTCTGAATTTTGTCGCAAAAGCGAGCGTGAGCACTCCGACCCCGTGCTCCGCGAGCCAATACACAGAATGCAAATAAATAGTATGCATGGCTTAACCAAAGGAAGGCTCGAGTTATTTTATTTTTGCGTAGAGTGCTTTTGAATACAATTACTTCAAAATCCTTAAGACCTAGCAGTTTGAACCAAATCATAATGTGTGAAAAGAATGCAATATCATTAATAGTGATACAGATTTTTCGTTCACCATATATGGCATCTGCACCATATGCTTCTTTTTCAGTGTTATATACGCTTAACCTACCACTGGGACAACACCCAGGACAATTCCAAACCAGGGTAGTCCTTCGCCCTTCACTTTTTCATTCCCATTTTCCAAACATTTTTAAATAGAACTATATCTAGTTAAGTTCCCATGTCCGCCCATGACCGTGGGCACGGCTATTCGAATAGTTTTGACTCTGCAGAGTTTGTACACTTTCACCACAAGAGACAATCAACTCATTGCCCCACACGATTCCTTAGAAGTGTGGTTGAGCAGACCATCACAGTGACTTTTCAAAATATCTATTCCTTTCTCCCATCTCACATTATGGGTGACCGCCCATTTGCGATGGGTCCCATCTGTGCGCGGGATGTTTTCCCCAGACACTAACGCAGCCGGGCTCCACTTCCCGCAACGTTAGGAAAGCGGGAAAACTTCACCCTCCACTGGTGTCCCTTCAGGCCCCCTTGCCATAGCATAACCCCATCAATCCACTACCAGTGAGATGAGTCCGGGATTTCGATAGGTTTACTTAGCCAAGTTGTATTTTACAGACTTGCGGTTGTACTGTTTTACACAGGAGGTCATGACAAGATTCAGTCCTTAGTAGTATCTGGGCAGTTCTACCACAAACTACACTCTCGTGCACCCCTGCACCATACCCCCGAACCATCCGCCCAGATAAATAAGCAATTTGAGATTTTTGGGAGTATAAAATAACCATATCCAACATACACCAGTCATTACCACCATGACTGCCCAACCAACTTTTCTCATGATTAAAAAGTGATGCTTGGGCGCTCTCGCGCCCATGAGTACGTAAACAATACTAAGCATGGCATATATTTAGGGACTTATTTTCCAAAGGTTACTATTATAATTTTGCTAAGGTGACAAGGTTCTCATGTTCAAATATTCCAAAGGATGGGCAATATTAACCAAGTTAGATAATAGGCATTTAACTAGAATTCTAAATTAAACATGGATTTGCATATAAAATAACAGCATGCAATTTGATAATTTAAACAAAAATAATTTGCAGAAAATGTAGGTTCAATATGATCAAAGTATTGACTCGCCTGGCGCGGTTTACCGCGGTCTTGAGCTCACACAATGATTTCTCTTGAGCTTCTGGTCTTTATCTTCATTTCGAGCTTAACCTCGCTTGATCCATTGGATCTTCACGACTCCCAATTTCTAATTACGCGACAAACGACTGAATCCAAATAAAAGCAAATAACTCAAGAGATCCAAATAAATCCAAATAAACTCAATTTTTGTGTTATTACGAGTTAATGGGTGATTCGGGTGATTTGAGACAGGGTCGGTGGAAGGATATAATGGCTCGATCTTTCTATTGATCACCTCTTTTATTATTTTCGTATTTATCAAGGAAGTTCCATGGGTTAGGTTAGACTTATGTATCGAAGTGCGAGTCTGGCTGGGTAGGTATTCCTTGTAACTTAGGTTATGGTAAAGGCAAACTGGACTGATGGATGAGATCTGTACTTATTCTATAAATCTTTTAGTTGAAAGTATTATAACACTTGGATATCTTTATTAAGTTTTAGAATAATCTCTGATATAGGCCTTTTCTTACTAATTAGATTAAGATAAATAGCAAAGGCTCAATATTTATTCATATATGGTAGTTGATTAAAATTTAAATCTCTAATAATCCCATTATCGTATTTTATGTATCTTCATTCATGGCTAGGCTAAATTTAAGTTGAATTAGGATCCGGTCATATGGGTCCTAACTTGTTATATATGCAATTATGCTCAATACTATTATGTACTAAAGCTAGTGTTAAGATTTTATCACTAGCACCATTATCATTCTATCCACACCTTTGTTATTATTATTAAGCTCGACATTATTTTTAGTCCAAATTTATTTATCAAGTCTTGTCATACGGTTCATATATTAATATAGCTACTTAATTAAATCTACCAAGGAGGTTTGTTTAATTATGGTATGTTAAATGTTAAGGCATACTTTATAACTAAGGGTAATGTTCATTAAGTCGGAGTATTGACGGGGTCAAGTGGTTGGAGTGAGTGGGATTTGGCAGGAGAACCTGTCAAATGCGGGGCCAACGGATAGGTCATGACAAAGGTATATTTATGGGTTTATTTCTGTTTAGTGTTCAGAGATGGCTTGGTATAGCTGACGGCAGGATACGACGACCCAATCTTGTTATTACTAGCTTCGTTTATTTTTTTTATTTATCGATGAGGTTCTACGAGTCAGTTTAGACCTATGTACAGATGTATAAATCTAACCAGGGTTTAATTTATTGGTCGAGTGTTGCCATTTATGAATAGGGGTTCCTTAGGCGATGTATATCATATTTAGCTTATCGAACTAATTTTTACTGCTGGTAATTTGAGATGTATTATTTTATGTGGTTCTAGTATCACCGTGTTTATTAAAATGCAATTTAGCAAGGTTACTTTAATGACTAATGATCCAAAAGGTTTTAATAGATATGCCAACATAATTTGCAGTTAAAGGTGCCCTTTGACTCACCCCTCATCATTATTCTATGTATCTTTATTTATTATTCAGAGCGGTTTAATGTAGGGATAAATTCATTTAAGTAGGATCTGGCTTGTTGTATCAAATTATGATATTTAACTAAATTAACTGCTAAGATTTATTTATCATCAGTACACTAATGTTATCTTTAACTAAAGTTTGAGTCTAAGAAAAATAGTAACGGTTGATAGATTATATACCTATATATAGACTTATTTAATTCCATGCCATGAAATCTTTCACTCATGTGTGACATTTAATCTAATATTAAAGCTTGAATAATCTTATTTTATGTCCTATAAATTTTTTTATTAGTTTCCATAGACTATTTCTTAATTTTCCTTAGCTTTTCCTCAGTTGGAGTGATTAACAAAACGAAATAAAAAGGAAAGAAATAAATGCGCCAGGTGGGAGTTGAACTCGTTACCTCTCGGTAAGGGAGCGTAGCGCCGGGTGCTGGTGGCCAACTGGGCTGAGGCCCCTTTGTGACATGGGGGTGGGATCAATTCAGTTGAAGCAGAGCTGCGACTGGGGCGAAACAGGGGAAGAGGCCGGCGCTCGGCGCTGGTGTTGCCGGCGGCCGGAGCGGCGGGGGTAGCTGGCAAAACGGATTCCCCCGGAGTTGCGGAGGCCGGTGGAGGAGGCGGCGCGGCCCGGAATGGCGGCGAGGTGAGCGGCGACGGCGCGGGGCGGCCGACGGTGAGGTGGAAGCGATGCGCCGGCGGCCGGGAAGGAGATGGGAGGGGATAGCGCACGCATGAGCGGGAGGAAGGTGGACGGATGCTTACCGCGCCGGTGGTCGAGTCGGGGAGGGGCCGTGATGAGCCGGCGGCGGAGCTCCATGGCGGTGCGGGGTGGCCTCAGGCGCCGGCGAGCTGGGGTAGAGGAATTGCGCGGCCGGCGCTTGGGGAGACCTCAGGGCGTCAAGTCACAGCTCCCATGGCGAGGAATTGGACGGGGGCGCTCCGAGGAGGCGGCGACGGTGGGAATGGCGGCGGCGGCCGGTTTCGGGGAAGAGAGCCGTTCCGACGAGCACGGGGGTTCTTGGAGCAATTAGCCGCGGTGGAAGGATTAGGGAAGCGTGAAGAAGATGTTGGTGAGCTCCAATGGCTTTTATAGGCGGTGAAGGAGGCGGGCACCGTGGAGCTCCGAGCGGCGTCTGGCGGGGTGGCGTCGGCTTAGCATTGCTACAGTTCGGGAGAGGGGATGGGGCGACCAGGCATGACACGAGCTGGGCGACGTGCGTGAGCAGGCGGGGTCTCGTGCGATGCTACGGCAGCGTGGGCGCTTGGACGGGTGAAGCGACGCGGCGTGCAGGCACAGGCGTGACGCTGGAGCGCGGTGACACGATGGGGCGCAGGGAGGGTGACGAAGGAGCCGGAAACGTGGGACCGGGTAGTTGGTGCCAGGGAAGACGGGGAACAAACCGTGGGCCGCGAGGTTGCATGGAGGCCACGGGGCGGAAGGGAGCTGCGGCGCAGAGAAGGAAGCGGTCGGGAGGGAGAAAGAAAGGAGGAGGAGCGAAGGGGGCTGGCCCACTGGTAGTGAGAGAAATGGAGAGAGTGGGGGAGACAGAAACGGGAAAGGAGAAGAGGGCCCAGCCGGCAGAAAAGAGGAGTTCGGGAGAGAGGAGGTTAGGAGTGGGGCCCACATGTAATAGAGAGTAGGGAAAATGAAGAAAACTATAGATAGGCTTAATTATTTTCTGGACTGTGGATTTTTGATTTTGAACTTTTAACTTGCATTAGAATTTACTAATTTTTGGATGGCATTTAGAATTCAAGCTTTAAATTTTTAACCATTAAATGAGAGCTATTTATGCCGTTATTTTCAAAATGAGATTTTATATATATATATATATATTTTTAACTCAGGTTTCTCTCTTCTTATACTGGATCATTTTTTCAAATTCGTATTTACAAATTTTAGTTTTCTATTATTTGCATATTCACTCTTTTGGTATTACTAATGTTTGTCTTTGTCTTTTATGAATTTCTTAAATTTTTAGAACCTCAACCAAAGTCAGGAAAACTCCAAGAAATCCAAATTCCAATAAAATATATTGCAAAAATTATTCAAAAGCTTCATGTCGTAGGGGTGGCCCCCACCTAAGCCCTGCAGGCCTGTTAGGAGGTTATAAGAACCAGAGTAACATGTGTAATGACATAAGTGCCCCTAATGGGGAGGTATGGATGTAAGGGCATAACTGTAAAAGCATACTTCATGTGAATATACATATCAGGATTAGGGGGAGGATGAGGCAGAACACTCCCACCTCTCCACTACCATCTCTCTCTCTGTTTGGTCTATAACCACAACAGTTGGCGCCGTCCGTGGGGAGGACAAGGACAAGCCTGAAGACCGAAGAAGAAGGATGGCACCGAAAAAAGCTTCATCAGCAGCGGCGAAGGGAAAGAAGACAGCTGGGTCAGAACGACGCGTGAATACCAGGGCTTCGGCATCGGCCGCCGAAGGAGCTGGCGGCGGCGCAGGCGCCGTGGTCGCGGGCGTCGACGCTCGCGCTACAACAACCGACCCCGCCAGCGCCACTACAGCGACACCCAATCCCGTCGCTGGCACTACAGCGACCGACTCCGCCAGCGTCGCTACAGCGACACCCAACCCCGTCGCTGGCACTGCAACGACAGCCCCCGCCACCCTCGTCGGCAGCGCGGATCAGACGGCCGGGGGTAGCCGCAACGAAGCATCCGGCGGATCCGGAGATCGTGAGGCGATGGTCCCTGCACCGACCCGTTCGCTGGGTGTTCCGGCGGCCCCGACAGCACCTGCGGTGGAAAGCGCCCTACTAGCAGCCCTCAACGCATTCCAGCGGGAACTAGGGGACCTTCACGGAGCCGTCCGAGATATACAAGAGGCTCGGAGCCAGCAGGCCGCGCTAGTAATCGTGCCCGAGCACACGCCGGAGGGGGCGGACAGGCGCGAAGCCCCCACGTCTAGCCGCGTGCCGCTGAGGCGTGTAGATCCAGAGTCCCCGCTTTCGGCGGGGCTGCAGCAGGCGGCGTGGCCCGAAGACTTCAAGTTCCCTAGCATCACCGACCCGTACAAAGGCGACACGGATCTCCGCGAGTTCGTGCGCGTGTACGAAACCGCGATCGAGGCCGCGGGCGGAGACGACACCACGAAGGCGAAGGGACTCCCCCTCGCGCTGCAGGGAGTGGCGCTCTCTCGGTTTTTTACCATAGAGCCGGGCTCCATCTACGCGTGGGAGCAGCTTCGCGACCGCCTTCACAACAACTTCCAAGGAAACTATGTCGAGTGAGTCGATGCGGACCAACTCTTCGCTGTGAAGCAAAGACCCTCGGAGAAGCTCTGGGACTACTTCAAGCGCTTCGCCAAGATTCGATGCCAGGTGAAAGACGTTAATGAAACCACCGTCGTTAATGCAGCCATACAGGGCCTTCGTCCGGGCCCGATGGCCGAGTACAACGCGCGGAGGCCAATCAAGACAGTCGCCAAGCTCTTCGACAAAATGGACGAGTATGCGCGGGCGGAGGAGGATGCGCGAAGTCGCAGCATTACCGCCCTCGGCCTCGCCCATGAGGAGCGCCCCCCGCGCGAAGTGGGGGTGGGTGGTCCCTCGAAGCAGGGCCGCAGCCGAGAGCCCCGAGGAGGCCCTCCCCGAGGCAGCGATACCGGGGTACAGGAAGGCTCTTCAAGGAGCAGGCATAAACCTCCACTACTAGGGATGTGAACAGTAATGACGACCCAGTGTCGTCACTGAAGATGCCACATTCGTCATAGATTATAATTTGTGACGAATTTGTGACGAAATTCATTTCGTCATGGAACGCGCGTCACATTTGTCGTACCGCGACGAAATTATATTTTTCGTCATAGAACTGCTTTTGTTCAATGACGAAAGGGTCCCCGTCATAAAACACACTCTGTTTTATGACGATTGGTTTTTGTCATGGATAGGGCTGTTTTTTGTCATAAACAGGCAGCACCTGCTGTAGGCCAGCGTGGCGGCTGACGTTACTGGTCCACGTGGCGGCTGACGTGGCTGGTCCACGTGGCGGATGGCGTGGCAGCTGACGTGGCTGGTCCACGTGGTAGCTAACGTGGCTGTTACCATGGCAGCTGACGTGGCTGGACCACGTGGCGCAATTTTATTGGACCGCTTGGCGCAATTTGGTTCTCCCACGTGCCTCCTTTTTATTGGGCCACGTGGCTTAAGTTTGTCACTTGCAAATTCGTCACAGAAAGCACTTGCAAATTCATCACAGAGACCCATATGGTTATTTCATCACAGACATCACAATTTTCAAATATTCTGTGCAGCAATTAACAATACTCAACTCAGTCATCATCACATTCCAACTAGTTCACAGAAACAACTCAGTTCACAGACCAACTCAGTTCACATAACTAATTCACAGCACAGAATAAACTTAAGTTCTTGACCACAAAAGCTATCTTTATAACTACTCAATTATGCAACCAGTAACATTCCTTGACCAGCAACCACCACCAGCTCACATGCAAGGACCAGCAACCACCACCAGCAAGGACCAGCAACCACCACCAGCTCACATGCCTAAGAAGAGTTACCATTGTTCAAGGCCAAGATACGGCGAAGGAGCGCATTGTTCTCCTCCATTGCCTGGTTATTTTTCTCTGTTAGCTTCTTGTACTCCTCCAACTCCTTTTGGGTCCTCGCCAGCTTTTCATCAGCTTCTTCGCTTTTCTTCTTGAGGTCCTCGAGTTCTCCTTGTAGAGCAGCCGAAGCTTGTTTTTCAGCTGCTAGTTCTTCCTGAAGCTCGCTTTCATTCGATGAAGATGATTTTGAGGGGGCGGCCGTTTTGATTCCAACATTCTTCAAGAAAGTGTTGTTGTTGCTGTTCCGGGAGAGCACCTTGGAGACCACCTGTGCACTGGTAACTGGTGTCTCACCTTCAGCAGCAGGTTCTGCCCTCAAAGCTTCCATATCAGACTGAAAATGTCCCAGGAACAATCATTAGTTGGACAGACATGAGAAATAGCAAACAGATGTAACAAACAGATGAATCACTGTCAAGAAGTCTAGATATGAGCTTACTGAAAGACAAACAGATGTATGGTTTCGATTATGGTGTTTAATGATTTGGTTCAGATTATGAGCTTACTGAAAGACAAACAGTTGGGGTTTAATGATTTGGTTCAGATTATGAGCTTACTGAAAGATGTATAAGTCTAGATATGAGCTTACTGAAAGACAAACAGTTGTAACCGGGTTCAGATATTTTGCTTTGGTTCAGATTCTACCTCGAATTTTCCAGGTTCAAAAAGCTTAACAACCTTACAAAGAATATTCTTGGCATGCTAAACAAAATTAAATCCTAGACCAGCTCATATCTAGACTTATACATCTGATTATGGTCTGAACCCGGTTACAACAGATGTATGGTTTTGATTATGGTGTCAGGGGTTTAATGATTTGGTCAGGGGTTTAAAGACAAACAGATGTTCATATGAATAACAAACAGATGTAGAATCTGAACCCGGTTACAACAACACACACACCCGTCACACACATGTGATCTGCAGTAAGAAGGAAAGGTTGCATGTGTTACTATCATTGCTTGAGAGGGATGCACCAAAATCGGGGATTATATTTGTCGCTGAACAGGTACTGGTATACATGAATTCCTTTTATGCCATGCCATGTTGATTGTAATATCTCTAGGATCATGAGATATTGTTTCACCTATTTTCGGAGGTGCTAACTTAGGAACTTAGAGGGGCCAGCTGGCCAAGTGATCTTATGATGGGCCAGCAATACAAAATGCAAATGATATAGAATAATTTACATTTTTGGTATGATCAAAGGGATTAAAAATCTGATATTCTGTTTCTCAAGGGAAGCACCATCAAGTCCGTTAGTTATATAAATGCATGCTGCAGTTATGCATAATGGTGCCATGCACAAGTAGGTAACTTGCAGTCTAGAACATACATGTGATGAGCCAATTTCAGGAGGACAACTGTGTTTTAGCGAACTTCTTTCTTAATTTTTTCCTCTTACAAATGACTGGCAATGATCCATTTTAAATTAAATCCAGTAGATTATTGCAAAACCAAGATCCCAACTATCGATGTAAACCACACACACACAAAAACATAAGAGAAAATCAGGGTCAGTGATGACCTATTGGCATTATTTGGGGCTGGGTCCACCGAATTCAGTGGCACCCATGATTTCATGTTGGAAACAGCACAAGCATCTTAAAGGCACAAGGAAACAGATGTAGGGACTTACAACTGCTTCTCTTGCCAGTTCACTCAGACCATGTTTGGAGCTGGTATGGCAGGTCTTGAAGGCCTCCACCGCATCAAGTTCTTCAATTTGTTGTGTGCTCGGTTCTGCATTGTTCCTCTTCTCCTTCTGTTAGGTAGGTAATCATTTACAGCAAAGTTCTGTCAGAGAAATACAAAAGAATGTTTTGGATGAAATAAACAGGTATAGTACAAGGTAATCTTTACTTACATATGCATGTAAGTGTGCGACATAGCTGCGAGAACCCGTAGCTTGATGATACTTGACATTACTGCGATTCTGCTTGTTCTTTTCACATGATTGCTACAAGAGAAGGAACTTGTTAGATAAGATCATATGTTTACAATGAGAAGAGCCTCTGCAAACTGAATATGAAAGAAGAATATATGATAAGATACCCATACCATGTTCTTTGGATCAGACCACTTTGCAACAAGTGCCCTCCACTGTTCATCAGTCATACTAGCAACAGGAGAAGTAGTCCTAATCTCATTTGCAGGTACACCATTGAAGTATTTCTGCTTCAGCCGATAACGCATTTGTCGCACCCCCGACCGCAATACATCGGTGCATGCTTCCTCTGTTGGCTTGTGTTTTATGTTAATGGCCAATCGCCCCTAGTGATATGAAATTTGCATCGTTAGTGAGTCAATTCAGGTCATGTGATATCATAGTGTAGCATAGAAAGAGTCATGCACTTACAGATAGCTTTCCCACAAAGTCTTTGTAATATTGTTCCTCTTTCTTGTACTCTTTCCAATGAGTTAGGACAGGAACCTTATCTCGAATGATGACACCAGCCTCTGATGCGAACTTGGCAGCTTGAACAGGTTCTTGTGGCCTTTTTTTGCCTTCAGCAACAGCTATGGGCATTCTCCTTCCCATAGATCTTGTCATCCTTTCAAGCAGTATTCCCTTGGTTGGTGGCCTAGGTCTCCTTGGGGGTCGCTGTGCGGGAGCTACAGAATAGAATTTTTATTTAGATGGTTAAGTTTCATGCAAAACAGCAAAAGTGATGTCATATTTGAATGTCAAAGAAACTATAACTTGCCTTCAGTGGATTGGGTTTGATCCCCAGTCTGGTCTTCACCACCAGCTACATTGTCTTCACCAGCAGCTACATTGTCTTCACCACCAGCTACATTGTCTTCACCAGCAGCTACATTGTCTTCACCACCAGGTACATTGTCTTCAGCAGCAGCTACATTGTCTTCACCACCAGGTACATTGTCTTCAACACTAGCATCATTGTCTTCAACACCAGCATCACCATCTTGAGGCAACTCTTCATCTTGCACATGTCTCTGTGAAGTTAGTTGCCTTTTGTATGCTCTTGTTGAGACCCCAGGAGTTATCTCCTCTGCTTGTTGAACTGCCGTCACTCTCTTTGGTTGCCTGACTCCTGGCGCCATGTTGGGATTTTTCTTCTTCCTCTTAGTACAGAGGGTTTTCCGTCTAGTTCCTTGAGGAAACTGATAAAAAAACAACTTGTTAGTGAGCTGCATCTATAAGCAAGAGCATATATTAAAGAACAGATATGCAGGAAACAACATAAAAATGCAATGCAAATATCCTCCCTCCCCACACAAGATAGAAGAAGCACCTCGATTGCGAGGGGTTGTGGCTGCTCAAAAGATTCATTGTCATCATCATCACTATCTCCTTGAACATCATCTTCAAGGAGATACTCCGATGAGTCAGAATATTCAGAATTTGATTTCTTGTTTGCTGATTTTTCCCCCTTCGTTCTTGCAGGTTGTGTACACGATTTATTAAAAGAGGAAGCTAGATCATTGATCCCAAGTTCTTGCAACTTCCTTAAATTCTTCAACACTTGTTTATCCCGGCTTCTTTCGTATTCAGTTTGCGGAGGTTCTTACAGGAACAGCCAAATTGTAACTATTAGAACAAATAGGGAGTGAACTAAGAGCTAAGAGCTACTACTACTTGCAAGCTAGGTAAGAGGTAAGAGCTACTACTACTTGCAAGCCAGGTATGACTACTTCCACAGATAATATTAAATGTTGCATCTGCCTGTTAAGATATGTTCAGGGACTATTTCAGAGCAACAAAAAGGTACAACAGACTAATACACATGAAAATGCAACAACAGAACAGTTGCACAGACAACTACTACTTGAACAAACAACATACTACATGCACAGAGAAAATAGAGAAGAGTTTTGCTTACCTTGTGATGGCGGTTGTCCAGATCGTTTCCTACCTTGTCCCCTTGTTGCCACCATCGCGGTTGTGGCTACGCTGCGGTACTCGTCGGCGGCGGTGGTCGTAGATGTGGAAGTAGAACCGGTGGTCGTCGTCGGTGGTCGTGGAAGGGGAAGCAGGCCCGGTGCGGTGAACGACGTCGAAGGGGAACCAGATCCGTGCGACGACGGTCGGCGGTGGGGAAGTAGACTCGATGCAGCGGCAGACGTCGGCGTAGACCCGAATCCGGCGCGGCGGCTAGGGTTTCATGGGGGCGAGAGAGAGGGGTACGGGGCGACCAGAGAGGGGGGTGGCGGCGAATGTCGTCAGCAAGGAAGCAGCTCCTGCGCCGGCGGTGGTGCCCCGGCGGCGGCGGCTAGGGTTCGGTGGGGGCGAGAGAGAGGTGGATGGGGCCAGAGAGAGAGGTGGAGGGGCGACGAGAGAGGGGGGGTGGCGGCGAATGTCGTCAGCGAGGAAGCAGCTCCTGCGCCGGCGGTGGTGCCCCGGCGGCGGCGGCTAGGGTTCGGTGGGGGCGAGAGAGAGGTGGATGGGGCCAGAGAGAGAGGTGGAGGGGCGACGAGAGAGGGGGGGTGGCGGCGAATGTCGTCAGCGAGGAAGTAGCTCCTGCGCCGGCGGTGGTGCCCCGGCGGCGGCGGCTAGGGTTCGGTGGGGGCGAGAGAGAGGTGGATGGGGCCAGAGAGAGAGGTGGAGGGGCGACGAGAGAGGGGGAGGTGGATAAATGGGTTGGAATTTTTTTTAGCGCCCGAATATAGACCGCGCTTGGGAAAATGGCGCCCCTGAAATTTTTTTAGCGCCCTTGAAATTTTTTTAGATTTTTAATTAGGGAGTTTGTACAATTGAAATCACTTTCCGGATTTTTTTCAAAATGTCCAATTTAAATTTTATATTATATGGCCCTGCAATTTAACCCACTTTTTCAAAATATCCAAATTAAATTTTGGACTTTTTGGCCCTGCAAATTAAACCACTTTCTAAAAATCAACAATTTTAAACGAGCTTCTCTAAATCTGCATTTTAGAAGTGATAGTAAGATATTCAAAATTGTAGGATACTTATTTCAAATAAATGCCACTTTCGTTCTTACATGTTATAGTTGGTAATGTACTCAATCTAATTCAGCAGCAGCAGTAGTGGTGGTAGTAGTAGTAGTAGTAGTAGTAGTAGTAGTAGTAGTAGTAAGTGTCATCTTGAACCAAGTATTAAGTAGTAGTATAGTAGTAGTACTTACTACTCGTACTACTACACCTGAACAATGTAGTAGGAGAGTTGTAAGTACACAAACTACTTATAAATTGCACCCCTGCACCATACCCCCGATCACATCCTCCCAAAACAGTTCTTTCAGTTCAAGACAGAGTAGTTGGAGTATCGATGATACCCCAAGCATCTAATATTTCTAAGCAGAGCATATCAATAGGGACTTAATTTGTAAAGTCTTAATGTTATAGTTTCACTAGGGTGACAAGGCTCACATAACCAATGTAGGGCAAGAAGAATAGTGTATGCAGATTTATATAGCAAGGTATAACTAACATTCTGAATTTGAACATAGCATATCACGTGAAATAATAGCATGCATGTTGGTAATTTGAAAGAAAGTAATTTTGCAATACTGGGTTCAATATGATCAAAGTGTCGACTCGCCTGGATCGCTGGTGTCCTGGTCAAAGTTTGGACAAGAAGTTATCAAACAACACAAATCATCTCCAAAAATTCACATGAACTCAAAAAATTATGGTTTCGGTCCCATTAGACAGATCTTGAATTTAGATGAATTTACAAATTTGTTTCATTCAATTTGGAGCTAAAATGTAGAAGTTATGATTGGTCAAAGTTTTCTGTTTCAGTGGGGCCCAGAGGTCAGCGTCGCTCTGGTTACTGAGGCTGACAGGTGGGGCCCACCTGTCAGGTAGAAATAAAAGAAATGTTCGACCTCGGCGCGCTGCGGAGCCGGGGGCTCAAACGCGCGCGGCCGAGGGAACGGGGGAGGGAGGAGAGTTCGCGCTGATAGCCAAGTGAGCGGGGAGGCTTTGCCTACCACTATAGGGCGCTTTATTTACTTGAGGTGGCTCTGCAGCGCGGTCCACTGGCATTCTCTTGCATTTATTTTTCTTTTATATCCTCTGTGCTACTGACATGTGGGTCCAGGTACTGTTCATGGGGTCCACATGTCAGTATGGGTTCGGTGGAAGAGTTCCACTGACCAGTGGGGCCCAGCGGTCAGCGTCGCTCTGGTTACTGAGGCTGACAGGTGGGGCCCACCTGTCAGGTAGAAATAAAAGAAACGTTCGACCTCGGCGCGCTGCGGAGCCGGGGGCTCGAACGCGCGCGGCCGAGGGAACGGGGGAGGGAGGAGAGTTCGCGCTGATAGCCAAGTGAGTGGGGAGGCTTTGCCTACCACTATAGGGCGCTTTATTTACTTGAGGTGGCTCTGCAGCGCAGTCCACTGGCATTCTCTTGCATTTATTTTTCTTTTATATCCTCTGTGCTACTGACATGTGGGTCCAGGTACTGTTCATGGGGTCCACATGTCAGTATGGGTTCGGTGGAAGAGTTCCACTGACCAGTGGGGCCCAGCAGTCAGCGTCGCTCTGGTTACTGAGGCTGACAGGTGGGGCCCACCTGTCAGGTAGAAATAAAAGAAATGTTCGACCTCGGCGCGCTGCGGAGCCGGGGGCTCGAACGCGCGCGGCCGAGGGAACGGGGGAGGGAGGAGAGTTCGCGCTGATAGCCAAGTGAGCGGGGAGGCTTTGCCTACCACTATAGGGCGATTTAGTCTCTTGAGGTGGCTCTACAGCGCGGACCACTAACGGGGAAATTTCAACTCAATTTTGATTCATGGAGAAGTTGTTCATTGATTGGTTTACTAGGTAAATATTCACCACTTGATACCATCATCTGCTCTGCTCTGCCTCCGCTTTGTATGTGATTTGGATACATGGTTTACAACTTTACATGGTACATATTCACCTACTACTACTCCCGAATGACAGCAACACCTTCTTAAATCTTAATCAAGTAAATTGCTCAATACAATTGCTCTTCTGTTCAAGGAGTAATCCTCGTGAAATCTTGTCTAACACCTGGACAGAATCCTCAGACAACGTGCTATTCATATGATCAGATTAATTCCCATGGCAAGGCTCCCCCAAGAACAATCATTTCAGACCACAGGTATACTTTTAGTACTCCCGCCAGCCATAGATTGAATCCGGATGAATCAAACATACTTGTCCACGAATCTCGAGTTAGATTCATAGGTAGAAGAAATACGGATTACAATCTCCAAATGGGAGAAAGAAAGGAAAGAACATAGCATATATGTCCGCTGGAAGGTGTCTGATCGTCGCGTCAAGCTCACCTGCTGGAAGGTGCTGAGGGACTGCTGCAGGCTGCTACATGTAGAGACTCCATAGCTACCGCCAAGGTTTGCACAGCATCAAAATATCATCAATAGTTGGCTTCAAAATCTCTGAGCATATGTCCCTAATCCTTATGACATTCCCAAGCTTTGCATAATTAAAATGTTAGCCAAATGACCTCTAGGTCATGACTTTCTAGAAGTATGATATATTATGTAGAAGCACCTCTAGGTCCCATCAGGAGACGTATCTGCAGCTCCCGTAGCCTGCCACACACAACACCACCACAACGACATGTAAGTTTCAATAGAAATGATCAAGTGCCAAGTTCCAAAACATCCAGTTTTCAATGCAAACAACACACCACACCAATATAAATGGAGCATATGTAAGTAACATTTGGCAATAATATAAATGACAACACACAAATATTATTGGCAGAAAACCAACTAAAGAGGAATAAGTATGTACCTTGCGTATCCTAGAAATCATCATCTTCATCGTCGTCGTCTAGGCACATGTCATCATTGTTCTCATTGCCACCATCACTACAGTATTGCAGTACAGTTTCATCTTCATCCTCATCCTCACTATCTTCAGGAATTGTAGCTTGCTTCTTGCTTCTTATGAGGTCTACTAAATTAGCTTCAAGTATAGTGGCTTCTCCACCCTGAAGATTGTGCGTAACCTCATGAACATCACCTTCTTGCACTTCATGCTCAGTATCAGAACAATGATCATCCTGATGCACATCATGACTGGGTTCATCTTTTTCAGCCACATCATAAATATTCCTATGTTCAAATTTTTGCACAACTCGCCATTCTTTGCCTAAAGATGTGTCTTGCAAGTAAAATATCTTTCTCGATTGAGTTGCCAAGATTAAAGGGTCAGTCTTGTACCATAATGACTGCACATTGATGGATTTGAAATGCCTGTCATCTCGAATGCCTCTTGTCTTGCCACCTTGGTTGTACCAATCGCATCGAAATAGAACCACAGACCGACGTGCTTCAAAATTGGAGTTATATTGCAACTCAATTATCTCCTTAAGGACACCATAAAAATCAATGTTTTCCCCATCATGTGTACCTTCGGTCATTACACCACTATTTTGTGTCTGTAGGTACTTCTCACGGTCCATAGTGCTATACCGCACTCCATTAACAATGCAAGCTGCACAGGTCTTGACTCGGAGATCTGGGCCACATGAAAGTGCATACAATCCTTCACTAACCTCTTCTGGCTTCTCCGCCCATAGCTTCACAATCTGGGGTGCAATAAAAGTACTCAGATCACCAATTATATATGGCTCCTAAACCATTTATGAAAGCTGAAAACACAAGGTCTAGTGACTTACATGTCTCCTAAACCATTTTGGAAATCCTTGTTCAAGCCTTTTATCAACATCATGTGCACCTTCTTTTAGTAGCTCTTCCCTGTAGATGCTGCAAGACAAACTTTATTCATAAGAAATAATTTGATAAATTTGTAATAAAACACACAATAATTCCAAAAAAAGTAAATGATACTTACTCCAAATATGGCTCAACTTCTTCACAGTTATTTAGCACATACCAAACTAACTTGTCCATGACACCATCATCAATGTATTGTACCCTATTAGATCCAACAAGAGTAACACCATGCATAAAAACAGAGGTGTCATCAAACAATGGACCATCACCTCCACTACCATCATCCTGGTTAAATCTAGTGTCAACATCCTCCATGTACCTTGAACAAAAAGTCAGCGTGTCACTTGCAACATAAGCCTCAGCAATTGATCCTTCCGGCCTAGCCCTGTTCCTTACAAAATTCTTCAAAGTGCCTAGTCGCCTTTCTATTGGGTACATCCATCCATACTGAACAGGACCTCTAAGCAGTGCCTCATCAGGAAGATGGACAGCCAAGTGCACCATGACATCAAAGAAGGCCGGAGGAAAAATTTTCTCAAGCTTGCTTAGGATCAATGGGATTTCTGCTTTCAGCCGCTTCACAACATCTATCCTTAGATTTCTACTGCACAATTCCCTGAAGAACTTCCCGAGCTCTGCAACTGCTTCATATACATCCTTGCTGATAAGTCCTCTTAGGCCTGCAGGTATGATTCTTTGCAGGAGTATATGGCAAGAATGTGTTTTCAGCTTCCCCTGCACCTTGGAAGAATCTGCACTTATGAATCTTGCTAGGTTCGCTGCATATCCATCAGGAAACTTGATACCTTTGAGGAACTTGCAAAACTCGATTCTCTGATCCTTCTTCACGACATACCAAGCATGTGGAACAGTGACTGAGTTGCCATCCTGCTGTAAGTGCAATTCAGGTCTTATGCCCATATCATGTAAATCTAGCCTAGCATTGGTTGTGTCCTTGGTCTTGCCGTCGACATTGAGTAATGTGCCAAGAAGGTTTTCACATATGTTTTTCTCTATGTGCATCACATCAAGATTATGTGGAAGCTTCAAATATTTCCAATATGGCAATCTCCACAACCCAACTTTGTGGCTAAAAATCACTGGACCTTCGTTACGCTTCCTTTTCTTAGTTGCAGGATGCTTCCCTGGCCTAACATCTTTCACCTTCTCTAGCTCCTCTTGGAACTCCTCTATAGTGAACTTACCTGGCTCAACTTTGTTTTCGCGCTGTCCGTCAAAAGCCAAGCTTCTCCGCCAAGCATGTGTCCTTGGAAGGTATCGACGATGTCCAATGTAACATAACTTATTCCTTATTGCCCGAGACAACGGATTCTTGTCACAATGAATACATGCATAATAGCCTTTTGTTGTTCGCCCTGATAAGGTGCTCAACGCTGGATAATCATGTATACACCACAACACGGTAGCACGAAGCTTGAACTTGTTACCAGTACATGCATCATAGGTATCGACACCCTGCCAGAGATCGAGCAGTTCTTCTATTAGGGGCTCAAGGAACAAATCAAAATCCTTTCCTGGAGATGATGGACCTGGGATGAGTAAAGACATAAAGCAGTTTGCTGGATTCACGCATTCCCATGGTGGGAGATTTAAAGGTGTCAGGAGCACAGGCCACATGCTATATTGGGTACTCATGTTGCCAAATGGATTGAATCCATCTGTAGCTAAGGCAAGCCTCAAGTTCCTCGGATCAGCTGCAAAATTTGGATACCTGCTGTCAAAGTCCTTCCATGCCTCCCCATCAGCTGGATGGCTCATTACATTGTCGACTGGCGTCCTCACTTTCTTGTGCCATTGTGTTTCCTCAGATGTTCGTTTTGAAGCAAAAATCCTCTTCAACCTTGGTATAAGAGGAAAATGCCTCAAAACCTTATGTGCAACCCGCTTGCTCCCATTAACATCTTGCCATCTAGATTCCTTGCATACTGGGCACACATCCACCTTGGCATAATCCTTCCGAAACAACACACAATTGTTCTTGCACACATGGATGTTATCGTATCCAAGGCCCAATTCACGAAGATATTTCTTGGCATCATCATATGATCTTGGAAATTCACACTGAGGGAATGCTGAGGACAACAACTTCATCATTACGGAAAAAGCTGTATTGCTGATTCGATAACGAGACTTGATATACAGTAACCTCACCAGAAAAGAGAATTTTGAATGGCTAGATCCCGGGCCAAGTGACCGCTTCGAATCTTCAAGGACTCTTGCAAACCTTGGCTGTTCTCCATCTGCCTCAACCGCTGCGTACAAATCTCCTATCATCTCTGGTACTCTGTTATCCTCATCATAATCATCATCCGCCACATCCACATGTATCCCTTCATCATGATCAAATCCATCCACCTCCTGCTCTAAATACTCAACTACTTCATCATCTGCCGACTCTCCATGATGAATCCACCTGGTGTATGCAGCTGACATTCCATAAATGTGTATGTGGTCATCCACCTCTTGCTGAGGCCGTAAAGTTTGATTAAGACATTTGCGGCACGGACAAAGTATATGGCTGTCTTCGGGGTATCTTTCACTAACAAAATGCATGAATTGTTGAACTCCAGTGATATATGCAGGTGTGAACTGTCTCCCATGAATCCAACTTCTATCCATCTGTTTGAACAAATTTCCCAAAAGGTGTTACCTGATACAATATGTGAGTCCAGTTTCCATCTCTTGGGCCAGAACAATGTCTTAGTACATTATCAACTCTCATGTAAAATAATAGGAATAAATTATTACATCAGATAGGCAATGAATCAATTCAGTTGCCATGTTTTTACTTTTATTGAAGATCCATCTGTTACATTTTAATCAAAGTTGCCAGTGGACTGAAATTAATCAGCATAATGATCAACATATTTATTTTGACAGGCTAACAAGGGAGCATTCCTATCAGCATGCACGGATGCACCAAGTGAATTGTCTCCCATTTACCCAGCTTATGTCCATCTGTTGTAGCATAAGTAGGCAAATTCAAATAAAACAGTCGAAAGTGACAAATCTAACACTAGAACAAATAATACACAGTCTGCCATAGGTAGTTGATTTCTTTTTTTGTACAGCAACCGTTGATTTGCATTGAAATTTGTTAATAGGGTGTGTACAAATCTGTAGTGTATATGACCTATAAGAAGTTGTTGAGGTGTACAAACTTCTTTTCCTTCCCTCTCCCCCTGTTCCCTTGTATCTAATATGAATCCTTCAGCCTCATCTCCATATCAACATAATACACAGTCCTATAAGTATGCAGGAACTAGCTAGAGAGTTATGAACACAAATCCAACACCGGGAACTAGTGAGCTATTACCAGGAACCACGAATCTAATACTAGAAGAAGGTACACATACCTTTCAGCTATGAACTGGAACGGCTCGGCTGCAGGGCACCTCTGCCGCGGCACACACCTGACCGGGACGCCAACGCCGCCGCGCCCGACCGGGAAAGCTCCGCCGCCTCGCCGCAAAAAGGGCGCCACAGCCACCACACCAGACCGGGGCGGGGCTCCTCCGCCGCAGCGCCCGACGGGGAATCCTCCTCCTCCGCCGCCGCGCCCGACCGGGAAAGCTCCGCCGCCTCGCCGCAAAAAGAGCGCCACAGCCACCACACCAGACTGGGGCGGGGCTCCTCCGCCGCAGCGCCCGACGGGGAATCCTCCTCCTCCGCCGCCGCCTCTCCGCAAGTCAAGGGAGCGGACAGAGATCCAAGTTTACTAGACGGGGATTCCAATTTGAGTCAACGTGGAGGGGAGCCAGGGAGCATACGGTCCTACAATATTAACAATGAGACACCAACGCAAGTGATCATGTAGCGCAATGGTAAAGCCGTTCTTTGCTCTCTACAGGTCCCGGGTTCGATCCCGACCTTGAACGTTTTTTGCAAAATATTAGTCGCGGGACCCACTGTTACAGGTGGCTGCCACGCAGGTCGTCCAGTCCCATAATACACGTGGCAGATCGCTGCGGACAGTACACGTGGCATGATGGGCCCGGGCCCCACAGTAATACAAGACATGGACAAGGGGTGCCCGGAGACTTATGATGAAAGTATGTTCGTCAGCTATCTTATAATGGTTTAATGACGAAGTCGTGTTCGTTACAGTTCGAAAACAGAGCGTCAGAAATGAGTAATGCGAGCCGCGCGTGTCATCTGTGACGATAGCTGTGTTGTTCAATGACGCGTTTTTGAGTTTCGTCATAAATAGTTGGTGCCCGAGGTCCGTCACCAATGCTCCATGACGAAACACAAAATTTTGTCATAGTTAGGCACTGTTCAGTGACGCGATTTTCATTCGTCACGAGATATTCGTCATAGATGTGCACATTTCTACTAGTGCTCGGCGCCGCCAACGCAGGTCACAGGCGGCCCATCATGTCTTCGACACCGAGAGCGCCCGCCAAGGACCCGACCCCGCCTCGTGGAGGGGAGACCGGGGATCGGAAGGCAGACTTGATTGCGGCGGCCAACTCCACGCAGAACAAGAGCTCCTACACTATGGCAAGTGGTGCGAGGTACACGGCTACGGTGATCATTACACAAGGACATGCACCGCAGTTATGGAGCTGCGGAGGGTGACGGCCGTGTCTCGGGCTCTGCCTCCTCGGCCCCTCGCCAGAGCCGACGTGGGGCACCCAAGGGGTAGCCCCATACGAGCCACCGCAACGGAGGGCGCGCAGCATCGCACCGTCAGCATCATCACCGGAGGCTCCTCCTCAAGGGCCCCCGGGGAGCAGCCGCAATTGTGGATGCCGCCCCGCAACATCACCTTCGACTTGAACGACGCCAAGGGTGTGGAGTACCCTCACCAAGACCCTCTAGTCATCCAGGCCCACATAGCACGCTGTGACGTCAGGCGCGTCCTTGTCGACGGGGGAAGCTCCGCGAATATCTTGTTCGCAGAGGCCCTCGAACGTATGGGGATCCCCCGAAGCCGCCTAGAGCAGCCAGGAGCTCCACTTCAAGGCTTCGGGGGTCAACCGCTGCAGGCCTTGGGGCACGTGTCCCTTCCGGTCACTTTCCGTCAGGAGGGCAACAAGGGTAACATCCGGACCGAGCATGTCATCTTCGACGTCGTAGATATCCCACATCCCTACAACGCCATACTGGGGCGACCCGCCATCAACTCTTTCGAGGCGATCCCGCACTACGCGTTTTTGTGTGTGAGGCTCCCGGGCCCAGAGGGTGTCATCACCATCTTCGGTGATCAGGACCTGGCCAGACGTGCCGAGGTCGGCAGCCGCGTCCGGCATCGCCCGGTGCATACCCTCTCCGGCACGCTCGGCGATGGGCCCTCCGCCCCCGGGTGGACGCCCAAGCCTCGGCCCGAGGGCGGAGTCAAGAAGGTGTCGCTCCAGGTGGAGGGGCAGTTTGTGTCCATCGGCGAGGGGCTCCCACCGGGGGTCGAACGGGATCTGCTCCGAGTGCTTCAGAACAACGTTGACATTTTCGCATGGTCCCCGGAGGACATCAAGGGCGTAGACCGAACAGTAATCGAGCATCGCTTGGCAGTCCGCCCCGACGCCAAGCCGGTCAAGCAAAGGCTTCGGCGTATGTCGATGGATCGGTAGTAGGCGGCCAAAACAGAGGTGGCGAAGCTTCTTCGGGCCGGGGTCATCCGCGAGGTCCACCATCCAGAGTGGCTCGCTAACCCGGTACTAGTCAAAAAGGCCAGCGGGGCCTGGCGTATGTGCATCGACTTCACGGCACTCAACAAGGTGTGCCCAAAGGACAATTACCCCTTGCCGCGCATCGATCAGCTGGTCGACGCCACCACGGGGTGCGAACTCATGAGTTTCCTGGACGCCTATTCCGGCTACCACCAGGTATACATGGCCGAAGACGACGAGGAGAAGACCAGTTTCATCACACCACTTGGGACATTCTGCTTCGTCAGAATGCCCTTTGGCTTGAAGAACGCAGGCGCTACCTTTACCCGCCTCGTCGCTATTGCCCTGGCCACCCAGCTCGGGAGGAACGTCGAAGCTTACGTCGACGACGTGGTGGTCAAAACTCGGCAGCTTGCTCTGCATGGCCGGGACCTCCAGGAGACCTTTGACAACCTCCAGAAGGCGGGCATCAAGCTCAACCCCGACAAATGTGTCTTCGGGGTGCAGGCGGGCAAACTCCTAGGTTTCCTCGTGTCCGGACGGGGCATCCAGGCAAACCCCGACAAAGTAGACGCCATCCTGGGTATGGAGCCGCCCAAGACAACGCGGGAGGTCCAGAGGTAGGCGGGCCGCATGGCAGCACTAAGCCGCTTCCTATCCAGGGCGGCGGAGCGGGGCTTGCCATTTTTCAAGACGCTCCGCGGGTGCGATGGATTTCGTTGGGACGGAGATTGCGCGAAGGCCTTCAACGAGCTCAAGGAGCACCTGGCCAGCCTCCCCACGCTGGTCGCCCCAGCACGAGAGGCTCCCCTCCTGCTCTATCTGGCCACGTCATCCACCGCGGTCAGCGCCGTCCTCGTCTTAGAGGAAGGCGCCATGCAGCGACCCGTATACTTTGTCTCTGAAGCCCTCCAAGGCGCCAAGACAAGATACACGGAGCTTGAGAAGCTCACCTACGCGCTGGTCATGGCCTCCAGGAAGCTTCGGCATTATTTTCTGGCCCACCCGATCACAATGCCTTCCTCATTCCCCTGGCAGAGATGTTACACAACAAGGAGTCCACAGGGCGCATCGGCAAATGGGCTGCCGAGCTCGCTCCCTTCTCCTTGACGTATGCTTCACGAACGGCAATCAAATCCCAAGTCCTTGCGGATTTTCTCGCCGAATGGACCCCGCCGGCCCAACCCGTCCAGACACGCGATGACCCCGTCTGGACGCTCACCATTGACGGAGCTTACGGCGTCGCCGGCGCGGGCGTAGGTGCGGTGATCGTCACGCCCGAAGGACAGCGTTTGCTATACTCGGCGCGCCTTGCCTTCCCCGCCACCAACAACACGGCTGAATACGAGGCACTGCTCTTTGGCCTGGCGAAGCTTAAGGCAGTCGGCACGAGACGGGTGCTAGTCCGCACCGACTCGCGCTTGGTGGCTGGTCATGTGGACAAGTCATATCAAGCCAAGGACCCTGAGTTGGCCAAGTACCTCGCGGCGGTGAGGGCGAGGGAAAGGCACTTTTTGGGCGTCACCGTCAAGGCCATTCCCCGCGCGGAGAACGAGCAGGCCGACGCCCTCGCTAAGGCAGCCAGCCAGCAACTGCCCCCCTGATGGGGCGTTTTACGAGATATTAGTGCAGGCGGCCATTGCGCAGGACAACCGGGACGCGGCACTCGTCCACCACATTGACCGGCCAGGTGATTGGCGAGAGCCTATCTTCAATTTCTTGCAAGGCATCGCCGAGCCGGAGGACCCCGCCGAGCTTCGGCGTTTGCAGCACTGTGCAAGGTCCTTCCAGGTGTTCGAAGGGATACTCTACAAGAGAGGGGTTTGCGCACCGCTCCTGCGCTGCCTCTCGACTGAGGGGGGAAAGGAGCTCCTTGCGGAGATCCATGCGGGCGTGTGTGGATCCCACCTGGCACCAAGGTCATTAGTCGGCAAGGCGTTCAGGCAAGGCTTCTACTGGCCAACTGCTAGCACCGACGCCCAGGACCTCGTCCGTCGGTGCCAAGGGTGCCAGTGGATGGCGCGCATCATCCGCAGGCCCCCGACGAGCCTCAACCCCATTCCTCCGGTGTGGCCACTGGCACGCTGGGGCGTCGACATAGTAGGACCACTTGCCCGAGCTCCAGGGGACCTCCAGTTCGTGGTAGTCGCGCTGGAGTATTTCTCCAGATGGCCGGAAGCGGTCGCCCTGGCTAAAGTAACTTCTGCGGCCATACAGCGCTTCCTCTGGCAAAACATCATATGTCGCTTCGGCGTGCCCCGGGAGCTCACGGTTGACAATGGCCTGCAGTTCGATGCCACCCTCTTCAAAGACTATTGTGACAGCATGGGCATCACCCTCCGATTCGCCTCGGTAGGGCATCACCAGTCCAATGGGGCGTTCGAATGGGCGAATGGCGCCATCTCCGCTGCCATCAAAAAGCGCCTGGTCGAGTTGCCAAAGGGCAAGTGGCCAAGCGAGCTTCACAGCGTTCTTTGGTCGCTTCGCACAATGGGAACGCGCCCGACGGGATTCACGCCGTTCAAGCTCCTTTTCGGCGACGAAGCAGTGACGCCCGAGGAAATCAAGGTCGGCTCGCGGAGGGTCCTCGTCCAAGCACCCGAAGAGGAGCGCCATGTGTCCTTGGACCTCCTCGACGGGCTATGGGCAGATGCAGCCCACCATGTCGAGAAGTATGCGCGGCAGACAGTGCGTACTCGGGACCGCTCTATATGCCCGCGGGGATTCAAGCCTGGGGATCTCGTTCTCAAAGTGGCCCTCCAGGCGGAGACCGCTGGCAAGCTGGAGTCCAAGTGGGAAGGCCCGTACATCGTGATGGAGGCACTGCCGAAGGGGGCGTACCGCCTCGCCACGCTCGAAGGATAAGCCCTCCGGCACACATGGAATGCGGACAGGTTGCGGCGATACTACGCCTAGAAGCAGGACAACAAGCGTACAGCCACCAGCCCTTTGTTATACGATGCTCGCCCGCGCAAACGGGAGTTCACTAAAGATTGATGTTCCCAGAGCATTGTCTGTCCGCGTTGAGCAGAACAAAGTCTACGGACTTTAAATAAGATGTAGCGTCGAGGTCCGCCTCCGCACGCGCGAGTCTCCGGACTATAAAGAAAGTCGTAGCGTCGAGGTTCGCCTCCGCACGCGCCAGTCCACAGACTCTAAGTAAGACGCGGATGTCCTTCCTGCGCGCTCTACGGAGTATAAACAAGATGCCGAGGTCTTCCCGGCGCGTTCGGCGGCAGGTAACACCAACAATAAGGTACTACTTGGTTTCATTGTAAAAGCAAAGGGGTTACATGGTTACAAGCATAAGAACCAGTATATCATCCCCCCGCCCTACCCGACCAACCGCTCAGCTTTGGCGCGGTGCAGACGAACTCGTGCCGTCATTGCCGTGACGCTGATGGACTCCTTCGAGCCAGTGGAGGAGGTCCCCCTCCCCATGCAACGTCTGCTGCACGGCGACCCTCGCTGCATCTTCCCCGAAGCAGCCCCAGATTCGTTGATGGAAGTTCTGCAGGCTAGGCCCGATGGAGCAAATGGCGTCCGACATAACCTCTGGTCGGCCGGGAGGATCCAGTTGAGGATTTGCCAGCTCATGGGTATGTCTACACCCACGAGTGTGAAGCAGGGCGAGGGCGAAGCACGCACCAAGATAGCTGCAGTGCTCGCCAAACGTTCTGGCGCCACGAAGAGCAACGCCTGCCCCCTCCTCGATCAACCCGAGCATCTCCGACAGGGCCTCCGGCCCGTGCGTAGTGTCCGGCACTCTGACGCACAGATCTCGGAGGGCCTGGTTCATAGACTCCATGGCCCGCCACGTTGACATGGATGCGTTTTCTAAGATGAGACTATTCCCTGCAGCAGACTCCGCCAGCTGGGCGTTCTCCCCTTTTAGGACGGCGATCTGCTGCAGGAAGGCGGCGCGCTCCTCAGCCGCGGCGCACTTGGCTTCCATGGCCTGCGCGTGAAGTTCTTCATCCTTCGCAGCGAGAGCATTGTTTGCTTCACGAAGGCTGGCTTCCAGAGCCCTCCGCTCCCGAACACGGGCCTCGTCAAAGGACCGGCTGAGGGCAAGCGTCTGGCAAAAACAACAAGTCAGCAGGCGCCCAGCAGTACCTTACAAGTTGCAGCGCACATACTTACCCTCATCTCGGAGGCCTGCAGCGCGAGCGCTAGGAGTTCCACCTCGCATGACGACAACATCTCTCGGTCAAGGCCGTTGTCAGCACGCTCTGCGGCTGCGGTGAGGACGCGAAGTATCTCCAGGCGACGGAGGATGTCCGAGCGAGCAAGCCCCGGCCCCAACGCGCCAGGATTTACCGAGGCCGCGACCACGTCAACAGCAACGGACACCTGCGGGGCACCCTGCACAAGGCTTTGGACTTCGCGCATACCTCCGTTGCTCGATCCTTTGCCATGTCCGGGAGACCTCGTCTCGCCTGATGTTGGCAGAATGAGCGAGCAGATCGGAGAGTTTCGCGAAGTCACGAGAAGAAAGGGACTCACGCCTACCTCCTGCGTCCCTCGTTGCGGTAGGAAGTGGCGCCGTTTCGACTGCCAAATGGGAGGCGGGCGCCTCGGTGGTCAGTGAGGAGGTCTTCTCGGCCGCGCCAGACGTCGTAATCCCGCGACAAGGCCCCGCAACGGCGTATCGACCCCTCGCTGGCGGCGGGGACTACGTCCGAGGGCATTTCGCCTGCGGCGGCACAAGCGATTCTTCCGGGGCAGCACCAGCCACGGTTCCCGTCGCCCCCACGGTTTCCTCCGTAGGAGGCGCGCATCGACCGTGGTTTTCTCGCCGGGAACGGTGCTCCCCCCCCGGATTGGCGAGTTCCAGCTCAACGATGGCCACGAGCGCGGGTTCGTTGGCGTCGGCAGAGGGTGCCTGGGGATTCGAGGCGGCGCGCTCCTCCGAAGCAGTGTGGCCGAGCCCACCGCCGGTCGCACGCCCCGTCTCAGCTGTGTTAGTCACCGAGGGGCCTGCGGGGTCGCATACGGCAGACGGGGAACGGGCCCGGCGTCGCGAAGACAACACCCCCGCAGGGCTATCACCGTCCTGAGCGCCCGGAGTCTCGGCGGGAAGCTCCCCCGGCACCGTGCGCTCGGGCACAGTAATGCCCAGAGCCTCGCATGTGCGGTTTACCCGCCCTTGCTTAGCCGCCTTGGCTGCGGCCTCGAGAGCCTGGTGCTCCTTAAGCGTGTACGGGCCGAGGAGCGCCGCAACCGCGCGCTCCACATCTTCTAGCCGAGCCACTGCGCAAGAGATCACGTCAGTCAGGCGGAAACCAAACAGATACAATGGCACGCGTAAAACGTGTTGGGCGACTTACAAGGAGCGGAGGGCGGAAGCAGGCGAGATACAGATGGGCTGAACCCGTCCTCGCGGGGGCCGTTCTGTCCAACATACTTCCCCCGGGAGGAGAGTGGCGCCGCCCCATACATTGCGAGCTCCTCGGCTAGGTCGCGCATGCTCATTCGAGGGGCGACACCGACAAGACTCTGTAGCTTTTGCGTGTCGTCATTCTCCGCCTTCAGACTCGGCGTACTGTTAAACGAGATCGGCCCACCCCGGCATTGCATTCCGCTCTTGTCGGTCACGGTTTAGTAGAACCACTGCCGAGTCCAGCCGGACTCTCATTGCCTCGGCGAGGCTGGCGCGGGGAACAACTGAAGGAACGCGCGTAGGCTACGATAGCAGAAAATAAAAAATTTCTACCGCGCACACCAGGACATCATGCAAAGAAGGGATCATAGATCGTTACCACTAGACGCGCAGCGCAGCGGAAGAAGAGTTGGAGAAGCCGATCCAACCACGCGCGTCGAGGTAGTAGTGGAAGTAGCCGATCGTCCCGAACAGATCGTCTCCTCCACGCGATCAACCACACCACGAGCAGATCCAATCTGTAGTTTGTTGATGCCGATCAACGCCGCAACGAGCAGCGCCTCCACCGGTATCCACACGTCCGGGGCTGGAACTCCGATCGCGAGTGTACCAGCACTCGCGAGCGGCTAGGGTTTGGCTCGGGAGGTGGCGGCTAGGGTTTTGTTCGGGAGGAACATATGCGTCCATCCCTCAGCCCCCCCGCCTCCAAATATATAGACCTCCTCACTTGGGCCTCGTGGACCGAGGCCCAATAGGAGTCTATCCGGATCTCTATCCGAATTGAGCCCACATCCGAATCACATTCGAATTAGTGTTCCAACCCGTTAAGTGTGCGACCCTGTAGGTTCACGTATACTTGGTCGCGACCCGGAAACACCTTTCCGGTCACCCTGTTAATAGCGGCCTCTAGCAAGACATATTAACCCCAAAGTATACGTAAAGATCATATCGGCTGAACCTGTAATGTTCTCATGTACGAATCCTTTTGCCTCACGATATAGATTAAGCTCAAGGCGAGACCTGTGTCATCCTCTTAATGGCTCAATCACTCTCTCGATTCCGTGATGGATTATAAACTTGTGATTGACTCCTCAATCACATTGGCATGGCCATGCACTTTCATAATCCATTACATCGAGGGGCCCAGAGATATCTCTCCCATAAGGAGGGGCAAATTCTATCTTGATCATTCACATCCCACTACATGTTTCATAGCAAACCCGAAGACTACTTTTATGACTACCCAGTTACGGAGTAGTGGTTAGTAGTCCCAAAATAGGCTACTACGCATGTTGGGAACCATGATGATCTCAAGTCTAACGATTCTACATAAACACTACTTGAGACCAACTAATGACACATGGAATCTCTGCAGTGTCTCATGGCGGGTCTATCCAACATATGTTCACTAACACATGTCCATATTATTGATTTGGTATCTCCATACCATGATCCATGAGACATGATCATCAATCAATACATATGCTGATCTTTGAATCATATATGTTCCTCATATGATATATGATCAGGGATCATTTAGAAATAGCAACATTTTGGCATTAAGAGTCTCATGAATAAGTCACATACTCATTGATCAATAATGATAATGTCTATTTCAAGGAACAAAGCAATGTATCATAAACATAGTATGTGATATATTCAACATCGCCATGTTGCCTCTAGGGCATATCACCAACAGTCTCCCACTTGCACTAGAGTCAACCATGTAGGTATCTAATACCCATTGCCCTAGTGTGAGCCTCATGCTTTGGCTGGGGAAGCGGCTTTGTCAACGGATCTGCAATGTTCAAATCCGTTTGTACTTTGCATATCTTCACATCGCCTCTCTCCACAATCTCGCGGATGAGATGAAATCGCCGTAGAATGTGCTTGGACTTCTGGTGCGATCTAGGCTCCTTGGCTTGCGCAATGGCCCCACTATTGTCACAGTAGAGGTCCATTGGGCTGGAGGCACTAGCCACCACACCAAGCTCAGAAACAAATTTCTTGATCCAAACAGCCTCTTTAGCAGCTTCAGAAGCTGCTATGTACTCGGCCTCTGTTGTAGAATCAGCAACCGTCTCCTGCTTGGAACTCTTCCAGCTCACCGCACCGCCATTCAGGCAGAACACAAATCCAGATTGCGATCTAAAATCATCTTTGTCAGTTTGGAAGCTAGCATCGGTGTAACCATTTACAACGAGCTCTTCCTCACCCCCATAGACGAGGAACACATCTTTAGTTCTTCTCAAGTACTTCAAGATGTTCTTTACGGCAATCCAGTGACTTTCACCTGGATCTGACTGGTATCTACTTGTAGCACTTAAAGCATACGAGACATCTGGACGTGTACAAAGCATGGCATACATAATGGATCCCATAGCCGAAGCATATGGAATCGCATTCATTTTATCCCGCTCATCAGGTGTACTAGGACACTGACTCTTGCTAAGATGTATACCATGTGACATAGGTAGGAAGCCTTTCTTGGAATCCTGCATGTTGAACCTTTTCAACACCTTGTCAATGTACGTATCTTGGCTTAATCCAATTAGCCTTCTTGATCTATCCCTATAGATCTTGATGCCCAGAATATATGCCGCCTCTCCTAAGTCTTTCATAGAGAAACTATTTTTCAATGAAGACTTAACAGATTCGAGCATAGGAATGTCATTTCCGATCAGTAATATGTCATCCACATATAAGACCAGAAACACGAGTGCGCTCCCACTAGCCTTTTTGTAAACACAAGGCTCTTCTTCGTTCTTGATGAAACCAAACCCTTTGATTACTTCATCAAAACGAATGTTCCAACTCCGAGATGCCTGCTTTAATCCATAAATGGCTCTTTGCAGCTTGCATATCTTTCCAGCTGATTGCGGATCGACAAAACCCGTGGGCTGTGTCATGTACACATCCTCACTCAGATTTCCATTAAGGAAAGCTGTTTTGACATCCATTTGCCATATTTCATAGTCGAAATATGCAGCAATCGCTAGAATGATCCGAATAGACTTTATCATTGCGACGGGCGAAAAAGTTTCATCATAATCAACACCTTGAATTTGTTTGAAACCTTTGGCCACCAATCGCGCTTTATAGATGTGAACATTTCCATCTATGTCTATCTTTTTCTTGAAAATCCATTTGCACTCAATGGTTTTAACACCATCAGGTGGATCAACCAAGTTCCAAACATGATTACTGTGCATGGATTCAATTTCGGATCTCATGGCTTCAAGCCATTTCTCAGAGTCTGGTCCCACCATCGCTTCTTCATAGGTCTTAGGCTCATCGTTGTCTAACAACAATATGTCCCGTTGTTGAGTAGTCAAGAACATGTACCTCTCAGGTGCACGACGTGACCTCTCTGACCTACGTGGTGCCGGTGTGTCCACAACAGGTTCTTCAACAGTTTGTTCATCCTGTTGTGGTTCTGTAGGAGCTGAAACGTTTTCAGGTGTTTCCCGAATTTCTTCAAGTTGCACCATGCTCCCACTATCCCTTCTTGAGAGAAACTCTTTCTCTAAGAAGACACCATGCCGGGCGACAAACACTTTGCCTTCTCCTTGATTATAGAAGTAATATCCTTTTGTTTCCTTAGGATACCCGATAAAGAAGCATTTATCAGATTTAGGACTGAGCTTATCAGATTGTAAACGTTTTACATAAGCCTCACATCCCCAAATCTTAAGAAAAGACAAGCTAGGACGTTGTCCTGTCCACATCTCATATGGTGTCTTTTCTACTGATTTTGATGGAACCCTGTTTAGTGTGAAAGCGGCTGTTTCAAGAGCGTACCCCCAAAAAGACAACGGAAGATCACTTTGGCTCATCATGGAGCGCACCATATCTAATAAGGTGCGATTTCTCCGTTCAGATACCCCATTCCATTGAGGTGTTCCTGGCGGAGTCAATTGTGGAACAATTCCACAATCCTTCAGATGATTGCCAAACTCATGGCTCAAATACTCGCCTCCACGATCAGATCGTAGAAACTTGATTGTCTTGCCTAAATGATTTTGCACTTCATTTTGGAATTCTTTGAACTTTTCAAAGGATTCGGACTTATGCTTCATCAGGTAGATATACCCATATCTACTAAAATCATCAGTAAAAGTTATGAAGTACTGAAAACCACCTCTGGCTGTTGAGCTCATTGGTCCACATACATCAGAATGTACGAGTGCCAATAAGTCACTTGCCCGTTCACCTTGACCGGTGAAAGGTGCCTTTGTCATCTTGCCAAGTAAACAAGATTCGCATGTCTCAAATGATTCAAAATCAAATGAGTGCAGAATACCATCTCTATGGAGCTTCTCCATGCGTTTCTCATTTATGTGACCTAAGCGACAGTGCCAAATAAACGTGGGATTCAAATCATTCGAACGTTGCCTCTTTGCATTAATGTTATAGACCGGTGACTCTTCAAGAGTAAGAACATATAACCCATTCACCAATGGAGTATGACAATAGAACATATCTTTGAAATAAAGAGAACAACCATTGTTCACAGATCTAAAGTCATAACCTTCTGCTTGCAAACATGAAGCAGAAATAATGTTCTTGGAAAGAGATGGAACACAATAACAATTATTCAATTCCAAAACTAATCCTGAAGGTAAAGACAATGGCATGGTGCCAACAGCGACCGCAGCAACTTTTGCTCCATTGCCAACGCGAAGATCCACTTCGCTCCTCCTCAAACTTCTACTTCTTCTTAGCCCCTGCAACGATTTGCAAAGGTGAGCAACCGATCCGGTATCAAATACCCATGAATCAGTGGATGAAGTAGCAAGATTGATCTCTATAACATTTATACCTGGAGAGGAAGTCGTACTTCCCTTCTTCTTCTCAAGATCCTCCAAGTACTTTGGGCAGTTCCTTTTCCAATGACCTGATTGCTTACAGTAGTAACAATCTGCATTAGGAGCAGCGCCCTTCTTGACTTGCTTGGCCTTAGAACTGCTCGCGATCTCATCGGGAGCTAACTTTCTTTTGACCGCGCCTTTCTTGACATTGGGCTTGCCCTTGCCTTTCTGCATCATCATCACATGATTGCTGCTTTTCTTAATGCTTTCCTCGGCAGCTTTTAGCATCCCATGCAACTCTGCCAAGGTCTTATCCATGTTGTTCATGTGATAGTTCAGTATGAATGGCTCAAAGCTCGGGGGGAGCGACTGGAGAATCACATCAGTAGCCAACTCTTGGCTAAGGGGAAAACCAAGCTTTTCCAGACTCTCAATGTAGCCAATCATCTTAATCACATGAGGGCTGACGGGATTCCCTTCTGCAAGCCTGCACGCAAACAAGGACTTTGAAGTGTTGAACCTCTCAGCCCTTGCTTGGTTCTCAAACATACCACGCAACCCCACAATGATATTGTAGGCATCTGTGTTCTCATATTGCTTCTGAAGCTCAGAGGACATTGTGGCAAGCATGAGACAGCTCACATCAAGGTAATCATTCGTTTGCTTCTCATAAGCTCTCCGTGCAGCCGCAGTAGCATTATCAGGCAAGTCATCAGGATAATGAGACTCAAGGACATACTCCTTGCGCTCTTGCTTGAGAACAATTCTCAAGTTGCGATACCAATCCATAAAGTTCGTTCCATTGAGTTTTTCTTTCTCAAGAATAGATCGCAAATTAAAAGAACTGGATGCGGCATTAGTTGACATGATCTACAACAAAGAATATGCAAAGTTTAGCACTATGTTTATGTTCATCTTTTATTAAACAATTTAACAAAAGACTCCCACTATGTGTTTTGCAACAAAACTCCCTCTAAGTTACATAGTGGGTCAAGAACCTCATTTCACTAATTCCTAGTGAGCTTTGGCATCACGGCTAGAAAACTAGTGACATGGGTAAGCAACACCTTGCTAATCACATCCCTATGTGACTCTTGCTTGTTGGGTGACATCAACATGCCCCGGCCCCAATCTATGCCCCAAGGTCCAAAACTGTTTTGATAACCTTGTTAAGTAAACCAAATGCTTCCGCATGTAGATGTCCGACATCTACCCCAAATAATGATGATAACCGACGGCACTCTACTTTGGTAGACCTACCATGCGGTGATCATTATCTTTTGGTGCAACATATGGAAGGGCATGAACACCTAATTTTATGAGGGATTCTATCCTACCAAAGCAACATATGACAAAAACATTGCATAAGAATAAGATAGATAATATCACAGATAAACACATTTAACTGTGAAGTAGTATGGCCCAAACAAATGGTGATCTCCATCTCCATGTAGGTGTAGACGATCTCCATCCTCCACATCACTCCTTTAGGCCACCATGCTTGAAAGCTTGTAACCTCAAAACTAGGCTACTACCTATAATAGCTAGAAATTGAAGATTACAAAGATAGATTCAAGCATTAAGGTCGACACGCAGGTCGTTAAATACAATATAGACAGCTAACAATAGCTGAAATAATCATGACACGCAGGCCATGAACGAATGTTACATGCATCACATACATCTCATACATTCCAATAAGATATAGGGCCATACTATTCACGTCATTCTCTGCAAAAACAAGTTAGACGTAGAATCGTATTCTACCTAACGATGTGAACCCAAGACGCTATACAAGGCGGGTACGCACGGCGGTCCCGCTGGCCGGTCAGCGGTCGAGGGGGGGGCCGCCCCCCGCGGGTTTCAGGGCAGCGCCCTGAACACCCTACGAAATTTACAGATCCAATCTATGAAATCGCAATGGAAAAACTATTCGGCACAACCACCTTATGCCGATCCGAGACATTCTCTAGGATGCTAGTTTTTCCACTGGGCCGAGGCCATCAGATCCGTAACCTACTAGTATTCGGCATAACCACCTTATGCCGATCCGAGACAATCTCTAGGGCACTAGTATTCCCACTGGCCCGAGGCTATCAGATTCGTATCCTACTAGTATTCGACATAACCACCTTATGCCGATCCGAGACAATCTCTAGGGCACTAGTAGTGATACAATCTGCGCCTCATCCAACCCCTATTCACCGATTGATCTCATCAACCCGTGCTACCATCGATTCATCACATGAACCGACTGATCTAGACTGTAATAGATCCAATCTACTACAACCGCATATCATCATATGCGCTGATCCAGATCGCAAACTAAGCAAGATGGCTCTGATACCACTGAAGGAACGCGCGTAGGCTACGATAGCAGAAAATAAAAAATTTCTACCGCGCACACCAGGACATCATGCAAAGAAGGGATCATAGATCGTTACCACTAGACGCGCAGCGCAGCGGAAGAAGAGTTGGAGAAGCCGATCCAACCACGCGCGTCGAGGTAGTAGTGGAAGTAGCCGATCGTCCCGAACAGATCGTCTCCTCCACGCGATCAACCACACCACGAGCAGATCCAATCTGTAGTTTGTTGATGCCGATCAACGCCGCAACGAGCAGCGCCTCCACCGGTATCCACACGTCCGGGGCTGGAACTCCGATCGCGAGTGTACCAGCACTCGCGAGCGGCTAGGGTTTGGCTCGGGAGGTGGCGGCTAGGGTTTTGTTCGGGAGGAACATATGCGTCCATCCCTCAGCCCCCCCGCCTCCAAATATATAGACCTCCTCACTTGGGCCTCGTGGACCGAGGCCCAATAGGAGTCTATCCGGATCTCTATCCGAATTGAGCCCACATCCGAATCACATTCGAATTAGTGTTCCAACCCGTTAAGTGTGCGACCCTGTAGGTTCACGTATACTTGGTCGCGACCCGGAAACACCTTTCCGGTCACCCTGTTAATAGCGGCCTCTAGCAAGACATATTAACCCCAAAGTATACGTAAAGATCATATCGGCTGAACCTGTAATGTTCTCATGTACGAATCCTTTTGCCTCACGATATAGATTAAGCTCAAGGCGAGACCTGTGTCATCCTCTTAATGGCTCAATCACTCTCTCGATTCCGTGATGGATTATAAACTTGTGATTGACTCCTCAATCACATTGGCATGGCCATGCACTTTCATAATCCATTACATCGAGGGGCCCAGAGATATCTCTCCCATAAGGAGGGGCAAATTCTATCTTGATCATTCACATCCCACTACATGTTTCATAGCAAACCCGAAGACTACTTTTATGACTACCCAGTTACGGAGTAGTGGTTAGTAGTCCCAAAATAGGCTACTACGCATGTTGGGAACCATGATGATCTCAAGTCTAACGATTCTACATAAACACTACTTGAGACCAACTAATGACACATGGAATCTCTGCAGTGTCTCATGGCGGGTCTATCCAACATATGTTCACTAACACATGTCCATATTATTGATTTGGTATCTCCATACCATGATCCATGAGACATGATCATCAATCAATACATATGCTGATCTTTGAATCATATATGTTCCTCATATGATATATGATCAGGGATCATTTAGAAATAGCAACATTTTGGCATTAAGAGTCTCATGAATAAGTCACATACTCATTGATCAATAATGATAATGTCTATTTCAAGGAACAAAGCAATGTATCATAAACATAGTATGTGATATATTCAACATCGCCATGTTGCCTCTAGGGCATATCACCAACAACAACGTCGCGCACGACGCCCGGAGCACGAAGTCCACACCGCCGAAGTTGGACACCGCCCCGTCAACTTTTCTGGGTCGACAGCGCGCGTCGTGCAGTGTGGCGAATAAGCTCGCGCTGGGACATAAGATGTGTAATGACATGTGTAACATGTGTAATGACATAAGTGCCCCTAATGGGGAGGTATGGATGTAAGGGCATAACTGTAAAAGCATACTCCATGTGAGTATACATATCAGGATGAGGGGGAGGATGAGGCAGAACACTCCCACCTCTCCACTACCATCTCTCTCTCTGTTTGGTCTGTAACCACAACACTTCACATTTTCCAATTTAAAATTTTGGGATGTTACAGGTGATGACCAGAACGAGTAGGCCACATCTTGCAGTTGTTTGCCTGTGGGCAGGCTTGGGCTTCGCTTTTTCAGCTTCGCTTCCGCAGTTTCTTTTACAGTTATATTTGCCAATGTTCAATGATGTAAACGTTGGCCATAAGGCCATTCTCTTTTAAGTGGAATAATATTGTCATATTGCTTGATATTTATTCTTTGTTATCCGCTGTGTGCACTAGCTGATCCTGGACTAGTGCGATTTACACAGAGGATCCTGGAGTTGTCGCTCTGGGTTCCGACAGAGATGGATCCTCTGTGTAAATCGCCCAACCGAATTTGCCTTGCTCAGGACTTGAACCTACAACCTCATGCATGTATGCACTAACATGCCTCCACTAGCCAAGTGACCCTTTGCTCTTTCATGACAAAGGAGCAACAACAAATCAAATAAACAAGGATGAACAAGGTTTGGGAAGGAAGTCACAGGGAGGCACTCATGGCGCGCGCGGGAGGAGAGCTCGCCGGCGGCCGGTGGCCGGCGGCGGGGAGAGGAGGGGCGACGGCGGCGGGGCACCGGGCGGCCGGTTGGCGGCGCAAGGAGGAGGCGGCGGCGGTTGGAATGGGGGCGGCCAGAGGGAGGTGGCCGGGCGGCGGCGGAGGCGGCCGGTTGGCGGCGCACGGCGGCGGGAGAGGAGGGAAGCGGGAGCCGGCCGAAAGGAGAGGGGGAGGAGAGAATGGTGGTGGGGAGGCCCTTTTATAGAAAGAGAGGGGAGGTGAGAGGATTTCAGTTCTGTGAGGGTTAAAGGACGGGAAACGGCCTGGAGATTGATGGGGGTGATTAGGGCTTCCGTTTCCACGCTTTAATCGGGAGTTAAGAGGGAGAAACGGTGGGATTTCAAAGCTTTTAATTGTCATCCATGGTGGAGGAGAGAGAGGGTTAGGGGAGGAAGAAGGAGAGGTTGAAGAAACATATGACATGTGGGGTCCATATGTCATAGAGAGAGAGAGGAAGTGAATGGGTACGGGCCGTCAGATTTGCGACACGTGGCAAGTGGATGTTTCTTGGCTCTTGGATGGTTATGAAGGGGTAAGTGATCATGTGTGGCTAGGATTAAAACGTGGAGAGAGAATGATTCAATCTGAGAGTGACAAATGGCGGGCTTGGATTAATTTGATTTTTATTTTCGGAATAAAATTTCAGAAAATACTAGAAGCTTCATAAACACTTGGAAAAATAATATTTAATGTCTAAAAATTCCAGAAAAATTATAGAATATTCCTGGAAGCATTTTAGACTTAGAAAAAATATTTTAATTTTAGATTTGCATTTAATAATTTTATAAAATACTTTTTAACTTTTAAAATTGATTTTTTAATCCAGAAAAACACAGGAAATCCAAATAAAAGCCAAATGCTTTTAAATACTTAATTTGAAATGATATTTTTATAAAAATTCAAAATATCTTTTTATTTAATAGTAATTTTACGTTTTTAGTTAAATTACTTTTTATAAAAGCCTTTTTAAAAGCTAAAAACAGACAAATAAAATCTCCAAAATTTAGGCAACCAAAGAACACTTTATTTTATTTTAAATTAAATTAATTTTTTTTACTGAAATTTTTGAAATAAACAGCTGGGCTGTTACAAACTACCCCCCCTTAAAAAGAATCTCGTCCCCGAGATTCGCACGGGTTAGCAAAGAAATAGGTTTGGATCTTACTCTGTGTGGCTTGAGCGGAGATCTGGTTCAGACGTCCATTTGCAAACTTCTGTGGCCTTTTGTTTGATGTCTGGAGGTTGTTGGCAGTTGGTGCTCCAGCTTGATGCTTCCAAAGATTAGGAGAGAGAAGACTCAAGGCAAAGGAGGAACAACGGATGTTTTGCGCAACCCAAAACAAAACAACTAGCAAAACCTTTATTAATCAATCAACAAACAATTGTTACGGCTGCCGAGAAAAGAGGAAACTGACAGCCCATAACTTCGTCTACTGTCTAGCTTAACAACTTATCCTAGAGAGACAAGGGTTGTCTTGCAGTGATCGTTCGCAGCTCTCGAGGTACGAAGCATGATCCTTCAAAGCAGCGGCGGAGGCGATGAATCCGAACTGCCAACCATCTATAGTTGTTTTGAGCAAGGGAAGATTTAGAAATGGGCTTTCAAGTAATGACATAAAGATAAGCGAGAATTGGAAGATAGAGCAAGCAAAAATTAAGAGATAAGGGTAGCATAGATTGAGAGGTAAGAACAAGAATTTTTGAAATTACTTGTTAATTAAAATAAATCCTTAAGGTCCAACCACTCTATTCTACCTACGATCACGTCTTAGAGTCATTATGCTCTGATACCATCTCTGTCGGGACCCGGAGCAGCAACTCCAGAACCCTCTGTGTTAATCGCACTATCCCAGGAAAAGCTAGTGCACACAGTATCACAAAGACAATTATCATGCGTAATGACAAACTTTATTTAGCTAATATGAGCCTGATGGCCAAAGTTTACAATAATAGCAAAAGAAGACAGCGGAAGAAATACATAAAGCGGCAGCCCATCCAACCTTCCCACAAGGCGAATGACTGTAAGACATGGCCTAGTCGCAATCCTCACCGAAGTCGTCGAAAGCTTCCTCTGGAAAGAGTTAGATATAGCAACATGAGTACAAAAAGTACTCCACAAGTTACACCAGGAGTTTAACAGAATAGATGCATGCATATGGAATATCAAAGGAAGGCATAATATGGTTTATTTGCATAAAAGGCGACATTGAAGTAAATATCATAAGTAAGTGCAAAAGCTGAATTTGATACGATAAATAGAAACAAGATTTTAACAAAATAATATCGTTAGTGCAGGCTCCAACCAAACACTAACCTATCCACGGGCATCCCACCCGGATCATCTTTTCCAAAAGCTCACGTATGGATTCCATCCATCCACACGCTTTCACTGCGCAACTCTGATGAATTCCATCCATTCACCAGATTTCAATCTCTCACGGATTCCATCCATCCGCAAGGTTTTCATCTCTCGTGGATTCCATCCATCCACAAGGTTTTCGCAAACCATTTTGAAAACCAAAGTCTAATCCATGAAAAACTTCACTTAGCTTGCCCATGACCGTGGGCACGGCTATCCAGGATAGGTTATACACTCTGCAGAGGTTGTACAGCTTTACCCACAAGACATGATCATCCCGGTTTGCCACGCGAGTTACACACTTCCTTAGGTGTGCGGCGAGGAGATCATGACAAAGCCTTTACAATGATCCGTTGTCAACATAATCACGCCGCCACTAAGGTTTCACCACAACATGAATCCACATGCTGGAGCCCCCTCTTGTGCCATGTGAGACTTCTCACGGCCTACGCTGCGCTCACATTCAGCCTATAGCCAGATTAAGTTGGAACTTCACAAATTATTCGGCCAGGTCTGTCCCATACCAGACTTGTGGTAGTACGAAAGGGCTTTGCAATAGTAGCTCATAGACCGGTCCTTAACTTGTCTTAGGCCTAACCACAAACCCCTGTGCCCGACAATCAACCACTGCGGCTCCGACCAACAGGGCATGCCTGCACCCACCACTCTAACCAATTGCCTAAGTCTAAACCAAGTTTTATATTTTGTTTCCAAAATATTTCAATACCATTCTTGACTCACCAAAGTCAAGAATACATTCGAAAACTTTATCATTTTATGTGAAACAATTCTTCCCACCCGAAATATTCTAAGCATGGCTAAGCAATTCCATAAAATGTTCTAGTTAATACTAATGTACCAACTAGGTTTTCATCTAAGGTGACAAGGTATGATCGTTCAATATCAAGATTGGCCATTCAAAGGAAATTGGGTGTAACTAAAGTTTTAAGCACATTTGAACTAATTTGAATAAAAGTACGCATGCATAATAATTTTAAAAACAACATAAATAATTTAAATTACTGGGAGCAATATGATCAAAGGTGTAACTTGCCTTGCTTGAAGACTTGGTGCGAATCGTCGGCGTCGTTCTCTCCGAATTCTCCGAAATCTACGCGCGAAGAACCAAACAAATAAATCCAAATAAAATCGAAATAAAATCCAAAAATTATAAAATATATACTGGGAGATAGATTATGATTTTACACGAATTTAGGAGAAAGCATCAATGGATTCGGAGTTCGGACGACGGAGAACGAGCATTTGGAAGATTGAGTGAATTGGAAATTCCAGAAAATGCAAAACCGAGGGAATATTCTCTGGAATCTTATTTTTGGCTGTTTTGGGATATATTTGAGTGTATGACGTGTGGGGCCCGGTTGTCATTGGGGACAGATTTTTATTTTATTATTTTATGACAAGTGGGTCCGCTTGTCATTGGCTAGAGGTGAACCAAAAATTTTGGCCAAATCCCAACCGAATTTGCCTTGCTCAGGACTTGAACCTACAACCTCATGCATGTATGCACTAACATGCCTCCACTAGCCAAGTGATCCTTTGCTCTTTCATGACAAAGGAGCAACAACAAATTAAATAAACAAGGATGAACAAGGTTTGGGAAGGAAGTCACAGGGAGGCACTCATGACGCGCGCGGGAGGAGAGCTCGCCGGCGGCTGGTGGCCGGCGGCGGGGCACCGGGCGGCCGGTTGGCGGCGGAAGGAGGAGGCGGCGGCGGTTGGAATGGGGGCGGCCGGAGGGAGGTGGCCGGGCGGCGGCGGAGGCGGCCGGTTGGCGGCGCACGGCGGCGGGAGAGGAGGGAAGCGGGAGCCGGCCGAAAGGAGAGGGGGAGGAGAGAATGGTGGTGGGGAGGCCCTTTTATAGAAAGAGAGGGGAGGTGAGAGGAGTTCGGTTTTGAGAGGGTTAAAGGACGGGAAACGGCCGGGAGATTGATGGGGGTGATTAGGGCTTCCGTTTCCACGCTTTAATCGGGAGTTAAGAGGGAGAAACGGTGGGATTTAAAAGCTTTTAATTGTCATCCATGGTGGAGGAGAGAGAGGGTTAGGAGAGGTTGAAGAAACATATGACATGTGGGGTCCATATGTCATAGAGAGAGAGGAAGTGAAGGGGTACGGGCCGTCAGATTTGCGACACGTGGCAAGTGGATGTTTCATGGCTCTTGGATGGTTATGAAGGGGTAAGTGATCATAGGTGGCTAGGATTAAAACGTGGAGAGAGAATGATTCAATCTGAGAGCGACAAATGGCGGGCTTGGATTAATTTGATTTTTATTTTCGGAATAAAATTTCAGAAAATACTAGAAGCTTCATAAACAATTGGAAAAATAATATTTAATGTCTAAAAATTCCAGAAACATTATAGAATATTCCTGGAAGCATTTTAGACTTAGAAAAAATATTTTTAATTTCAGATTTGCATTTAATAATTTTATAAAATACTTTTTAACTTTTAAAATTGATTTTTAAATCCAGAAAAACACAGGAAATCCAAATAAAAGCCAAATGTTTTTAAATACTTAATTTGAAATGATATTTTTATAAAAATTCAAAATATCTTTTTATTTAAAAGTAATTTTATGTTTTTAGTTAAATTACTTTTTATAAAAGCCTTTTTAAAAGCTAAAAATAGACAAATAAAATCTCCAAAATTTAGGCAACCAAAGAACACTTTATTTTATTTTAAATTAAATTAATTTTTTTTACTGAAAATTTTGAAATAAACAGCTGGGCTGTTACACTTAGCAATCGCTGAACCACACCCAAGTCGTTATCAACCATGCTAAGAACGTGATTGACCTGACCATGATGGTCTATTCCGGTCAACTGAAGCTCTGATACCAACTGATGAGGCGATGGGGTCCCGATCTTCCGATAGAATGATAACTATCAATTTTGGTAGGGGTGACTCTTGCGATCCGACTACAACCGTACGACGTCGCTTGCGCCTTAGCAATCGTTGAACCACACCCAAGTCGTTATCAACAGTGCCAAGAACGCGGTTGACCTGACCATGAAGGTCTATTCCTGCATGCAACCGAAGAACATGCAAGAACAAGGATAGTGAGCAACCTGAAATTTGCTAGATATAAAAGTCGCACAAGGATAGTTGAGGTTCTGTAACACGAATTTGTTGGTCTAGCCGACACATGAGACAACGTGGAGTTTGCACATGGGGCTAAACTGATCTAAACAAAACCTAACCCTAAAGGCTATGAATAAAAGGCTTATATAACCCCTTGGGACGTCCACAAGGTCCCCAAACTGAGTACAACTCAAACCGACATTGTATTAGACTCAAACTCACACAAAAAGGAAACCCTGATTTTTCCACCGTCACATTATTTTGGATATTTCGGCGTGACCAGAAGGGTTCTGAAGCTGGGGCCTTACCCATTGGATGGGCCTTGGAATAAGCTTTCCAACAAGCACAAGAACACCTAAATCGGACTCCGTTTGTGAAAGTTATGGCCATTTTATTACAGGCCTGTCTGGCTGTCCCGAACCGAATCCGAATTGAGTTCTGAATTGATTCCAAGTTTGATTTCGGTTGGGCTTGTGGAAATTCCGAATTGAGCTTGGAAACCTCATCCAAAATATGGGCTTTTAAGTTCTTGAACCTCTCCCCTTTTGCTCTCCCACTGCATGGCTTCTCCTTGGCTTTATTCTTCCTTTTTTTCTCCATTGCTTTGACGCCGGCCTCCTTCATCCCCTCGGTTCAAAAGTCTTCCATTTGTCAAACCTAAGAATGTACAAAGTAGTGACATGAGGTAGTACCTCATTCTCATGAATAACATTAGTAGGAATAGATAGAAACGAATTCACCTTTTGTTCAATCTTGATATTGGGTACTATGGCCGTATACGTTTGTGACATGGTTACATCATCCTCCCCTTCTTGACAGAAAACCATCCTCGGTTTTAACATATGTGTAGGCTCACGTATTGCATGATCTTGATCATAAATCTCGGTACATGATAACAAACGCAACAAACTCTCATTATGTAATATCATAAGTTCTTTATCAAACAAAGTGAAACCTGTTTGAAACGAACTCACCTGATAATTTAAGTGATGCATTCTTGTAATTGAAACAACAAGCATAGCAAATATGGTTGTATCCATAGGGTACATGTTCTCATCAATATGTCCGTGAGTGAATACCTCAATAAGTCCACTCAGCTAGCCCGTTATGCTCCGGAGGATGTCACCACGGATGATGCCCATCGGAAGAGGTTCAAGAGAGGATTGAACGCTAGGTCAAAAGTTCAAGTGGTGGGAAACGACTATGCTAGTTTTCAAAACATGGTGGATAAGGCAATGCTCATCGAGGAAAGTCGTCGTGAGTTAGAAGAATCTCGAAAACAGAGGATGATGCAGCAGGGATCGCAGGTGAACCAGGCTTAGAGGGCTCGCTTCAGTGTGCATCAGCCAGCTCGCGTCCATCAGCAGTCGGGATTCAAAACCCCCGCACCAGCCCCTCGCCAGTTCTTGTCTGGGCCCAAACTCATTCATGTGGGTAGCCAGCAGCAGAGGATTACCAAACACGTGACAACAGACACTTGCTTCAAATGTCATGAACCGAAGCACTATGCCAACAAGTGTCCGTAGAACCAAGCTTTGACACCAGTTCGCTTCAACCTGGAAGCTACACTAGATCAGACCCCTACTTTAGGATCAGGACGTGGAGCACCTCAAGTATCAAGCCAACTCAGTAGAGGACCGCAGTCCGTGGTGCGTGGTCAAGTGAACCATGTCACTGCAGAGGAGGCTCAAGCAGCGCCAGATGTTGTGATCGGTAAGTTTCAAGTAAATTCAGTACTTGCCACAGTTTTGTTTGATTCTGGAGCCTCGCATTCGTTTGTTTCTCAAAGTTTTGCTCTAAGGCACTGGTTCAAAACCGCTGCTCTTGGTTCTGTTCTGCTGGGAGTTGAGTACAAACCTAGGCTACCCTGAAGTCAAGATAGCCATCTAAGGAGTAGAATTCTCCGCCGACCTGGTTATGTTGGAATCCAATCTTTGGATGTAATTTTGGGAATGGATTGGCTTAACAAGCACCAAATATTGTTGGATTGCGGATGGGAGTAAAGTAAAATTTGAAGCCGGCATGAGACAACCAGAGAAGATGATGGTTTGCCAAAGCAAATGGTTCGTGTTAGAGGAAATGCCAGTTGTTAGAGAGTATCCAGATATTTTCCCAGACGATCTTCCTGGAATGCCGCCAGACAGAAGTGGAGTTCGCGATTGAGCTAGTACATGGTACATCACCTATTTCCAAGAGACTGTATCGAATGCCTGCCAATGAGTTAGCGGAGTTGAAGAAGCAGATACAAGAATTGTTGGATAAAGGATATGTCAGACCTAGTACCTCTCTATGGGGAGCACCAGTTTTGTTGACAACAGCCGGCGTATGTGCGTGGATTATCGAGCTCTCAATGAGGTTACCACCAAAAACAAGTATCCCTTGCCTAGAATTGATGACTTGTTCGACCAACTTAAAGGGGCCGGAGTGTTCTCCAAGATTGATCTGAGGTCGGGATACCATCAGATGAAGATTCATCCAGAGGATATACCTAAGACAGCATTCTCAACTAACATATTGGCATGTACATGCTGTGTAGAAAAGGGTCATCGAGTGTAACATCCCAAAAATTTGAAATTTGAAAATGTGAAGCTTTTGAATTATTTTTGCAATATATTTTATTTGAGTTTGGATTTTTATGATGCTTTTTTTAAAATTTTGGTTAAGGTTTTCAAAAAATTGAAGAAAGATTGAAAAACAGAATCAATATTAGAAATGCCATACAAGGAAATATGCAAACAATGAAAACTCAAAATTTTAATTTCAAATATGAAAAGATGATCCATCAAAAGGAGGGAGAAAATTGAATTAGAGCATTAATTTCATTTTTGGAAATAATAGTAAAAATAACAATAGAAGCAAATGAATAAAATGCAAACCTGTGTAAATATATATATATACATACCTATATACAAGTGGTATACATGCAAGAGGGAGTCCAGTAAAATTGGAAGAACTATGAAAATAAGGGACAACCAGATGAACCTATACATATATATATATATATATATATATATATATATTTATATGTGCACACACAAATAATGTAATAAATAAATGGGTAAATAAAAAGGAAATAAATAAAAAAAGAAAAGGAAAAGAGAGATGAAGCTAGGCCGGCCGAAACGGCCCGGCCCAGCTCCACCTCCCCCTTTCCGCCTTCTTCCCCTGCCACGCGGGCCCGTGCCCCGCCCACACTCCTTTTCTCCCCCACCCGCGCGTCCTCTCTCTGCCACTGGGCCCGATCTCGCGCGCGCCCCTTCTCCTTTCTTTCTTTCCCCCGTGCGCCCGGGTCCCCCTTCCTCCTCTCTGCTTGAGCGCCAAAGCCGTGCAACCCAGCAACCGTGAGGCGCGGCGCCAGCTCCCTCCTGTCACTCCACGCGCGGCGTAGGCCATCAAACCAAATCCTCCCGCGAGATCTTCTGCTCTGCCCGCCGCCTGCACCGCCGCTGCTCCCGCTGCTCACCGATATGACCCAACGAACCTCCTCCCGAAGCAAGCCCTATCCGCCCGTTTATAAGAGACGCCAAGCCCGCTAAATCCTTCCCCGAGCTCCATACTTCCTCCCGCAGCTTGCAATTGGATGCCCACCGCACGTAGCTCGCCAGCGCCCTCATCTACCCCAACTCCAGCCACATCGATTTCCACCAAATCCCACCATAAAAAGCCGATTTCCGCTCCCCACACCATCCCCGGAACATCGCAATCATATCCCCCGCCTTCCCGCGCTTCCCATAGGCTGTACTTCGCCGGCGCCGAAGCTCCACCCCAAGTCGCCGCCACTGCACGCTGCCGGCACTTCCATCGACACCACCGCAGCTCAGGCGTTCCATTTTGGCCCTTCCCCGCATCCCTCCAGTCGCCCCTCGCCGCCGGCACCGCCGCCCGATGACCGCCCCGAGCTTCCTCTGCGCCAACGCCCACACCACAGGTTAAAGAGGATTTATTCGCCCTTTCTAGCAGGTAACACCGTGTAACAGAGTGACTAGCACCGTGCGATCCTATCCCGCCGGCCTGAGTTCGGGTCCCCCGTTCGGCAGTATTAAGGGAGGTTTTTAGTCTTTTTTTAACCGATAGTAAAGGGGTACTTAGGGTAATAATCAGGGATAAACCGTAACTAATGCAAAATTAATTAGTAAACATAATTACTGTTCAGACAGTTAATAGATGCTAATGACAATTAATTAGTGATTAATGACCTCTATAAATGCTAATGATATATTAATACAAGATTTTCTCACTGACATGTGGGCCATGCCCAATTTAATTAAATAACAGCCATGCCCACTTGTCATAGGCACAGTGCATAGAAAATAAAAGTAAAAGGATAAATTAAAAATAGGAAGTGGGACCCACCTGTCAGGATTTTAATAATTTCTGGATATAATTAAATTGAGAAATTTAAATGGGCATAACTTATTCATTTTAACTCCAAATTGAATGAAATAAATTTCTAAATTCAAAAACTATCCAATGGAACTGAAACCAGGATTTTTGAAGCTCATTTGAATTTTTGCTGGTATTTTGTTTGGTTTGCTGATTTTATCCAAATTTTTGCGCAATGTAAAATAGCGTACGAGGCTCGGGAGGAAGAAGCCGAAGCCGAAGCAAACCCCGACACTCAAGACTGCGGTAAACCGCGTAAGGCGAGTCAATACTTTGATCATGTTGAACCTACATTTTATGCAAATTAGTTTTGTTTAAATTGTCAAATTGCATGCTGTTATTTTATATGCAAATACATGATTAATTCAAGATTCTAGTTATATGCCCATTATTTAACTTGATTAATATTACATCTCATTTCGAATATTTGAATGTGTGAACCATGTCGCCCTAGCAAAATATAATATTATCCTTTCGAAAATAAGTCCCTAATGGTACGCCATGCTTAGTACTGCATAGATACTCGGGGGCGTTGAAATGCCCCAAGCATCATTATCATTTAAAATCATGAGAAACTGGTTTGGGAAGTCATGGTGGTAATGACTGGTATATGTTGGTATGATTATTTTATGTTCCCAAAAACCCCAACTTGCTTAAATATCTGGGCGGATGGTTCGAAGGTTTGTGTGTGGTGCAGTGGAAGCACAAAGTGGGTAGTGGTAGAACCGCCCAGATACCACTAAGGACTGAATCTTGTCATGACCTCCTGTGCAAAACAGTGCAAAGTGCAATTTGGCTAAGTAAATTTATCGAAACTCACAGACTCATCTCACTGGTACTGGAAGGAAGTGGATACGCAAGAGCAATGGGAGGCCTAAAGGGACACCAAGTGGACGGTGAAGTTTCCCAGCTGTTCTAGCGTTGCGGGAAGTGGAGCCCGGCTGTGTTAGTAACTGTGGGGAACATCCCGTGCATAGATGGGACCCACCGCAAGTGGGAGCAGCCCATAAGGTGAGATGACAAAAGGGGTTAGATACTTTGAAAAGTCACTGTGATGGTCTACTCAACCACGTGGCTAAGGAATCATGTGGGGCAACAAGTGGATTGTCTCTTGTGGTGAAAGTGTACAAACTCTGCAGAGTCAAAACTATTCGAATAGCCGTGCCCACGGTCAAGGGCGGACATGGGAACTTAACCAGATATAGTTCTGTTTCAAAAACAACCTTGTGGGTGGAAATGGAAAAGTGGAGGGCAGCGGAAAGCCCTGATTTGAGTTGTCCTGGGTGTCGTCCTAGTGGTAATGTAAGCGGTTATAATGCTGAAATGTTAGCATATGGTGCAGATGCCATGTAACGGTGGATGGAATCTGGATTGCTTTATTATTGCATTCTCTTACGCATTATGCTTTGTTCAAAACTACTAGGTGTCAGGAAATTTCTATGTATTATATTTCTTAAATAACGGTAATACTTCTCACAAAATAAAATGTCAGGAAGGATAAATAGAGTCATGAGTACAGAAAATGGATGTTGGTAGTAAACATATAAAGATATTGGTAGATTTCGTGTAGATTACCACAGGAGATGATAGTGTGAATTATGAGAAAATAAATTGGTGGATCCAAATCGAATCTACTGGATTATCATTGGATTGCAGAGTGAATAGATTGGCTAGATGAACGAATTAAATGATTTTTGGAGAATTAGAGAGTGCAAAGGTAATTGCTGGATTATGACATTGATAACAAATATAAAATTTTTGGAAGGTGTTGGCAAAAATGGGAGTAATAAGATTGGAGCAAATACTAGATGGATGAATTGAATTTCTGGGAATATTGGAGGAATGATAACAATTATTGGATTATAATCTTGATCAATGATATTCTTGATGGATGTATACTAGTGAGTCGTAGACTTGATCATTGATATTCTTGGTGGATGAATACTAGTAAATTAGTTAGAGAAAGATAATGAAAAATATGATTGATTATTGAACGAGCAAATTATGGTTTCGGATCAATAACAAAAAGGATTGAATTGTTAGGAAGTTCCGATACAAATGATTTCGGTGGATTTAAAAGCAGATACGTTAGATAATCACTAGAATTTAGAAATGAAGAGTTGATGATTAGCAACCACAAGATTGGATTGTTAGGAATATAGAATACGCAAGGTATTGGTGGATCTAGGGTAAGAATTTGGTAAATAGTGAACCCGAGATCGGATCCATGAATTGGTGGAAAAATTTAGATTCATATGGGAGTTAGTAACCTCGATGTGATTAAAGGAATGTTTAGACAATGTGATGGGAATTGTTTGATCGGTGGATTAAATAAATGATTACGCTCGCTGTTTGGAGTCGTAGACAGCAATCATTAAAGATGGTGTATCTTTGATGGGTTAAGTCAATTATGACAAACGCTGTGTGGGATGTTAGGCAGGAATAATAAAACTATGATTAAGTGATAATATTACTACTAAAAGCGATTTATGGCAAATAAGATAACCCGAACCTCTCCTTTGATAAGCCATGCATACTATTTACTTCCATCCTGCATATTGGCTCATGGAGCATGGTGGTTTGTGCTCACACTCGCTCTCATAACAAATCCAGAATCAGGAATCAGATCACTACGCCTCAGCAACACTATTGGTCAAGAAGATGAAGTCGTCAAGGGCTAGGTCGCGAACCTCCAGTTGGCTACCTGTGGGCATGTCCTGAAGGTCCCACCTGTGTGCTCGTCCTTTCGCTGCTGCAATTTAATGATTTCAGCCTAATCGGCCCATGAGTAAGTCTACTATTATATTTACGCTTCTGCATGATATGTACTTTGATATTCAGAACTGTAATCTGTGAGCGCTATCTACTGATCCAGGGAATAGTGCGGTGGAATCACAGAGGAATCCGGATTGTAAAATCTGGGTCTGACATCGAGCAAAACAATGCACCGCAAACTACCCTAACTGTGATGGAGACCACCAACTAGGAGAATGCCCAATAAGCAAAGTTATGTGCTTTCTTTGTGAACGACAAGATCAATGCCCTAAAGACTGTTCCATGGACCTGTTACTGACCAAAATAGTTAAGATACAATGAGCAAGCCTCCAAGCCATCATCAGACTCATGATGACCAAAACTGGCCAAGACAACTAGCATCAGTTACCCATCATTTTAAGGGGGTAGCCAGAATCAATAAGAAGTGTCAAAGCACCATGATGATGGACCCCCTACTACCACTCTAGCATAAAGAAGAATCTTCGACTAGCATTGATGAACGACAAGAACCAGAAAGAACAAGCAATCTGCAAAGAATTAAAGGCAACTACGACATATCTAGAAGAACAAGGTTTCTCCCTATGTGACTCTTTCTCCAAGTGTTAACCCGTTTTGTGTAGATTTCCTCTCTCCTAACAGCTCAAAGGAAAGGACAACCTGTCAAGCAAAACCATGTAACCTATTGCTAACCAGATTCACCCTGTCTCCATCTTTCTATTATACCGGAATCTCGGGGTCAAGATTCATGGGGGTATTTAAAAATGGGAAGAATTTAAAATCTTTTATCAACTTTAGGTGTTATTTAAAATTTTCATCGCTCATTCGAGATTCTTATTTTGGTTCATTGCTAAAAAAATTTAATTAATGAAATCAAAATCTTGAGATCTAGAACCAAAACAGAAAATCAATTGAGGATATTTCGAGTTTCCTCGCAAGTCCGAAATTCAAAACTAAAAACTGAAATTTGAAATTTCAAATCGAAGATTAGAGACTACAATCAAAATCAGTATTAACATTCCCCAACTAATCATTATAACCAAGAATTCAAATTCTAAAGTTTCAAAATATCGTTCGAACCTCAAATCTTTGAATTTAAAATTTGAATCCAAAGATTTGAAGTCAAACTCAAATCTCCAATTTTGTGCTGGCATCCTCTTTGTCACTTCCCTTCTTCATTCCTTGTATGCCAAGTGGCCCGAACCATTTCCTTCTTCTTCCCCAACCATTTCCTTCTTCTTCCTTCCTTCTCTTTCTTCTCCCTCCTTTTCTCTGTCCCCCTAGGGCCAGCCCTGCCGATAGGCCATGCATCATGCCCATGCCCCCTCTAGCAAACCATGCCACCACTGCCTTCGCGCCCATCCGGATAGTTGACCCCATCGAATCATCACACCAGCCGTGGTAACCAATGTCGTCGCCCTACCCCGCTCCCCTTCATAGCTATAAGAAGCCCCTTGGCTCACCTCTTGCCCCTGCATCTTCCCCCCATCCTTCTTCTCCATTAACCGCTGCTAGAGCTCCAATTCGGCTCGTGCCCGCTCACTGCTTGTCACCATCCTAACATTCTGGCCATCCCAGTGGGTCTCTTCCCAAACTGAGCGCGTCACACCATGTTCCAACTGATGAGGGGATTTGGCCCGATCTTACGATGAGAATAATAACTATGATTGTTTGATATGATATTGACAATGAGGCTACTTGATCGAAATGACCAAGTCCATTCTGCAATTGCTACACCACACCCTTGTCATTACCAACCATGCCTAACATGGGTGATCTTTCCTGTAAGCAATCGAGAATCAAGCAAAAAAGAAATAAGTGTAATTTAAATTTGCAAATGAAATATGAAGTTTCATTCAACAATGGAGAGGCCTGAGTTGCCATAGTTGGTATAATCGACACAAGTACACAACTGATATTTTATGAATGAAAATCAATCCAAATAAGCATAAACCATAAAAGTGGCATCCCTAGTAGTTTTTATGGTGCTAGGAATGTGGGGGCACATACATGAGAGAGGGGAAACATCCCACTACAACTCTTCAGTTCGGTTCAAACTGATACAAAGCCCAAGGCCCAGGTTTGGAACCGATTCAAATTTGTTTTATAGATTACATTGTGCTCAGGTGAAGTTTTGAGGTGGGACCAGAACCATTAGAAGGATGACATCAAAATCTTTCCAATAAGTCTAAGATCACCTCATTGGACTCCGTATGCATCTTCTATACTCGTTTGAAGTCACTCTGGAGGTCGAACTGGATTTTAGAACATGCCCAGCTTTCATTTTTGGTCGTGCTAGCCTCAAAGTGACATGGTGACCTCCAATGTTCATCCCAAGCACATACATTATTCCATGTGCCTCTCCTTGGTCACTGCCCATGTTGCTAAGCACAATCACATCATAAGCATCAGACAGCAACCCATTCTTAGAAGCTGAATCATACATCCCTAGGAATGAGCTCACATGATAATTCAACTTGTGTGCGCGTGCCCTCATCATAGTTTCTTGCCTATCATCTTGTAGATGAGTGTTGTGTATATCCAAGGAAGTAATGTTCTCACCATCCTCCTCCTCTTGAATTGGAGTCGTCCTCAACTCAAGCTCATCTTCTTCTTCCAGGTGTGGCTTCAAATCTGCAATGTTAAATGTGGAAGTAACCCCAAACTCTACAGGCAACTCAAGTTTGTATGCATTATCATTAATCTTTTCAATAATCTTAAAAGAACCATCAGCTCTAGGCATCAGCTTAGACTTTCTCAATTCTGGAAATCTATCTTTTCTCAAATGCAACCAAACAAGATCACTAGATTCAAAAATTACTTTCTTTCCACCTTTACTACCAGCAACCCTATATTTCTTATTCATGCGCTCTATGTTTTCTTTAATGGTTTCATGCAACTTAAGAACAAATTCAGCACGTTTCTCAGCATCTAAATTTACCCTCTCTGAAGATGTTACGGGTAACAAATCAATTGGAACGTGAGGGTTATAGCCATATACTACCTAAAAAGGTCTCGTCTTTGTGGTTGAATGCAATAAGCGATTGTAGGCAAACTCCGTGTGAGGTAGACATTCTTCTCGTATCTTCAAGTTCTTCTTTAAACTAGCCCTCAACATTGTTTACAAGATACGGTTGACGACCTCAGTTTGTCCATCAGTTTGGGGGTGACAAGTAGTTGAAAATAGCAGCTTTGTCCCAAGTTTTCCCCAAAGTGTCCTCCAAAAGTGACTCAAAAATTTTGCATCATGATCTGAAATAATTATCTTTGGCACACCATGTAGTCAAACAATCTCCCTAAAAAATAAATCAACAACATGTGTAGCATCATCCTCTTTTGACAAGAAATAAAATGTGCCATCTTAGAAAACCTATCTACTACAACAAAAAATACTATACCTTCCCATCTTTGTCCTAGGCAATCCTAAAACAAAATCCATAGAAATATACTCCCAAGGAACACTAGGAATAGAAAGATGCATGTATAAGCCATGTGGAACTTTTTTGGCATGTAGTGCATCGTGAAACATAATGCTCGATGTCGCACCTCATCCTTGGACAATAAAAGTGTTTAGCAAGGATGTCCTCTATCTTTTTGATGTCAAAGTGTTCCATTAATCCTCCTCCATGCACCTCCAGTAACAACCAAAGACGAATGGAGCAAGCTAGAATATATAGCTGGTTAGCTCTAAATAAGAAACCATCATTAAAAACAAATTTGTTCTAGCTTTTACCATCTTTACAATTGGATATGGCATCTTTTAATTTATCATCAGAAGCATATAAATCTTTTATTGTCTCTAATCCCAAAATTCTACAATCAAGTTAAGACAACAAAGTATACCGTCTAGACAAAGCATCAGCAATGGCATTTTCTTTTTCTTTCTTGTATTTAATGATATAAGGAAAAGATTCAATAAATTCAACCCAACGTGTATGTCTATGGTTCAGTTTAGATTGACTTCTAATATGCTTCAAAGATTCATGATCAGAATGTATAACAAATTCTTTAGACCATAAATAATGTTGTCATGTTTCTAAAGTTCGAAATAGAGTACATAATTCTTTATCATAAGTTGAATAGTTCAAACTAGGCCCACTCAATTTCTCACTAAAATAAACACCAGGTTTACCTTCTTGTATCAACACACCACCAATTCCAATTCCACTAGCATCACACTCAAGTTCAAAAGTCTTACCAAAGTCAGGAAGTTGAAGCAATAGTGCATTTGTGAGCTTTTCTTTGAGAAGGATAAAAGCTTCTTCTTGTGCTTGTACCCATTTGAAAGGAACACCTTCCTTCATCAATTAATTAAGTGGTGCAATGATAATGCTGAAATTCTTCACAAAGCGGTGATAGAATCCAGCAAGCCCATGAAAGCTCCACACTTGTGTGACCATTTGTGTTGTCAGCCAACTCTTTATAGCTTCAATCTTGGCTTCATCTACATCAATTCCCTGAGGAGTAACAACATAGCCAAGAAAACAAACTCGATCAGTGCAAAAGGTGCACTTTTCAAGGTTACCAAACAAACGTGCATCTCTCAAAGCAATAAAAATAGCACGTAAGTGTTCAAGATGTTCATCAAGTGACTTACTATAAATTAATATATCATCAAAGTAAACTACCATAAATTTATCAATGAAAGCACGTAAAACTTCATTCATTAATCCCATGAAAGTGCTAGGTGCATTAGTTAAACCAAAAGGCATAACTAGTCATTCATATAAGCCGAACTTAGTTTTAAATGTAGTCTTTCATTCATCTCCAAGTTTCATTCTAATTTGGTGGTATCCACTACGCAAGTCAACTTTAGAGAAAACAGTAGAGCCACTCAATTCATCAAGCATATCATCTAACCTAGAAATAGGATGACAATATCTAATAATAATATTATTAATCACTCTACAATCAACACACATATGCCAAGATCCGTCTTTCTTAGGAACTAAAATTACAGGAACAGCACAAAGACTAAGACTTTTATGTATGTACCCTTTGTCAAGCAAGTCTTGCACTTGACGTTGAATTTCCTTAGTCTCCTCCAGATTAGTACTATATGGTGCACGGTTTGGCAAAGAAGCTCCCGGGATCAGGTCAATTTGATGCTCAATTCCCCTAATAGGTGGCAGCCTCAGGGGTATTTCAGATGGAAACACATCATTAAACTCTTGCAAATGGTTAGCGACAGAAGGCGACAAAGATGTGGGCAAATCCTCTAGTGAAAATAAAACATCTTTACAAAGTAAAAGTCATAGCAAACAGAATTTTCCACTTCCAAGTCATTGAAATCTGATTTAGTAGCTAATAGAATAGAACCTTTTAGTTTAATTTCATTCTTTCTAGCATTTGATTCTTTTGTTTCTTTATTTTTAGGTGGAATGCATTCTTCAGCTATTATCCGATTCTCACTTTTAGCATTCTCCTATTTCTCACGTTTAGATCGTTCAATTTCATCTTTAATAATAGCTTGAGGAGGCATTGGGTGTAAAATAATTTTCTTGCCCTTATGCCTGAGAGTATATTGATTAGTTCTACTATGATGAGTGGAATCCTTATCAAATTGCCATGGTCTACCTAAGGAGCATGCATGTATAGGTATGACCTCACAATCAACATAATCATGATATAAACCAAGCGAAAATTGTACTCTCAAAATTTTGATTACCTTCAACTTACCACATGAGTTGAACCATTAGATGTAGTAAGGATGTGGATGAGGACTTGTGGTCAAGCCAGGCTTCATGACCATCTCCAAGCAAGCCAAGTTGTTTCAACTTCCTCCATCGATGATGATATGGCACGAACGTTCCTTGATGATGAACTTAGTTTGAAACAAATTGTGTCGTTGGTCCTGTTCAGCACTCTCCATTTATGCACTAAGCACACACTTCACTATAAGGCTCATATACTTGTTTAAAGTTTTAGCACTCAAGTGTTCTTCTTGTTCATCACTAGTGTCAATCTCATCATCTTTATAATCATACACAACAAGTGTATATTCCTCATCAAGTTCACTAGCTGAAGTATACTCACCATCTTGTCTCACAATAAGAGCTCACTGACTTGGGCACTCTCTCATGAAATGCCCAAAACCTTTGCACTTGTGATATTGAATGTCCCTTGTACGTCCAATGGAAGCAACTGAAGATGCACTCTTTGTTCGAGCAGATTTAGTGAGAGCTTGAACAGTTGTAGCCTTATTTGCTTCAGGTGCACGTGAGGGCATAAAAGTAGAAGTAGAGTGCCCTCAGCTTGGTGTAGATGGAAGGGGCACCCTTGCTGTTCCGGTACTTTGTTTGGAGGAAGAAGAACCCCTAAAATGACTCCTTGTTTTCATGTGTCACCCTTGTACTTCCCTTTCAGCTTTGCAAGTAAGATGAAATAAACGGGTGATAGAATTGTATTTCTTATAGTCAAGTATGTCCTGAATTTCATAGTTAAGCCCTACCAAAATTCTAGCCATTTTAGCTTCTTTAGTTTCTTCCAAACTACAACACAATAAACCAATGTGGAATTCTTGATAGTATTCCTCTGTTGACTTATTGTCTTGTTCTAAGCATTGCAATTTATTTAACATATCACATGAAAAGTATGAAGGTACAAATCTAGCTCTCAAGTTCTAGGTACATGTGGTAGGTACATGTCTTATTGTCTTTTCAAAGCATCCCAAGTTCTAGATACATGTGGTAGTGTACATTGTTCTCTCCACCAAATTGATGCAAAATCAATGAATTCACTAGTGGCAGCCTTAACTCTTTTATTATTAGAAAAATTACAGCATGCAAATTTTTGATTTAATTGTAATTCCTAAACAAGATAAGCTTTAGGGTCATATCTACCAGCAAATGAAGGAATTGTAAACTTGACTTTAGTGAATGCATCATCATTAGGTACCTCCCTTTGTAACATACCCACACCTCATCAATTTTGCCTGAGTTGATGACGATTGTGGCCATCGGAGCCTCAACTTCAGTGTCAGCATCACTGCTATTCTCTTCAACATCATCATCCTCACCTGCCAAAGAGTGAGGGGGAAACAAAGCACATCGAGCAGCTCGTGGTGGTGGATGTTGCTTAAGGTTCTCAACTATGTTGTTGATGATGTAATGTCCTAGAAGTCATTTCAGTATTTCTAGAAGTATTTAATGGATTTGCAGGGATTTCCTTTTTTCCGTTGAATCATGGAAGGTGGGTGTGGGCTGCGGATTTGACAAAAAAAGAAAGAGGAGGGTCGGTGTGCTGTCCAGAAAGAGAGGCCATGGTTTCCACCTCCCACCTTGGGCCCAGGTCAGCTCCCTAGGCCCATTCGCCCCCCTTTTCCCCCAACCCTAGGTGCCCCTTTCATCCCCTTGTAGCTGCCACCCCCTCTTCCCCCACCCCCCTAACATGCGTCATTTTTGCACATATTTAGCCGTCATTTTACCCTCATTTTCTTCGTATTTTAAGACCATTTATCATCAAGATAAAAACCAGATAAAAACTAAATAAATACTTTTTAATTTAAAAATAGATTTTAAACTTAGAAAACCAGAAAAAACCAGATAAAAACTAAATAAATCAAGATAATTAATTTGAATTAGGATTTTTTTATAGAAAATAAAAATATCATTTTATTTAATAATATTTATAGATTTTTACTTAAATTACTTTTCAAATCTAGCTTTTTTCTCAAAAATTGAAATAAACAGCTGGGCTATTACAAACTACCCCCCCCCCCTTAAAAAGAATCTCATCCCCGAGATTTGAGTTGGCTAGTAAAGAAATGGGTTTAGATCTTACTCTGCATGGCTTGAGCTGATATCTAATTCAGGTGTCCTTTCATTAACTTCTTTGGCCTTCTATTTGCTGCCTAATGGTTGTTGGCAGATGGTGCTCCAGGTGTTCCATTCTTCACTATCTGTTGCTTCTTGGAGAAGTTGTTTCCATAGTGTCCCATCTCATGGTAGTTGAAACAGGTAACTCCTGCTGCAGGGTTTGAGTCCTTCTTTGGGAAGTCAATTGTCAAAGCTTTGTTGTCTTTGGTGTCGGGGCAAGTGTTGGTCAGGACTTGTTCTCCGGCTGAAGATGAAGGCTGGAATCTGTTGGACTACGGTGGAGTTCTTTTAACTTTAGGAAAACCTCAAATGTTCAAGTGTTCAGTGTTCATCCGTCTCTTTCGATTCTCCATCTCTTGTTACTTACACTCTTGGCGAATCACCTTGTTGACAAGCTGGTGGAAATCAGCGTAGTTGTTGGAGAGAAGTTGAACGTCTTGCTTGACTTCATCCATAGCGACGTCTTCTAGTGCATAGCGTGCCAATTGGTTGAACTTCCATAGATATTCATTTACGGTGCAGCTTCCTTGGTGCAGAGTTCGGAATTCCCTTTTCGGAATTCCCACCATTCTGATGTTGGTCCATTCAGCTGATGAGAAGTGAATAAAACTCTTTCCCGATCACTGCATGCATGGGGGTCAATGCTGCTGGAGAAGGTCAGGGGATGCGACCTCATAAATTCAGGTAGTCTTGGCTGTGGAGCTGGGGCTGGTACTAGTGGAGCAGGTTGTGCAGGGTTGTTGATGGTCTGCACTAGTAGTTGAATGAGCTGATTTTGGTTGGCCATCATCTGAGCCCAATCAGGTTCATTTGCTGGCGGAGGGATGGGAACATGCTTACTTCCTTGTGCTCTGTCATTGCTGTTCTAGTTGTTGCCACTTCTGGTGTTCCTCGTGTTCACCATCTGCTCGTTGCTTTTAAGAATTAGGAGGGATGAGACTCAAGGAAAAGGGGAAATAGGGACCATTTTGCACAACCCATGAGAAATTACCAACTTAGCAAAAATCTTTATTAATTAATGGTTATGGCTGTCGACAAAAGAGAAAACTGACAGCTCAAAACAACATCTACTAACTAGCCTAACAACTTATCCTAAAGGGGTATGGGTCATCTTGGTGTCATCCTTCGTGGCTCTTGAGGTACAAAATGCAGTCCTTCGATGCGAAGACTGAAATGGCAGCAGAGATGAAGAACTACTTTACGAGCGGCTTCTTGTCTAACTCTTTCAAACGAGTAACCATTTCCTTTGAAGTAGTAACGAATACTTCCATGTGCAATTCTCTTGGTGATAAGTAAAGTGAAGCGATGTCCCATCGTCTGATCTCCATGGCGGTCTTCTTTGTGCACGTAGATAGCTCGGTGTTGGAAACCCAAATGGCAAAGTAGTTGATGAAGGCCAACACTCCATCCATCATTTGGTGCATCTTGATAAGTGTTTGTCTATAATTGTTTGAGCAAGAGAGAAGCTAGAAATAAGTTTTTGAATGATAATATAAAGATGAAGAAGGATTGAGAGATAAGGACAAGCAAAGGTTGAGGGGTAAGAATAAGCATTTTTTTGAAATTACTATTAATTAAAATAAGTCCTTAGGGTTTGACCAATCTATTCTACATATGGCCACGTCCTAGAGTTGCCACGGCTCTGATACCATCTCTGTCGGACCACGGAGCTATAACTCCTGGATCCTCTATGTTAATCGCATTAGTCTAGGATCAGCTAGTGCACACAATGGACAACAAAGATAAATATCAACCATAATGACATTTATTAACTAAATATGGGCATGATTTCCAAAGTTTACAACCATGGCCAATAGGCCAAATTTAAACATAAGCAGCGGAAGAAAAACACCAAAGTGGAAGAAGCCCACTGTGCTTGCCCAGACGCAAACGACAATAAGACGTGGCCTACTCGTCCAAGTCTTCACCGTAGTCGAAGTCGTCTTCCTCTATGTGGAGATAGCAAGGTGAGTACAAACTTGTACTCCGCAAGTCACACGGAGAAATACAACATAATGATAAAGGCAACAAAGGAAGGCATATAGGATTATTTGAGCATAAAATAGCATTTAAAGAAATACAGTAAATAGATTGAAAATGCTGAATTTAATACAGTAAGTAAAAACAGTAATTGTAATTGAAATTAATACCATTAGTGCAGGCTCCAATCAAACACTAACCTAACCAAGAGCATCCCACCTGGACCATCTTTTCCAAAAGATCTCGTATGGATTGCATCCATCCACACGCATCCAATCACTCATGTATTCCATCCAACCACAAGCTTTCAATCTCTCATGGATTCCATCCATCCATAAGGTTTTCATAACCTATTTTGAAAAACAAAGTCTAATCCGTGAAAAACTTTACTCCGCTTGCCCATGACCGTGGGCATGGCTATCTAGGATAGATTATACACTCTACAGAAGTTGTATAGCTTTACCCACAAGGAATGATCATCCCATATTACCATCGGATTAACACACTTCCTTTGGTGTGCGGCGAGGAGATCATGACAAGGCCTTTACAATGCAAAGCCTTCAACCTGGCCAAGCCAACACTAAGGTTTCACCCCAGTAAGGAATCCACCAGACCGGGACCCCCTCTTGAGCCGAGTGAGACTTCTCATGGCCTACGCCACACTCACTTTCAACCTATGATGAGACTCAGGTTGGGACCCGCAAATTAGTCAGCCAGGGTTGTCCCATACCAGCCTTGTGGTAGTACGATAGGGCTTTGCAACAGTAACTCACAGACCGGTCCTTAATTGACTTAGGCTCAACCACATACCCCTGTGCCCGATAATCAATACCATGCCACCGAACAACAGTGCATGCATGCACCCACAACCTAACCATTAGCCTAAGTCTAAACCATATTTTATATTTTATTTCAAAATATTTCATAACCCTTCTTGACTTACCGAAGTCAAGAATACATTTGAAAAGCTTATCATTTTATGTGAAAAGGGTATCCCAAAACAAGATTATGTTTAAACAGGTCTAAGCATTTGATATAAAACTCTCTAACCAATACAAGTATACTAATTAGAGTTTGATTCTAGGGTGACAAGGTATAATGTTGGACAAGATCAAAGGTGTCAATAACAATTCGGGATTAACTAAGTTTAAAACTGGAATTGAAATATTTGGATAAACATATGCATGCAATATAATTTAAATTAACATAATTTTATTTACAAACTGGGATCAACATGATCAAGGTGTGTGACTTTCCTTGCTCCTCAAATTGGTGTGAATCGTCGTCGTAGAATTCTCCGGAATCATAGTAGTCTACACGTGAAAATAACCCACCAAACTCAAATAAATTTCAAATAAATTAAAATAAACTCCAAATAATTAAATTGAGGGCATAAATGGATATATTGTAATTTTTTATGAATTTAGGAATTTGAACGGGCTCAATCGGAGTTAGGACGAAGGAGAACGGGCTCTTGGAAGTTTAAAATAAGAGGAAAGAAAAAGGCTGATTTTTTGGAATTATTTTTCTAAAGGAAAATGGATTTATGACGTCAGTCATTACGACCACGCAGTCGAACTTATACCCACGTAGAACAGCTTACGACCATGCAGTTGAACTTACGACCGCGCAGTCGAGCCTACGACCACACCGTCGAACTTGCAACTATGAAGTCATTTACGACCACACAGACGAGCTTACTACTATGAAGTCGTTTACGACCACATGGGCGAGCTTACGACTATGAAGTTGTTTATGACCACACGGACATGCTTACGACTATGAAGTCATTTACAACCACACGGATGAGCTTACGACTGTGAAGTTTATGACCACACGGATGAGCCTACGGCTGTGAAGTCGTTTACGTCCACACGGGCGAGCTCACGACTATGAAGTCATTTATGACCACACAAGCAAGCTGACGACTATTAAGTCGTTCACGACCACACGAATGAGCTTACGACTATGAAGTCATTTACGACCACACGGATGAGCTTACGACTATGAAGTCAGAACTGGCAGTCATAAGGGTCTCAGGCGCTGACGTGGCTCACCAGCCAGGTGGGCGCTTGGGACCCGAGGGTCGTCGACGAATAGCAGCACAGCGATGGCCGGCGAGGGGCGCAACAAAGAGGAGAGTAAGAGGAGTGCGACTGTGCTTGCGGTATTTACTGAGGATGGCCAGAGAGTGGTTGGCGATGAGGAAGGCGGTGGTGGTGCTCGGGTCATTGGTGAGGCGGCGCTCCGGTGGCGAACTTGGGATGCAAAAGGGGTCGACGAGCTTTACCGAGGCTCGGGGAAGCCGACGAAGGTGGTGGCGCTCCTCAGGGATGCATGGAATGGCAGGGATTACTTGTCGAAGTTCCTCAGAATCTCTGCAAGGGGGGAAAGCACGGGGCTGGGGCCTTGGGCTACTCCTCGGGTGGGTTGGAGGTGGTAGGGGCTGGTGTGAGGGGAAGCGAGGCCGAGGGGCCTTTATATAGCCTTGGGGGTGACCTCATCTATGGCAATTGCTTGCTGGATTTTCGGCTAACGTTGATTCAATTTGCCAAGAAAAGGAAATGAGGCGGGGCAAAAGGAAAGGATGTGAGATTGATGGGATTTGATCTCGTGCGGCCTGCGGTTTCCAAATCCGAGAGGAATCGGAAAAGGAAGGAAGGGATCAGCGGGGATTCAGTCACCGGCGCAAGGAAGGAAAGGGGAGGAAGAAAGAAGGAAGGCGGCGGTACGCCGAGGACGACAGACCTGATAGGTGGGACCCACTGGTCAGCAAGAGTGAGAGAGGCCGAGCGGTGATCGTTGGATGAAGACCGGGCGGCCGAGATTAGATCTAGCAGCGAAGACTAAATCTAAACCGTTGGCCTAGGGGTAAATGAAAAGGGGTGGCTCAGATTAGATCAGGCGGGGATGGATCAAATCCAAACCATCAATCAAAGGCGAAGGGGTAAGTGGCTAGGGATTGCCGAGATTAGGCCGTGCGGGGAGGGATTTAATCTGGGCCGTCGGTTTTGGGAAAGGTGCGGGCGCTCGGATGGGTAGGAGCCCGCACACGGTGATCTGGGCCGTCCATGTGGCGGTCGAATGGCAGGGCGGGAGATTCAAATTTTATTTTTCATTTTTGGATTACAGAAAAGCAAATAAAGCACAAAAAATACCAAATAAATTTGAAAAAGTCCAGAAAAAATCACAGAAATTTCTGGAGATATTTTGTACTTAGAAAAATTATTTCCAACTAAATTTGTTATTATTTTCTTACAGTGAAAATACTTTTTAATTTCAAAAATAGATTTTAAGCTTAGAAAACCAGAAAACCAGATAAATTCAGATAATTAATTTGAATTAGGATTTTTATAGAAAATCAATATATCATTTTATTTACTAATATTTTTTGGTTTTTACTTAAATTACTTTTTAAATCTAGCTTTTTCTCAAAAATTGAAATAAACAGTTGGGCGGTTACACTGAACCTATTATACAAGCATCACTTCCGACGATTGTTGTGAGGCTATTGGTATTTTTAATAATCGACTGAAAAAATTTTGTCTCTCTGAAGATGATATTCGTTGTGCCACTGTCAGCTAAGCACACTTCCTCCACAGGGCACTACACGTGTTCTAATATAAAGTACTTTATTAATATGTAGTAAAAGACGATCAACACACAAACTCGATTTCCCTATCCGGTGGCATTCCTAGTAAATCCTCTAGAAACACATCTGGGTATTCCCGTACTACTGATACTTCTTCTAGCAGTTGAAGATGATTAAGAACACACTCCTCTTCTGCAGGGATTTCGGGGGAGAAGTTTACTTATATTCCTTGATCATTGGTGAGGGTTATGGATCGGGTAGCACAATTGATCTGATCATTATTCTTGGCTAGCCAGTTTATATAAAGAATTACATCCAATCCCTGGGATTCCAACACCATTAGGTCTGCTAAGAATAGAGTTCCATTTATGAGCAACTCTACTCTCGGACACAAGGTCATTGCTCTTATTTTTGCTCCAGGGGAGAGAACTATCATGGGTTTACTAAGGGAAACCATAACCAACCCATTCTTAACCACAAAATCCATGGAAATGAAAGAATGAGAAGCTCCGGAATAAAAAAGAACTGAAGCTGGTACTGAGTTTACAAGTAACATATCCAATACAATGTCTGGTGCTGCCTGAGCTTCTTCGATGGTGATATGATTCACCCGCCCTTTAACGAAGTTCTCTGGCTTCTTAAACTGCTGCCCTTGAGTCTAACTTCCAGATGCACTAGCATTAACTGCTACTTGAAGCTTCTTGGGGCAAGACTTGGCATAATGCTCTGTTTCCTTGCAATAGAAATAGGTCACTCCATCAGGTGTAGCAGTGCTCTTCTAAACTTGACCACCTAATAGAGGAATACGAGCTGCCTAGTAATTAGGTCGATTAGCCTGAAAAGGTGGGTGGCTAGCTGCTGGCTTGAGGTTGTTTGACTTCGGCTTGAAGCTGTTAGAGGGCTATTTGAACTGGCCAGTCTGGGGCGGAGTACTGTGGGCCTTGGGAAAACCTCCAGGGTTAACCTGTAATTGACGTGTGTTGTAAAAAGTTTGAGTTTGGTTTGAGTGGTTCGAGCCAAGTTGTTGCATGGTGCAGTCAACTTTGGTCGGATTTGGTCGAACGCGGTCGGACGTGCTTAAGACGCCTGTTTTCTTTTCGATCGGTCGTTGGGCTATTTTGGGTGTGAGCATTTAATTCTAATACGACTTTGTGTTATCTGTATCTCGAGCGGTGCTATATGTGTTTCTTGTCTGTGATGGCTACAGGACATCGAGGCGGAGTCGTGGCGAGGCACGAGATGACCGGACTAGGCGCAGGTGGTGCTGAGGTCGGAGCGGTTGGGATGTGCCGAAGACGGCGAGGACTCGAAGTGGTTGTGAGACTTGGACGGCAAGAAACAAGGAAGCTTCCGGGAAGGTGCAGGGATGGCGTTTTGGTAAATACGTAAAGCTGCAAAAGAGGAAGCGGATTCGGTTTCGAGTTATTGGATAAAGCGCTGATTTGTTGACGCTAATGGGTTGTGAACCCGTTAATGGTGGCTATAAAAGAGAGGGGTAGGCTAGAGAGAAAGGAGAGAGTGTGTGTGTGAGAGTTTTATGTTTGTTTCTCTCCATGTCTATGTGAGTTATGAGGAGAATAGTGAGCAGAGATGATCTTGTTCTATTTTGTGTATTTCAGTTTGAGTTCTTGAGTTGGCTGTAGAAACTCATTGTAAACATTCATCTCTATGCAATCGCGTATGTCTCTGTATCGATTTCAAGATTCTCGTTTCAGAGCTGTGTTGTTTTTGTTCTTCTCTATGTTGTGTCTTGATGGTTTATCTCTGTGTTTTGGTTTTTGTTCTATTTCTTTTTTGCTGGTTGATTCTCTTCTCTATTTCTCTTCTTTTTATTTGAACCTCCCTGATTCTGGAGTCATCCTGCTATGAAGATTATAGTCTAAATTGTTTGGCAGAGGAGAGGAACTAGTATTCATTAACTTCCTTGATTTCGGCTGAATCCAGTGCCTACTTTGCCGATTAGCAGTAGCAGCCGGTTGCTCCCTCCTTGTTCTGAACTGCATTTCTTTTCAATGTTTACTTATGCAGGTTACTCTCGGCAGTTTCTTCAGATTCTTGCTTTGGGGGCAGCTGTATACTCTTTACAGTTTTCTTTAGCAGCCGCATGCCCTTTCTGTTTTTGGTTTCCCTTTTTCTTTTAGTCTTGTTTCTTTTGTTTCTTCTCAGCTTTTCGGTTGTGCTTGCAGCTTTTCTGTGCTGTTCGGCATTTGCAATTTTATGTGTCTCTTGGCTACTACTTTTGGCTGCTAGTTCTTTCTCCTCTAACTGCAGTCGGTTGTTGATTTTTTGGTCCCCCTCGCTGCCAGCCGAACTTGTGTTGGAGCTCTTGTTCTCAGTTTTTTTGTCTCAGATAGTTCCTACTTTCTCTTTTCTGTTTGCTTATCTTTTCAATCTTGTTTCTCTTTTGCTTTACCTTTTTGCTTTCGGTCAAGCTTTTGCTGCCAATTTTATTTTCGTTTTTAGCCTCTTGGTTCATCCTCTGTAGTCTTTTTATCTTGCCGTTCAAACTCTTGAGGATTTGTGGTCATCGGATAGCAACCAGAGCAGCGCATTAGAATCTGCTAGTTCACGTTTTGGCTAGCTTTGTGTGCTGATCCATTCTGCAGAGATGTGTTAGTTAGGTTGATTTAGGTCCTTGATTTATCTGGCCTATAGAAGAGCAGTGCAGGATCGACTTTTCTCTCTGTCTGTTATGGTTCAGTTTGTCAGTTTTGGCTCCTGAGTTAGCATTTCCTTTTCTTAGCTCCCTGTCCTTGTTTGTCTTAGTTCTTTTAATGGTTTAAATTCATTTCTCAAGTGAAGGTTCTTTCGGTCTGATTCAATTTTCCGTTGAGCATGATCTTTCTTCTTCGTAGCTTTTGTAGCCATCGGAGAGTTGAGTTTTTCGTGAATACTTTGGGGGAAATTTTTTAAAGGCACCATTCACCCCCCCCCTCTGTTACCATTTCGGTCCAACATTACTACTACTAGATAGCTGGTTTTACGCTTCTTTATGGGTGGTCCTCTAATAGAAGAACCTTCATCCTCAAAGGAAGGCATAATATGGTTATTTGCATAAAAAGCCATCGCGTGGCTAAATTTAACACAGTATGTAAAAACAAGCTTTTTAACGAAATTAATATCGTTAGAGCAGGCACCAACCTTATACTAATCTATCTACGGGTATCCCACCCGGATCATCTTTTCAAAACAAATATTCAAGTTTCTGTAAACCATATTTTTACTAAAACAAAAGTCTAATCCGTGAAAAACCTTACTCAGCATGTCCTTGACCGTGGACACAGCTATCCAGAATAGTTTGTTACTCTGCAGTGGTATACAACTTTGCCCACAAGATGTAGGACCGAAATGGCGACAGAGGGGGGGTGAATGTCGATCTTTAAAAATCGCCCTCAACAAGTATCCTCACTTAAGCTTCTTCTCCAATAGCTATGGGAGCTATGAAGATAGAAAATATGCACTTACTGGAAGTCAAGGCAACAAGGAAAAACCAGATCCAGAAAGAAGCAGTCAAGAAAAATAAATTCAGAGCAAATCTGACTGCAAGCGGTAGTACCGCTGAAACGAGCGGTAGTACCTCTGGGCGGTAGTACCGCTATGCCGAGCGGTAGTACCTCTTACCGTTCGGACCGTCCGAACGTTTCATTGCTGCCGATCGGATTGGTCCGAACAAAACCGGTAGTACCGCTAGGACGAGCGGTAGTACCTCTGAGCGGTAGTACCTCTCGAGGAGCGGTAGTACCTCTCGAGAAAAACAGCAAACAGGATTTTCAGGCAGCAGACCGAAACTTCGGATTTTTGGCTAAAAAGAGGGTTTGCTCTCAATCTCTTTGATCCAAAGCCTTACTACAACGTACCAAATAGTAAGGGGACCCTGAGAAACAAGAGAATCAAACCAAAAAGCAAGAGTTTCAGATTATGGGTAAAAATCTGAAATTTTGCAAGACCCGAGCCAAAAATCAAATTGCTTCCCAACCTTTGATCCTATGGCCAAGAGATTTTGCAGATATGTTAGCAATAACCATAGAACTCCTCAGACAAAAGCTTAGGGCATTTCCTTAAGAGAATCAAGAAATAAACCAAACCCTAGAAAAGCTCTGAAGAACAGGGAAGCCTCAAAAATGAAATCTTGAGATTAAATGACGTTTGCTCTTGGGAAACTTGATCAAATGATCTTGGAGAATCATCCCAACCTAGAGCAACCCATTTTGGGCCTTCTCAACAAGAAAAACACAAGAACTCAAAAACTCAAGAAATCAAGAAATGGGGCATCGAAGGGAAACAGAGAGCACGGGAGAAGAACTTCAAATTTCATTCCAACCATTCAAAGATTACAAGGGATACAAGGAACTACGTCCCCATACGCATGGACATTAGAACAAGAGGAATGATTACATGGTTTCACTACTCAATCCCTCTCCTCACCCTCTCAATCCTCAAGAACACCAAGAGCTACACATGCATCTTGGGAGGAACACCAACACAGAGAGGTCTCAGAAACCCATCGAAGGGGACACAGAGGGAACACAACTCTGCCTCCACCAACAACCCTCAACAACTAAAGCCTAAAGCCAAAACAAACTCTAAAGCCTATTTTGACTAAAGGAAACCCTAAAATCCCTTCAAGTGTTCAAGTGGGCATGCAGCCCCTCCAACCTATTTATAGCCTTGGCTAACGGGTCTCCGCCCCGTTACACCCGCTAAATCCAACGGAGCCCGCTCCCGCTTGTGCAGCTTTGCGAAATTCCCGTTTCGCCCCTCCTGCACCTTCCGGGAAGCTTCCGCGCTCCTTGTCGTCCAAGCCTCGCAACCACTGCGAGTCCACGTCGTCTTCGACACATCCTGACCATTCTGACCTCAGCGCCACCTGCGCCTAGTCCGGTCCACCGTGTCTCGCCACGACTCCGCCTCGACGTCCTGCAGCCACACAGACAAGAAACACGTCAAATAGCACCGCTCGATACATGAAAGTGTAAATAGCATCAAAACATCACACTTACCATGCCGAAGTCCAAACCTGTCGAATCAAAGGAATTTGCATCCTAAGCCCAAACGACCAAGCTTGACCAAACCGACCGAGCCCGTTGCACCACGCAACGACATGGTCCAAACCACCCAAACCAAACTCGACTATCCTAAACCCTTGTCAATTACTCATCACTCTCATGGGATCACGACCACATGGTCTCTCACAAGACATGTCCTCTCATTTTGCCACGTGATTAGCACACTGCCTTGGGTGTGCGGTTGAGAGTTCATGACAAGGCTGTTACAATATTCCATTACCAAATTAGTTACGCTGCCACTAAGGTTTCACTACAACATGAATCCACATGTTGGAGCCTCCTCTTGTGCCATGTGAGACTTCTCATGGCCAACGCCACACTCACATTCAACCTATAGTGAAACCAAGATGGAACTTCACAAATTACTTAGCCAGGTCTGTCCCATACTAGACTTGTGGTAGTACGGTGTGACTTTGTATTAGTAGTTCTTAGATCGGTCCTAAATTTGACTTAGGCCTAACCACATACCCCTTGTGCCTGGCAATTGACACTGTGTCATCAAACAGCAATGCATGCCAGCAAGCACCTACCACCATACCAATGCCTAAGTCTAAACTAGGTTTTATGATTTTATTTTATCAAACTTTCGTAGACTTTCTTGATTCACCAAAGTCAAGAATAGATTTTATAAATCATCATTTTGCGTGAAACAATCCTTCCCATCTAAATTACTCTAAGCATGGCAAAGAAACTCTATAAAATTTGTCATAATACTAATGTAGTAACTAGGTTTTCATCTAGGGTGATAAGGCATGATTGTTCAGATTCAAACTAGATTGAATAAAAGTACGCATGCATAATAATTTAAATTACTAGGAATAACATGATCAAAGGTGTAACTTGCCTTGCTCAAAGTCCTGGTTCACTGAAGTACAACTCTCCAGATTTGTCAAAATTTATACGCAAAGAATCAAAATAAATTCAAACAAAACTCAAATATAATTTAGGATTTTATAAGAATTTAGAAATTTGAATGGGTGAAATCGGAGTTAAAACGAAGAAATGCGGACTTCTGAAAATTTAAAACTAAAGAAAAAGAAAAGTCTGATTTTTGGAATTATTTTTATACTGAAAATTCAATTTATGACGTCAGCACTAAATTTCATTTTTCGGCTGAATTATTTTTACAGTGAAAATGGTTTTATTTGACTGACAGGTGGTGCCAGGTTTATGGTCGACTGGGTTCACGGATTGGCTCGGTCCACCACTGACATGGCAACGAGTACACATGGCCGAGACGTGGTGCCAGGTGGCTGCCACGCATACATGAGCACTGACGTGGCGGTGCCGGCCAAACGTGGCGCTCGGGCTTGTAGGCTCGCCAACGCTCTGGCGCTCGGCATCGGCTGGCGAGTGGCACAAACGCGAGAGGGGAGCGAGGGGAGTTCGCCGGTTCCTGTGGCAGTTCTCGACGATGACTGGAGGGCGGTCGGCAATGAGGTGAAGCGTCGACGAGGCTCGAGCAGTGGCGGCAATGGGGTTCCGACGGCGGCTTTGCTCGGCGAAGGGGCGAAGGACGGTCACCGACCCATGACGAACACGGAGGTGACATCGCCGAGGCGCAAGAGCAATCGGGGCAGCGGCAATTCCTCGCCGGAGCTCGGTCAGGCGGTGATTGGGGAACATGGCACGGGGAGGACTCAGGCGCACAGGAGGAGAAATTGGAGGTGGGGAGAGGTGCGGCGTGCCGAGAGGAGCACGGGGAAGGTTTATATATGGCTCAGGGTGAGAGGGAGCAATGGCCGATTACTCGCTGGAATTAAGGCCGGTGCAAAGGAGCTTAAAGAGGGGTTTAAGGGGCGTAAAAGAGGGGCAGCTTGGTGGCCGGTAATGGCATTGAATGCTCGAGCTAACGGGAAGAAACGATCGGAAATTATGAGCTCAAGGGGGCACTAATGGCAGCAGACGGAGGAAGAAGAAGGGTGGGGAGAAGAAAGAGCTGACATGCGGGTCATACATGTCGGCGAGAGAGAGAGAGAGGGGAAGGGGAGGGGTGGACGGCCGGATGAGTGCCACGTGTCACGGAAAAGATCAGGGCTGCCTGTTTCAAAATGAAGGGGTAAGTGGAAGGGGACAGCTCAGATTAAATCGGGCGAGGATGGACTGGATCTGGGAGTACCACGTCTCAGATGGAGGAGGTTTTGGATTTAAAATTCATTTTTAATTTTCAGAAATAGACGGAAGCTTAAAAAATACATAAAAAATAGCAAATAAAGTCTAAAAATTCAAGAAAAATTCACAGAAATCACTAGAGATATTTCAGACCTAGGGAAAAATATTTCCAACATAAATTTGGTATTTTAATTTTTGCATAAATACCTTTTGCTTTGAAATTGGTTTTTAAATTCTAGAAAATTCTCAAAAATTACTATAAATCAAGGATAACTTAGGAAAAAGCAAAAATAAACTCTTTTTGGCTTACATAAAATACTTAAAGTGAATTTTCTTACTTTAGGATTTGAAATAAAATTCCAGATAAATCCAAATAAATTCCTAAAAAACCAATAAAATACAAATAAAATTTTTGGGATGTTACACCTAGCCAAGATGCATCACGATGACACCACACCGTGCCATCCCTCTCCCTATTTTCTCGTCTCCGGCAACAGCGCCTGCACAGTTCCTCCCTTGCAGCTATATGTAGCCCTTAGCTCCTCCCTTGCCTCCCCAGACCTCCTCCTTTCCTCCTTGAAGCCGTGCTCGGCCATCCCGTTCACTGCCCACGTATCGGCCAACCCGCCTCCGCGCCATTCCTAGCCCTCTAGCGAGGCCATCGCAATTGTGATCATGTCACACTGTGTCCCCGCTGCCCATCTGCTTCCCCTATGAATTAATTGGACTTCCGCACGCTGAAGCTCACCGCCCACTGCTTATTCCCCATTGCCGGCCAAACCCGACGCCACCATCGGCACTCTGATAGACCATGTGGAGGCGCCCCATGTGTGTGATGAGTAATTGACATCTGTTTTAGGAAAGTCGAGTTTGGTTTGTGTGGTTTGGACCATGTCGTTGCTCGGTGCAATTGATTTCGGTCGGACTTGGTCAAACTTGATCGAAGCGCTTAGGATGCTTATTTTCTTGATTCGGCAAGTTTTGGCTCTTTGATGTTTAAGATTTCTCTTAAATCTATTGTTGATTACATTATGTCGAGCGGTGCTATGTGATGTGTTTCTTGTCTGTGATGGCTGCAGGACGTCGAGGCGAAGTCGTGGCGAGGCACGGGATGACCGGACTAGGCGCAGGTGGTGCTGAGGTCAAAGCGGTCGAGGTGTGCCAAAGACGGTGAGGACTCGAGGTGGTTGCAAGGCTTGGAAGGCAAGAAATGAGGAAACTTCCCGAAAGGTGCAGGAGGGGCGTTTTGGTGAATACGCAAAACTGCACTAAAGGAAGTGGGTTTTGGATAAAGCATTGGAGTTGTTGGAGGCTTAATGGGCAAAGCATGTTGCAAACCCATTAGTTGGAGACTATAAAAGGAGAGGGGTAGGCATGAGAGAACTTGAGGGTTTTGGTTGTCACTCCATGGTTTGTGTTTGTAAGAGTCCCTCCCACCTCTGTGTGATATGGTAGTCAGGCAGAGGTAGTATGATGTTATGGTGTTTTTGGTTTTCAGTTGTGTGCGTTCATTTCGCTTGAGTGATTTGTGTTGAGAAGGCTGTTGATCAACTCTATGTAATCGCGTATGTCTCTGTATCAATCGAAGAAATCTTGTATTTGAGATGTCTTGAGTAGCTTTGCCTTTTTCATTTCTTTTCTCCGTTTGTGCCTCTGTCATTTGATCCTCTCGACAACAATTTTTTTTGTTTATTTCAGCTAGTACCTTCTGTCCAACTGCTGAATTTTTGTTTCCTTCCGAGCATCAAAAATCAGCTAGCCATCTCTGTGTTCTCTGCTCTCTGTTTTAGTTGGCTATTCTTTGTTTTGTTCTCAGCAAATCTGCTTCTAGTCAGTTCTGTGTTTCCTTGTTTGCAGATTGTGCAGTCTGTCACTTCTCTTTTGATTTGATCTCTTCTTCTTTTGCTTTTGGTTTCGGCCAGCAGTCAAACAGCATGCAGCTCATTCATACAGCACAGTTTCGGCAGCTGTAATTGTTGTCCTTTTTAGTTGGGCTACTGTAGTTTGTGTTCAGCTGTTCTCTGTAGTTCCTATTCAGCACAGTCCAGGTCAGTTCAGACTGCAGAATTCCTTTTTTTTTGTTCGGTTCTTCTTGAAGTTTGCTGTGATGGTTCGGTTGTGCTTTCTTTTCTACTGTAGTGTTCACTTTGCCTCAGTTTTTGGCAGCATGTAGTCTCCTTTTACTACTGCCGAACTGCTCTTCTTTAGTCTTTAGTTCTTTTGGTTTTGTAGTACTCGGTTCAGCCTTCTGTTCCCTGCAGTACTTGCTGTTAGGTAGCAGCTCCTTGTTACAAGCTTTCAGTTCTCAGTCATAGCAATATTTTGGTCTGTTTATTTGCTCTCCAGAGAAGTTTTTGTCATGCCTAAACTGTTTTACTCTCTGGTCAAGTTGGTTCTCGAGGCATCAAGTCATTTCAGTTTCTCGGCAAAATTATGTTTGGTGTCCAGAGAGCTTAAATCAACTTCTTCATAGCTTTTTATAGCTATCAGAGAGATGAGATCTCTGTGAATACTTTGAGGGGCGATTTTTAAAAGGCACCATTCACCCCCCCCCCCCCTCTGTTGCCGTTTCTGATCCAACACACTCCCTCCTCGGTGACCCCTGATTCGATTCCTCATCGTTGGAGCTCTCGGCATACTGAGCTTCCCCCACTCCCGACCAACGCCCTCGACCACCCAAGAACCCCCCCACGGTGACCTCCCCTGCACCGCCCATGGTCTCCACCACTGGCTCAACTTGGACCTGTTCCGACACGGTCAACCACTCGGTGAGTTTCACCTACCTTACTCATACTTATGCGCTCACCACTTTTCCCTCTCCGCCACTCTGGTGCCGCTGCACCGATTGGCCTCACCATCAACCGCCGAGCCCAGCCGCCGTGCCGCCACCACCCCACCTTAACCGAAGCCGCTATCTCCCCTCGCCTCCCCTACCCTCCGGCAGTCCATTTTGCTATTCGCCAGCGCTTCCCTGGCCGCCCACCACCGACGACGTGTAGATTGCCCAACGCCAGCCACCTCCTCTATTTTGGCTCCCAGCCACTCCCTCATTTCTTTGGTTTATCTCCCTCCAGTATGTCACCAAAAGGGCAATGCCCAGATGGTCAACTGAGCTGCTCGTTAGCGCTAGGGGTGGAAACGAGCCGAGCCGAGCCGGCTCGAGCCAAGCTCGGTCTGGCTCGAGTGAACAGTAGGCTTGGCTCGGCTCGGCTCGTTTCCGAAACGAGCTACGCGAGGGGCTTGGCTCGGCTCGAATTGAGGCTCGAGCCGGCTCGCGAGCCCGAACGAGCCAAATTGGCTCGCAGATAGCAGAGGCACAGAGCAGCGGCAGATTCACATTTCACACACAGATATTCACATTTCACACACAGAGCAGCAGCAGATTCACATTTCACACACACATTTACAGAAGCAAATTCACACACACAGTGGGTTTGGGCCTGCGGATCTGCTGGGTTACCGGCGGGCGACTCCCCTTCCTCACCTCCGCGGCGTCACAGGCCTTACAGAGCAGTCTGGCCAGACCACCACCCCCAGTCCCCACCCTCATCCCCGCCGATCCCCGTGCAGCCGTCGCCGATGAAGAAGACGGAGCGGGAGCCGTCGCCGCCGTCCCCATCTCCGCATTCGGGGACGGCCACCACCACGCCGACGTCGAGGCGGCAGATGAGGCCACCGTCACCGCCTCCCCGAGGCTCGGTGGGGGAGTGTGCGGCCTCCTATGCCACCTTGATCGCCGCATCTCCGCCTGCGGATCTGGCTCTGGCCGTCGCCGCCACCAGCACGAGCAACTCGGTCGCTTCGCCGCTCCCCCCGAGCAGCCGTCCTCGGCGCCGTCGCAACAGCAGAGGGAGAGGGCGGGGGAGGAGCTCGGGGACGGGGGAAGCTGGACTGCTGGAGGAGGGCTGGGGAGTGGGGACCGTCGACCGGCGCCAAGCCGCCAAGCGGGAAGACAGCTCGGCGGCGGAGAGCACCGGGGGCAGCACACGCCGACGGCGACGAGAGACGAAAGGGGATTCACGAGAGATGAGTGGGGAATTGGGGATTCAGGAAATGCCTGAGCCAAAATAGCTCGTGAGTATATGCCCGAGCCAAAATAGCTCGTGAGTATATGCCCGAGATGCCCGAGCCAAAAAAGCTCGCGAGTCGGCTCGCGAGTAGCTCGAGCTTGGCTCGAATTTTTTGCGAGCTGTAAAGAAGGCTTGGCTCGACTCGAAATTTTAGGAGCTCGAGCCGAGCCGGCTCGGCTCGTAACGAGCTCGAACCGAGCCACGAGCTTCGAGTTATTTTTCCACCCCTAGTTAGCGCACAGGTCTCAGGTTCAAATCCACGTTCTCAACCTTTTTCTTTTTATTTTTCTTTAATCCATTTCAATTAAGGAAAATTAGAAATTAATCCATGAAGCTAATAAATTTGATAAGGATGTAAATAAGATTATTTAAGATTTAATATTAGATTAATTATCATATATGTGGCTTGAATATTTATTTAAGGTCTAATTATTAATAAAGGGGCATTAATAAAAGATGGTTTTGGTAAAATGTCCAAATTTAATAAAAATCCCAACCCGAAGGAAAGAAAGTGAATTACAAATCAAGCCACTTCGTAAAATTAATAAAACGATATGCCGGGACCATTTAACATGAAATACACATTTAAATTAGAAAGTCATAATTTAAAATATAATCCCCGCCATTAGCACGTCGCTGATAAATAAATCTCAACAGTAGATTTAGTTAATAATGATAGTGAAATATAGTTGTGTATAGCAAGCTCGACCCTATGTAAGTAAAATTTTAATTAAGATTAAATTATGCCAAATGCTAAGTAAAAAGATAAAATATCAATGTCAGTTGATTCTCAGAGTGCCTCCAATTAAAAGGTCATATTAGTGTATAGGTACTAAAATATAGTAGCCATAGGCCATCAGACATTGAAATGATCTCACGAATATATATTCAGAAATAGATATTTCACCAATTATACAATTAATTGATAATTAGGGCTGCATAAAATGCTACATATCAAATTATTAGCACTATTAATTAATTCGATAAACTAAAAGTTGTATACATCGCCTATGGAACCCCTACCCTAATTCATAAATAGCAACACTCGACCAATACAATACTTAAAACCCAACTAGATTCAGACTCCTGTCCATATGTCTAGCTCGACTTATGGAACTTCCTTAATAAATATAAAAATATTTAAAAGAAGTTACTAAATTAAAAGATCGAGATATGGCATTCTATCAGTGGCTATACCAAGCCATCTCCAAGCTCTAAGTGGAATATTCTAGTGAATATTCCTTTATCATGAACCATCCTTGACATTCGTCTCGGCAAATTTCCCACAGCCATTCATCACTTCGCTCCAACCCTATTTGACTCTGTCAATACTCTGTGCCCAATCGACCCAACCTCAAATCACCCATTTAATCATAATAAAAATTAACCAAGTTCAATTGGATTTATTTGGATCTTTTGAGTTATCTGCATTTATTTGGATTAGTTGTTTAGCGTGTAATTAGAAATTGGAGTCCTAAAGCATCCATGTATGAAGCAAGACCAAGATCCAGATAAAGATGAAGACCAGAAGCTGAAGCCCATCAAATGAGAAAGCTTTGAGTGAACTCAAGACTACAAGAAACTACGCAAGGCGAGTCAATACTTTGATCATGTTGAACCTACATTTTCTGCAAATTACTTTTGTTTAAATTAACAAATTACATGCTATTATTTCTATGTTTGTTGTAAGATTCTAGTTATATGCCCATTATTTGACTTGTTAATATTACACCTCCTTTGGAACATTTGAATATTTGAGCCTTGTCACTCTAACAAAATTATAATGGTAACCTTTCAAAAATAAGTCTACAATTATACGCCATGCTTAGTATTGCTTAGATACTCGGGGGGGCACTAAAATGCCCCAAGCATCACTTTCAATCATGAGAAACTGATTTGGGAAGTCATGGGTGGAAATGACTGGTATATTTTGACATGATTATTTTATACTCCCAAAAATCCCAATTTGCTTAAATATCGGGGCGGATGGTATGGGGGCTAGTGTATGGTGTACTGGAAGCACGGTGTGTGGATTGTGGCAGAATCGCCTAGATAACTCTAAGGACTGAATCTTGTCATGACCTCCTATGTAAAATAGTATAACCACAAGTCTGCAAATTGCAACTTGGCTAAGTAAATCTATCGAACCCCCGGACTCATCTCACTGGTTGTGGAAAGGAGTGGAATATTGCAAGGGCAAGAGGAGGCCTAAAGGGACACTGAGTGAAGGGTGAAGTTTTCCAGTCATGCTAGCGTTGTGGAGAGTAGAGTCCGAATACGCTAGTATCCGTGATTAACATCCTGCGTAACATATGGGACCCACTGCAAGTGGGAGCAGCCCATAGGGTGAGATGACAAAAAGGGGCCAGATATTTTGAAAAGTTACTGTGATGGTCTACTCAACCGCAAGACTAAGGAATTATGTGGAGCAACGAGCGGATCGTCTCTTGTGGGTAAAGTGTACAAACTCTGTAGAGTCAAAACTATTCGAATAGATGTGCCCACGGTCAAGGGCGGACATGGGAACTTAACTAGATATAGTTCTATTTCAAAAACTTTGTGGGAGGAATTGGAAAAGTGGTGAGCAGTGAAAAGCCCTGATTTGTGTTGCCCTGGGTGTCGCCCCAGTGATAAGGTAAGCGGTTATAACACTGAAAGATTAGCATATGGTGTAGAAACCATGTAACGGTGGATGGAATCTGGATCGCTATTATTATTACATTCTTTCACATATTGATAAAATTTGTTTTAGTTAAAACTACTAGGTCTCAAGAAATTTCTATGTATCATATTTTAAAAGCAATTTATAGCAAATAAAATAACCGGAGCCTCCCCTTGATAATCCATGCATGTTATCTATGTGCATCTTGTGTATTGGCTCGTGAAGCACGGTACTTTGTGCTCACCCTCGCTTACTCAATTAATCCAGAGTCAGGAGTCAGATCGCTATGCTTCAGCAATACATCAGGACATGATGGTGAAGAAGATGAAGAGGTCAAGGACTAGGTCGCGAACCCCCAGATGGCTGCCTGGGGTCACGTCTTGAGGGTCCCACCTATGTGCTTCGTTTCCGATGCTGTATTTTATTAATTTCAGCCTGATCGGCCCACGAGTAAGTCTACTATTTTATTTACGTTTCTGCATGATATATATTTTGATGTTCAGTACTGTATCTGTGAGCACTATCTACTGATACAGGGAATAGTGCGGTGGAATCATAGAGATTTCTGGATTGTAAAATCCAGGTCTGACATTAATACTATTAACGATGGAGCCTTTAATGACCATAATTTTGAGATCGTTAATAACTTTTAATGACCACATCTAGACTTTTAACTACCACATATCATGTCGTTAATAATAGTTTTTCTAGTAGTGATCGGAGGATCAACCACGTAGATTGTTCCTCTTCGTTTTGCTATGAGAACTCATGTGGCCACCGTATGCTTGTGGTGAGTAGAATGTGACATTACAAAGCTTGCATTTGTACTCACGTCGGCCTCTTGCACCCACCACTGTGGAACTCGTCGCAGCTTGCACAGCACCATCAAATGCACTATTTGGACCCCCTGTAGGTGCTTGCTGTTCCCTTGGGACATATGGGGAAATGTGGGATGGACCACCAAAAGGGAATGGATTGACCGGTACAGTGCCATAAGGATCTTCATAGGATGGCGACCCAGGTAGTGTGTGCTGCTGCTGCTGCTGTACGATACCGAATGTGAAGGGATGATGCTTTTCAGGTGGAAAAGGAAGTCCAGTGCTAGTGAGTTCACGTACCTCAACGATAAGCGATGTTGGGTTCTCAAAGATTGGGCCATGATCCAACACTCCACTGGTATTAAGGTGGGCATGAACAACAGCAAGGGGTTCTCCTTGGAGCACTGATGTGATCGATGGGGACTCCATGGACAAAATCTGCATTTGATCAGACATGTTGAAGTAGTCCCTCATAGGGGTTGTCAGGAAGCTGCGCTGTGGGAACAACATTTGTTGCTGGTTCCGTGGGCTTGCTGTTAGTCTAGCCAAATGTGTAGTGGTGCTGACCAAGGATGAGGGAGTAGGAACTATGTGGGGCAACCGTGGAGATCGTGGTGGTAGTGCTAAATCCATGCGGTGCGACAACAAGGAATAATCGGTTGGCATCATGGCAGGTTCTTGCGGTGAATGGGAGATGGCAAGGTTTTGCATCGATGGAGTTGAACATGGTGAGGAGCTAAGGGCTACCAGCTCATCCAAAATCGGTGTAGCCGTTGTGCCTCTCAATGCTTCGTGCAAGGGGGAAATGTAGGCCTCATTTTTTCTAGATTCGGAATCCTTGTAGATGGAACCTTTACCATCCATGGCTCCGGGGATGTGGATTTGCAATCGGAGGCTAATCTAAATACAGATTCATCTGTTGTACGTATTTGGGATACTGTCCATGGCTAAGGGTGATTTTTCCAAGAAGGGTATTGGAGGCTATTTATAAGGGTTTTATGGAATTATGAACTTTCTTGGGTATCGAGTAATATTTCATTAATATGCTATCTAGAGGATCTGACTATTAATCATTGGCATTAATCCATTATCTAGAAGATATGAGTGATGTATCTTTTAGATAATGGATTATAGAAAATGATTAATAGTCATATCCTCTAGATAATGGTTTAAAGAAATATTCATATCTTCTAAAGAATGGATAAACGATTATGAATGACAGTCATATCATCTAGATAATGGATTAATGACTTTTAAATGGCCCCCAATACCACCTCCTTAAAAAAATTATCATTAATCTTTGATGGTAGCCTAGATACTCATTACAGATGAATCTCTATTTGGATTATCCTTCATGGGATCCCCAACCCAGGAGCCATGGATCGTAATGGTTGAGCTCCAATTCCACAAGGCTAATTCAATGTCATGAACCAAATCATTACAGTTTGAGGGCAGGATTTCCTGGGAGCCAAAGTGATTATGACCCATTAATACTTTAAGTTTTCATACTACCTTCATAAAAATCCAACTACATCTGGTAAAGATCATCAACACTGAAACAATAACACCTCTTCATAAAGAAGCTATTAAAACAATACCACACGTGGGATCATCACAGACAGTTTGTAACCCTTATCAGAGAGTGTTTCTGAACCGTTTAATTTATTACGTCAGTAATAACAGATGGTTATCACAAACGGCCCCCCAACCGAGTATGATAAATCAAAACACGGACGGTTTTTAAAAATCACTATTTGTGATATCCGACATATCACAGACGGCTAATATAAAAAATTATTTGTAATAGTCTACATATCACAGATGGTTTTGTGTTAGAAATCATCTTTGATATTTCTTTGTATAGCTAAAATGTTTTTTTGTTTTTTGGCTAGCCTCAAGAAATGCTAGCCATGCTCTTTGCAAATAAGTAAGCAGATTACAGTTAAATGACAGATAAGCGAATTACAACTCAAAGTGATTTACAACTGAAAATCAATTACAAAAGCATGTTCATGTATTGTCGCTAGAGTTACAATTGAATTACAACTCAAAGTGAATTACAATTAATGAAATTACAATTGAATCAAATGTTCCAACATGTATTAATCGATGTCGCCAGAGTGAAACTCTCCTTTCGAGTCAATGACCTCTGTCATCAAGAAGGTGGAGAGGCGTTCTCGAATGTCTGAGAGCTCGTTCAAATTGAATGTACTTGATTTGATTGTCATGCCATGTCGCTGGGAGGAGTAAAGTAGTAAGGATATATATTTAAATTGATAATTAGGAAATAATTATTGTGAGATTGATAAACCTTTGGATCATTAATCTTAACACTCATGATTTTCTGCATATGACAGCAAACGTAGAATGCACATAGGTTGCTTGTAGCTGCTGGTGGCACTACAAAGATATAATTACATACATAGGGATAGTCAGTTTGAGAGGTATTATTACGAAGTGTGATATAGGATTATTGTGTTGTAGTGGATATCAAAAATCGTGTCCTATGTTGCAGTGTGGTACTCAATTCCTTATGTCTCCCTCCGCTGGTAACATAGACATTGAACGACCTACATAATTCCAAAAAGTTATCCTCGGCCATTACAAAGAAGGGAGTACTACAATAGAGTTATCTATAGAAGAAATGAGCATACCTATCAAGTGTTTGTTGTACAAGAGTGATGTTGTGATCGTTCTTGAGTAGGGAATTAAGGTATATTATTTTGTTCTACTTTGGTAAAACGACTATAAGGATCCAATGCCACCTAATCATGTATGTCATCACAGTCATTAAATCTAAGCATGTGTTGTGTACAAAGTAAAAAAAATAAAATCTATATAGTAACTAGTGAAGCACTTACCCCTGGTTGTAGGGCACTAGTATGCCATCCTTGTTGCCCTAAGCAAGCAATCCTGTCGTTATGTAATTCTCGATGTAAGATCTGTCTTGGGTGATGCATTACTCAAAGATCAAACGTGGGTCGAGGAAACCCACCGGTTCTCATGATCTTCAGGATTCTTACATCATATATCTATATATTAGCAATAAGTTATAACATTTATCGATATTATGTGAATATAGAACTTGATTGTACACACTTACAGTGTCTAGCATCGTAGAAATGAGTCGTCGAGGGTATCTAGGTTGAATAGTTGGAATAAGTCATTGGAGCCCACGACAAAGAAGCCTAGTTCATGGAGGAAATGCTTCTTCCTGTATCTGACAATGAACCCAGTAGGCCAGTTTGTCCTTGACTCGTTGGTCCTCTACACGTAACAGGCATGCAAACTCGCACAACCCATTTCAAGGTGGGGTAATAGTGTGTCTAGAACCAACGACATTTTGAGGGAGAATCTGCAGGGCTCACGAGGCACCTTAATCTTCTTTGATTTGGCCTTAGCACCTCACCTATGATACGTCTTCTAGGTGATGAGTCATCCCCACGGGAGCCAATACAGTGGCCATCTGAGGCAAAGGTTGAGGTGGAGTCATTGAGGGTTCTATTGGAGAGGCATGGTCATGTGGACTTTGTTTTGACCACCAAGTTTTTTCGATGGGAGGGAAGGTAGCAAGATACCCACTAGTAAAGAGCAGCAAGTGAGTTTTATTTTAATATTAGGCAAGCAACAATAGTGCAAGCCTTGTGAAAGGAACAAGGTCAACTACAACCCCTTTGTGCCCTTACGAGAGAAAACCAGGCGATCGCAGGATGAACATCAGGTATCCTATCTCTACGCCACACCAATCGGCGTACAAGCCAGCATTACTCCTTGTGCAAAGATGAGTCTTGACATGGGGCACAAGGAGTCTATCCTTGATCGTTCTGTGTGGTGGCACTGAGAATCATAGCCAGGCCTCAACCTCAACCATTCGTCGGCCGGCTATCGCTTGAACTTACTAGTTCCATGTGTAACTTGATACTTAATCGACTCAGCTCGAGAGGGTTTGGTTCCTAAGTTACCAATGGGTTAGTTTGGTGTGCCACACCACTGTTTACAAAGGCAAGTAGAGTCATTGTAAATATTTCACCACATAGCATACCCCCACAATTCCATAGATAACATCGTAGCTACAAAAGGGGGTCAGCTCCTAGGAAGTACAAAAAGCTATATCAAAGGTCGGCACTGATAGTGTGCTCTGGCGAGCTAAGGTAAAAAAAGAACTAGCAACTAGCATTGACATACTGGTAGCAAGCCTCACACCTGGGATGGACCTGATCCATCGGGGCCTCCCTCTAGCGCTCCAGAGGAACCTCTCTCTGTCGGGCTAGCATGGGCTCGACAGATGAGCCCATCAAGGTAGCTCAACCCACACAAGCTCCAAACATGCGAGAAGAAGGAGTGAACGTGGTTGGTGATGGCCTTCTAGCCCCCTCCAAGTCAGCGGATCTCAGCACCTTGTAGGCGATTGTCCCAAAAGTTGTGAATTGCTGGCTGCCCACTAGCTGGAGGGCGGTGAATAGGACCTCAGTAAAAACCTTCACGTAGTAGCGCCAAAATCCCGACACGAACGCCTTGGCTGCCTCATTGATAGTACTGGTAGCCACTCTATCCCTCTCGTTAGTGACCTTGGACAGGCCATGGCAAAGGCGCTCCACGTCGGACTCCTACTCAGTGAGCTTGCGGTGTAGCTCAATGATCGTCACATGAGCCATGTCTAGATCCCATTGTGTGGTAACCGCCCTGCCCTCGTTCTCCTTCATAGACCTCTTATTCTTCATTAGGATGGCATTCTACATAGAGGATAGCTTGTGCACAGCAAAGAGACTCTTCAGGGGAAGAAGGTGAGGGTCAGGAGCTGGTCAAACTGAAGTAAATGGACAATCTAGTTATCTTCATAAGGTTGTACTACACCAAAGTGAAAGCCTGCCTTTTGGTCAGAGGGTCATCCTCTAGGGATTAGTTGAGGTCAATAGGCAAAACTTGTGCAACATCCTCACCCAGGGACTCGACCATGGGCTTTTGCAAGGCAAAGAAAGTCCTTGGTGGTGACATGCCCCTAATCAGCAAAGGGGCGCCCAAGCTTCTGTTGCGGGGCATGTCCCCATGAGGTGTGAACATAGGGATCACATGCTAGAGTCAGTCTCATCTAGGGGAATCTCCACGGTGGCGGCTGGGGCCGCGCCTGCCACCACCCTCGGCCTACGCACTTAGGCAGTGCCCACTGTATTGACATCCATGCCCTCTCCGCCAGCATTTGGACCCTTATGTGAGAACAAATCAAGCGACAGCAGCCTCAGCAAGGTGAATGGCTGGGGGCGCTGGTGGCCATAGGGCCCGCCACCGTCCCCTCGGTGCCTCCCCAGCAAAAGCCCTCCAGGCTAAAGGCCGAGGTAGCACCTAGGGAGGAAGACGTGATCGTAGAGAACCCCACAAGGGGGCTAGTCATGAGGCCATTCCCCTTTCTTATGTGGCGAAAGGCACCAGTGGTGTCAGTAGGCCTTACCCGAGGAGAGCCGCAAGGGGTACCAGCTCCCCAAACTCTGGAGATGGGAGCAAGTCCTCTAGGACCTGGAACTTTGATCACTGTCTGGATCCACCATCCTCATCGAGGGTTGGGCGAGTAGGCACTAGCACGTTGAGCAGGTACTAGCACGTCGAGCATCTCACACGTGCAAATTGCGACACCCTCCTATGTTCAGGTCCTCCACCACACTTTGCTCGATCCTTGTCTCACACCCCAGCAGTACCACGGCCACCATCTCTGCCTATAGAATTGTCAAGCCTATGAATAAAGTTAGGGAAAGGTCATAAGTTGAGCAAATATGGTAATGAAAGAGCTAAGAGATACTCACATTGGGACTTGGCAAAGCTGCGGAAGGTGCGGATGTCTCCAGATGAGTCACCCTCTGCAAAAGAGAGGTTCCAACCTTGATGAAGAGAAGCAATCCTTAGATGTAAAACTCCTAAATGAGATCATGAATGTTGAACTTCGCAGCAAGTCCCTTCAGTAGGTGTCGGTGCACCTTATCCTTTGAGCCCATGGAAGGCAAGAAGTGCAGTGAGCTATCCACCAAGGGCATCTTCCCCATGCTAACAAGGCCAAACCCCTGAGCAGGGTAACCCTAAGTCCATCCATGATTCCCACTTGGCCTTGTGGAATTTGGTAGGAATTCAAGCTTCTAATGGCTGCCATGGAACTGGAAGGTTGTTGCCCATACGAGGAGCACACGTTGTCATAGGCATACACCATGAGGCACAAAGCATAGTGTAGAAAGCAAAAGAGCATGGCCAAAGTATGCTTCACCCCCAAGATTTGCATCGCCCACTCATACACCTAATGGTGAATGAAGGAGCCCGAGTTGAGGCGGGAGACCTCAAGATTGAATATGTCAAGCACATCTTTCAACATCGTAACTGGGGGAATGTAGAGGCCAGCCTCAAACTAGGTGATGAAGACGACGAGCATTCCCGGCCCTAGGTTAGGGCCAACCTTGTCGGCTTTGGGCAAGATGGCCAAGTCAGCACTTCCAATTTTGTCATCCTTCTCTAGTTGTTCCAGGAGGCCCCTCGCCACATTGGAAGGGCCTAAATAGTTGGAGAACTGGATGACCTTCTCTAGAGTTCTCTTCAGCCACTACCTTTGCCTTTGCTATGTCCTTCCAAGAGACGGTAGACCCACTGCACTTGGTGGAGGGGCCGACGGAGGTTGTCGCCTTGTTCAAAGTCATGGCGAAGTCCGGAAGCTCAACCCCATGGGGTGGTCCGGGCGACGAGGTCAGCAAAAGACTGGCCTAGACTGAAAACCCAGGAGGTTGTCCAGAAGCAAGGTCATCGAGCGGACAGTCTAGAGGGGAAGTTGGAGAACGAGCAGCTCAGCTCTGGTTGACGCAAAGACAGGGTCTGGACCGAGAACCCTAGAGGCAACCCAGGATGTCCGGATGGGGTCTAGGAGTAGTGTGTCTAGAGGGTTAAATAAGAAATTTCCAGGGTGGTCAATGGGAAATTAAATTCTAAGTATTTTATTATTAAAAAAGGACTAAATTCTGAAATTTTTAGAGATGTTTGGGGGCGTGGGCTTTCGACCCAAGGATTTAGCCAATTGGGGGGTGGGCCGACCACCCCTTTACCCCCCCCCCCCCCAAACCCTAGGGTGTCTCCCCTCCCCTTTTCTCCCCCACAGCCACCACCTCCCTGCCTCCCATGTCCCCCTTCTCTCAAGCAATCCCTCCTCCAATCTGCAGCACCTCCACCCCCTTGGCAACTAAGCAAAAGATGAGGAGAGGAAGAAGAGGAAGAGACGGAGGAGAAGAAGAGGAGTAGGGTGATTTGTGCTGGTGTTCAGAGGTTCTTACTGTGGTCTCCAAGAGTAACAAATAATTTCCTACCCTTTTGTTCTTAGCGATTTCTCGATCAGGTTACTTTTTGATTAATCATTTAATTTGTGCAGTCTGCTGTGTTCTTGAATTAGAAGACTTTGGGTGCGAATTTTGGGGATTTTACCTCCTAGAATTTTGGGGATTTTACCTCCTAAGACCAACACGAGGTCTAGGTTTGTTTCAGCTGATGGGTTTGGGCAGCATCGAGGACTTGATTTTTCTGAGTTTTCTGGTTTTCGTCCTCATGCTCCCTTTGGTCGTGATTTCTGTCGTTCTGAGGGTAGATCTCATTTTCCTCATCGAGATGGCTACCCGTGGCGTGATCAGCATGTTGCCAGTGCTCTGACTCGCTCTCCCGTAGCAGTCAGACCTAGCAACAGCTTCAAGTCTACACGTAGACCTTCTGCTTCTTTGAGCAACGGAGAGTGTAGGGTAGTTAGAGGTCAGTCATGCTTGACTACTTCTGCTGCTCGACGTGTTACTCAGTATTGGGTGCCAAAATCACTCTTGATTTACCCCAGTACTGAGACTTTACTCTCTGTCTGACTCAGGTTTGCCGGGCAGGGAAGGGAAAGGTTTGGCTCGTAGACTCCAGGTGTTCACGACACATGACCGGAGACTCCCGTTGGTTTTCTTCCCTTGCCCGTGCTTCAGGTGATGAGACAATCACCTTCGGAGATGCTTCATCTGGGCACGTCATCGCCAAAGGTACAGTGCGTGTTAATGATTTTTCATTTTGAAAGATGTTGCCTTGGTTAGTAAGCTGCAGTATAATTTGTTTTCAGTCTCTCAGCTTACCGATGACAGTTTCGATGTGAGCTTTAAGAAAAATAATTACAAAATTCTTGATTCTTCGGGTAGTCTGGTTTGCGGGATTTCTCATTTTGGGAGGATCTTTCGTGCTGATTTTTCTGAGTCTTCTGGTGATCCTCTCTGGTGTTTAGTTGCTTCGGAGTCCCGTGACCTTTCTTTCTGGCATAGAAGACTTGGTCATATTGGATTTGACCATTTGACCCGAGTCAGCGGCCACGATCTCATTCGTGGTCTGCCGAAACTCAAGATGGTCAAAGATCTAGTTTGTGCTCCTTGCGACACGGCAAGATGGTTGCTGCTTCTCATCCTCTGGTCACAGTGACCATGACCGATGCACCGGGACAGCTGCTCCACATGGACACAGTTGGACCAGCTCGAGTGCAGTCAGCGGGAGGGAAGTGGTATGTTCTTGTCGTGGTCGATGACTTCTCGATGTAGTCTTGGGTGTTTTTCTTAGCCTCGAAGGATGAGACGTTTACACATTTTCGAGGTCTTTTCAGTAGGCTTTCTGTTGAGCTCCCGGGTGCCTTACGAGCGATCCGCAGTGACAATGGCACGGAGTTCAAGAATTCCTATTTTAAGAGGTTTTGCGATGAGACAGGTGTAGAGCACCAGTTCTCTTCTCCGCACGTCCCACAGCAGAATGGCGTCGTGGAGAGGAAGATCCGCACCTTGGTCGAGATGGCTAGGACGATGCTTGATGAGTATTCTACACCTAGGATGTTTTGGGCTGAGGCTATTGCGACCGCGTGCCATGTTTCAAATCGAGTTTTTCCTCGGGCACACTTGCACCGCACTTTTATGAGCTGAGATGTGGTGAAAGCCCAGCGTCTTTCATTTTCGTGTGTTTGGTTGCAAGTGCTTTATTTTGAAGTTCGGGAACCTAGATAAGTTCGAGTCATGTTCGTGTGATGGGATCTTTCTAGGCTACTCGACTTCTTCGCAGGCTTATAGGGTCTGGAACTGCGAGTCTAGTAAATTGGTAGAGACCTGTGAGGTGACCTTCGATGAGGCCAGTCCGGGGACTAGGCCCGATATCTCAGGTTCTTTAGAGCAGTCCGAGCCCATCTTTGTGGATGATGAGTAGGATGGAGATGAGTGTTGTCTACCCATCCAGACCTTCATCCACCCCTTGAGGTGCCTTCTTCCACTGCACCTCCAGGTGATCAGCCCATGCCTTCGGCTTCCTCTAGAGCTAGTGGCTATGTTCCTACCTCGTTAGCTCATGAGGTAGAGGCCACTTCTTCTCATCCAGGACCTCCCCGACATATCCAAAAAGACCATCCTTCTGAGCAAATTATTGGAGACCTTTTTGAGCGAGTCACCCGCTCAAGATCCGGCATGTCTCATTTCTCTCTCCATTCTACCTTTGTTGCCTACTTTGAGCCCAAGGATGTTTGTCAGGCTCTCTTTGACGAGTCTTGGGTCAATGCCATGCATGAGGAGTTAGAACATTTCGAGAGAAACAAGGTCTGGTCGCTTGTCGAGTCCCCTCGAGGTCACAATGTCATTAGGACTAAGTGGGTGTTCAAGAACAAGTAGAGTGAGGATGGGGTGGTTGTTCGAAACAAGGCTAGACTGGTAGCTCAGGGCTTCTCCCAGGTTGAGGGTCTAGATTTCGAGGAGACCTTTGCCCCTGTAGCTAGAATTGAAGCCATTAGAATCCTGCTTGATTTTGCAGCTTCTAAGGGTTTTAAGCTTTACCAGATGGATGTTAAGAGTGCCTTCCTCAATGGCTTTATTGAGGAAGAGGTCTATGTGAGACAGCCTCCTGGTTTTGAGAACCCCAAATACCCAAACCATGTCTACAAGCTTTCTAAAGCTTTGTATGGACTTAAGCAGGCCCCTAGAGCTTGGTATGAGAGGCTTAAGTCCTATTTGTTGAGTCATGGTTTCGAGATGGGTAAGGTGGATAAGACCTTGTTCATTCGCCGGCATGGCATAGACCTTCTGCTCGTCCAGATTTATGTGGATGATATCATCTTTGGCGGCTCTTCTCATGCTCTCGTTTCACAGTTCTCGGATGTCATGAGCACCGAGTTTGAGATGAGCATGATGGGTGTGTTGACCTTCTTCCTTGGCTTCAGATTAAGTAGACTCGGGAGGGTACCTTCTTGCATCAGGGCAAGTACACTCGTGACCTTCTGAGACGGTTTGACATGAGTGATAGCAAGCCAGTGTCGACTCCTATGGCGTCCACAGCTTCTCTTGACCCAGATGAGGACGGTGAGCCAGTTGATCAGAAGGAGTATCGTAGCATGATAGGCTCCCTCTTGTACCTCACTGCCTCGAGACCGGACATACATTTTGTTGTGTGTCTATGTGCTCGCTTTCAGGCTTCTCCTCGCGTATCTCACCGCCAGGCGGTGAAGCGCATTCTTCGGTACCTTCAAGCTACCATTGACTATGGTATTTAGTACTCTTCCTCGTCCTGTCTTTCCTTGAGAGCCTATTCGGATGCAGACTTTGCTGGCTGTAGGATAGATAGGAAGCGCACTTCTGGCACTTGCCAATTCATTGGCACTTCTCTTGTTTCCTGGTCCTCGAGGAAGCAGTCCGGTGTTGCACAGTCCACTGCAGATGCCGAGTACGTTGCTGCCGCCAGCTACTGCAGCCAGGTACTTTGGATGGTCTCGACCCTGTGGGACTTTGGGTTAGCTATCGACAGTGTTCCACTCTTTTGTGATAACACTTCTGCGGTTAACATTACTAAGAACCCAGTGCAGCATTCTCGGACCAAGCACAATGATATTCGATATCACTTTCTTAGAGACCATGTGGAGAAGGGTGATATAGTGCTCCAATTTGTGGAGAGTGACCACCAGTTGGCTGATATCTTTACCAAGCCTTTGGATAACTCTAGGTTTTCAGCCTTGCGGGGAGAGCTTGGGGTGGTTTGTCCTTATGGACTGTTGTGAGGGGGAGCTCTTACGCTTTTCTGCTGCACTGCATATGGGTGCATTGGGTTTAGTCCTTCTAGCATAGGTTAGAGTGCTTCTATCGTCTAGTTGTTTAGACTTCTTGCTCTCATCTTATGATTCTAGGATGCTGCTTATTAGCTGTTTCTCTTCTCACTAGGTTGAGCTCACTCACTTCTTATAGGTTCTAGCGAGGGTTGGGCCACCCTCGGGTTGACAGGGTACATGTTTGCTCCTTAGTAAGGTAGATGATCAGTTGATAGTCCTAGAGTCATATGGGGTAGATGAGAGTCAGTCTAAGCCATAGTTTCTTCTATATCTTTTCTATGCTTTAAGGACTGTCCTTTCGGATTTTCTTTGCCAGCTTCTCGATTTTATTGCTTTGGTTCAGGGGGAGTTCATTTGGGAGCTTCTAGATCTTAATTTTGACATAACTCAACTTGAACTAAAAGATGCATCACATGTTGAGGGGGAGCTGGACTTTCTTGCATTTCAGCATTCTGCATTGTAATATAACCGCATGGAGCCTTGATTATTATCCTTTCATGACATGTTTACAATGCATTACACCTTGCCATGACTTGTGCTTACTTGCTAGATTTAGCATGACTTCATATGTGTAGACTAGCTTTTGCCATGATGAGTTAATTAAATTGCTCAACTTAAATTAATTCATGTCATGTTAGCTATTGTGACTAGTCTACCTTTAGTTATCCTCTTATGATTCATGCCATGTCAAATAGGCTGAGTTGAGTCTTGAATCTTTGTTGAGCTTTAGATTGCGCTATTCTAGTTTCTTGATGACACATGAGTTAGTACAGGTCTTATGTTCATGAGAATGTAAAAAGATCTCTTTTGTGCGAAAAAAACTGATTTCACCAATTCTTTCTCATGAGACGGCTTGCCATTGCACAAGGCATGAACTCAGGGGGAGTTTTGGATGACCTAGACCATCTTCTTAAGCTTCTTGCTTGGAGTGGTCGCATAAGGCTTGAGATCTAGCACATAACTACACAAAAATCTGATTGGACACGATCATGTGATTTCTTAAGTAAAATTATGTCACTTATGCTCAATTTGCTAAAATTTACATGTACTTGAACAATGTCTCATTCTAGAACTTCTAGCACTCTAAGTTGATTCAATACTAGCTTCTTGGTTCCGCTTAGCTTATTGACATGATTTGCATCATCCTTGGATACCTCTAGCTAGACTATGATCATGAATGCCTTGACATGCTAAGAACTTGCACTAAAATTTCACATTATGACTTCATTGCTTTAGCTGGCTTATATATATCTTGTCATGATCTAGATAGCATGTTGATGTGTTATGGCTTGATGTAATTCTCATATGGTCATTTTGGATAATCTTCATGGCTCTAAATGCTTAAAATAAACAAACTTCAGCCATTTCATCTATTCTTGTGACCTTATTCTCTCTTTTGCATTCTTGATGTGTTTATTGCCAAAAGTGGGAGAATAGCGGAGAAAAAGCTATTTGGGAACCTTCTTGAGCTTTGGAGAACAATTTGCTCTTTCTTATGTAAGTTTAGTGTTCCTTTGTCGACATGGTGAGAGACCATGTGGAGGTCATCCCGTGTGTGTGATGAGTAATTGACATCGGGTTAGGAAAGTTGAGTTTAGTTTGGGTGGTTCGGACCATGTCATTGCGCGGCGCAATCGGCTTCGGTCGGACTTGGTCAAACCTGGTCAAAGTGCTCAGGATGCATATTCTCTTGATTCGACAGGTTTGGGCTCTATCATGAGTAAGTATGTTTCGTTGATGCTATTATGCTTTCTTGTATCGAGCGTGCTATTTGATGTGTTTCTTGTCTGTGTTGGCTGCAGGACATCGAGGCGGAGTCGTGGCGAGACACGAGGTGACCGGACTAGACACAGGCGGTGTCGACGTCAGAACGGTCGGATGTGTCGAAGACGGCGGATATTCGATGTGGTTACGAGTCGTGGACGACAAGGAACGCGGAAGCTTCCCAGAAGGTGCAGGAGGGGTGAATCGGTAATTTCGCGAGGCTGCACAAGCGGGAGCTCGCTCCGTTGGATTTAGCAGGCGTAACGGGTTGGAGACCCGTTAGCCAAGGGCTATAAATAGGTGTTGGTGGCTGCATGTATTCCAGGGGATTTGAGGGAGAGTTAGGGTTTTCTTGAGTCAAAAGAGGCTTTGGGAGTTTGTTTTGCCTTTGCTCTTTAGTTGTTGGAGAGAGGTTGAGGGCAGCAGTGATTGTCTCCCATAGCTCTTCTCTCTCTCTGTGTGTGTGTGTGTGTGTGTGTGTGTGTGTGTGTTCATCCCTTCTCATAAGCATGTAGTGAGGAAGTTCTTGTGTTTTGTGAGAGGGAGAGGATGGTTTGAGGAGCTTGTAATCCTTCTTGTTCTAATGTCCATGCGTATCGGGACTCCTCTGTAAACCTCTTTTGATTTGGAATGAAAATCTGAAGTTTTTCTCCCGTGCACTCTTTTTCTCTTCGATGCTCTCTGTGTTGGATTCTTGATATTTTCGTTTTCTTGTTGATTCTTGCCGAGGAGTGGCAAAATGGGTTGCTCAGTGATGGGAATAGGTCTCAAGATTATTTGATTGGATTTTCCCAAAAGCAAAGTGAATGAATCAAAGATTTGCATTTTCCCTCATTTCCTGTTCTTCAGTTCATATCTAGGGTTTTGGTGCTTCTCTCGTTTCCCTTCTTGAGATGGCATGAAACTTGGCATGAAGAGTCCAGAGGCTATTAAGTAGCTATCCTCAAAGTTTCGTGGCCAAAGGATCAAAGCTTGGGGAGTAATTTGATTTTTGGCTCGTGCAAGATTTCAGTTTTTAGCCCTAATCTGAAATTCTTGTTCTTTTCTTTGATTTCTTAGTTTCCTAGAGCCCCCATGCTATTTAGGTTGTTGTGGTAGTGCTTTCTCAGTCTTTGATGATCTGAAGTTTTTGTCGATTTTCAGATTTTAGTGAGCTGTCTCGGGTGCCCTGGGTTCAGGGGACTGGTCTGACCGGGCCCTTCATGGCGGTCAGACCGGCAAGCGGTCAGACCGGTTACACTAAGGCGGTCAGACCGGCTCTTGAAGGGCGATCAGACCGGCACCCTTTGGGCGGTCTGACCGGCGCCTATAGGGCGGTCTAACCGGCCCCTACAGGGCGGTTTGACCGACCCTGGGCAGTTCAACCAGCCCCAGCTGAGTTTTTTCTTTGTTGTTTCTCTTGGTTGGTCTTGCTGCTTTTGTCTAGGTGTTCTCTCTCTCTCTGTGTGTGGGACTTGTAGTTTCTGTGGGCATAACTCTTTTGTTTCTCTTCTTAGCACTTGTTGCTATTGGAGAAGAACGTGTTTAAGTTGATACTTGTGTTGGGGGACGTATTTTTAAAGTCGACATTCACCCCCCCCCTCTGTCGCCATTTCGGTCCAACAATTGGTATCAGAGCCGGTTAGCTCTTCTTCATAGATCTTAACCGGTCTCTAGAGCCATGGCGACAGACAGGTACTCGACCAAGCCTCCCGTCTTAGATGGCATCGATTACCCCTTCTAGAAAAGCCGGATGGAGACATACATCAAGTTGTCTCTCAAGTGAGCATTTCCAGTCAAGGTCTGTTATTTTCAGATTTTTGTCTCAAGTGAGAACTCAATCATGTTGTCTCATGTCCGTCTGGCCGACCCTCTTTCTATCTCTTTTGTCAATCGGATTTTGGGGTTTCTTGTAAGCATTCATCTTCTGTCTTCATAGCTATTATAGCTATCGGAGAAGAAGTAAGTGTGGATACTTGGGGCGATTTTTTTAAGGCACCATTCACTCCCCCCCCCCCCCTCTGTTGCTATTTCCGATCCTACAATTGGTATCTGAGCCGGTTAGCTCTTCTTCGTAGATCTTAACCGGTCTCTTGAGCGGTGGCAACGGATAAGTATTCCACCAAGCCCCCGATCTTCGATGGGACCGACTATCCCTTCTGGAAGAGTCGGATGGAGACCTACACTCAAGCTCAAGGCTATGCTATCTGGAGGAAGGTCAGAACGCGATATGTTGTTCCTACCGATGAGGATATCAATGTGGCGAACATGCCCGATGTTGAGGCGAATGCAAAGGCAAGGAACATCATAATCCAAGGTTTGAGCTGAAGCGAGTTCGATCGCATTTCTCATCTTACGTCGGCCTACGACATTTGGCTGACCCTCGATGCTTACCATGAGGGCACCACCCAAATCAAGACAGTACGACAGACCAGTACAAGCGAGATTACAACAAGTTTGAAATGCTCGCTGGAGAGTCCCTTGATGAGTGCTTTGCGAGGTTTCACAAGATCTTGAGCAACCTCCGAGCGGTCGGTCTCACATACCCCGACTCGGACAACGCTCGTCAAATGCTTTCGGCTTTGGATCTACGTGTTTGGGAGATGAAAGTGACCACCATCAATGCTCGTCAAATGCCCCTCTGTTGCCGTTTCCGATCCTATAGAAATTTATTTTTCTTTGTATTACAATTTAGATCTAAGTTTTGGTGAGTGTTATTGAAGATGGTTTGCATCTACTTGACCATACATGATCAGTTCCCATCATGTGGGAGGCCAAATTTGTCAAAATTATTGGTTATATACCTTCAGCGATCGCTGGGGAAATAGATGTTGTGTTTATAATATGAATTAAGCTAGCAAAGCCTCAATGCATATGGTATATATGTAGTAATAATTAATTAATTTAATTTTTAATACTAAGTTGTTATATATATATACATAACGTAGGACCGAAGCTGGATGTATGCCGCGCACTGTGTGAGTGAAGAGTACATTAATGGTATGTCTGCTTTTACAAGAGCTGCCGAGGAGGATATGTTGAATAAGGGGGTGGAATATATGTACTGTCCATGCACTGACTGCGAGAATTTAAAGATGTTTAAGAACCGAGAGCAAATTAAAGCGCATTTGATTCGGAGGGGTTTCAAAAACGGTTATACGTGTTGGACCAGTCGTGGCGAAGTCAATGATATGCCGCCGGATGACATCGCTGGTGAAGTCAATGATATGCTGCTGGATGACATCGCCGATGAAGTGAATGATATGCCGCCAGATGATGTCAATTGTTGTTCGGATTTGGATAAGTTGCACGATGACAATCTGGATCAGATGCTTTGCGATGTAGAAGAAAACTATGATGAGAGAGAGTATGTTAAATTCCGGGGCTTGATGGAGGATTCGGAGAAACCTTTGTTCACGTGCTGCAGGTCAAAGTACACGAGGATGTCGGCCGTGCTTCAACTATTGAAATTGAAGGCAAGCAACGGTTGGTCCGACAAGAGTTTCACAGCGTTGCTAGGTCTTTTAGCGGACATGCTTATGGAGTGAAATGAGTTGCCTAAAACCACGTATAAAGCCAAGAAGGTTCTTTGTCCATTAGGAATGGAAGTAGAAAGAATACATGCATGTCCGAACAACTGTATCCTCTACAGTAAAGAGTATGCTGTCAGACCCAGATTTTACAATCCGGAATCCTCTGTGATTCCACCGCACTATTCTCTGGATCAGTAGATAGTGCTCACAGATACAGAAATGAACATCAAAATGCATATCATGCGAAAACATAAATATAATAGAAGACTTATGTCGGGCCCCCGGATTTCCAAACCCGGACCTTCTGTGTATTACTGCACTAGTCCCAGATCAAAGCTAGTGCACACAGTGAAACAGAATGGAAAACATCACCATCAATGATTTATTACAATAATTAAGTGTACTGACCACAAGGTCTCATTATTACAATAGAGGTTTAAGACCTCGCACACAAGAAATAAAGCGGAAGCAAAGATAACTCGAGGACAACCCATCAATTCGCCACAGGCAATTGACTGGGGAAGCGCGACCTAGTCCTCCGGGAAGAATCCGTCACAGCCACAAGCGAAGCAGTAGTCGTAGTCACCTTCTTGAGCTTCAACTTCCTCTGAGATTTATTTTTGAGTGTAGCATGTGAGTACGTACTCCGCAAGTCTTGGGAAAAATGCATAGATGCAAGGCTTGACAAAGGAAGGCTATATGGCTCTTTTGCACAAAGCAATATTTTAATTTCAATTACTACTAATTATTTTTGAAGGCATCAATTTAACAAAGTAAATGATTTTAACAGAACTAACAATTATTCTCTAGTGAAGGTTTTATCCACCAACACTAGCTTAATCATTTCCAACTGAACAAGTTAATATTGCGGGTTACATCCACCGTCTCTGGCTCCAACCGCCAAGATACCCTTCCGAGAGTTCCCTCCACTCTCGGAATACAAAACTTTGATTTTTCAACAAAACCAGAAATCTACCATGTGCATGCATTCCTTGCCCGCCCTTGACCGTGGGCACGGCTATTCGAATAGTTTACACTCTGCAGAGGTTGTACAACTTTACCCACAAGAGATAATTTATCCTAAAGGTCAACACGCTTCCTTTGGCATGAGACTCAGATAAAATATCACAAAGCCTTTACCTTACTCTAATCTAGCTAGATACCACCCGCTGAGGTTTCACCGCAGGTAGGCTAACTGCCCGAACCGAAGCCCCCTCTTGCGCCATATGAGTACAGTAAATCCCTGTCCCTCACTGTGAATAACCAGTCCATCCCTGGCACCCACTTTCCACTGGTGGCACCTAAACTAGACTATCATAAGTTAGTCAGCTAGGTCGTACCCATATAGACTTGTGGTTGTACGGTTAATGCTCAGTCTGGACAAACACAAGCGTCGGTCCTTAATTGACTAGGGTGGAACATACACTTTACAAGATCTCGTGCTTCCTGCACCAATCCAAACAAACCATCCACCCTAATCTAAACCCATTTCCACATTTTATTTTATTTTAAAATCACAGTGACAACTCCAATTGACACTTCACTTTCAAACACAAGGGTTCAAATAATAAATCATAATTTCCCATTTTCAAGATTTTCCAAAGTTATTAGATAGTAAGACTAAGCATTACCCTACCATCCTAATATTCACAAAGATTAATATTAATCTCATTATTGAGACAAAGGGGGTTCTAGGGTGACAAGGTACATGGCAATCAATGTCAAATGAGGGCATAACAAAGTTGGAATAACTAACTCCTAAAGATTTGAACTAGTGATTTTATGTAAATAGCAATGCACATAATTTAAAATATTTAAAACATTTCAAAAGCATAGGTTCAAGATGATCAAAGGAGACTTGCCTTCTTGCAGGGTTTCTGGGTCTTCTTGCTGCTGTGAAGAGGGATCGTCGACAACGTTGGAATCTACGACGGGAAAAGACGAAGCAAACAAAGCAAATAAATACAAACAAAATTCAAATAAAATCCAAAAATTCAGCAGAGGCCATAGTTGGATAGATTATGATTTTAGATGAATTTAGAAATTTGAATGGCTGAATTTGGAGTTAAAATGAGAAAATTATGCTGGTTTGAAAATCTCATATTTGAATAAATCCAGAAATTAGGAAATTTCTGACAGGTGGGGCCCACTGGGATATTAGATTTTAATTTCTATTTTTATTCCGAGAGACTGACAGGTGGGGCCCACTGAACAGTAACCACTGGCGGTCACTGACATGTGGGACCCACTGGACAGTGAGCCCACTGACTCAACCTCTGACACGTGGGACCCACTGGACTTCGGGCCCACTTGTCAGAGACTAGCACAGAGGGGTGGGGCCCAGGAGGCAGTGGCCAGCGCAGACCGGCGGCCGCTGACGGGTGGGACCCACTTGTCAGCGCGGAAAATAATAGAAAGGCTCAACCTCAGCGTGCGGAGCCGGGGTGATGAGGACATCACTTCTTCGGATACATACAACACTCCTCCACTTGACATTCAAGGACCAATCACTAGAGCTCGCGCCCGACAATTGAATTTACAGGTGAGCTCGTTCCTAAGTACTTTCTTTTGTCCATTTGAGAATAGATTGCTACCTAATGATTTAATTATGATTAGGAACCATGGAGAGAACCTGGAAATACTTGGAGAAGGGCTACAAGGCGCACAAGTCCAGCAAGGGCGGTCGAATCATGTTGGAGGCCCAACTCAAACCGACTTCGAATCCAATTCGGAGTCCAGGACCAGACCGCACTAAAACGGACGCCCAGATCGCATCCGGACTCCGTTTTGGACGTTCCACATATGTATGGAAAGCTGCGAAGACCACCTTTCCAATGGCTTTGGTCCCATGTCAAAATTCCTTCTGAGTCAACAGGAATCGTCGAAACAAGCGGGCGTTCAGAATCTGTCAGGGTGCTGCGCCACCGTCTTTTGGGCCGATCGGCTTTGTATCGTGTGGGAGCCCATTAGGGGCGCGTCCAGGGGTTTTGCACGCCCCTAACTCCTCTATATCCAGCCGCCACCCCCACCATTAGGGTTTGGGGTTTTGCTTAGATTGATTTGTCTTTGAACAATTCGCCGTTCATCGGTTTGTGAGACCCCAACTTTCGAGTGCTAAATCTATCCATCTGCAATTCAGTTGTGTTCTTCCTTGTTCTTGCTTGTGTTCTTCGATTCGCAGGCGAGGATTAGCCTTCTTGGCGAGGTCAACCGGGCTGCGCACGGTTGATAACCTGAGGAGACGTGGTGCTGCGATTGCGGGGTTCGGAACGTGTCGTTCGGAAGCCGGATCGATTTGTGTCGCGCCTCCACCAAATTGAATTTACCCAGAACCTGTTGGAAGATCGGGACCCCGTCCCCATCAAGTGGTAATCAGAGCTTCAGGTGTTCCTTCAGGTTCGCGTTACCCTCCTTTGTTGTTTTCGGTTTCATCCTAGAGTCCATGAAAAAGCCCTACAAAAAAAATTGTAGTCATAGGTTGTTTCCTGTCCTAGATCTCGTTTAGCCTTTGCACAATTTGATTCCAGAGTCCGTAGTGTTGAGTTTGTGTCCTTAGTCGAGTTGTGTTGCTGGTTTAGATCGTGTTTTGTTTCGGGTTATCTTGCTTCCGCTACCTCTCATACAAACCCTAGCCGTCATCCATCGCGTATTCCACCCTCTGTTTTTGTTTTCCCACCCATATCCCGCCCTCTGTTTGCATCTTCCTTCGCATCTCGTGATCACACAGCGTCATCCCCCACTTTTCCCCGAGCTTCCGCCCCCAAATTCCACCGATTTCCTCCACTCAATTTCGTTTTCGGCCTCCACAGAAACCGTAACTCGGAGGCTCAACTTCAAACGGCCGTAACTTTTGCATACGAACTCGAAATCAGGAGATTTTTTTTTTGAAATTGGGTGAAATTAAATTTTGCATCCGAAACCGACCGACTCGTCAAGTTTCGGCGAATTTATTTTGCCCAAATTCGGCCTGGAAAGTGCAGTACTCGAGCTCCGAAATTGATTCACCGAATTTCCAGCACATTCATTATTTTCTGTAGGCCACACCTTACATTAGATTGAGGTGAAACTTTGTGTGGTTCCTATTTCTGTGCTCTGCTTTGTGAAAAAAATAACAGAAAAAAGAAACAAAAAAGAAAAATTTCGGCACCTGGTTTTGCCTGAGAGCAAAGGCACCTGAGTTCCGTGCCTAAAAGAAAAAAGAAAAAAAAAGAGAAAAAAAAAGAAAAAAAAAGAGCACAGTTTTAGGTGACAGAAATTCTTTTGTTTTGTGCTTATGCTACATTAAGTCTCTCAGTGCCTGGCCATCTTTGTTGCTGTCTTTGCCTTACTATTCTGATCTTGACTCCTTGTTCATCATATCCTAACACTGATATAGGACACATTTAGGCCAGCAACTAGGACCAGTGCTTTGGACAATTATTCAGCATTACTATCTGTTATTGATTTGTGTTCCACTGACATATTTGGCCTTCCAAGCTCCATATATCTACTTCTGGATAGCACAGTTTTGACCCTTGCAATCGTACCCACGCTCGTCATGGTTTCACGAACCAGCCACCGGTTGTACCACCTGCTGCTTTGGTAAGAACACTTGTAAGAGCTTGGTAAGACACTTCCTTTGCAAGATCCCACTGCCCTTCATTTGTAGTTGATAGGGATAATCCTTTTGTTTTCCCTGTGTTTCCACTAACCATGGCAGGAGACGAAGGGGGCGAGACACCGGTCGATTTCAACGAGTGTGTTAGTCGCGGCCAGCTACAAGCTGCGCTCGACAAACAAAATGCTTCACTCGGCGCGAGAATGGACACCATCGTCGCCGCCATTGCCAAGTTGAACACCACGGAAGGCATTGAGCGGGTGGAGCGGCGGTTGGCTGACCTCACTGGTCGGATTGACACATTGGAGGCACGCCTGCCACCTGTCAATGACGGTCATCGTCGTGATGATGACACAGTGTATGATGCGGATGGCAACATTGATCAGCGGGCGACACAAGATGCACGACTACGTCGGCGTCTTCAGCAAAACCGACATGGTATGGGAGGTAATAACCAGAACCGTCATGGTAACGACGACCCTTTTGCTAAAGTCAAGTTTACCATTCCATCTTTTGCTGGTCTTTACGATGCTGATATATATCTTGATTGGGAGATGACGGTAGAGCAGAAATTTAATTCTCACTTGGTTCCTGAACAACATAGAGTTAGACAAGCTACTAGTGAGTTTAAGGACTTTGCTATTATCTGGTGGAATGAACTAAGTAACATGCGCTTACAACCTGATACATGGGAACGGTTAAAAGAAGATATGCGTAATCGTTTTGTTCCTCCCACATATAAACTTGATTTGCGAAAAAAATTGCAGCGCTTAGAACAAGGTGATCGTTCTGTTCAGGACTATTATGCTGAGCTTCAAAAGGGTATGATGCGTTGTGGGGTTGTTGAGGACACGGATGATAAGATTTGTCGTTTCTACGGGGGGTTACGGCGTGAAATTCAGGACATTGTTGATTATAAAGAATTTACTACTGTCAACCAGTTGTTCCAGCTTGCTATGCTTGCAGAAAAAGAATTGCAGGGACGCAAGGAATCAGCGAAGGCAAGCACCGGACGACCCTTCTACACGCCGCGCACGACTACATCGACGGGACTGCCCAAGTCTTCTTCGAGTTTTCGTTCTCCTCCACCACCTGTGAACAAGATTGCAGCAGCGCCACCGAAGCCACCTTCCACGACACGCTTTGCAGATGCTACAAAAAATTCTTTGCAGGTTCCAGCCAAGAGTTCTTCTTCCGTGGCTTCAACGGGCCGCTCCTCCGACATTCAGTGCCACCGCTGCCATGGGCTTGGTCATGTGCAGAAGAATTGCCCTAGCCAACGGGCATACATCGCCACAGAAGATGGAGGCTACATCAGCACTTCAGATGTCGAGGAGGATGATGATGTTGCTGCTGCCTCGGACGACAATGGCGGTGGTGATGACGACTTGGTCCTTGGTGGGGCATCCACAGCGACGCTACGGAGCATCATTGTGCAGTGAGTCCTCAGCACACAGGTACAACAACCCGATAAGCTTCAACGCCATAATTTGTTTCAGACTTTCTTCGCAATCAAGAACCGGCGTGCACGTGTCATCATTGATGGAGGAAGCTGCAACAACTTGGTGAGTTCTGATTTGGTCAAGAAGCTTGGCTTGACCACGCGACCGCATCCCCATCCATATCATATTCAGTGGTTAAATGATTCTGGAAAAGCTAAGGTAACACAAACATGCCGAGTCCATTTTTCCATTGGTGGGTATGTTGATCATGTTGATTGTGATGTGGTTCCCATGCAAGCATGCTCTCTTTTATTGGGTCGACCTTGGGAATTTGATAATGATGCTTTACACCATGGTAGTAGTAACAAATACACTTTTATGCATAAGGGAAAGAAAGTTACTTTACTGCCTTTGACCCCAGCTGAGATTATAGAGGCCGATAGGGAGAGAGTTGCTGCTGCTAATGATACAAAGGAACATGATAAATCTGAAAAACAGCAAGTAATCCATTTGAAAAATTCTGTTATGCTTGCCACAAAATCAGACCTTGCTGAAATTGATGATGTTCATGATACATGCTATGCTTTTGTGTGCAAAGATGCCTTATTTTCTCTTGATAATATGCCTTGCACTTTGCCTGCTCCTGTCACTAACCTTTTGCAGGAGTTTAGAGATGTTTTCCCTGATGAGATACCTCCAGGACTTCCACCCATTAGAGGGATTGAGCACCAGATTGATTTGATCCCTGGAGCGAGTTTGCCAAACCGTGCGCCGTACAGGACCAATCCTGAAGAGACTAAGGAGATTCAGCGACAAGTCCAAGACCTTTTGGACCGTGGGTACGTACGTGAGAGCCTTAGTCCTTGTGCTGTTCCTATTCTTTTGGTTCCCAAAAAAGATGGTTCTTGGCGTATGTGTGTAGATTGTAGAGCCATTAACAACATTACTATAAGGTATCGTCATCCTATTCCTAGGCTAGACGACATGCTTGATGAGTTGTGTGGTGCTATAATTTTCACAAAGATTGACTTGCGTAGTGGATACCACCAAATAAGAATGAAACTTGGCGATGAATGGAAAACTGCTTTTAAAACTAAGTTCGGCTTGTATGAGTGGTTAGTCATGCCTTTTGGGTTAACTAATGCACCTAGCACTTTCATGAGATTAATGAACGAGGTTTTACGTCCTTTCATTGGCAAATTTGTGGTCGTTTACTTTGATGATATCTTGATTTATAGCAAGTCCATGGATGAACATTTGAATCACTTACGTGCTGTTTTTAATGCTTTGAGAGATGCACGTTTGTTTGGTAACCTTGACAAGTGCACCTTTTGCACGGATCGAGTCTCTTTTCTTGGCTATGTTGTGACTCCACAGGGCATTGAGGTTGATAGAGCCAAGGTGGAAACGATATGGAGTTGGCCCACGCCCACGACGGTCTCCCAAGTGCGGAGTTTTCTTGGCCTTGCAGGATTTTATCGCCGCTTTGTCAAAGAATTCAGCACCATTGCGACACCATTGATTGAGTTGACAAAGAAGGGCGTCGTGTTCCATTGGGGGCCATCACAAGAGGAGTCCTTTAATCTTTTGAAGGACAAGCTTACACACGCACCATTGCTCCAACTTCCGGATTTTGGTAAGACTTTTGAGCTCGAATGTGATGCTAGCGGAATTGGTATTGGTGGTGTTTTGATGCAAGAAGGCAAACCTGTTGCCTACTTTAGTCAAAAATTGAATGGTCCTGCTCTTAATTATTCCACGTATGATAAAGAATTGTATGCTCTTGTTCGTTCTTTAGAGACGTGGCAACACTATTTATGGCCTAAAGAATTTGTCATTCATTCCGATCATGAATCACTTAAGCATATTCGTAGTCAAACCAATTTGAATCGTAGACATGCTAAGTGGGTTGAATTTATTGAATCTTTTCCTTATGTCATTAAACACAAGAAAGGGAAGGATAATGTGATTGCTGATGCTTTGTCTCGACGCTATACCATGTTGTCTCAACTTGATTGTCGCATTTTTGGTCTTGAAACTATTAAAGGACAATATGCTTTTGATGCTGATTTTAAGGATGTGTTGTTGCATTGTAAAGAGGGACAAGCATGGAATAAATTCATGATCAATGATGGGTATTTGTTTAGAGCTAACCGCCTATGCATTCCAGTTGGATCCGTTCGTCTTTTGTTGTTGCAGGAGGCGCATGGAGGCGGTTTGATGGGACATTTTGGTGCTAAGAAGACAGAGGATGTTCTGGCCACACACTTCTTTTGGCCAAAGATGAGGCGAGATGTTGAGCGGTTTGTTGCTCGCTGCACTACATGTCAAAAAGCTAAGTCTCGCTTGAATCCACATGGTTTATATATGCCTCTTCCTGTTCCTTCTATTCCGTGGGCAGATATTTCTATGGACTTTGTTTTAGGATTGCCCAGGACTAAGAGGGGGAGGGATAGCATTTTTGTTGTTGTGGATCGCTTTTCTAAGATGGCTCACTTTATACCATGTCATAAAACCGATGATGCCGTTCATATTGCTGACCTCTTTTTCAAAGAGATAGTTCGTTTGCATGGTATGCCTTCTACTATTGTTTCAGATCGTGATGTCAAGTTCTTGAGTCACTTTTGGCGTACTCTATGGAACAAGTTGGGTACAAAGTTGCTGTTCTCTACAACATGTCACCCACAAACTGATGGCCAAACTGAGGTGGTGAACCGCACATTGTCTACCATGTTGAGAGCTATTTTGAAGAACAATTTGAAGTTGTGGGAAGAGTGTTTGCCGCATGTTGAGTTCGCATATAATCGAGCGGAACACTCCACCACTAAGGTAAGTCCTTTTCAGGTAGTGTATGGATTCAATCCCCGTGCCCCTATTGATATTTTACCTTTGCCTACTAGTGAGAGAATTCATAATGATGCTAAGGAGCGTGCTGATTTTATTGTCAAAATGCATGAGACTACTAAGGCAAACATTGAAAAGATGAATGCAAAATATAGGATTGCTGGTAGTAAAGGTCGAAAGGAAGTTAAACTTGAACCGGGTGATTTTGTTTGGTTGCACTTGAGAAAGGATCGATTTCCTGAGTTAAGAAAATCAAAATTGATGCCTAGAGCTGCTGGTCCTTTTAAGATACTTGATGAATTTAGAAATTTGAATGGCTGAATTTGGAGTTAAAATGAGAAAGTTATGCTGGTTTGAAAATCTCATATTTGAATAAATCCAGAAATTAGGAAATTTCTGACAGGTGGGGCCCACTGGGATATTAGATTTTAATTTCTATTTTTATTCCGAGAGACTGACAGGTGGGGCCCACTGAACAGTAACCACTGGCGGTCACTGACATGTGGGACCCACTGGACAGTGAGCCCACTGACTCAACCTCTGACACGTGGGACCCACTGGACTTCGGGCCCACTTGTCAGAGACTAGCACAGAGGGGTGGGGCCCAGGAGGCAGTGGCCAGCGCAGACCGGCGGCCGCTGACGGGTGGGACCCACTTGTCAGCGCGGAAAATAATAGAAAGGCTCAACCTCAGCGTGCGGAGCCGGGGTGATGAGGACATCACTTCTTCGGATACATACAACACTCCTCCACTTGACATTCAAGGACCAATCACTAGAGCTCGCGCCCGACAATTGAATTTACAGGTGAGCTCGTTCCTAAGTACTTTCTTTTGTCCATTTGAGAATAGATTGCTACCTAATGATTTAATTATGATTAGGAACCATGGAGAGGACCTGGAAATACTTGGAGAAGGGCTACAAGGCGCACAAGTCCAGCAAGGGCGGTCGAATCATGTTGGAGGCCCAACTCAAACCGACTTCGAATCCAATTCGGAGTCCAGGACCAGACCGCACTAAAACGGACGCCCAGATCGCATCCGGACTCCGTTTTGGACGTTCCACATATGTATGGAAAGCTGCGAAGACCACCTTTCCAATGGCTTTGGTCCCATGTCAAAATTCCTTCTGAGTCAACGGGAATCGTCGAAACAAGCGGGCGTTCAGAATCTGTCAGGGTGCTGCGCCACCGTCTTTTGGGCCGATCGGCTTTGTATCGTGTGGGAGCCCATTAGGGGCGCGTCCAGGGGTTTTGCACGCCCCTAACTCCTCTATATCCAGCCGCCACCCCCACCATTAGGGTTTGGGGTTTTGCTTAGATTGATTTGTCTTTGAACAATTCGCCGTTCATCGGTTTGTGAGACCCCAACTTTCGAGTGCTAAATCTATCCATCTGCAATTCAGTTGTGTTCTTCCTTGTTCTTGCTTGTGTTCTTCGATTCGCAGGCGAGGATTAGCCTTCTTGGCGAGGTCAACCAGGCTGCGCACGGTTGATAACCTGAGGAGACGTGGTGCTGCGATTGCGGGGTTCGGAACGTGTCGTTCGGAAGCCGGATCGATTTGTGTCGCGCCTCCACCAAATCAAATTTACCCAGAACCTGTTGGAAGATCGGGACCCCGTCCCCATCACGGGGGCTCGAACGCGCGCCGAGGGAGACGGGGGGAAGAGAGAGAGATCGCGCTGATAACCAGATGGGGCGGGGAGGCTTTGCCTACCCAGTAAGGGTAGGTAATCCCTTTGAGGGTTAGCTGCTGGAGTGGTCCGGCAGCAGTGGACGGAGGCAAGGTCGTCGGCGGCGAGGGGAGGCCAGAGGGGTGCAGATGACGCGTGAAATGCAAACCCGGAGCGGAGACGAATCCAACGAAGGGGTCGGCAGGGCTCGGGGATGGGCGGAGGTGGGGACACTGGCGCTTAATTGCTCGCCGGAGATCTCGGTGGCCGGCGGGGAAGGTTTGGGGGGAAAAGGAAATAGGGGGCCGGAGAGGGAAAGGAGGCGCGGGCGTTGGGGATTTGCTTCCCGCCGGGGCTCGGGGATTCCAAAACAAGGGAGAGGCAGGGAAGGCAAGGCCGGATACGGCGCGGTCTCGGTCGGCCGGCGAGAAAGGAAAGAGGGGGGGAAAGAAAGGAAAGGGGCGGCTCCGCGGGGACGACGGATCCGACAGGCGGGCCCCGCGTGCAGTGAGAGAGAGAAGGGAGCGGGCGGGCGGGCGGCGCGGATGGCTGCCACGCGGCTCGGGGAAAGGATCGGGCGGTGGCGCGGTTAAGTGGAAGGGGCGGTGGATTGAGGCCGGGCGCGAAGACGTGGCTCCTCCGAGCCGTCCACGCGTCGGGCGAGGAGGAGGGAAAGGCGGGGCCGCCGGCTGACGGGCCGGGCCCGTTAGACAGCGAGGGAGAGGGGAGGTGCGGCCTGGATCGGCCGAGCGGCGACGTGGGCGGACCTGGGCCGTCCACGCATCGGCCGGAGGGGCAGGGAGGAATTTTTATTTTCCAAATTCGATTTAGATTTTCAGAAAAGGCTAGAAAATTATTTAGGCCTCAGAAAAATATGAAAATACCTCCAAATATTCCAGAAAAATTCACAGAAGCTCCTGGAGATATTTTGGATTTAATAAAATTATTTCCAACTACTGTTGATATTTAATTTTCATATTTTGAATTACTTTTTAAATTCTAAAAATAGGTTTTTAAATTCCAGAAAATCTAGAAAGGCAAATAAAAGCCAAGTAAAATCCAATTGCCTTAAAATAATTAATTTGAATTTAAATTTTTCAAAAAGCCAAATTTTGGGATGTGACAACTTACACATGGGCCGATTAGGCCGACATCAATAAAATGCAGCAGCGGAAACAAAGCACACAGGTGGGACCCTCAGGACCTGCCCACAGGCAGCCAACTGGAGGTTCGCGGCCTAGTTATGGGCACCTCGTCATCGTCGTCCTCATGTCCAGTTGTATTGCCGAAGCGTAGTAATCTGATTCCTGATTCTGGATTTTGTTATGAGAGCGAGTGTGAGCACAAACCACTGTGCTCCGCGAGCCAACACACAGGATGCAATTAGATAATATGCACGGCTTATCAAGGAAAGGCTCGGGTTATTTTATTTTCCATAAATTTCTTTCGAAATATAATACATAGAAATATTCTGAGACCTAGCATTTTGACTAAAACTTAATTTGTGAAAGAATGCAATAGTAATAGTTATCCGGATTCCATCCACCGTTACATGGCCTCCGCACCATATGCTTAATCCTTCAGCGTCATAACCGCTTAACTTATCACTGGGGCGACACCCAGGGCAACACATATCAGGGCCTTTCTCTACCCTCTACTTTACCAATTCCTCCCACAAAGTTTTTGAAATAGAACTATATCCAGTTAAGTTCCCATGTCCACCCTTGACCGTGGGCACGGCTATTCGAATAGTTTTAGACTCTGCAGAGTTTGTACACTTTACCCACAAGAGATAAATCTTCTCATTGCCCCACATGATTCCTTAGCCATGCGGTTGAGTAGACTATCACAGGGCCTTTACAATGCATAGTCCTACTGTGGTTACGCCCGCTAGGTTCTGCCTTCTGTAGGATGCGCACATCCCTCGAGAAGGGTCCCCCGTGAGCCATCACGGGCAAAGGCGGGGATGAGCTATATGGTTCTTTTGCACAAAGCAATATTTTAAATTTTCAATTACTACTAATTATTTTCGAAGGCATCCATTTAATAAAGTAAATGTTTTAACAGAAACTATCAATAATTCTATAGTGAAGGTTCCATCTACCAACACTAGCTTAAACAACTTGAACAAGTTTAATACTGCGGGTTACATCCACCCTCTCTGGCTCCAACTGCCAGGATACCCTTCCGAGAGTTCCCTCCACTCTCGGAATACAAAACTTTGATTTTTAAAACCAAAACCAAAAATCTACCATGTGAATGCATTCCTTGCCCGCCCTTGACCGTGGGCACGGCTATTCGAATAGTTTTACACTCTGCAGAGGTTGTACAACTTTACCCACAAGAGATAAATTATCCTAAAAGTCAACACGCTTCCTTTGGCATGAGACCCAGATAAAATATCACAAAGCCTTTACCTTACTCTAATCTAGCTAGATACCACCCGTTGAGGTTTCACCGCAGGTAGGCTAACCGCCCGAACCGAAGCCCCCTCTTGCGCCATATGAGTACAGTAAATCCCTGTCCCTCACTGTGAATAACCAGTCCATCCCTGGCATCCACTTTCCACTGGTGGCACCTAAACTAGACTATCGTAAGTTAGTCAGCTAGGTCGTACCCATATAGACTTGTGGTTGTACGGTTAATGCTCAGTTTGGACAAACACAATGCGTCGGTCCTTAATTGACTAGGGTGGAACATACACTTTACAAGATCTCGTGCTTCCTGCACCAATCCAAACTAACCATCCACCCTAATCTAAACCAATTTTCACATTTTAGTTTATTTTAAAAGAACAGTGACAACTCCAATTACCACAAATTTTCATAAACACAGGGTATTACAATAATTCATAATTTCCCATTTGCAAGATTTGTGAGGTATTCAATAGCATGGCTAAGCATTGTTCTACCATTCTAATACCAACAATTTAATATATTACTCTCATTAGTGAGTCAAAGGAATTTCTAGGGTTGCAAAGGTACATGGCATTCAAATTCAAATGAGGGCATAACAAGGTTGGATATAACTAATGCCTTAAGATTTGAACTAATATTTTATATAAATAGCAATGCACATAATTTAAAATAATTAAAACATTTCAAAATCATAGGTTCAAGATGATCAAAGGAGACTTGCCTTCTTGAGCGTGGTTTGGTTCTTCTTGCTGCGACTCGACAAACAATTCGGCAACGTCGGTTTCTACGCGCGAAATAACAAACAAACAAATAAATAAATGCAAATAAAATCACAAAAATATAAAATATATACTGGGAGATATTACACATGGACCCCACATGTCATATGTTTCTTCAACCTCTTCTTCTTCCTCCTCCCACTCTCTCTCTCCTCCACCATGGATGACAATTAAAAGCTTTGAAATTCCGCCGTTTCTCCCCCTTAACTCCCGATTAAAACATGGAAACGGACGCCCTAATCACCCTCATCAATCTCCCGGCCGTTTTCCATCCTTTAATGCTCTCAAAACCGAAATCCTCTCCCCTCCCTTCTCTTTCTATAAATTGGCCTCCCCACCATTCCTCCCCTTTCCTCCCTCCTATTCGGCCGACTCTCTCAGTTAAGGGGGAGAAACGGCGGAATTTCAAAGCTTTTAATTGTCATCCATGGTGGAGGAGAGAGAGAGTGGGAGGAGGAAGAAGAAGAGGTTGAAGAAACATATGACATGTGGGGTCCATGTGTAATAGAGAGAGGGAGGAAGTGAAGGGGTACGGGCCGTCAGATTTGCGACACGTGGCAAGTGGATGTTTCATGGCTCTTGGATTTTATGAAGGGGTAAGTGATCATGTGTGGCTAGGATTAAAACGTGGAGAGAGATTGATTTAATCTGAGAGCGACACATGGCGGAATAGGATTAATTTGATTTTTATTTTCGGAATAAATTTCAGCAATTACTAGAAACTTTATAAACACTTGGAAAATTAATATTTAATGTCTAAAAATTCCAGAAAAATCATAACATATTCCTGGAATTATTTTAGACTTATTACAAATATTTTTAATTTCAGGTTTGAATTTAATAATTTTATAAAATACTTTTTAACTTTGAAAATTGATTTTAAATTTCAGAAATTTCTCAAATATTATTTAAAAATTTAGGAAAGGCTAGGAAAATATAATACTCTCTTTTTGTCTTTAATAAAATATTTAAAATACATTTTCTTGCTTTAAATTTTGAAATAAAATCCAGCAAATCAAATAAAAGCCAAGTAAAATCCAATTACTTTAAAATAGTTAATTTGAATTTGAATTTTTTTCAGAAAGCCAAATTTTGGGATGTTACACCATCCCTTTGCTTGTGTTCACACCTTCACGTAACCACCTTAGAGCCATACAAATTAGTTAACCCTACCTACACTTTGCCAGCTTGTGGTTGTATTGTTGTACACTAGGAGGTCATCACGAGATTCAGTCCTTAGGGTTATCTGGGCGGTTTACCACTATCCACTTTGTGCTTCCACTGCACCACAACACACACCCTCTAACCATCCGCCCAGATAAGTAAGCAAGTTGGGGTTTTTGGGGAACATAAAATACTCATACCAACATATACCAGCCATTACCACCATGACTGCCCAAACCAATTTCTCATGATTCAAGTGATGTTTTGGGGCATTTTTGGTGCCCCCGATTATCTATGCAGTACTAAGCACGGCGTATAGTTATGGACTTATTTTCGAAATGTTACCATTATAATTTTGCTAGGGTGACAAGGCTCAGATATTCAAATATTTCAAAGGAGGTATAATACTAGCAAGTCGAATAATGGGTATGTAACTAGAATCTTCAAACAAACATATATTTGCATATGAAATAACAGCATGCAATTTGATAATTTAAACAAAAGTAGATTTGCAGAAAATGTATGTTCAACATGATCAAAGTATTGACTCGCCTGGCACGGTTTACCGTGGTCTTGAGCTCACACAATGCTTTCTCTTGAGCTTTTGGTTTCTATCTTCACTTCGAGCTTGATCTCGCTTGAACCATTGAATCTTCACGACTCCCAATTTCTAATTACGGGACAAACGACTGAATCCAAATAAAAGCAAATTACTCAAAAGATCCAAATAAATCCGAATAAACTCAATTTAGTTTTATTATGGGTTAATGGGTGTTCGAGTGATTTGAGGCATGGCTGGTGGTAGATTACAATGACTTGACCTTTTATTAATAATCTCTTTTATTATTTTTGTATTTATCAAGGAAGTCCTATGACTTAGGTTAGACGTGGAGCATTATTTTGTCGAGTGCTATGGTTCAGGGCATATATCATATGAGGGGTATACAAATTTTAGCTTACCGAGTTAATCTTATAGTCTATGTCTATAGCATTTTGTGGTATGATATTTTATGTGCCTCCATTTATCACTAGGCTAAGTTTAATTTGAATTAGGGTCTATTTATACGGGTCCCAGCTTGCTATATATAAAATTATGCTCAATATTAATATGTACTAAAGCTAGTGTTAGGATTTAATTATTGGCACTATTACTATCTTGCTTATACTTTTGCTACTATTAGGCTTAGCTTTATTTCTAATTTTTGTTTAATGGTGGCATGATAAATATTGGACATATATGTTTACATGTTAATTAAGGGCCATCTTTACTTAATATAGACATTTATCCAAAGCCACTTCTCCTCATTAATGCCTTTAATAAATAATTAGATTTACAATTCAAATATTAGAGTCACACTAATTATTTATCATGACAACTACTCCAAATTTAAATCATACATGAACTCTCTAAAGCCTTATTTAAATTTTATTAGCTTCCACGGATTATCCCTAATTTTTCCTAAGTCTTTCCTTTAATTTAGGATTAGATTTAAAATAAGTTCTAAAGGCATACTAATCATACATACATGATAATAACTAATCTGTGATTAGACATGTATTAAGCTCATGTATATCCTAATAAATTTTGTACCTTCTAGGGGTGTATTTTTAATTAGAATTTTTATTAATTTTGGGTGTTAAACTAAACTATGTTTTATTTATGCCATTAATTGGTAATTAAACCTCAATTAACTATTTAAGCTACACTAGTTGTTCGTCAAATGTTACAGCATATATTTAATTCTAATTAAGGGAAATCTTTTAATTTTAAGTCCCGCTTTTGTAGGTAACACACCTATTCAATTTATTTCCTTAATCTTAACCTTGAATGTATTTTAACCGGGATATTTACTAAATTTGTTCATTAAACAAAATCATATTTTACTTACGTCTTTAATTAGTAATTAGGCCTTACATAGATGTGTAAGCTATATTAGTTACTCATATAGTGATAACCAATGTTAAATCTTTATTAACCTTTTTTTTATATTCTAATTAAATTTTACTAGCTTCTCTGTACTATTTCCTAATTCTTCCTAAATTTTTCTGATTTAAAAAGGGTTAGAGAAACAAAATAAAAAGGGGAGAAGGCAATGTGGCTGACAGGGTTCAAACCCAGGTCTCACGGTGGGATGCTTAAGCGGATGGCAGTGACCAACTAGGCATTGGGTCCCAAGTGAATGAGAAGGGGTGGGGTTAATTAAAAGGTGTGTGCGCGGGGTCGGCTCGAAACAGAGCAATGCCGACGGCGCTCGGGCTAGCTTCGCCGGCGGTAGGCAGCGGCGGGGAAGGCTAGGGCAACTGGGAAAATGCGTTCCCCCGGAGGTGGGGAGGTTGATGGGGGACGTGCGGCGGCCCGAGGTGGCGCTAAGGGAGGTCGACGGCGCCGAGAGCGGCCGGCGGTGAAGGTGGAACGATGCGCCAGCGACTGGGAGGATGAGGAGGGGAACAGAGGAGGGAGTGAGCACGAGAAGGACCAGCAGAACCTACCCAGACAGTTGGCTCGGCCGGAGAGATGGCGAGGCGCGCCGGTGACGTGAGGTGGCGGCGGATCGGGGGGAGACTCGGTGCCGGCGACGGAGAGGTGGGGAAGGGCCCGGCCAAAGATGGGAGAAGCTTGGCGACGTCCCAAGGTGGCTCCGACTTCGAGGAATTGGCCTGGAGTGGCTCCGATTGGCCGATTCCTCGCCGACCGGAATTGGGGAAGGAGGGCATGCCGGCGGCGTTAGAGGCTCTGGAATCGCAATTACTTTGGGTAGGAAGTAGAGCGAAGCAGGATGGTTCGGTTGGGGGTCTCGGAAGGGATCTTATAGATGGCGGATTCGGGCGGGCGATGTGCGGAGGGGGGGTCGGCCGGCAGGGCGCGGCGTAGGGATGGAGCGCGACGTGGGCGCTGGTGTCGTGGTGGGGTCACGACGGGATGGCGAGGCGATGGCCGACGCCATGTGACATACGCGCGCAGGGCATGGGCGCAGCGTGCGGGCGCAGAGCGTGATGCACTCACGGCATGGCGATGGCGACGGCTTCGCACGGTTGGGCAGAGGCGCAGCAGGGCAGGGTATGGCGGGGACGTGCGAGGCGCAGAGGTGAGGGCAACAGGCCACTGACGGGAGTAGGTTGGCTGACGCCGGAGCATGGCGCGGACACGAGGGTGATGCGCGAACAGTGGGGCGGATCAGCTGGCAGACGTGCGGAGGGGAAGAAGCAGGAAGAAAAGAGGGAGGAGAAGGCCGGGCAGGCCGGGCCCTGTGGCAGAAAAGGGGAATTCGGCAGGGGGTGAGAAATCGGGGACAAAAGAGGGCCCGCTGACAGAATTACAGAGGAAAGAGATAAGGAGAGAAGTAGGGAATGGGCCCACACGGAACTGTGAAGAAAAGAAGAAAATGAGAGGAAAACAAGGAACATTTTTAAATGTGGGTTTTTATTTTAAATTTTTAATTTACATTTAGGATTTACTAATTTTGGAGTTTTTGTAAGATGTTTGAAATTTAAATTCTCACTTAGGTTTTTGTACTTCATTTTTGGATTTTCAGTTCAAAGATTGGTTAAGCGTCTAGAAGCAAATTTAATATTTCCCTATTTTGATTTTTAGCTTTGCATGATTTTTCAAGATTCTGAATGCTTAGTTTAATTATTTAGAAGCGAGCTTTTAATATTGGTTCAGCCATCTCTTTCCTTTGCTTAGTTATATGGAAGTTCAAAGTTTTATTTCCCCTTTAACCAATTTATAATCCATGCTTTGATTCAATAGGCTGGTTTTAAATTAAGCTCTCAGAGGTTAAACCCCTTTTAAATTATTTGTATTTATTTATTCAATTATTTATTTTTATGACTGCTATTTTGTGCTCGCGGATCATCCCCAGTTATTACTTGCTTGGTGCAAAACTCAGGAAAACTCAAATACGATTTTGAACCAAAAATTCTCAATTGCCAGTAAGATGCAAATAAAAGTTTTAATTTACTCCCAATTTCAAACATCCAAAATTTAGGATGTTACATATGCAAACATGCATATATGTCCGGTGTGCAACACATCCCGATACAAACGTAACAATCAATCAGATGACGGCGAGAGAACAGAGGTGAAGAAAGGACCTCCTGCTAAGATAGCATGATATTTTCCTATAATTTCCCGTTTGAAAAGGTTTTTTTGCAAATCCAAAGGAGGCAAAACTGCTGCGTTGGCACTCGGAGGAGCGCAAGAAGGATGGAATGCTAAGTCACCTTGCTGATTCCGCCTAGTGGAGAAACATCGATAGGAGTTTTGCAGACTTCGGTGCAGAACCAAGGAATATAAGGTTTGGACTGAGTACAGATGGAATGAATCCTTTCAGTAGCATGAGCAGCCGACATAGCACTTGGCTCATGACTCTCTGCATCTATAACCTTCCTTGGTTGTGTATGAAGCGAAAGTATATTTTGCTGTCGATACTTATCCAAGGGCCAAAGCAACCTGGGAATGATATTGATGTGAACCTAGCACCGTTGGTGGAAGATCTACAAGTATTGTGGAACGAAGGGATACATGTATGGGATGCATACAAACGAGAGAACTTCACTTTGAGCTCCTTATTGTTCTGCACCATAAATGATTATCCTGCCCTTGGTAACCTGTCGGGCTAGAGTACAAAAGATGCCAAACCTTGTACTCACTATTTAGATGTTACTGAGAGTGTGTGGCTGAAACAGTCATGCAAAACCATGTACATGCGTCACTGCCGGTTCCTTCGGAGGGCTCACCCATACCGCAAGATGAAGAAACAATTTGACGAAGAGAAGGAGGATGGTTCAGCTCTAAGGCATTTAAGCGGAAAAGTGGTTTATAATATGGTTAAGGATTTAGATGTTGTCCTCGGAAAGGGACGTAAATTGAGGGCTCATAAGAAGAACATATGGAAGAAGAGATCAATATTTTGGGACTTACCTTATTGCGAGTACCTAGATGTTCGACACTGCATCGACATCATGCACGTAGAAAAGAATGTATGTGACAGCTTGATTGGTCTCTTACTGAACATTCGTGATAAAAACAAAGGATGGCGTCAACGCACGGCTTGACTTGGCTGATATGGACATCAGGCCTGAGTTAGCACAGATAAAAACAGATAATGGAAGAATGACCTTCCCCCTGCGTGTTACACTTTGTCCAAGGTCGAGAAAATATAACTGTGCCAGTGCTTGCATGGTGTCAAAGTTCCGTCTGGTTATTCCGGCAACATGAAGAAAATTGTTTCGATGCAAGATTTGAAGTTAAATGGCATGATGTCTCATGATTGTCATGTGCTGATGACACAGATGCTCCCAATTACAATTAGAAATATTTTGCCAATCAAAGTCCGAGAGATAATCATGAGGCTATGTTATTTCTTTAACACAATTGCTCAGAAGGTCATTGATCCCGAGGGACTAGATGCTCTGCAGGACGAGGTGGTGATGACTCTATGTCATCTTGAGATGTATTTCCCTCCTTCGTTTTTTGATATCATGGTCCATCTCATTGTTCACGTTGTGTGGGAGATAAAAATGTGCGGGCCCGTATTCCTACGTAGCATGTACCCATTTGAGAAGTTCATGGGAATTCTCAAGTCCTATGTACGGAATCGATCTCGGACGGAGGGCAGCATCGTCGAAGGTTATGCAAGCGAAGAGGTCATTGCGTTTTGTGTCGATTATATGGCTCAGATTCAACCGATAGGTGTGCCTCAATCTCGTCATGAGGGGAGGCTCAAGGGTATCGGAACTATCGAAAGGAAAGTAATGACTCCAGATATGGCCGCGTATGCGCAAACCCATTTCACGGCCTTGCAACACATGATTGAAGTGGCGCCTTATGTCGACCAGCACAAGAATGTGCTTCGGCAACAGAATCCAGAGCGACCAGATGTTTGGATCATGAGGCAACACAATAGTCGGTTCAACCAATGGTTGAAAGAGCAAATCGCTAGGAGCTCGCCAAGTGAGATGCTAACATGGTTGGCAAAAGGGACAACATTTACAGTTGTGACATGGCAATGATATGACATAAATGGGTACACATTCTATACACAGGCTCAGGATATAAAGAGCACTACCCAGAACAGCGGTGTCCGCATAGATGCACTCAGTACCGATGGGTTGAGAAACTCCTACTATAGGTTCATAGAAGAGATTTGGGAGCTCGACTACGTGGTTTTCAAGATCCCCTTATTTCGATGCCGTTGGGTGCATCTCCCACAGGTGAAGGTTGACAAGTACGGTGTCACTACTGTGGACCTCTAACGTGTCGGATACAAAGACGAACCATTCGTACTCGGTAACCAAGTTGTTCAAGTTTTCTATGTAACCGATCCGGCAAATAAGAAGCGCCATGTAGTTCTTCATGGAAAAAGGAGAATTTTCGGAGTAGAGAATGTAGTGGATGAGGACGAATACAATCAATTTGACGAGTTACCTCCTTTTGGAAATAGTATAAGGTCGACGATGAACAACATGACGAAACTAGTTACATACACATTGATCGTCATGAAGGGCTAATTTTTAAAGGAAATAAGCAAGTGGAATGAGAAAGTGCGATATATATGTACTGGCGTTTGTATTTATGTATATAACAATGCATGTATGTGATGTATATGTGGGCATTTGCATTTATGTATATAACAATGCATGTGTGTGATGTATTTGTAAATTTTCATTTATGTATATAACAATGCATATGTGTGATGTATTTGTGAATTTGCATTGATGTATATGTGAAAATGTGTGATATATAGGTGAATTTTGAGGATGAGTGTCATACATAGGTATTTCTATGTTCATTGGGCTGTTGTAAAGAAATACTGATAATTGGTCTTATTACAGTGCCTGCTAGTTGGTGTAGAGTTATTCATTGCGCTGTTGTAAAGAAATACTAATAATTGGTCTCTTATTACAGTGCCTGCTGGTTGGTGTAGGTAATAACTCCAGTGTGTGGCAGGAAAGGGCTTAATACAGACGGATCTAGTTTAGAACCGTCTGTGATATAGTTATCACAGACGGTACTAAACTAGAACCGTCTGTAATAAGCCTCCTATATATATATCCTCAGGCTAGGGTTTTGCGCGTACGTTGCAGTTATAGATCTACCGTCTCGCCGCTCTCCCGATCTAGCTAGCCCGTCGCTGTCTCCTTCTCGGATCTCCCTCCTCCTCGCGTCCACGCCGTCGCCGCCGCCTCCTCGGACCTCCGTCCCTAGTCGCCGTTGACCCCCGTCTAGGCCATCGCCGCCGCCTCCTCGAACCTCCGTCCCTAGTCGCCGTCGACCCCCGTCCACGCCGTCACCGCCGCCTCCTCAGACCTCCATCCCCAGTCACCGTTGACCCCCGTCCACGCTGTCGTCGCCTCCTCCTCGGACCTCCGTCCCCAGTCGCCGTAGACCCGAGCCATGGTGACCGGTGAACACTCCCCTTTCTCCTCTCCTCTCCTCTCCTCTCCTTACCGTCGACCCCCGTCCCCTTTCTCGGTTCTTACCGATGAGCCGCGGTGAAGCAAAAATACATCATAGACCTCGGCTAGCTTGGTTTTTGATGGACGTAATGATCACGTGGTGCTGCAAAATGTGCTTGTTTTGCATTGTAGAAAACTTATATGTTGATATCTTTGGCTTAGATCATATTATATGTGGTTATTGGCACTTACAGTCTTTTGTTCTTTATCAATTGGGACAAATTTATATACTGTTGGTGCTGCAGAATGTGCCTGTTTTGCATTGTAGACAACTTATAGGTTGATATCTTTGGCTTAGATCATGTTATATGTGGTTATTGGCACTTACAGTCTTTTGTTCTTTATCAATTGGGACATATTTATATATTGTTGGTGCTGCAGAATGTGCTTGTTTTGCATTGTAGACAACTTATAGGTTGATATCTTTGGCTTAGATCATGTTATATGTGGTTATTGCCACTTATAGTCTTTTGTTCTTTATCAATTGGGACAAATTTATATACTGTTGGTGCTGCAGAATGTGCTTGTTTTGCATTGTAGACAACTTATAGGTTGATATCTTTGTCTTAGATCATGTTATATGTGTTTATTGGCACTTACAGTCTTTTGTTCTTTATCAATTGGGACAAATTTATATACTATTTGAAATGTGATTTAATATTGCTTAATTATACTGGCTGATTATTATGAAAAGAGATGCTTGTGGGAACTATCATATGCTCTATGAAGTAACTGGTCTTGTACTGAGATTGGATCACAAATCTTGAGCTCTAGATTCGTAGTCCTTTCGGTTTTGCTAGAGTAGTCAGAATTCTGTGCAGTCTATGATCACCTGTTTAGTAGATTAGTAGTCCTTTGCATTTTGCTAGATGAGTAGTTCATGTTGTAGATTCAAGGTTGGAGCTACGAATTCACATTTCTTAGAGCTCAAGGTTTGGTTCACATTTGACAGATTCAATCAGTGAAGAGTATAAGACCGTAGTAGTGGGACGGCCAAGATTAAAATCTTAGAGCTACTAATTCACATTTCTTAGAGCTTGAGGTTTGATTAAAATCTTGTGTAACCCTACATCTGAGAGCAACTAAAACCACTCTAACATGCTGATTTTAGTCTTTTATGTCTGGCTACTTTTGATGGCAGCATGTTACTTCAATGATCTATGTCTCAAATTTGAATATATGTTGGTTTTAGACTATTGCATGATGTGTTGTTTAGATGGCTTAATATTTCCACCAGTTTATATCTTGAAGAAGACATCTTTATATCCAACATGTCATCCGCGCAATCTTCAACATCATCGCCAGATGTGTCCGCTCCAAAATCAAAACGCCAAGGAAGAGGGCTATCGAAAAAGCCTGAGGGCCGATTTACCATCACAGACGTCGATGGATCTGGGACCCCTCTTCTTCCTCGCCGAGCAGCATGCGCATTCCAAAGAATTGATCAGAATAGTTGCACAAGAAGGGATTGAGATCACATTCGATTCGTGGAAGAGCGTGACTGGGCCTTGGAAACGTGAGCTGCTGACAGAAATTTTAGCATCGTTCGAGATCCCAGAAGAACACCAAGACTCTGTGCAATGACATGCCTTGCTAGCGGCGTGTAAAGCATGGAAGAACTTCAAGAGCACGCTTGTCAAGAACTACGTGGAGAAGGATGAAATGCCCTTTCATAAATACCCATTCCTGGAACTACAATGGGAAGAGTTCAAGGCGATGAAGATGACCGAAGATTTTAAAAGTGCAAGTGCGGTGCACAAGGCCCTCCAAGCCAAAAACACACACCCCCCACAGACTTGGCACAGCTGGGTATGCGGGTAAAATCCCGCAGTGGAGGAGGGAGGACGAACAGGCAATCCTGCAAGACACCGCCCCGCCATTTGCCAATATCCCGGATGACCGCGCTCGAAATTGGATTAGAGAGAGGTCGTCATCTACCACGGCATCGAGGGATGTCTCCTTCCGAAACCCTGCAGACCAGGAAGTGTCCCAGTGCCTGGTAAGATATCGATTGAACTACGTAGCTTGTAATTACTCCACAACTTTGTAGGAAGTGAAATGACATGTCGTGCTCTTACAGGAAGCGCTGCGTGTTGAATCTTCCCACGGATCATTCCAGGGAACAAGGGAGAAAGATATACTCTCCGCGGCCCTGGGAAACAAGGAGCACCCGGGTCGTACGAGAGGCCTTGGGTTTTATGTTCCTTGGAAACATGGTTTCCAGGATGACTCCGAATTGTATCGGAGTAGGAAGAGAACCAAAGCCGAGCGTGAGGCACGGCTACGAGAGAAGATCAAGGCATCTCTTAGAGAGGAGCTGGCTGATTATGTCAGAGATGAGATGCGAAGATTTACAGAAAACAAGCAGGTCGTCGCCGCCGCTCCTGTGCTAGCTAGCCCGCCCAACCATCTAAGTAGTTGCGCGTCTAATCCTACAACGGAAAGCGAGGCCAGATTTCCTGTGGACGACATCCTGGTAATAATTATTATCTCTGGAATGTTCGATCTGTTGATAGGCCTATTGGAGTAGCTAATTTTGTATCGTTATGTAGGAGGCTACGAAGTGCACGCTCCAAGTGAGATATGCCTCCGTTCCCTTGTGCGCTGCTTGGGGCCAGGCATATCCGTCTGGTCCCGGGGCCATGGTGCGCCGTACAACTTTAGCACCAGGCTTCGGAAAAGTTCCTGTGGATGGTGAGCATGCCAATTTTGAGGTCACCCCGCTACCGAAGACCCCAAACGATGAGATTGTGACTCTAGGGCAAGCCAAGCGACATCTTCCTGGAGGCTTCACCGGTGGCAGGACCACAAGGGCAGTACGAACCAGAGCTACATGCACTGGTGTCATCTCCACAAGGCCTATCTCCACCACCGCTACCTACACCGATGCTATCTCCACAGGTGCTATTCTCGCCAAAGCAACTTGCACCGGTGGTACCTTTACAGTCGACTGCCGTGAAGTCGACCTACAAGCGAGGCAGGGCCAAACCAAAGAAGATAGATGATGATATCCCCTACCTGCCATTGGCCCGCAAATTTGTGCTAGGTGAGCCGTTGATGCTCCCGGAAGAGCTCCTAACCCTAGGATTTGGTTGCCAGATATTACACTCTTGGTATATGGAACAAGCCAATAAGCCACTGGCAGAACGGCGCTCAGGTATCACAGTCAAATTCAAGCTGGATCATTTGCAGCACAACATTCAAGAATATGTCTTCGCGATGACCTTTGAGGATTTATTTGATCTTTTCAATCTCAACGCTCTCGACGCCTCACTCGTTCGATACTGGACGCTGTCAGTGTGTACAATCACAGTCTCTATTCATGTAATACCGATATATGTCATATAATTTGTTGCTTTTCTGTGTATATATATAGATATATGGTGACTAAAGTTAGATCATCCAAATCACCAATGGGTTTCCTGTACCCACGCTTGGTCGCCATAGATACCATCAGCGAGGATGCATCCTTCGTCGAGAACTATATTACAACAACACTGATGGCTTACCGCGATAAGGAATTTGTTCTTATGCCATACAATGAGCGGTTCCATTTGATTTTAATTGTAATTATATCAAAATAGAACAAGGCTATATATCTTGATTCTCTAAGTAAGAACAAAATGGACTACACATTTATCGTCCAATTACTCAATAGGTAAGTACATTTTCTCCATACATAACTATATTGTACTCTTTCTTTCCTTCCGAATGACTAAGCTAACATTTTCGAATCACGAAGGTCGTTCGCCACGTACGTTACACAGGCACATGGCTCGACAGAAGGGGCCAAGCCCTTGCAACATGTTCGAAATTTTCGGGTATTCGCTAGTACACATTAATTAATCCTAGATAACACTTGGTAGTAATGCCTCTTGAATTAACACATTCTATTTTTTTGCAGTGCCACCAACAGCCGCTGGGCAACACATGTGGATTCTATGTTTGCCACCATATGAGACTACTCCTTGATTTCTCAAAGATCACCAATTCTAAGGTTTGTTAATCTTCCCACATTTATTTCATACTAATCAGGTTATATATGTACGCACATTGATATTCCTATCGACAGGCTGCGCCCATCTCTACAACTGCATTGAAACTGCCGGACCTTGCACAAATTCGAGGACAGTGCGCGTTCTTTTTGATGTCTAAAGCCGTAAATTCAAATGGAGAGTTCCACAACGTACAGTAATTTTTTGTTTGGGATAAGATATTGACATTGATTGTAACTTTGTATTTGTTAATGGATATTTTATTTCATTTCAATTAATTGATTTGCGAAATGGATGTTTTATGTTTATGAAATGAATTGAGATGTGAATTGGTTGTATACATGTACATGTTGATCTGCTTGTTTCAGAGGGCATGGCTAGCATTTCCTGAGGCTAGCCAATAAACAGAAATAGGTTTAGGGGTAGGAGGAAATATCACAGACGGTTCTTAACTAAAACCATCTGTGATAGTTATAATCACAGACGGTTTTACAGACGATTCTTAACTAAAACCGTCTGTGATATTTATAAATCACAGACGGTATTTAAGTAAAAACCGTCTGTGATTATAACTATCACAGACGGTTTTTAGTTAAGAACCGTCTGTGATATTTACACCACAAACGGTTCAAAAACCGTCTGTGATTACCTCGTATCATTACTGACCCATAAATTCAGACGGCTCACAAAATCGTCTGTGATGACGTTTCTGAACCGTCTGTAATACAGTTTTCTATAATAGTATGTGCAGGTTCAGGATCACAGCGCTCGACTTCGTGCACGCCATCTTCTCGGCGGTGGTGTTCCTGGCGGTCGGCCTCGCCGACGCCGGCATACAGAGCTGCCTGTTCCCGGATGCCGGGCCGGACGTGAGGGAGCTGCTGGTGAACCTCCCGCTTGAGGCGGGCTTCCTGTCCAGCATGGTGTTCATGATCTTCCCCACCACCAGGAAGAGTATCGTCTACACGGATATGACGCCCCACTCGCAGTGGGATTCAGCAAACGTAGCATTAGTTTCATATTACATGTAAGTGTAGATATCTGCGTGCTGAATCCAGATGCATTTGGGGAAGAAGCTGACTTCAAATTACTCAGTACGTGGGAAATCAATCTTTTTGGTGTTTGGTTTAAAGGACCAGACGGTAAATACACCGTTCAATCTTTACTCTGAATCTAACTTACTTTGTTCGAGGAATGGAATAGATTGGTTCATCGCTACCTCATCTCTCGTGTGCATAAGGATAGTACGAAACGAAGGATAATGTCATCCTGCTAGATTTCGAAGGATCATCCAATGATGGACTAACCCATCCTAATGTGAGGTGAGCTCCCAAACCAAATACCAGTTGGTAACGCAACACATTGTGACGGGATACAAATACGCATACATACCTGCCGCGTATTGCAACAAATGCCACAATACAGGCACACATCCCGAGGACTGGATGGAAGGCCGATGTGTCCGGAGCATGTGCTCCTAGGAGGGGAAAAAATCCGCTTCCGTGTGGCATACTTGTAGGATTATCCATCGATACCATTCCATTATGATAATGCATGCAGTGCAGCAAACATCCTCTGCTTTCATATATTAGTTCAATACGACCCTGCCATATTTAGTTTTGGTGTGCATTATCAACACATCAATTAAGTCAATTTTCCTAGGGATTGGCATTGCTGTAAACCGAGCCACTCGTTCTCGGTCGCCAAGCCTTGCCCAAAAGAACTGCCAGATCTAGCTTGGCCCCTCCCCCTTTCTTCTCCGACTTGCCGCCGGCGAGGTTAGGCAGAGAGACCCAACCCTGTTTATTAGTTCTTAGGTAAGTTTTCCTTCTCTTCCCTGTACAGCAGCTGAACTCCCACCACCATGTCGCCGTCCATCGTCCTCTTGATGGCTATGGATCCCATCGGCCTTTGCTCCCGGTGGCAGAGAGGAATTCCCCCGCCGGAACTCCATGTCGCAGGTCATCGGGATTCCCCTTGAACCTCCGCTCGGGAAGAGCAAGAGGCCCTTCTTCCGCTGCCCAAGATCACCGGCATATGCTACGTCGTCGCCAGATCTGGGCTCCCGAGGTGCAGGCGACATCGGCTTCGACTCCATTGTGTGCGTCGGCCAAGTCTGCTCAAGGACCCGGCCGTAATTTTCCATTTCGTTTTAGTCCTTTCCTAGTCACTATGGGACCAAATTGTGTTTTTCTATCTTCTCATTGTCCTTTCTGTAAAACGTCGCGTGGTTGTACTGTGCCGATGCTTCAGCTTCAAATTTTCAATCCAGAGATTAATAGGGCCTTCAGGTCCTTATTTCCTTAAAAAAATAAAGTATGATTTTCCTAAAATAGAAACAACCACCGAAAGGTTCCGATATTCCTAACGGCACCAAACTGAAAGCAAAAGATTTGAACCCTACCAGCCAGAAGTGTAAATGCTGAACCACATACATAAATTTACACTGTACAATTGCACGGTGATGTGAATCCACAAGGTCGAACCCCCGACGCAATCAGCTATATGCAAGTCTGTAAGTACCGATCCAGGATTAAAACCATCATATGCATGTCCAAGATGCAATACATACGTCCACACGCTAAACAGCTCCAGGAGGTAGCATGCATATGCAAGATACCAGATTTAGAGCCTGTTCATATTAATTTTTATTGATAGTTTTTTATTATAGCTAATAAATAATAGTGGTTGATGAATAGTAGTGTATCATATAAGAAAGTGCAACAAAAGGCACTATAAAGTTCAGCTGCAGCCTTATATTGACCGAATTGCTGCACGTTTGCCCAGTTGGAAGGCTGATCTGTTGACCAAGGAAGGACGGCGAATTCTGGTGCAGCATGTTCTCACCTCAATGTTGATCTACCTAGCTATGGCCATTGATCTTCCTCCTTGGGCCATCAAGTCTATTGATAAAATAAGAAGGGGATTCTTATGGAGAGGAAGGAAAGAGGCCAATGGTGGTCATTGTCTGGTGGCGTGGCCCATAGTATGCCTCCCCAAAGAGCTTGGTGGTCTGGGAATTTTTAATCTCCGAAATCTTGGTTGGGCTCTTCGCATGAGATGGCTGTGGTTGAAAAAAACAGATCCTAACCGTCCGTGGAATATGTTTCACATCTCCGTCCATAATTGTGTCCAATCTTTCTTCTCTGCTGCTGTGGTTTCAGTAGTGGGCAATGGTGCAGCGACGCTTTTCTGGACAGACAGATGGATTCATGGCCAGAGCATTGCTGATTTGGCTCCCCATGTTTTGGCTTTGGTTCCCAGCAGGAAAAGGAAGATGAGGACTGTTTTAGAGGCTCTATCAGATCACTCTTGGGTTAGAGACATCCAGGGTGCCTTGTCGGCTGCTTTCTTTTCAGAGTTCCTAGCGCTCTGGGACAGCATCTCTGAAGTTGTGCTACAGCCAGAGGTAGAAGACTCCCATGTGTGGAGATTTTCAAGTGATGGGCAATATTCAGCAAAATCGGCTTATGAAAATCTATTTCGGGGTATGGTGACTTTCAGTCCCTATGAGAGGATTTGGAAATCTTGGGCTCCCGGTAAATGCCAATTTTTCATGTGGTTAGTTGTCCGAGACAGGTGCTGGACAGCCGATCGGCTAGCAAGAAGAGGCCTCCCACACCCGACCTGTTGCCCCCTTTGCGATCAAGAGGAAGAAGATATCAACCACCTGCTATCAACTTGTGTCTTTGCCCGTGAATTCTGGTTCTTCCTCCTGCGTAGAGTGGGCTTGCAAATGCTTACCCCCCAATCTGATGAGACTTCCTTTGATGCTTGGTGGGAAAGAAGTTCAAATGCAATGGTTGTTCACTTAAGAAAGGGCCTCAACTCCATCATCATTTTGGGAGCTTGGACTTTGTGGAATATTCGTAATCGGTGTGTGTTTGATGCTGATTCTCCAAACCTAGCTAGAGCTTTGTTGTTCGCTAGTGAGAAGCTTATTTTTTGGAGTTTGGCAGAGGCACGAGGAATCAATTACCTCCTTGCCCTGGGGCCGAATGGGAGTTAATTTTGGGTCGAGGTCGTCTGCTTTGTGTATTTAGGGCACGTCTGTTTATTTTGATCCCTTTGGTGTGAGTGGGTGTGTCTTGTTTGGGTTCCTTTCCCTTTTTTTCTTCTTCTTAATATAATGATGCGCAGTTCTCCTGCGTGTTCGAGAAAAAAAACATTCAGACCATCATGCAACTTACACAATCATAATATAATAAAATACAAAATACATTACCATATATGAAAGCAAAAATTAGTAACTGACAAAAATGACTTATAGAATCTAGGACGTTCGTATGGGATTTGTTTTTGAAAGCAAAAGTCAGGTCCTAAAACTTTCATTTGGTGCTGACAAATCACATGTTCCTTGAAGGCACAATTTGAAGGAAAGAGATGCGCATGTTCAACAGAAAATGTAAGGACTGTTAAAACCTCTTTCTCACCGTTCACTTCATCATCGGATTTCCTTGTATGCTGACGATGTTGTGGTTTTCCTCCACCCGGAGGCCTCAGACATTGCTGTTGCTTTGGACATTCTATCGCTGTTTGGCGATGCATCCGGCCTTCAAACGAACCTCCAAAAAAGTAATGTTCTGCCAATAAGGTGTGGTGATTCTGAGCTTCAAACCATTCAACAATTACTGCCCTGTGACGTCTCTGATTTCCCATGTAAATACCTTGGTTTACCTCTCTCTTTGGCCAAGCTTAAGAAAGAACACTTTCAGCCATTTATTGATAGGTTGGCAGATCAGTTACCAGCTTGGAAAGCTGATCTCATGACAAGGGCTGGACGTTTAGTTCAGGTCAAATATGTGCTAACAGGAATGTTTATCTATCTGGCTATGGCCGTGGATTTTCCAAATTGGGTTATCAAGGAAGTGGATAAAATTCGGAGGGGCTTTCTTTGGAGAGGTCGTAGAGATGCACAGGGAGGACATTGTTTAGTGGCTTGGAGTACGGTGTGCAGGCCTGTAGACCTTGGAGGTCTAGGGATCTCAGATCTTAAGCGGTTGATTTGGTCTCTTAGAATGAGGTGGGTTTGGCTCAAAAAAAACAGAACCTCACCGCCCATGGGCATCTCTACCTCTTCAAGTACCATCTCAGGTGCAGGCTTTTTTCTCGATTGCTTTGATCACTGAGGTTGGTAATGGCTCGAGAACGCTGTTTTGGGCAGATAGGTGGATCCATGGGCAGTGTATCGCTGACTTAGCCCCAAACCTGCTAGCTGCTGTGTCTAAGAGGAGAATCAAAATTGGCACCGTACAGGAAGGGCTTTCTAATAATACTTGGGTCACGGATCTGCGTGGAGCTCTCTCGGTGGTAGCTCTGGTTGAGTTTCTGCAGCTTTGGGATGTTCTGTCGGAATTTTCCTTGCAACCTGCTGCCGAGGATAAGCATGTGTGGAGATTCTCATCCAACGGAATGTACTCGGCCAAATCAGCATATGAGAGTCTTTTTTTGGGTGCTCAAACCTTTGGACCAGTAGAGATCATTTGGAAGACTTGGGCGCCGGCTAAGTGTCATTTCTTTATGTGGTTGGTTGCTCATAACCGCTGTTGGACAGCAGACCGCCTGGCGAAGCGAGGGCTGCCTAAGCCTGAGCAATGTCCGCTTTGTGATCAGGAGGACGAGGATATCAATCACCTCCTCACATCTTGTGTTTTCGCAAGACAGTTCTGGTTCCTCTTCTTGCGACAAGTTGGGCTCCACTCTCTTGCTCCTCAACCTGATGACCGATCCTTTGTGGCTTGGTGGGAAAGAGTCAGCGCAGCAACGTCCGGTCTAGTTCAGCGGGGCCTCAATTCTCTCATCATCCTAGGAGCTTGGCTAATTTGGAAGCACAGAAATCGATGTGTGTTCGATAAGGCATCCCCGAATATGACCCAATTGTTGATCTTAGCGGGGGAAGAGCGCCGCCTGTGGGCATTAGCTGGAGCTAAGGGGATCTCTCTCTTGACTGCAGCTATGAATCTAAGCGCCTAGTTCTTGTGGTTGTTTGTTTGGTCTTTGGCCCAGTGTTCTTGGGTCTGTGTTGCTGGTTGTTGTTGGTGTTGGGTGTGTCTGTTGTATCTGGGATTCTAGCCCGTTTTCTTCTTATTTCAATGAAATGCAGCTCTCCTGCGTTTTCGAGAAAAAAACAGAAAATGTAAACATGAGAGGTGGTGCATCTGCATCCATTTGACTTGAACATGTAGTTTAAATGTCGCATAAAGGTAGCAAGATTCACAGGATATTAAAAAAATCATTTATGTTCACCATAATGCTAGCATTGCCTTCTTGGCTATTTTACCTTTGGAGCTGTAGTGCCATTCCAAATCTATCAGATCCTGGTTTCCAACCAATCACTCTAGCCGACAATTACTAACTATTCTTGAAGCAGTGAGCGTACGGGGAAAAAGCCTGAAAGCATATGATGTACCTACATATATCGATAAGCACAAAATGTAGAGGAACAGCAGTTTCCAAGTTGTTAGCCCATAAGCACAATGATCATTGATCAGTTCAATGCCAGCAGGGTGCACAATAAAGGACATTTTGACAGCAGAAGGCTTGCTTCAGGAAACAAATAGAAGAGTAGAAAGCGCAACGAACATAACATCTGAAAAATTGTGGACAAACCTGAGTATACGATCAAAGATCATAATTGGAACACATTCTACATGCTCGGGCGACCTTCAGGGAATGAATTGCATCCTTCTCCACAACATTTCAATACAGATTAGTTGCTGAGATAACTTTCACAAACTTTAACGTACACATTTTTTTCAAAAAAATCATTGTCAATCTTATGTACATGTTAGCAGAAAAAAAAAGAATAAGTCAGGCCAAATAGTTGGCCTACTTACATGATCTCGTTCTACACAACTTGAGAAAAAGGGGGGTGGGGGGAGCGGTGGGCCGACTGTGGCTCTTTGATCAACTATAGTCTATAGACATATCAAGTTAGTCTTGTAAAATACTGGATTAGTATTTGCAAAATTGCTTCCTTTGCACAAGTAGAAGCCCTAGTCTGGCTTGGTGTACTCAAGCAGCATGTGTGGTGACCTGTAAATATTTACCAATGTCCAATATAGAACTTCTTCCACTTCTAATTCACCCTCTGCTCGTGCTGCATAAATGCCTTCACAGATGTCGAGTAACCTATAAAGTATAAATATAGGCATATTATACCTTATCATTCAAATAAACAATCGTGGACAATAAAATATATTTCAAAAAAAGTGCTAATTTAAAATCAGCACTGCAACCTGGCCACAGGGCCAGTTTGCAATTGTTGTTCTGTGCAGTGGAGTCCCAACTAGTGGTTGGAATCTTTACTAGTAAGATTTTACTGTTGTAGCTCCCCGAACAGAATGCCCTTGGAGGTATGAAATTTGAAGCCGATTTTGCATTCAAAGAGTTCTAAATTAAAATTTCAGGTCAAAGATTAATGTGCCCTTGCAAATAAGGCAGCTTGAGAGATTATAGTATAAATGCATCTGCCTCAGAAATCATAGCATAAACTATAATAACATCCCACAAATAGATACACTTTGCATGCACCCTGAAAATAGGGATACCCCCCAAGTTGGTTCAGAATGCATCGATGATTGCATGTTCAGCTGACAGAGCATCACAGCCTGCTGTCTATGCAAATTAGTTGTGACCTGCTCGCTTTGTTTTGAGACTTCGGGTAGAAAAAGGGTGATAGTAATGGAAAGTTTAAAAAAAGTGTTTAACTTCATTTGGGAACTTTTCACTTCCAATACGATAAGTTGGCCATAACTAGAGAGCATAAAGCATCCCGGGCCATTCAGTCAAATTTACCCCCAAAAAAAAAAGAATTGAGGTTTGAAACAAATGCACTGGCCAGTTTTTCCTTCAATTCAGATAACAGGTACCAGTCCACCAGAACAAACTGGGCTGGTTTCGAAACTCCAAGGTTGTATTTAGTACCTCAAAGAAAGATGATTATCCACCGTTAGTTAGTAATGTAGGTTGGTTTGGATTACTACTGTTGCGCGCCTAGGAGGGCAGCGTGCTTGGGATGCGGAGGAGCTATTATCACCCAGCTCCCTAACCTAATGCGACCGGACCGCAGGGAACCTTAGCAGGCTTGCTAATCGTACACCCCTGATTCAGGAAGGCACATGAGTCTGCACGCTATTATGACTCTGCAACCAACAATACACTATGTAGGACCCTGTGCATGCATGTCAGGCGTCGGTCAGTCTTAGAAATGGCGGCAACTAGCGAGGAGTTAACGACCGAACGTGCTAGTCCTATGTATGTTCGACTTTGGTTGCTGATGCAAGAGAATTGATGGGAGTATGTTATGGCAGGATCAGTCACCTAGGCCGACCAACCCTCCTGTTCGACTTTGGTTGTTGATGGCTTTTAGCTGAAAATAAATAATAATGGCTGAAAGAAATAGGTTTTCAAAGGAGAAAACGAACAGTGAAAACAGTGAGGGACAGATGTATGCGTGTGACGGAAGTGAGACCCCCCTGCCTTGTCCCCGGAGCGAGACGGTAGCGAGAATAGTGAAGAAGCAGCTTCGAGAAACCAAGTGTTCGTATTGGTTTTTGGCTTTTATAAGCAGAAACCAATATGAACAAGGCCACAAGCTAAAGGATGGAAGGCCACTACTCAAAATAAACCATGAGATGCTGGAAATTACTACTATGCCATGGTGGAGAAATGCTGGAAATTACTACTATGCCATGGTGGAGAAATGCAAAAGAAAATGTCCGTGGTGACTCTTTTTCCTTGTGAAATTTCATCAAAACAATATATCAACATAAAAATTCTCAATCTTATACATAGCCGGTGCAAGGATGTCATACGCCCTGTCCACTTAAGGGTTATTCTGCATACCTCTAATCGTCACCGTCGGTCTCTCTTCTACGGTGTTTACCCCATTATGTACTAAGGTACATGACAAAGGAGCAAATGAAAAGGAGAAACTTCTGACATATCTAAAACAGTAAAACTAAAACCAAAAGGGGCAAAAATAATAGTTCTTATTCACCGCAAATTTATCTTCTTACTTTCATCCAACACTAAGCTTGAAACAGAATCTTTAAAAGTTCTCTAAAAAACTGTTGACTACCTTTTGGTTTTTCTTCGAAATTTTTTCAAGTTGGTTTGATGCCCAAAACTGGTATGGTTTTTACTTTTTACCCTTGCAACAAGTGGGTGGTTTATACCCAAATATTGTTATGCATAAAATAATGTATCTAAATGCTAGCTTTTCATGTAAGAATTTAAAATTTACAAAACAATTGTTCATAAAACCATTGACATAAGAAATAAATGATTTGTGTTCTGATTTCTTTGAATTTAGACTAAATCCAGTACTATTTAGTGCATACACCACATCACACATACGCAAGGAAAATGATACACACCGAAATATTACTTGGTCCAAATCTCGACCTTTTTATACTGTTGGTTACAAAGTACGCAAGATGAAAGTTTCTCCTAACATATTTAGCATACCTGTCACAAGCAAATGTTTTAACATACCTGTCGCAAGATGGAAGGTTCTCATACGGTATCCTCATTCTCAAGTCTGAGCATTGTAGTCTGATAAATCTTGCAACAGCTAACACAAAAGTAATGTACAAACTCCAAATGCTGAATTTGCTGAGTGTTTCACCAATAATGCCCTCTGTGCAGTAAACAAAATATATATCTATAAATATAATTGTTAGCAAAAAAGAGGTAACAGCTAAAAAAATAAAGTTTGCTTTTATTAATAAAACTGTGGTCTTAAAACAGATATAATCATATAGATAAACAAAAGTAACCCAGAAAAATCAAACATGAAAGCTACTGAATTCTCAATTGCCACAAAATTTCTGCCAAACATTGCTAAAAAAGTTAATCCATCCAATGGCTCCTTGACTGTATACATATGTTTTCTAATGAGTTATACCTCAAGATCAAACCATGCCAGGAATGCTACACATCCTAAGTAAGGAATTTCAGATTTATTACTAAAGTAAAAAAAAAAGAATCTACACTTGACCTTATAAAGTAGGCAACATATATAGTACAACCCACGCAACCTGGTCGGTTGGGGCACAAAATCAACATGAAGAATTCCCAAAAAAAAATTGATAATGTAGTCTATGGAGTGTTGTAGTAGCACCCTTTAAAATTTCTACTTCAAACTCAAAACTCAAAATTTGTTAGAAGAAACAAAAAAACAACTGTGCTGTGAATAGTAGCATTTGTCTTTTTCCTTTTCCATTTGGTTTATCATGTCAGAATTTTCTCATTTTTGTTACCCTTACCACAGAATGGATTCATTCAGAATTATTCATGTTGATTTGGTTGCCCCAAGCCCCCAACCAACCGGATTGCATGGGTTACACCACAAGGGTGTATTGCACCGGATATATTGCCTATAAAGTAATGCAATGAAAGAATACAGCAAAAAATATTGCTTTAAAGGATATCCAACATAAGTGAGGCAATGCCAAACACGATAATTAGCAAATGAGCCTTTACTACATATTAACGTTTGTTGGACAATCAGCACCTCCAAATAGGCAAAAACTATAAGCTTCTAAGCATGTCTTCTCTACCAACATTCAAAGGTCACACTAGATTTTTTTTTTCTCGAACACGCAGGAGAGCTGCGTATCATTATATTAAGAAGAAGAAAGGAGTCAAAAGAGACTAGATTTGACAGGAAGCCCATCGAATTTGCAAAGCAAAACATGGATAGATACATACGAGGTGTCTCCTCAGACACGACAATGGCCATGGGACCATTCAGCCCCTGACAGCCTGCCAAGTCTGATGGGTTTGCGTTGTAGAATGACCACCAAGGAGGAGTGCCATTATTCAAGAGCAGTTCACCACTTACTGTATCTATCTGCATTTATGAACAGATAAAATAATTTCGCTTCTATTAAGGAAAGCTGACAAAAAAAACAAAAAGGCAAGGAACATATTTGATAAAATAATTTCACTTCTATTAAGGAAAGCTAACAAAAAAACAAAAAGGCAAGGAACATATTTCATACCGATGCTTCTAGTCGCCGCACTTCACCTGATCCAGTAACCCGAAAGTACCTAGGGTAAGCATCAGTTATCCTGAAGCTGTTCACAGTCCCATTGAGCACTTGTTTAACATCATCCACACTAGGACAGTGATCAACAGGTGCTTCATATTTCACTGATTCCTTCCCTTTTGGTCTAGCTCTGAGAAAATCCCAATTTAAGATAAGTTCCATCTTTCCAAAAATCATTTCTGTCTCCTCAAGGGATCGAATAAATCTGCTTTGGACCGGAGGAGGTATCAACCACATTGTGGAAGCATCAGGTTGGCAACAGATCAGCTGAATGTCCTCAACATTGTATGCCCCTAAGTAATCTAGAGGATCAACATCATCATAGGCCTTTAAATACTTCCAAGGTATCTTTTCACAGGCAGTGGTTTTAAAAAAAGTTAACCTTCCACCGAGAGCCTTTATATCAATCTTAACACTTACATCAATGATGGGGTTGGCAATATTTGTGGGGTTACCACTGCTATAAATCTGAAATTTAAAATAGATATATAAACTGTCTTTAAACCTTGAAAGAGCTTATAACAGATGGAGTGGAGAAACGTGAACATGGATTGAATTGAGGAATGCCGATCGTAAACATGTGCACTAAGTGAAGAGGAGAACATCAATGATGGAAAACATGAGTAAGAAAGCCTGTCACAAAGGTATCCATGATTGCATAATGTCTTTATATTCGGTTTTCTGTATACACAGCAGCAGGTACAATTCATTTACATTTAGATATGGGAGAGCTGTTGAGAACCTTAATTCATAATAAGGTAACTACCATACAGAATGAGAACAAATGGTGCAGCTTGAAGGGGAGGGGCCTTAGGAGAAAGATGAGACCATAGACTGGGGACCAGGGTTCAAAAACCCGACGGTAACCGGTTCTACCAGTAGAATAAAAGCCGGCGGTTTTTATTTAATTCAAATTTAAAATTTTGAATATAAAAGTTAGTTTCCCTAATGATATTTACATTGTTTAATACTAATGAGGAATTTCCAATTTCAAATTTGAAAAACTGGTTTTTCTCCGTTTTTTTGGGCGGTCTGACCGTTTTTTCCGGTTTCAAATTTCAACACTTGAAATGTGGCCGGGTTTTTTTGGGTTTTCCGGTTATCGGCCGCTGAGCAGGAAGCCCCCCCCCCCCCCCCCCCCCCCGCGGGCGCGTACCAGAATCTCTAACCTTGCTGGGAACACTTCTTTTAATACGGAGAAAGAAATATGACTGCAGGGGAAACATTAACTTTATTTCCACAAGTATGATGGTAACTAGTAACTGGAAAAAGAACCACTTAAGGACATATAAACATAGGGTTGTAGCATAGCAGGATTCCCATTGTCCAACAAACAATATATACAACCTTTCTATTTAAATACACAATGCCCGTCATCTATGGTGGGAAAGATACTGATAAAGAGGCAGTAATTGCTTTGTGCGACCCAAGTTGCACAGCATTGTTGGATATACAGAGAAGTGGATTGGAAGCAAGGAATCAAAACCGGATAAGGAAAAAAAATATCAGACCCTCTCTGGTACCAGTTACCAGTTTTAAACCAGCCAAATTTCATCAAACAAATATTTGAATGTGGACCGGTTACCGGCCAGTGAACAGGGAAACAAGTTTGGCACAAATTTTCCATGTTGATAAGAAACGAAAGCTTTCATGTTGTTGCTTCATTTAATACAATTTAACTTCATAACCTTAGCACCAATACTTCCATTAGCTTGCAAGCAAGCATAATAACCCTTTTTTACTAGCATTTTAAATTTAAAATTCAAATTTTAAATTTAAAACTTTTCGGACCGATGTTTTTTTACCGGTCTGGACCAGTACAGCCAATGGCAGGTTATGCCAATTATTTTATCCTTGGTTGGAAGAACACGTTAACATAACTATTGTGGAAAGCTATTGCATTCACGTACCAACATAGGAGCCCAAATAACACATATAAGTACGAAGAATAGGCATATCCCACTGCAGAATTTTGTCATTTTTGTTTGCTTTTCCCCTTGTCGATGACTTGCCCTATTTAAAATTGCATCACATTTCACAAGGAACAAGCTTGCGTATATGTCCTCCAACTGTGCATAGAAATATAGGTAATCAGATGGCAGTTTGCTTTATTACAGCTATCAAGACATTACTGTAAAAGATAAATACAAAAATGCAGTGACAATGATTAAAACAAATAGAGATAATTTCGTGAAAGGACCTATTCACCTACATGCAGATATGTTACGATACATACATAATGCCATCAATTTTGCACATAATAGGTTCCTCAAAAAGGGTATGTTTTACTAGTATGATTTTATAATGCTTATCGTGCACAACCAGGCATGTGAGAAACTGCTAATGTTTGGGTTTACTTCAGTCAGATAAATCCTGCCTTGCACTGGAAACCCTACAAAAGCTGAATCTGGTGGGCAAGGAGCTTTTGGGAGTAATGTTGAATTCTGAGGCCACACAGGGCCCAAAAACACCAGTTCGGACTTCAAAAGTCCACAACAATCAAACAGAAACAATTTTTTTATCAAGTAAACTAAAACCATTCAAAACTGAGTACTAATACCGCATGTGTGCAACTACTAAAGCAGCAATGTACTAAAAACTACGGGATACTTAAAAAGAAATGCTAAAGCATACACGACAGACCCTATAAATAATGTTTACAACTGTTGTACTGGAGATCAGAGCACAGTAAAACTATAATCTCATAGGATTATAGGTGAGTTTTCCAACTGGAAGTGATTCACTGCTCAGTTATGATGCATCATGCATGGACACGCGGGGGAGATGCCGTGTCCGTGTCGAACACCGCGTCCAACACCGATACACCACGGACACGGCAGAAATATGTATCTCAGCCGTATCAAAGCATTTCCACTCGAAAAAAATCATATTTAATTTTGGACATGGCATGGACACGCATGCAACACAGCCCAGCCCACATGAGCCCAGCAAGCCCAGACACACCGACTGCATCTCCCAACCTTAGTGACCAGATGCACCCACGCCTCCCTCTCTACTTGCGGCACCCACACCTCCCTGTTCTCCCCCTCCTGAGCTCAGATCTTCGGCGGCAGCAGTGACCTCCACTGGTGACCGGAGGCAATATCCGTCACAGTAAGTTCCTCTCTTCTTCCTCCTCAGCCCTCATCTTCTCCCTCCATTCCTCATCCGTTATGACTGTGTTTGTTTCAGATCTGAGCTTTTACACAAAGCCTCCTAGGCATCCATGCTACATAGATGGTGACCACCCTTCTCTCCTGACTGGCTGCCACCCCATCCTCCCAGCTTTCCTCTCGAGCCTCAGCAAATCTACACATGCACGCTGCAGCACCCTCTTTGCCAGCGACCCACCCACCTGGCACTTCTTCCTAGCATGGTGAGTCATTATCCTCTCCTTCCTCCAAATCCTCACCTTCCTATAGGTCCTCTCCTTCCTCACTGAAACTACTCCTTTCACTGTTTTAGGAGGGAGCACCAAATGATCTAGACACCAGACCTCTGGAATCATGTGGAAATTCTGGACAGAGCTGGCGGAGAAAATGTGCTATTTAGACGCAGGTAATGAAACCGAAAGCTGCACTTTTCGCTTTGTAATTTGTGCATTCCAATTTCCAAGCATGACTATGATATGATTACCATGTGAGTTTACCAAGTACGAACTATTAGAACATATTGTGTGTGTGTGTGTGTGTGTATATATATATATATATATATAACAGATATATGTATATATAACAGAAAGCTGCACTTTTCGCTTTGTAATTTGTGCATTCCAATTTCCAAGCATGACTATGATATGATTACCATGTGAGTTTACCAAGTACGAACTATTAGAACATATTTTATATATATATATAGGAAGCCTCTTTTCTACTCCCGGGTGTAATTACACCCTATGTCGTATCTCACAATGTAGGGAGTATCTCGCGTAACGGAGGGTATGTACATGTAGTATTCGAGTATTTAAGACCATATAGGTGGTATGAACAATTTTTCAGAGGTGGTATGTACATTTTTTTCGACATACTCCTTTTTATGTGCGTATATGAAGGTATTTATAAAATACGCTAAAAACTATGGACTCCCTTGCAATTTTTTCATATAGTTTACATTGGAGTATCTTATAATTAGTATATGAGTATACCTAAAGTGATAAAAGAGTATTTCAAGTTTATATAGGTGGTATATTAGAGGTGGGTGTAATTACACCCGGGAGTAAAAAGTATTTTTCCTATATATATATATATATATATATATATATATATATATATATATATATATATATATATATATATATATATACACACACACACACACACACACATATATATATATAAACCGGCAGTTCCCGGCTGGGATAAAAAAAACCGGCCGAGATTACTCAATTGTAAATTTAAATTTATAACTGCATAGTGCACTTCCTATGCTGGTTTAGGTATTTGTTGTGCGTAAATACGCATCAATTATTTTTCTCCCATGTTTTCTCTACCTTTTTCCGGTTTCCCTAGCGGTTTTGCCGGTTTTTCACTAGTTTTTCCGGTTTTTGACCAGTTACCGGAACGGTTACCAGTTTCAAATTGCCCAAATTCTAATTTCAAATCACGAAATCTGTCCAAGTTTTTCCTAGGATTTCCAGTAACTGGCCGGTCACCATTACCAGCTGTCGGCTGGGATTAGCCCCGGTTCCAAGTTTTGGAACCTTGTATATGGCCGTGTCCCCATATCGGCATTTTTGGGAATGGTGAATCCCCATGTCCGTGTCGTGTCGGACACGCATCTCTGTCCATGCATCATAGCTGCTCAGTTACCAACCAATATATGGGTTAACAAAACAAAGAAATACTGGTGTTCAATGTTGTACAAACTGATCACTAGTTCGAAGGAAAAAAATATTAGTAGTGCATTACTCACAGCAAACTATAATCAGGTTGGATTCGGAGCATGTATGCCAATAAATTTATAATTAACCAGATATTTGCAACAGAGTATAAAAAAATGATATGTACCTTAAGCCAATCATACATTGTTAATGATGTAGTCGTACAAGACCAATCAAGCACACACCGCAGCTCATACAAGAATGGCAAAGCGCGGTATAGCCGAAAACCCAAGTAATTTACTTGTGTTACTTTGCTAGTCAAAAACTGCCGATACAAGTTACTCTTGTTAGGGATACCGTATCTGATCTGTAAAGCCTGCAGTGCCAGGGAAATTGATTTTGTAAGGTAGATGGCACGTAGAACAAGTCCTCCAACATCCCTGTGGGCTAGCTCCATTCCCCAAGCATACTCAGTGACTGAGTACGTGAAGAGCACAAGATTAAAAAGATAGAAAACCACTTTTCCCGTGGCAAACGACCACAAGTATATAATGCGGTCAACTACAATCAAGAAAAAGAGAATCTGCAGAATCAAAGGTAGAACAATTAACAAGGCGACCAACAGCTCATAAAATCATATATTAGAAAACTAATCAAAGAAAAGTGCATTAGCCCGTAAGAGCAACATAACCAGTTCAATGGGAAGATGAGTTCACCATTAGGATGAAGACAAACTCTTTAGGGAACTGATCCTCCAGCTGATAAACTTCCAAAAATTCACTCTTATTTTTTAGGACAGATTGATAGAACATGGCAACAAGAAAGAAAACTGCCAAGTCAGCACCAAAATAATATGCATAAAGATCAATCTCTCTTTTACCACCACCAATCACTGAGACAATTGGGTAAGGGAAATTTATTTCTTCAAAAAGGCCTGCCTTTTGTGACTCATGAATCTCCCTTTCCACATCAGCTGCCGGAATGAGTGATTTGTACCATCCTGCTGATTGGCATTCTAAGGGAGCAGCATAAACAACTTCTAGTACAGCAAGAGCCATACTAGAATTTTCTTTGCTTCGTTCAATACTTTGAATCCGAACCCTACTAGAAGAATGGCACGATGAAGGCGAGTTAGCTTGACATTTTTCTTCATGTGCTATAGCAAGAACCTTATTTATTGCTGATTCTATCCTCTCTGGTTGGATTCCATCTTCTGGCCAATGATTTACTTCCATTGTAACTTGCACAAAATATGGAGGAGATTCTGCTCCTTGTGTTAGTGACATCCAATATCTAGATAAGCCTCTCCCAATCATCCTTATGAGATTCAGAACAGGCAAGTGCAAACTTTTTAGCTTATCTCTCCAATTGTGAGGCATATGATGTTTCTTTTCAATGTTGTTTCTTGCACTAAGAAAACTGAATTCTGTTACAGGAACCCATTCACCATCTTTGGCAGTGATTGAGCTCTGCAAGAGAGTAGATATATATACCAAAAAGAGAGGCAGTATGCTGACAACAAATGATGCTTTTATTTTATTGTCGAGAAAACCTAATCTCTGGAGAAGAGGTAAATGTACATTCAAACCACAGTGTTGGATGATAATCTGATATATATACTGTGATAGAATGTTGAGCTCAGTGTAGATCAGAACGATGACCCAAAACAAGTAACTTGGCCCATAGTTCACACAAAGGGCATATAAGAAAAGTGCTCCAAGGTAGACCATGGATAGCAAACTAAAATTCCACAGGAAAACCAGAACGAAGCAGCAATAGCAAACATAATCATAATTACTCCGCATCTGATACCACATATACCGAAAGATAAAACCTATTGGCATGCTTGCTGAAGATTTTGCTGCAGTTCCTGTGGTATCTGAATGTGTTCTTGACAACTGGCCATCCTGTGTTTCCCTCTGACTTTCCTCTACATCATAAATGTCACCGTCTGCACGATGCTCATTGGAGTGTGATTCTTCCGGATCAATGTTCAAGAAGCTCACAATATTTGTAACTGCCTGGTTTCCAAACGACTGAACTTGGGAAACACCATCACCAATTAATTGCACAGCAGATTTGAGTGGGTTTTCCTTGTGTTGTCCTCTTCCCTTCTCACCTTTTAGTAAATTAGGATGCACTTTGGTGTTACTCTCTTCAATCTCAGTGATCTCGGATGTTGAACCCATAGAATTTCTAGCATTATCAGTCAGCATAAATTCTTCACTTCTCCCCCTGATTGGTGATCTCAGAGTATCAGATGTGCCCTGGAACATTAAATCTGCCATGTTCTTCTGCGTATCTGTGACAGAAAATTCAAAGGACTGAGATGATTCTGTGCTACCAATCTTATCTTCCTTGGCTGGTGATTCAATCTCGTTATGTAGCAATGGGGTATCAGTTTCGCTATACAACTTAGTATTCCTCCTGCGCCTTAGGCCTTCATTGTGGGATGCATTATTGATTGGGGTGAAGGAATTCATTCTATTAAGCTGACTTTGTAAATTGTACATCTCAGATTTCATCCTTTCCACTTGCATGTTGCGCTGACGTTTTTGCTCCTCAGACCTGCGAAGATGCTGCAGCTGTTCAGTTTTCTTTAAAGCTTTTTTCTCCTGCTCACGGACCATTGCACCAATTTGCTCTGCCTCAAGGTATCTTGATACATAATCAAACTCACTAGAACTAAAGATGTATGATTGAACTGACACCAATAGGAAGATCACTATCTCAACAAAAGCCGATCGTGATGTTATCTTAAAACCATAATCATACTTGTAGAATCCAGTAATTTCATACAGGTAGTCAATTTGATCACAATTGCCAGAGCTAAACTGCCCAACATAAGGAGATTGATAAGCAAGTGACAAAACAATAAGAGCAAAATTATACATCCGTAGATACTTGAAAATCTTATTTTTCTTCTTCAGTATTTCAAGCCTCATTCTGAAGAAAACAAGAGCAAATCCAAGATAACCAAGGTGCAGAACATCATACTCCAGAGTACCAGTAATAGCAATTAATGCCAAAACTATGTCTAATAGATGGCAATAAGCATAAAGCCGTACATAATCAAGAAATGTCCAGAAGCTTTTCGTTTCCAATGAGAGGTCCCTCCAAACTAAAGCATTTTTCCATTGGGACCTCATCTGGCGATATGTATCCGAATCCGAGAAACCAGAGAAGCGATCAGAGCGTAGCTTAAAGGAGGAAAAAATGAACACAACGTAGTAGCTAACCAGCATTCGAGGATCATCAGCTATTAGCCCTGTATCATACAAATGTACAAATAGTTTGTAAATGTTCTGATTTTAGCTGAACAATAATAAAACATTGAATTGCAGTAAGTTCCAGCTACAAAAGTAACAACGACATACCCAGCCAGCATTTTGAGCAATAATCAAAGAAAATCCTTGAATTTTTCCAGCATTCACGGCAACGGACTTCAATGTCATTGATACCATGTAACCAGGTCACTCCATCTTTCCAAAGAGCAAAATACTCAAGTACTAAGACGGAAGCAAAGAGAAAAACAAAAAGGGGCCACAGTTTCTGGATTAGATCTCTGTTCATAAGAATACATACAACGAGGCACATGATGTAAAAGATCGATACAACATTCAACAATGTAAAGCTTGCCAATAATAACACAATCATGTTAATTTCCAGACCTCGCAGTTTAAAAAGATTTTCTATCCAGAATTTCATGTAGCACTTAAATGTTGTCTTCTGAGTCTCAAATCTTTCTCTTTTCAGAGAAACAATCCTTTTCTTGTCCCACTTATGGCTTTCTTTTGACATTCCCCAAATCTTTGCAAATGAGTATCTTTTGTCCTCGTCCGAGCCCTTGGTCATATTCTGCACAGATTCTGATGTCTGATAAGTGTTGCCTGAGCTAAGTGGTGAACTTGAGCTGCTACCTATAAGACCTTGAACTTTCAAAAGTAACAAAGTAAACCTATTTGATGAATGATTTTCCTCGCTACCGCCCATAGGACTAGAAGATAGATCAGAAGAGATAAACAGTTGGCAAGGCTCTTCCCATTTACCCTCATGTACTAGAGATGTTGGCATCAAATCCAACCAATGGAACACATTATATTGAATGGTGCAAGCCACAATCACCAAAACTTTTCCTCTAAGCCCATATTCGACACCCCAAAACCCAGAATCATAATGTTTCAAACCAAGAAACAGAGACAAGCCATGGAAGCATTGACCAGGACACATTTGGGCAGGTTTGCACAACATTTGAAATAGGTACTCAGATGCAGCAAGTAAACCAGTGTAGACAAGGTAGACCTTCGAAGGAATTCGAGAGACTTTTGGTAAAGTAGAAAACACAATGAGACCTAACAGATAAATAAGGCCAGACAAACTGATTGATGATAGGCCAGCGTAGAACACACTGATTGATAATATTTTCTCACTGTGCCAAATTAGCAACCTTCTTAGGAACCCGAGAAGACCAGATTCGGAAGCATCAGATACACCAAAGTTCTTGTCACTGTTCTGCCTTCTTTCGTAGCTGTAAAGTTGCATCACTATTAGAACAGCCAATGATTGCCAAACATTTTCCAACAAAGAGGCTTCAGGATCAAATCCCAGGTCAGGATATAGTTTAACCAACTTTGAGACCGACTTTGCAAAGAGTGGAGAAATACTCAGGCTGTAGGTGAAGATAAAGACCACAGCAGCATATACTTTTAGTGGAAACCAAAGTCGCCTCTTTGTCTTTTCCACAAGCTGCCTTCCAATTATCCAAAGTAGAAGGAAGAAAAGGTAACCAAATGATATATAATTGGGAGTCACCAAGTAGAGAGTCAAAAGAATTGTAAGGAAAGCCACATAAGTTCCATATGAGCGATACACAGAAAGAAACTTCTGACCGATTTTACTGAGATATGATGCAATTTTTTTGTCTGTAAAACAACAAAAAAATGGAAAATGGCATGTCATAAAAACATAAATTCAATTAATAATCCATATTATGCAATACAGTGCACAAAAAACAGAGTTATCAAAGTAGCCAAGTTCCGGATTTTTCTAATAAACAAACAAATATTAATTTCTACTGTATTCTTACAAAGTTTACACACTATGAAACAGTTGCATAAAATACCATGGAAGCGAAGCACTCCTACTTTGGCTCTATCCTGCCCTGCTTTCAGCGGAAAACATTAGCCCTACCACTAGGACTTATTTGTTAAATGGTCAGCACAAGCAAAGAGCTCTTGCCCACCAGGTTAGGCATTAACTGAAGAGGATGGCATTTGTGAAATTTTAATCATAGCCTCCTAGGTGGACTAAACTTGCCATAGTTCATGTTCTAATTTATTTAACAAAATGTCTTGCCAAAAAAATAATTAATACAAATGTACATGATAGCAGGGATATTTATACCATGTGAATTGTGGCGGGCTTGACCATTTCGCGAATTTTGTGAGCTATAAACTGACAGGAGAACTGACTTGTTCAAACCAGCCTTTAGTATACTGAATCCAACAGGTGGACAAGGTGTATGACGAAGAACCGCAGAGAGTGCAAAAAGCATTTTAAAACCATGACTATGCACAGCACAGAAGCAAACTATTGAGCCAATTTCCACGAAGTCCTTTGTTTTAGCATTATTTGAGAGACCTGCAAGATGTATCAGAGAGCAGAATATCTTCAAGGTAGTATAAAAGGGGGTTGGTGTTTTAATTTTCACTTCAAAATAATATCACATGATTACAACAGGAGAAATAACAAATCAGTCAAACAAAACAGCAGAAAGTTGACTAAGCAAAGAATAAAATGGTTATCCACACAAAAATAAGACTATAGAAGAATTTATTCACTGGCATGTATAAAATGATAACTCCCACTTAAAAGAAAGAATAGGAACTTGTGATTTTAACCATCCAATTGTGTGACGTAGAATTTGCAACCATTTGATTATGATGACATAGAATTTGCAACCATGTTATTATGGGAAGATGACATGGTTGTCACGGCGAAGTCGGCGACCACGGCGAGCGAGGAGCGCCTGGACGCCTAGGCGACGCCACGGCGACGCCAAGGCGAGCGCCCGATCCTGTTGCGTATATGGTCACAGAGTCACAATACCACATCCAACCGTCTCTCGCTCTCTCCTGTATCTTTAAAGTGGTCCCGTGACTCCCGTCGCGACTCACTCGTTCCCGTGACTCCCGTCTCGACTCGACTCCTCCCGTCTCTCCCGAGTCCCGACTTCCTCTCTCTCCCATGACGACGCCTCTCCCCGCCGCCGCTTCCCCCGTCCGTCGTATCCTCTCTCCGCCGCCGCCTCCCCCGCCCGCCGCATCCTCTCCCCGGCGCCTTCTCCCCTCGCCTCCCCCCACCGCCTCCAGCTCCCCTCGCCGGATCTCCTAACCCTAGCCGCCGCCAGCCAGTCCGTCGCCTCCCCCGTCCGCCGCATCCTCCCCTCCCCGCGCCCGAGCTCTCCCCGCCACCTCCCCTCCCCGCTCCCGAGCTCTCCCCGCCGCCTCCCCTCCCCGCGCCCGAGCTCTCCCCGCCGCCTCCCCACCCCGCGCCGCTGGAGATCGACGCCGGCGGCGGAAGCAGGCTGGAGATCGACGCCGGCGGCGGGAGCAGGCCAAAATCGGCATCAACAGCAGGACAAGGCGAGGCGACCAGCCTCGGCGTCCGCCTCCGGCCGCCGGGATGACTTGGCGTCGCCTAGGCGACGCCGTGACAACCATGGAAGATGACATAGAATTTGCAACCATGTTATTATGGGAAGATAACAACTACAGCATCTCAATTGAGGTTCAACTAATGTGATACATACTCGTGCTGATTGGATACTCTAGATTGTGAGTTCGCATTCTGCTATTTAAGGCAGTTCCTGCCAGACACACCCTTAATGGCACAGTATGACATATATAACTGCAATGGTACAAGTGCATACAGAAATTCTAAGCCAATAGTGAAGTAATTCAAATAATCTGCAGTCAAAGCCATTGTGGCAGAATATCAAATTGGTATAATCAATCGACCTGCACATCCTTAGGCAAATATCTGCACATGTACTGGTTCAGATCTTCAGGATGCAAATTCTTACTCCTGTGTGTGATTACCTAAACACTTACAAAGTTACAATTGTATTACTACTATTACATTACTTTGCTTATGTATGTGGTCATTGCATTCTTGCCATGTGATAATTGCATTTATAGTGATTGATTTGCCTCTACGAGGAACAAATCATTATACATACAAGTAGTGGGGTGCACTTGTATTAGGTGGGACTTCAATCCATGGTCATAGATCCTCCTTACTGCATATGCTTGCATACATCCCAAGTACTACAGCATATTTTGCAATATTGCATGCAATTTCAAATGATAATTACTGCTTCACGACATACAAGTGGTGGGATGCGCTTGTATGAGGTGATGATTAGACTCATAGTGACCAAACTACCTTACAGCATGGAGTTACATGCACCATGATTACGTCAACATGTGCATTTATGGCCGAGTATAATGTATCAGTTAATTGAACTAAGATGCCATTCTTTATATTTTATAACTTTCATGTGCATGCTACTCAATCCCAGTGTTCAAGAAGTCGGCTCTAGGCGGTGATTAATCGCTGTCTAGGCGCTAGTCGGTGGGTGCTCGCTGCGATTTCACAGTAGTCGGCAGCCTAGGCACCGAGGTGGTGCTGGGCGCTGAGCTGCCGGTCGATCTTGCCTCCCTTGTTGCCAAATCGATCGGCCACATGGAAGGGAGGAAGATGGGAAGGTGGCGGTAGAAGGGGAAGGGATGGAGGTGCCAGCGGTGCTGCCTGTGAAGTACAGGCAGCAACAGCTATTGAGAAACAGAGGCAGTGGTGGTTTTGTTGAGAAGCAGAGCCCTAGTAGAGGAAGGCTGGGGATTTGGCCAGCCCAGCCCATCTGGCACAGACTTCAGCACATAATAACTATAAACTCCTCTAGGGTTTCCACACTGCCTCTCCACTTGATCCACAAGGAGAGGGAGCTGCACCGCTGCACGTAGATGGAGCTGCGCCAAGCTGTGGTCGCATGCGGAGGGAGCATGGAGCTCGCCGCCAGCCGGCATCCACCTCACCCCCACCTCTGGCACCTTGAGAGGGAGCTCACCCTGACCTCCTCCACCACCACCACTGCCTCACGCCACAAGAGGTGCTGCCGCTGCTCCCCGCTCCCACCTTCCCCTCCCTTGTTTGTTAGTCGGCCGCCTAGGCGGCGCCTTGTTAGTCTAGGCACTAGGCGCAAGTCTATCGCCCAGCTAGCGCCTAGCGCCTTGGTGAACCATGCTCGATCCACATGTATGTTACTTGCTAAGAATTTGTTCCCATACTCATTTATTATTTTGCAAGTAATCAATAAATGGCATGTTGTAACTATCCCAGTATCCCTTGATCATGGGTTACAGGCAAACCTGCTGTATTTTCAATGAAGCAAAAACTAGATCTTTGATACTTTAAGACAATTTAATCAGTTATCATATTCCGAACAGCACTGGGTTGTCATCTATTTTACAAATAACAAACAAGGTTACCTTTACGGAGAACCAGAGAGGCAGAGACAACACAAGACAAAAGAGTGCGCACCTAACTGTGAGAGTACCTCCATTGTTAGTGAACCACTGCGCTCCAGAGCATTGGAGACTAGATCAAGCTGAAGAATGTACAGTATTGAAAAATGCACCTCACAGAATAACACTAAGATCTGCCGCAGTCTCTTGTTGATGGAATGATTCACCAGAAACACCAGGAAAATGCACACTGCAACAAAAGTAATGTTCATTAGCCATGGTTCAGCTCGAATAAATTAATAAGGGAAAACAATTATATGTAGATGCTATAAAATGATTTAACAAGATAAACAAAGCAACTACAAAGATAAATAACGTAAAGTAGAACGGTGCTTGTTGCAGGACTGACTTGGTCAACTGAACTGAGGAACTATTTAACAGAATAGGACAATGATGTGAAAGGACCTCTAAGAAAGGCTAAGAAACACTTCACAAAATAGGACTATTTTGCATACTCATGGATCATACAGTTTACAAGTTCCACGAAAGGACTAGGAGAAAACACAAAATAAACCTTAAGAGCATCCACCATGGAGAGGTTATTGCTGACATTAGTATGATTTACATACCAGTCACCAATCAAAACAGAATATGAGCTGTTCGTAGATGAATAATTCAAGTAGTGCATATAGAGTTTAATAAGATTATAAAATGAAATGCACAAATCAAATGAGTAAAATATCTTGTTTTCCCCTATTTTATAGGACAACATAATAACAACTACCATGAATTAAAAAAGATAACTGAGAGAAGGAATGTTTCACCATACTGTAAATAGCATGAATAAATCCAGGTTTCATCACAAGAAGAAACAGTAACATCAAAGTAATTGCGCGTGAAAGTTTGCGTAGACCCCACGCTAGCGTTGCTACAATCAAAACCATTGTATCTTCCTTCTCTGCAAAGAATAAGCCAACAGCACATTAGGACTTAAGTCAATGGCGTCATACAATCAAGAAATGTTTTGAAATATCAAACATAGGACACTAAAGCTGCAATGTGATCTATCAGAAATAACTCAAATAAGATCTAAAGAATCAAATTGTGACAAATATGATTGAGGCACTTATTATTATGGAATTTTTTTTTAATATTTTCTATGTGTCATGCACAAACTTTATGCAAAACCCATAGCCTTCCCAACCACAACTATGGTCATTACTCATTGCTGTGTGCTCCAATGACCTGGTACCCTCCACCACACAGCAGCCATGGACCACACAATCAGATCAAGTGGTCGCTCAAAACCTGACACACCTCCACTCAACACTTGTCGAAGACAAAACAGCAACTGCAGAAAAAAAAACCTTGCCTAGAACAGTTATACACTTAGACTGGGAAGTTTTATGACTTATTGACAACGTTGCCGGACAGTTGCCACTTAAGTTTCAAGGTTGGATTTAAAATTCCAAACAAACATCTCGGAGAATTCATCTCTGTAGTTTGGATCGTGGTAAGATTTGGGAAACTAAAAAAAAGGATTCAAGAACTTGCCTAAAACATGTATCTTATAACTTGTCAAATTACAAGTATAGGTACAACCATACAAGCATTAACAGTCCATTAACACCACAGAAAATTCCAAACATCATAGTCTGTTACCAAGGGGCAAACATCCAACTGCGCAGCAAGCACCATACATTATAAAAAAAAATTTAAAAGTTGCACACAGTTCCCAAAGCGACTGCAAGCACACCCTCTCTTCTTACATGTCTTCTAACACCAAGACTTTATCAATTTCCCCTCCTCACTTCCCAACAAGCCTGATAGGCTCCTTCCCTTCCCCAGCCATGGTGCTGTTGCGAGATAGCACAGCCATTCCGAGAAGTATCTGACACGCATCTGTCATGTGCATGTGGGCCAACTAATTTAGCGATTAGGATAATTAGTTTCCATTTTGACACTTCCTTTTGGTTAGTTGCTATCTTTTAGGTTCTAGCGCCACTACATGAGGCATTTTAATCATTTTCATCAAGCAAGAAACAATGAAGTAGAATTCTCCCCAAGCCTTGTCTTTTTCACTTGCACTCCCAAAGTCCCACCTCTTCAAGCCGCAGCCATTCAGCATTCCAGCCGCCTTCCTATAGTACTTACCCCGTAATGAGTTAATGAACTAAGGATCATTACAGCGTCAAAGTGTGTCTGACATGCATTGACATAGGAAATCTTTTCTGACAAGTGAGTCCGAGCACCACTGTCTGGCTCACCCGTAATGTGCTGGAACTGTTACCGGTGTACCAGCAAAACCAGGGCAGGTTTCAAAATTTCAAACCAAGGATATACATGAAGCTTCAAACCCAAAGTGTTGTTCAAGATTATGGCACTAAAATATCTAAAAACAGGTTGGCGACATGATTCAGTTCAGCATTGGATGGCATAGCAGGAATTCAAATATTTACCGAACGGAATGTAGGGTCAGTTAAAAGGGACTTGCGCTCACATCCAAGGCTAATTTACTCAATGGAATGCAGGGTCTGTTCTAAGGGACTTGAGCTATATGAGTTTCTAATCTACAAGCCCTTCAAACAGTCCAACTACACCCAATTATGCTTTGAAACCAAGAAAAAATGTAACATGGATACCATTGTTTTAATGGGTTTGAATAGAACTTCAAGCATCTCCTGTTCAAATTATTTTGTTGACTAGAATAGAATTATTCAATAACGAGGGGCTAAAGACTGAAGAAGTTCCAAAAAGAGACTGCAACTACACAAAAACAGAAGAAATGTACAGAATTTGATGTGGCAACTTCTTTCTGAGGGCTTGTTATTGATATTGTCATAATTAAATATGTCATACACATCCAATCATTTTTCAATTTATGACAGATTATCTAACAGAGAATTATTTTACTGAATTTACAGCCTGGACAAGCCATGAAAACGTAAATTGAAAATGCTTATTATTGACAATGTGATGCACTTACCATCAATGAGGTGATCATCACTCGATGATGGTCCCTCCTCAGAAGTCAGGTAAAGAAAAACGGAATTGTTTACTAGATTACACAGTGCAACAAAGACTCCAAGGCAGAATTGTGCAAGTAGAAATAATCCAGGAATAGAATAGTGCCAGAGCCCAATAGTTTCCCAAATCATCATATCCTGAAATATTGATCTAATAAAATTTTATGAACTTTGATAGGCTATTGATCAATGATAGCCATAATAATTTCCAGTGGACTTGTATAGCTAAGTGGGATACCTTTTGAAATCTTTTGTTGAAGAATGTGAATGCCACATTGAAGACATATGTGCTGGCTGCCCATAGAAGAATGAACACTAGGAGCGACCCATTCAACCGATGCATTTGGAATAAGGAAGGAAAAGCATACAAAATGTACCCAACATATGCTAGAAGACCAAAAGCACAAATACTAGTGAAGTTGAAACTCCAAAAGGAAAGGGCAAGCAACAAAACCTGCAATAGTCATAAAAAAGATTAATCAGTCAGGAAATACTTAGATATTTTTTAGCCAGAAGAATATGACATTCTTTCTGTTTCTCTCAAAACACATGCATCAAAAAGTGAGCAAAAGTCATAATGCTTGAATTCAGAAACACAAGATAGAATATAACTGCAAAGCACCTCCATAACAGTATCCAAGAATACTATCATTTTGATATACTGCCCTTCATTCTATTTTGTCCCAAGTAGGGTTGAGCCTATCCATAAATCTTCCACGGCATACTACAACAAAACGAGCTTAAATTCCATGCAACTGGTATTTGAAAGGTTAGTCAGCCTTAACTTTATGCCTGATATTGCTTAACTGGTCCTGGCCTATGCTTTTTGTAGACATTTGAAGTCAATGATCAAGAATGGCATAGGAGGTTAGGGTTGCAACTTGGCATGAGACTGCTCAAGAATTACTATCTGCCGCAACGCCTGCATACATATTATCATTTGCTGATAGCCGCATGGAAGAATCATATGCTTTTGTCCTACGAGGTGAGAGGCAATGCTATTCTAAACATGCTGTAATGATATAATCCCTCCCGGAACAAGAAAAGTGCTGTTTTGGATATTAACACAGTATCTAAAATACTAAATGAAACATTCTCATGGGATGGCTAGTTTAGCTTGTGTGTTAGCTCTTAACTTCATTGAATATGACTATAATTGATACTAAACTAGAATTCCCAATTTGTTCTTATAATGTCTTCCTATCCTCATAGCATAAAGATAAGCGGCTGAAGTGTTTTTATTTTCTTCCTAGCTGTGTTTGCATCATCACTGCACGGGTCATCAAGACCATAAATGACCTGCACATCGGTGACTATAGATCATAGGTAGGAACAAGGAGAGATGGTATGCCCCACCAAGCATAAGAAGAATGTGAACTGCAAGGAATAAGCCTATAACAAACAAAAGGAGAAGAATACCGGGAAGCCATAAGTGAAGAAGTTAATGCTAAATGTTCTGAAAACAGATCCTCCCAGTAATACATTAGCATGCCTTCTGCCAGATCTGAAGTACAGAAAGTTATTTAGCAAGGAAATACAATATGAAGTGGTAAATCTAGATAAGTAGCAGTTACAAAGAAACACAGCAGAAGTTGTGCAGCTTGCTAAAAACATATTGAAAGCCCATTAGTACATTTTGCAAAGGGCATAATCATATTGACCACAAAAATGAAGGAAGCCTAATAAGAAGGCTCACTGCATCAAAGGGAAACTTGAGTGAATTATATTAAGAACTTGTCACTTGACAACATTATCAAATTACAAAGGCTGAAAGATTACTTTTGGTCTCTATTTCGCTCATGTGTTCACTTTGGTGCTACTTTCAAAACTGGGTCCGCACGGTGGTTTCGCTCAAAAGAGATTTTAGCGCATATACAAGCTGCTGATGTGGACACTTGTGACACAGCACATAAATAGTTAATTTCCCCTTAATATTATTACCACTTCTTGATTGCTATCATTTCATTTGGCACCAATTGCATACAGCAGTTTGCTATGCCCACCTATAAGGTAAGGCACTGAGAGCATGAATAAAAACAATTGGACCCTCTGGGTAGGAGAGGAAGAGTGAAGGGCACAAAAGCATGGAATTATCTGCGTTTATCAAAGGTCGAAATCAACTAGCACAAAAGAAGAAAATCCCAACCCAATCAACTAACAAGCAACCTACCTTCACCAAGGCGCTAGTCGGCGGCAGACCTGTGCCTAGCGCCTAGCCCACCGAGGCACCGCCTAGGCGGCCGACTAGCAAACAAGGGAGGGGAAGGTGGGGAGCGGGGAGCAGCTGCAGCAGCTCCGGCGGCATGAGGCAGCAGTGGTGGTGGAGGAGGTCAGGGCGAGCTCCCTTTCAACGTGCCAGAGGTGGGGGCAAGGTGGATGCCGGCCGGCGGCGAGCTCCATGCTCCCTCCGTGTGCGACCACAGCTCGGCGCAGCACCATCTGCGTACAGCGGTGCAGCTCCCACTCCTTGTGGACCGAGTGGAGGCAGAGTGGGAACCCTAGAGGAGTGTATAGTTAGTATGTGTTCAAGTCTGTGCCGGATGGGCTGGGCTGGCCCAATCCCAAGCCTTCCTCTACTAGGGCTCTGCTTCTCAACAGCCGCCTCAGCTTCTCAACAGAACCACCGGCACCTCTGCTTCTCAACAACTGTCGCTGCCTATACTTCACGGCCGGTGCCACCAGCACCTCCATCCCTTCTTCCCCTACTGCCACCTTCCCATCTTCCTCCTCCCTTCCATGTGGCTGATTGATTTGGCAATGGGAGAGGCGAGATCGACCAGCAGCTCAGCGCCCAGCGCCACCTCGGCGCCTAGGCTGCCAACTACCGCAAAATCACAGTGGGCACTGCCAACTAGCGCATAGACAGCGATTAACCGCCGCCTAGAGTCAACTTCTTGACCACTGGTATAGCCACATAACAAAGAGGAAAAAATACAAAAATAACACCACAAAGGAGCTCAACTACTATATAACATCACAATCGTTGTCATTATGGAAAATAATACTGCCAAAGGTAATATTGCGTCTTTTGCCTTCCCAGTGTAGGCATGATAGCGATTGGACAAAGCAATGGCAACAGTGGTTGGATGGGTGGCGGCGTTTGCTGCTAGCGGCAACAAGAGTCGATGAAGGAAGAAACAGGTGCCAGATTTGTTTTATTCTCGAAATTTTATAACAGAATACTCCACATCAGTGTCATTTTCCATAATAAACTGTGATTGCAATATCATTTAGTAATCAAGCTCCTTTGTGGTGTTATTTCTCTAATTTCACATAATTGTGCTGTTAGTGAGCTAATTTCCCTAATTACAAAATCCAGTTGTTTTACAAGTCAGGGAACAAAAAATAAAACTGGATAAGTTCAACTATTCAACAGAAAAAATAAATTATTTGCATACCGAGACTGGCGAACCAAAAATGCATTCCTAGAAGGCAGAAGATCCTCTGTTAAGCTATCATTTTCTAGAGACATAAGAGAATCCATTTCTTGTATGTCTCGTTTGGCTGATGACAACTATGATGAGAGAAAAAGAACAATTATTAGAAGGCAAAGATATTTTGACTGTTACTGATTCTTAATTGGGACTAACAAAATGTTACTCCGTGGTGCTATTTCAAATGAAGTATAATATATCATTATCACTGTTACTTCACTTTAGTTTGCTCATTTGATCCATATAGTCCATTATATCCATCCAAACAAACAAACAACACCGCCTTTACTTGAAACAACAAGAAAAGAATAAATGACTAAAGTCACAAAAAAATAAATGACTAAAGTCACATATAACAAGATACACACACGAGTGGTACCAAAGCATCACCCTCGCTACAGTCACATGGCACGTCAGCGGGCAGATGTACGACGCAAGGCACATGAGGGTCTGTGCATGGGCACATGGCATGGAATACAAGGCTGGCACTGGACACATGGCATCTACTAAGGACTAGTTCTAGGCATTTCCCATGCATGCAATATGCTGACAACGACGCATGTCAGGCCCTTAATGGGGGTGTGTCACATCTTGGCCTAAGTTGAGTAGGCCAGACCTCAGAGTAGCCCATGTGATCAGTTGTTTGTGAACTTATTCCAACATTTGTAGTTGTATTGACTTCGAGCAGCATATAAACCCAAATTAGCCAAGCATCACAACTCCAAGTTAACCCTTCAGCTAAGCGTGGATGAAAGCCCAGTACTCAGTAATTTATGTCAACAATTTAAGCAATTCATGTTTACAAGGCACTGCACTTCATCTCTAGTTAATTTAAACATGTTTAGGATAATAAAAACAAGATGCCATCTCCTTTCTTACTTTAAGCTCTGTCTCGTATGTAAATCACTAGTCATCTTACTTCAGAGTTACCTTATTATTTTATTTTCATTATGACTACTGGATGTGGATGTAGAAATGTAGAATAAATAAGTGGATGACAAGACAAATTATTGTAAATTGATCATACGCATTCTTCTGCATAAAGATCCAGCTGAATGAACTAATGGCAATAATGTCATTTGAGCAGAAAGACAATAATTTAACAAGTTGTACTGGAACATATCATTAATCCCAATATGTACAAGGCAGATATTTCATATTTGACAGCTTATCCAATAATTTACTACAACAATTCCATCCTCCGGAATTCTATATAAAAATCCTATCAAAAGCTAAAGCTTATAGCATGTGGGATTACTAAGCATAAAAACATCTTGTCGTAGGGATGGCCCCCACCTAAGCCCAGCAGGCCTGGTAGGAGATTATAAAGCCCAGAATAGGCCATGTGTAATGACATAACTGCCCCTAGAGGGGATAACCAGATGTAAGGGTATAGCTGTAAAAGCACTCCCCAATGTGTATGTATATATACGAGTAAGCCATGGGGAGGACCCAGGCCATTACACTTATCTTCATCACTCTCCACTACCATCTCTCTCTCTGTTTGGTCTGTAGCCACAACAGTTGGCGCCGTCCGTGGGGAGGACGAAGACAAGCCTGAAGACCGAAGAAAAAGATGGCACCAAAAAAAGCTTCCTCAGCGGCGGCGAAGGAAAAGAAGGCGGCCGGGCCGGAGCGTCGTATGGGTACCAGAGCTTCGGCATCGGCAGCGGCGGACGCGGGTGGCGAGGCAGGCGCGGTGGCCGGAGACGTCGACGTTCGCGCGGTGACGACCAACCCCGTCACCGGCACAGCGACGACCAACCCCGCCACCGGCGTTGCGAGGACGGACCCGGCGGTCGAAGACGTCGACACGGGTGCGGCGACAACCGACCCCGCCGACGCGACGACAGCCGACCTCGCCGCTCCCACTGCAACCCTCGCCGGCGGTGCGGACCGGGCGGTCCGAGGTAGCCACGACGGAGCGACCGGCAGCTCGGGACCCCGCGATGCGGTCGTCCCCGCGCCGACCCGCCCGTCGGAAGCACCGGCGACCCCGCCCGCACCGGGGATGGAAAGCGCCCTGCTGGTGGCTCTCAACGCGTTCCAGCGGGAGCTGGGGGACCTTCGCGGAGCCGTCAGAGATATACAAGAGGCTCGGAGTCAGCCGGCTGCGCCAGCAATCGCGTCCGAGCCCGCGCCGGAAAGGGCGGACAGTCACGAAGCCCCCACGTCCAGCCGCGTGCCGCTGCGACGCGTGGATCCGGAGTCCCCGCTCTCGGCGGGGCTGCAGCAGGCGGCATGGCCCGAAGACTTCAAGTTCCCTAGCGCCATCGACTCGTATAAAGGCGACACGGACCCCCGTGAGTTCGTGCGCGTATACGAAACCGCGATCGAAGCCGCGGGCGGAGATGACACCACGAAGGCAAAAGGACTCCCCCTCGCGCTACAAGGAGTGGCGCTCTCTTGGTTTTTTACCATAGAGCCGGGCTCCATCTACGCGTGGGAGCAGCTCCGCGTCCGCCTCCACAACAACTTCCAAGGAAACTACGTCGACCGGGTCGATGCAGACCAGCTCTTTGCCGTGAAGCAAAAACCCTCGGAGAAGCTCCGGGACTACTTCAAACGCTTCGCCAAGATTCGATGTCAAGTGAAGGACGTCAACGAGACCACCATCGTCAATGCAGCCATACAGGGCCTTCGTCCGGGCCCGATGGCTGAGTACAATGCGCGGAAGCCGATCAAGACGGTGGCGAAGCTCTTCGACAAGATGGAAGAATATGCCAGGGCGGAGGAAGACGCGCGGCGAAGGCAAGGTGACGACTCCGACACTAACCAGGCCGGAACCTCGGCAAAAACCGAAGATCCGTCGAAGGGCGGCTCTTCGAAGGGAAAGCGTAAGCAGGAGTCGTCCAGGGACGCGCCCGACCGCAGGGACAACTCGCATAGGGAGTCGTCGGATCAGCCCAAGCGCGGCCAGCAAAGGTCGAGGCGAAACCGGTACGTCCTCGACATCGAAGGCGGGTCCGACGAGGGTGCTCCAGCGGGCCGAGGCGGCCGGGGGCGCCGTGGCCGGGGCCGCGACGATAAGGGTCGTGGAGACTACGACGACCAGCATCAGGGACTGTGGTGCTTAGTCCACGGCCGCGGCAATCACGATACCCGTAACTGCACCTCCATCGCGGCGCTCCGCGACAGCGTCGCTAGGGACAGGAACCCAGAGGCGCGCCCGCCTGCGGTGGCCCACGTCCAATTCCCATACGAGGCCCCCATGCAGGTACAGGCGCAGGGGATGTAGGTACAGGCGCAGGGAATGCAACCCCAGGAAGGCACCTTGCGGATCCAAGCTCACGTACAGCAGCCTCGGGAGGGCCTCCTGTCGTTGCAGGCCCCGGACGCAACCTACCGCAGGGTCATTAATGTCATATCCGGCGGCTCTGCGCTGGAATTCGCCTCGGCGCGGCAGCAGAAGGCCTACGCGCGAAGACTACATCACGTGGCGGCGTACCCAGCGCAAGCACCGCCGGAATGGGCGCGGCACGAGGTTACATTCACACCTAATGACGCCCAAGGTGTGGACTTCCCTCATCAGGACCCCCTGGTCATCCGGGTCACCATCGCGGGATGCGACGTGGGGCGCGCCTTGGTGGACGGAAGTAGTTCCGCGAACGTATTGTTTGCGGCGGCCTTCGACCAGATGGGGATCCCTCGAAGCCGCCTGGGGCCCTCGGGAATCCCACTGCAGGGCTTCGGGGGACAGCCCCTGCGGGCGCTGGGCCAGATCGGCCTTCAAGTCTCCTTCGGCCGAGATGACAATGTGCGGACCGAAGATGCCACCTTCGACGTGGTCGACCTCCCGTATCCCTACAATGCCATACTGGGGCGCCCAATCCTCAACTCCTTCGGCGCGGTACCACATCACGGCTATCTGTGCATGAAGATCCCGGGTCCCCGGACCGTCATCACCGTCCGAGGCGACCAGGATATGGCTCGGCGCATCGAGCCAGGCACCAGACGCCCGCGTCGCGAAGCCCAGCGCCGCTCTTAGAGCCGGCGCCACAGCGCGGAGGTCCGTGGGGTCGTCCATAGGCGCCTGCGCGGGCCCTGCAGATGTCTAGCGACTAGAGGCTGCGGCAGCACCAAGGGCAAACGGTCAGTATATTCACCCTTTGTAGTCGCTCACCCGCGCAAACGGGGATATAATGAAGATCGCCGTTTGCCGTTAATTTTTCTTCGTCACATGCAAGCACGCGGTGAGGGCGCGCGCCCCCGCAGTATAAATCAAAGACGCACGTTCGCGTGTGCACTCGCCGTCGCTAGGGAGGGCGGGACTGAGTATAAACCAAAGACGCACGTTCGCGTGTGCACTCGCCGTCGCCAGGGAGGGCGGGACTGAGTATAAACCAAAGACGCACGTTCGCGTGTGCACTCGCCGTCGCCAGGGAGGGCGGGACTGAGTATAAACCAAAGACGCACGTTAGCGTGTGCACTCGCCGTCGCCAAGGTGACGGGACTGAGTATAAACAAAATACGCACCGGGGGGACGCCCTCGCGCGCGCAAGTCTCCGGACTATAAAGAAGACGTAGCGTCGAGCCTAGCTCCGCACGCAATAGTACACGGACTCTAAATAAGACGTAGCGTCGAGCCAAGCTCCGCACGCACAAGTCTCCGGACTATAAAAAAGACGTAGCGTCGAGCCTAGCTCCGCACGCAATAGTCCACGGACTCTAAATAAGACGTAGCGTCGCGCCTAGCTCCGCACGCGCGAGTCTCCGGACTATAAAGAAGACGTAGCGTCGAGCCTAGCTCCGCACGCAATAGTCCACGGACTCTAAATAAGACGTAGCGTCGCGCCTAGCTCCGCACGCGCGAGTCTCCGGACTATAAAGAAGACGTAGCGTCGAGCCTAGCTCCGCACGCAATAGTCCACGGACTCTAAATAAGACGTAGCGTCGAGCCTAGCTCCGCACGCGCGAGTCTCCGGACTATAAAGAAGACGTAGCGTCGAGCCTAGCTCCGCACGCAATAGTCTATGGACTCTAAATAAGACGTAGCGTCGAGCCTAGCTCCGCACGCGCGAGTCTCCGGACTATAAAGAAGACGTAGCGTCGAGCCTAGCTCCGCACGCAATAGTCCACGGACTCTAAATAAGACGTAGCGTCGAGCCTAGCTCCGCACGCGCGAGTCTCCGGACTATAAAGAAGACGTAGCGTCGAGGTTCGCCTCCGCACGCAATAGTCCACGGACTCTAAATAAGACGTAGCGTCGAGCCTAGCTCCGCACGCGCGGGTCTCCGGACTATAAAGAAGACGTAGCGTCGAGGTTCGCCTCCGCACGCAATAGTCCACGGACGTCTAAATAAGACGTAGCGTCGAGCCCAGCTCCGCACGCACAAGTCTCCGGACTATAAAGAAGACGTAGCATCGAGCCTAGCTCCGCACGCAATAGTCCACGGACTCTAAATAAGACGTAGCGTCGAGCCTAGCTCCGCACGCGCGAGTCTTCGGACTCTAAATAAGACGTAGCGTCGAGCCTAGCTCCGCACGCGCGAGTCTCCGGACTATAAAGAAGACGTAGCGTCGAGGTTCGCCTCCGCACGCAATAGTCCACGGACTCTAAATAAGACGTAGGGTCGAGCCTAGCTCCGCACGCGCGAGTCTCCGGACTATAAAGAAGACGTAGCGTTGAGCCTCGCTCCGCACGCGCCAGTCCACGGACTTTAAATAAGACGTAGCGTCGAGCCTTGCTCCGCACGCGAGAGTCTGCAGACTATAAATAAGACGTAGCGTTGAGCCTAGCTCCGCACGCACCAGTCCACGGACTTTAAATAAGACGTAGCGTCGAGGCTAGCTCCGCACGCGAGAGTCTGCGGACTATAAATAAGACGTAGCGTTGAGCCTAGCTCCGCACGCACCAGTCCACGGACTTTAAATACAACGTAGCGTCGAGCCTAGCTCCGCACGTGAGAGTCTGCGGACTTTAAATAAGACGTGGCGTCGAGCCTTGCTCCGCACGCGCGAGTCTCCAGACTATATAGGAAGTCGCAGCGTCGAGGTCCGCCTCCGCACGCACTAGTCTACGGACTCTAAATAAGACGTAGCGTCGAGACCTGCCTCCGCACGCGCGAGTCTCCGGACTATAAAGCAAGGCAAACCGCGGAGGTCTGCCTCCGCATGCGTCAGTCTGCGGACTGTCCGTTCTACGGAACCCTGGCGCAGCTACGTCGCCAACGGCGGCATCAGCACACAGCACACAACTTAAAATGCCAGGAGGTCTGCTTACCGGAAGAGTCACATATACAAAGGTCCGCCAACATCCCGGCCGCTCTAAGCCGCTACCCCGCGGGTTCGTCCTTAACACGCGCCAAAGTCGGGGCCTCGCTCGAGGAAGGCCGGCTCGCCCAAAAGTCGAGCGAATCTTCGGCCCTTCGCCAGCGTCGAAGGCGTCTTCGGGTTGAAAGGTCGGCCGCCCGAAGCCGGCCCCAGCAAGGAAGCTGCCCGGGATATAGGTGAAAATCAGCATGCATGCAGAAAGTGCGCGCTTTATTAGCAAAAACAAGGGACAGTACAACGCACGCCTACACCTAGGCGCCGCGGCATCAGACCTGCGGGTTCCCGGCGCCTTCGGAGGGCCCAGCGCCGCCATCATCGCGTCGAGGGACCCCGTCCAGAAATTGGCCGAGGCTCCCCGTCCCGTAGAGCGACTTCCGGAGCTCGATCCGTACAGCTTCCGCCCCGACGGGATCCCAGATCCGGTCGCAGAAGGGCCCAAGGGCACGGCGAGCGGAGCGGACGGCGCCGGACATTACTCCGGCCCCGCCAGGCATCTCCAGCTGGGGGTCATTCAGCCAGGCGACATGCGTACAGCCGCGGTGCTGGAGGAGCGCGCACACCAAGCAGGCCGAAGTGTACGCGCAGTGGGTGCCGAAGGACGTCGCCGCGTCGCGCGCGACGTTGGCGGCATCCCCGATCCAGCGGAGCGCCCGAGACAGCTCCTCCGGACCGAAGGCGCGTCCCGGCACCTCCGCCACCAGCCCTTGAAGATGGCTCTCCAGCGCTTGCATGGCGTCCCAGGCAACCACCGAGGCGTCGCCCAGCGTCCGGTTGCGCTCCGCTAAAGCCAAGGCAAGTTCGCCTTTCTCCTTCTCTAGCGCGCCGACCTGCTCCAGGAGCCCGTCCCGCTCCGCCGCGAACTTTTGATCAGCAGTTGCTGCGGCTGATTCCTGCGCCGATGCAACAAGCCCCTCGGCGTGCGCCCTCGCTTCGGCGCATTCCGCTTCCAGCTGGCGGATGCGGGCGTCCTGGGCAGAGCGGGCGCCAGAGGCTTCGCGCAGCTCCCCCTCGGCAGCCCGCAGCCTATCCTCGAGCGCTTTTTGGCTACGAGCATAGGCCGCTTGCAGGGCCTGCCCCAGCACGAGTGTCTGTAGAAGGGAAAAGACTTAGCAAACCCAGCTAAACTCGGGCGTGGTCGCATGAGTACCTACCCTCACCCCAGACACCTCGAACGCGTCCTCGAGGCGCCCCGCACCGTAGGCCTGCAGCACTTGCGGGTCGACGCTCGTGGCCGCGTCATTCACAATCCCGCGCCACGCCCTCAGCGTCTCCGGAGGCGGCACGAAGTCCGCAGGACTCACTGCTCCGAGGCCCCGTGTTCCGTCGGATGCTCCCCCTCCGGAATGAGCAACGCTGTGTATAAGCATACGGGTGACCACTCCAAGGCGTAAAAGCATACACCAGAGTAAGCTCGGCCACCTTACCTTCGGTAGCCGAAGGAATGGTTCCGCCGCGGGCGGAAGCCTCCGCGTTCGGGGAGGCCGGCGGCTGCTTCCGCGCGGTGGACGGCGTCGTCAGGGGGGCAGAAGGTGCATGTGTCGCAGGGCCTCCGGCGCTTGCGCTGGCGTCCCACAGGCTTCTGATGCCCGTGGCCACGACAAATCCCCGCGGTATCCGGTGGAGCTCCGGCCGCACGCACGGCCGTTTAGCCGAGGCAGCCAGCAGCGGCACTGCCCGCGCAGCCGCGGTTAGCGAAGCCCCCGTCGCTGCCACGCCCGGGGGCGAAAGTTCCATGGTGGCGGAAGCCGCGGGGGGCACCTCGGTTTCTGTTGCCGTAGGTAAAGGCAGCACAGCTTCGTGCGCCCCCGCGGGAGGCGCCACCGGCACCACAGCGGCTATGGCCGAAAGCTCCACCTCGGCATCGCTGGTCTGCATGGGTTCCGCCTCCGTGACTTCGGCAGGCGGTGAGGCTTCCCCCCTTCGGCCGCTCGCGGCAAACCCGCCGTCCGGGGCGCTCGCCGAAGATACCTCGCCTTCGACATCTGCGCCGCCCAAACCGGAGTCGGCATACCTCGCCGAGTCCGACTCCGCGTCCGTCGTGCCCTCGGAAACACTAGCGGCAGGCGCCCCGCCGCACCCCCTCTTCCGAGACGAGGCCTTCTTCTTCTTCTTCTCCTTCGCTGCACCGTCGTCCGGAGCGACACGGTCCGGCGCGGCAAGGCCCAGAGCCTCGCACACGCGGTTGATCCGCCCCAGACCCGCCTCGGCAACAGCCGCCGCACGCTGCTTATGCTCCCTGCCGGTGTACGGCCCCAGGAACACGCGCGCGGCTTGCTCCGCCTCCTCTAAGGGAATCTCTGAAACAAAGGAGAAGACCATCAGCATACAACGCATTCTGCGTTGGCAAAGGACATACACGAGCGAGGCTTACGAAGATCGCCGGGCGCCGGCAGCAAGCAGACCGAGGGCAAGACATTGTCGTCTCGACGCCTCTCGGCGGCGAGACACCAGTCGCAGGCAAGCGGTGCCACGCCGTACATCACGAACTCTTCGGCGAGGTCGCGCATGTTGAAGCGGGCGGCCAAGCCTACGAGCCGTCGGACCCTCTGCTTGTCCTCATCGTCGAGCGTTCGGCCGGGCGAGGGCTTGAACGCGATGGGTCGGCCTGTGCACTCAAGGCCGCTCCCGCTCTCCACGCAGTGGTAGAACCACCGCTTCATCCAGTAAGACTCCCACTTCCCGCGAGTTGAGTTCGCGGGGAAGAGCCTCTTGCACGATGGACGAAGGATAAAGGTGACGCTGCCGAAGCTCGACACCGTCCCGTTCTTCCGGTCCTTGGGCTGGTGCCGTGCCTCGTGCAGGTAGGCAAACAGCGAGGCGCTGGGCCAACACGCTCCCGAGCGCAAGGCCCAGCTGTACACCGCGAGCCGGGCCACGGCGTTCGGAGTCAGTTGCGCCAGCTCCAGCCCGAAGGTCCGCAGCACGTCGCCCACAACAGCCGTCGCTGGGATGCGGAGCCCCGCGTCAAAAAAGGCGACGAACACGACCGCCTCCAATCTCTCGGGATGCGGTTCCGTCTCGTCGGCGGCAGGCAGTCGTACATCCTGGCGCTCGGACAACTTCCCCGCGCGCAGAAGCCCCTGGATCGTCTTCTCAGTCACGAGCGAGGGGCCCAGCTCGCCGGAGAACGTGCCTCCCTCCACCGCCAGCCGCTCCTTGTCAGCCGCCGCCGGGTCGCGCTCTTCGAGCACGTATTTCACCTTTAGCTGCACGGGTCGCCGGCGAACGTCAGAGCCACCAACCATCTGGCCGTGCTTGCCACTGGAAGCCATCGCTTTCCACGGAAAGGTTGCAGCGGTGAGCGTAGCGCGAAGGTGTGGAAGGCGGAGCAGACAGGAAAAAAGGGCGTAAAGGTGCGGGGACGCTGTTACGGGGGGGCTATTTCAAGCCACCTCGCCCATGCCGCCGCTACCGAAGCGTCGCACCAGCCCGTGTGCCGGATGCAACCGCAGCGGGGTAAAGGCCCGCCCCGCACGATTCCCCGTAATTAAAAGCGAAGGGTCGCGACGGCCCGTGTACGAGACGCAACCGCAGTCGTACAAGTGCCCACCGCTGGGAGGTCGCGACTCACAGGCGCCAAGGGCCGTCACAACAGCTCCGACACGCGCCATCCACTGACCGCCCCGTGTCCCCCTTGCCTAGGGAAGAGGCGAGCGGCTGCAAACACGCAACCGTCCACATCCTACCACCCACCAGTCATAGGCCGCCGCGTGCCCCGGACGCGCCAGGTCGCAGAGTACGGAAACCTAACCCTGGCAGATCAGGGGGCAGCGCGATTCCCGGAGTCTTTATAGCGCAAGACCGCATCACAAGGCCCCAAGTCACCGCCCAGCGGCGGGGTTCGCGGGGCGTAGGCGCCAGCTTCGCTGCCACCCGTTCGAAGGGTAGGGGACGGAGCGCGCGCGCCTACTTCAACTTAGGCGCCAGCTTCGCCGCCACCCGTTCGAAGAGTAGGGGACGGAGCGCGCGCGCCTACTTCGACTAGGCGCCAGCTTCGCCGCCACCCGTTCGAAGGGTAGGGGACGGAGCGCGCGAGTCCACTTCAGGAGTCTTGTCCTGCGAAATCTACCTCGTTTTCCTTAACAGGCCACCTACAGTGCATCAACGTACAAGGTAATGCCGTCGGGCTCCCTCAGGAACACCGACTGTAGGTAGGCCTGTTAAGAAAAACAGGGCAGACCTCGCTGTCGTCTACGGAAGTGCGGTGCGGGGGTCAGGAAGCGCGGCTGGTTGTCGATAATCGGCGCTGATCAAGCTCCCAGGAAAAATAGGCCTCCTTCTGTGCATCAACATTCCCAAGCCGCTCAGCGTCACCCAGGAATGTTGATGCACGGCAGGGGCCCATTTTAGGGGAACAGCTTCTATCACAATATACGCAGGAGCAACGCCTCACCAGCGCCATATATATACCCCAATCAGCAGGGGAACCAACCGGCGGAAGTCCAACCACCGGAAGTCCGCCACCATATTAATGGTCACGACGCCTCAACGCCCGCACCACGCCATGCACGCTGCACCATGTGGACGCCCGGAAGTCCGAGCGTCGCAGCAGCGCGCACGTCTGCTTCGGCTACAGCGCAGCTCCGGAAGTTTGGAAACGTTCACAGGCCGCGGGGACGGAGGGGGCCAAAAGACCCGGCAACATGGCTTCGGCCTTGTGAAGCCCTTTACCATGAGAGGCTCCTGTCGTAGGGATGGCCCCCACCTAAGCCCAGCAGGCCTGGTAGGAGATTATAAAGCCCAGAATAGGCCATGTGTAATGACATAACTGCCCCTAGAGGGGATAACCAGATGTAAGGGTATAGCTGTAAAAGCACTCCCCAATGTGTATGTATATATACGAGTAAGCCATGGGGAGGACCCAGGCCATTACACTTATCTTCATCACTCTCCACTACCATCTCTCTCTCTGTTTGGTCTGTAGCCACAACACATCTAGAATGAGCAAATATGGACAAAGATGACAGGCATCACTCCCAACAATATATCACACAATTTTTTACCATATGAATGCCAAATATCATTGGTATGTGTGCTCAAGAATTTATATTTGAGATGCTTAGCTGCTTACCATGAAGTAATACACCAGAAGAGAAATACCAGAAGACAGCTCAGGCCATTCTGATTTTGAGGAAACTTTGAATAGGCCGATAAAGTCAGCAAATGCTAGCACAACATAGGGAAACTTCACAGGTAATTGGTAGATATAAAGCAGAAGAATGCTGAACACCGAATATACCTCAAGTAACCTCCACCATCTTCAGAACACATTGCAAACACAAATTAATAAATATCACCAAACTTACATTGCTAATATTAAACCAATTGTTCACAACAAAGAAGGGAAGGTAAAAAGGAGCTTACCGGAAAAGACCAAGAAAGTTGCTTGTTAAGGACCAATCCACAAGGCCAATGCAGCTAAATACAAAGAATGGTAAAGAAATCCAAGAAGGATGACTAATACTAACAACTAACTGGACAGCAGGCAACAACAAACAGCATGCAACCCGCAAATGGTAACCTGCACTCAGCAAATGCATATTCATTAGATAGTACATAATAGTAAGTTCTAAACTAATATTTCTACAGTTCTTCAGTACAAACCTATGATAAACATCTTGCCTGTTTCGTTTCCAACAAGCACAGAGGTACTAGACATTGCAAGAGGAAGAACAAATTTAATTCATAAATCAGCTAACATCATTTCCCATTGGTCAAAAGTTAAAACTACATCCATGAGAATACAACTATGATTTCCCACTTCCCGGTGGTATGAACTAATGTATTACACAAGACAGTTCGAAATCTGCTGTTTCACATTCTAGGAATACAATAACTATTATTTTTTTAATCTAGTCCAAATTGATACACAGTGCACTGCATACTGACCTATTTGCTTAACCCCAAAGGAGAAGTTGAGCCAACATGAATCTTGATGAAGCCTGCTTCCAAAGACTTCAACCAAAGCAAGGACAGCAGCAGATAGCTGTACGACAAGAAAATAGATAACAGAAGGTGATTCCCAAGGCTGGCCCCTGCATCAAGCCATCAACTGCCATGATTAATTGCAATCCAATGTTGCCATCATATGAGGCATATACAAACAGAAGTACTCATAAATATGAGCACATACATGAACATGCACACAAACAAAAATCAACAAGAACAAAAGCAATTATGCATAAATTTAAATACCTTGCAAAACCAACCAGCTTTGCCCACCAAGAATGAGCCACAGTCCATCCCTTTCCCTCAATGCACCAGATTATATGAAATGTAACTTGTGCTAAAATGGCAAGTGCTGAGTAAATAATTGTACACCACAATAATAGGTACAGCCTCCAAGAGTGAAATCCTTTCAAATAAGGATAGAACATTAGTCATTTAAGATCTGTAGAAATAAATAATGTGTATGCAGATTGTAAATAATACAAATTAGAGAACAAATTTCGCATGTGAAAGTTGCACTAAGCATCTTGTAATTTAGTGGCACATAATAATTCTTTAAGCTTCTTCAAATTTTTCATAGTATTTTCATTTCAGTAAATAGGCCTCTAACATTACGAACAAGTTAGGACGTAAATGGTCTCACATAAGCTGCTTTTCTGGTGCATAAGCTAAGTTGCACCAAGCCACCAACACAGACACACAACATTTGTACCACATGGCATAGACACAGTAAGCAACATTCCAAAATTACTAACATGGCAAAACATATGTAAATATGTAAAAGAATGAAAAATGAAATATGTCTTCTACTTCCTTTAACATCTACACAAATGTTATCATGATTTACAACGTTTAGCTTTATATACCAAGCCCATAAGGTTCAACCAGGTGAATTTTTTATCCATATCATTCTTGTGCATTCCATAAATTTAGCATGCTATATACCCATGGTTGTTACGGCGTCGCCTAGGCGACGCCAAGTCATCCTGGCGGCTGGAGAGAGACACCAAGGCTCGTCGCCCAAGGCTGAGGAGCTAGGCGGCCACCTCCAAGCCGAATCCGGCCGCCTGTGGCTCTCCCCCACGTAGATATGGCCGCCGCCGACTTAGATTTGGAGCCGGCCGCCTCTTCCCGCACTACCGTTGCCTCATCCGGCAAGGAGGGAGCGAAGGCCGTCAACGGCGCGGATGAAGTCATAGAAGTGCGCGCGGCAGAGCTCCTCGATCTTGGCCTCACGGTCCCGCGCGACGGCGCGGAGCGAGGCCAGCAGCGGCTCCGGCCTCCCACATGCGAACGTGCGCAGCACAAACGGGCCAAGGTCCTCCCAAGCGGAGAGCTGCGCGAGCTCAGCGTCGGTAGGGCAGGACCCGGTCCCCGCCGCCGCCGACGCTGGAAGTAGAGGAGGCAGCGGAGGTGCGGAAAGCATAGGAGGTGGCAGAGGTGCAAAGGAAGCAGAGAAAGCAAATGCCAAAGCTCGGGCGGTGGTTAGGGTTAAATGGAGTGGAATTGTTTTGGTCTTTTTCTGATTTAGTCCTCGAAGTTTCAAAAAATTACGAATAGACCCATCTCTAATAGATATTTTCTGATTTGGACCCCCCCCCCCCCCCTTAATGATTTTCTTCTGATTTGGACCTCCTGAGCTCTGTTGCATGGTTATTTAGATAATTTGTGCTATTATGTTGCATGATTATTTATTTTTCGGTCATACAAGGTATTACTTGTATTTATTACTATCGTCTAACTGTCGCCATAACGGGCGTCTAGTCGACTAGACGTCCAGACGCTCCGGTCTCGCCGCAACTTGCTGGAGCGCCGTGACAACCTTGTATATACCAAAAACATATTGCCCAGAAAATTAAAAAAAATGGCTACAATTGATGTATTAAAATGTCAAGGCATATTGGGCAGAAAATGCATCCCTTCAGCACGGCATGTAGACAGCACAGCAACACAGCATTTCAAATTCATATAATCAAGATAGAACTGAACTGTGTTTCAGAGGAGTCAGGACCACGTGCTGGTGATACAGAATACAGAAGTGTTGGTGCAACCTACTGCATAAGACTCAAACTTTGATAGGTAGCCAGTTTAATCCATAAAACCGACACAAGGATTTTAAGCTAAGATCCTGCGGTCCTGCTTACCTGGGGAAAAACCACAATTTTGCATTGTAGTTTTAGTATGTTTATACCAAGCAAAGACAACTTAGCAATAAGAAATGATATTTAGTAAATAAGGCCACGAAATGATATTCAGTAAATAAAGCCACAAAGTAATATTCAGAAAACAAAGAAATAACGGACAAATGTAGAGATTATTAGTTACACCAAAGGGAGTTTAGTATGCACAGTACAAGGCATACTATAGTATGTACCAAGGAGGGGGTAATAGCTCCCCCCTAGATTTCCATGTCAAACAGGAAAAAAATGAATTTATCATTTTGAATACGGAAAATTATACTGTTTGCAAATCATCTATTATAGAAACACCAATATACGATAACAACAACAAAGCTTTTTGTCCCAAACAAGTTAGGGTGGGCTAGGAATGAAACCTCCTCAAAATTAAAGAAACGAGAGCCTTATAATAAAACCTACAGGACTAAAACCCTAAGCCTTGCGTTCTACCATCTGAACCAATAGCCTAAAGCAAACTAAAACCTAAAAGTCAATCAAAGAGAAATTAAATCCATACAAATTAAATAGCATTGCCAGACAAAGGTAAAGTCAGCAATCAAATATCAAATCATTAACAGCACATGAATAGAATTACTTGATTGAACCAGAGGTCACAGTTTCAAGGAATGGATTGAAACTTTTGTGTGGGAACTGCAGCTTAGTTCTTCAAACAGCATATGGACCAACCAAAGTGTAGTTTAGCTTTAATAGACAAATCCTATTGATAATACTGAAGAAATGCACAAAAACAGCATAGACATACCTCTCCTTGGAGAAACAAATCGAATAGCAAAGAAGATGATGATATTAACAAGAGAAATCAAGCTCCAGTCAAGTAAAGAAGCTGAAAAAAGGGTGCACGGTGAAGGGTTAGATCAACAGGAAACATATGAAAATGCTGGTCAAACTTTAGAGCTTTCAGAAAAACAGCTTGAATCAGCCTAAGGGCCAGCATGCCATTGTTTGTACTGTACTGTGTTTTGCTATGGCATCTATTTAGTTACAGGAATCTTTACCAATTCCAGTAAAATTTTGCTGTTATTATTCCAAAAGAAGAAGCTTTCAAGTTGTTATCTTATCCAAAAATATAAAAAAGCTTTGGAAAGCCACCGCAATACTAAACAAAACCTAAAGAGTGATTGACAGAAGCACCCCTCATTAACCAGCAATCCATAAGCAAACCTGCTGTCTCCAAACTAAATTATCATCAGCTAAATTTCTAACAACTAAGTCTTCAAAACCAAAAGTGTGGCATTAATTGACCGCAGAATATATAGTTCTTTTTTCCTTACAAACAGTAGGTGTTACATATAAGCATTGATAGGTAAAAGGACCCCAAGAAAAAGTGCTCATAGGTAGTTCTTCACAATCCTTTATCAGGATAGGTCGACGCTGGAGGACAAGTGCAATACTCCCTCCATTCCAAAATGCAGGTTGTAAGTTGTTGTGGTATCCACGCGGTAACATTTCAAACTTTGACCATTAATATATGTAAAGGAATTTTGGTCGGCCATATGAAAATAATATCCTTTGATTTGTCACGAAAAATACGTTCAGAATATTGTAATTTCTACTGACATACTTCCAAAAAAAATATGGTCACAGTCTTGCACTGAAGACTGAAAAGTCAAAAACAACCTACAGTCAGGGACAGAGGGAGTATACTACAAGGAGATGCTTAGTTGATGGACCAATTGCAACAGAATTTATGTTTCGCCCACCTCCTATTTAGATTTCCATATTTCAACATTCAGTCAATTTTTATTTTTATACGGTTGCATGGTACTACAGTCTACTTATTACTATATATGCTCCCAGGCATTCATCTTTTCCTTCTCAATGGTGAACTAAAATTTCTGTTCCTCTTCCCGATCGTTTTGAATCTAGTATGACACAAAACAATATCATTATCGAACTTCAGTCCTTCGAGAAGAGAAGTCAGGCATCCGCAACATGTAAAGAAAGAAAGCTACCAATCGGCCATACAGAGCAACTAGACCTACCAAAACCCTCTCGTCCGCATATACACACCACACATAACTAAGCAATGCAGCTCACTCTCGCAACGACCTCTTTGTTTCAATTTCTAGAGAGACCCTGCGGACTTATTCTTGCCGGCATCAGAACTCCCAAATTAGCTCCGCCATTGATTCCCCAGTCCCACGGAGTATGTAACAACAGACACAACTTTGCAATTAACAGCATATAGCTGAGTTCATCACGGTTAGGACCGTACCGCAACAGCCAATCAGCAGCCACCTTAGCATAGATCACACGGCACGACCTAAACCCTAGACACCCCCGAGCGCAACCCGAAAGGAACCGCGAATTGCCAGCTAGAAGCGTCGCGGGGCAGCACCGGGACGCCAATGGACATCCCAAAGGGTTCGGATCGGAGGGAGGAAGCGAGGCGCACCTGTCAGGAGCAGCAGCGGCAGCAGGCAGCGGCCGACGCACCCGCCCGCCTGCCGCGCCATCGCGAGACGGCGGCTCCTCTCCTCCTCTCGCTTCGCTTCGGCTAGCCCGCCGCCGCCGCCCCGGACGCGAGCCGAATCAGATCGAAACGAATTGAATAGCTCGTCTTCTGAGATTGGGGGACTAGGGCAGCGAGGAGGAGATCTAACTGGGTTGGGTGGGTTCTGTGTGTTGCTTCTCTCTTTTTCTTGATCTTTCTTCTTGCGTGCGCTTGGCGTTCTTGCCCACGATTCGATGGCTCCGTCGCGACCTGGAGGAGCCTCTCGTTACGTCTCGCTTTCCAAACGGGTTCTGGCCTGCAGAAGAGAAGCCCGAAACTATTTTCCATCGTGTTAGTTTTTTAAGGTGACTTTTTTGGTTTTTTCTTGGTGTTTCTTAACATTTTTTCTTTGTATTATCATATAATGTTTTTTATTTTTTTGCTCTTATTGAATTTTTTTAGCTAAAAGCTAATAATCGATAAAATATCATTTCAGCCAAAAGCCAAAAACCATCAGCTATGACCGAATTGAATGGGCCTGATTATAGGGACGGAGTTGTGGTACATCTACAATTAAAATTTTGTTGTTAATTACTAGCTAGGTGAGGTGTCATGTGTCATTATCCTTAGAATATGACACCGGGTTACGAATGACTATTCCCTAATCCCAACGAATTAGGGAATAATGAGCCTTATTAGAATTACGCAACAGAATTATAATTAGATATGTACTTTAATATAATAGTTAGCCATACAGGGCTATGGTCTTAAGTACAAATATTTCAATACAAAAGGAGACAAATAATTAAATACCCTATCTCTCGACGAATTGGCGCTACTGGCCGCCTACTCGTCTCAACTACTGTATAGGGTGTTCGTCTCATCCTGGTCCTCGATATGATCGCCCTCATCCCACATGGCATCCTCGATGCTCGAATATTCCAAGTCCCACCCGAGGTATTCCCCTGTTAGACTGTGATCTAACAAAAGGAAGTATAGCAAAGGTGAGTACTAATATACTCAACAAGCATTAATAGCAAGAAATAAATTGTACGACTCATCTCTTTCTCATTATCACAATTTCAAATTTATCTCTTTCCTGAAAACTAGTTTATCAAATTAAGTGTAGTTTTAAGTTTTTAATATTGAAAAAAATAAATACTACTAATCACTCGGTGAGAAGAAAGGTCCCTAGAGGTCTCTGTAGCCTCCAATCTAGGAGACAAGCATGAATTCATAATTTTATTTTGTACTATGCAGGCTTATGCCATTGTACTCATAGCTACTCTGAACTCTCTTGAAACTAGGTATCCTGCATTTTCTTAGAGGCAGCGCCAAGTCCAGAGTGAATGTTTTTCCTTGTTACGTTACTAAATCTCCACCCAGTAATCTTAGTTAGTGACCTAGGGCGGTTTCTCACCCTCACCCGGAACCCACCAACCTCAAATAGATGTTGGTTGGGCCAGTTATTCCTTCACCCAACACTCCATCAACGCTAATATATGCGCCTTGAATTCCCCACTTTCAGACTCTGTCATGTCTAAACTACAGAATGTTTCCCCGTTACGTTATTAAATCTCCATCCAGCTATCCTTAGTCGATGACCGAGGCGGTTCCTCACCCTCACCCAGAACCTACCGACCTCAAATAGATATTGGTTGGGCTGATTATCTCTTCACCCAATACTCCACCAGCGCTAATATATGCGCCTTGGATCCCCACTTTCGGACTCTTTATCAGTCCTAGGTTCCTCCACTAATTATACTACTTACCCACTATGGAGAGATAGTAATGTGGCAGGGTAGCGTTTTTCGCACATCAAAAACGGGAATATGGCTAACACTTGAGTACAACCTCCTTTCCAAGTGAAAGTTTGTTTGTTCTTATGTTATAACCATATGTAAAAGGCCCCACATTTTCCTCTCTTTCTTCACTGGAGCACCCTTTACCCTCCTAGTATTTATCTCATACAACTCAACTACTCCTCTCAGTTGGACTGCTCTTTTACTCTATTCTCATTCTTTCATCTTTTCATCCCATTTGATTTAAAAATATATTTTTGATGCACACAAATAATATACGCTACAGGAAATTAGTTTTTATCAAGTAAGATAACTAGATAAGTGATCAAACAATAAACTTACCTTCATAATAGTTGAAAACCTCGGTGTCAACCATGGCTAGATTAGTTGCTTTTGTCTATCCTGGTTTGCCTTCTGCATTATAGAGTAGACTTACGATTTAAAATACTTAATAACCAGACGTTTTTTTTAATTTTATACAATCAGTTTCCGCCATTCTGGTGGATATTACTGAGTTTTAATTAATTTTTATCGGTGAATGATTTAATTTTATCGTCGCTAATTAATTCCACACTTCCCCTGCTATTATTTTCTCTCACTCGATTGGTTTTACTAGCATGGTTATTTAATCTACACTTGCAACCGTTGGCTTGTCCACGCGCTGCGCAAATACTACCATACACTACTCACACAACACCACACACCCACACAATACCAACACCACACCCACACAAAACACAACACACACCACAAAACACAGAGCACCAAACACACACACATGCATAGCTTAGCCACACATGCACACAACCCATCCCCATTCAGCTCCTCCCCAAAGAGTCCCTCTCTCCTCCTCCCAAATGCGTCGTTGCCTCTCGCGTGTGCCATGGGCACGCTAGCTCAGGCTCGTCGCCGATCAGTGGCTCACCGCTGGCAGTCCCTCCGCCGATTCCCCATATGGCTATCCCATTTCCCTCCATTCCTGGCTTCTCTACGATTCAACCTCAGCCTCAGCCAAGGCGATGGCAAGGGCAGCTTCGGGCGCCTCGGCCACGGCCCGTCGGCTCACCACCGGTGGCGTCGCTGTCGTCTTCCCTTGGCCCCGTACCACCCCTGCCTCCGGCCGTCAAGCCTCGCAGCCGGCCCGCCTCGGACCGCCTCAGAGCTCCTCGACTCACGCCAGCATCTCCCTTGGCTTCCATCTGGCATCAGGGTTTCATTTTGGCCATCGCCGGCGCCTCCCCGGCTGCCACTCACCGGCAACGCCGTCAGCCGTGCGCTGCCCCGAGCTTCCTCTATTTTGATCCTAGCCGCCACTCAGCATTTCCCATTTGTGTGCCTTCGCTCTGCTAGCCCGAGGCCTCCGCCTAGTTGGCTAGCCGAGCACGCGTTAAACTCATAGGCCTCAGGTCTCCGGTTCGAATCCCGTCGGACGCACCTTTTTCTTCTCCTTTTTATTTTATTTCTTTAATCCATTTCAATTAAGAAAAATTAAGGAAAATTAGGAAATAATCCAGGGAAGCTAATAAATTTGATTAGGATATGAAATAAGATTATTTAAGATTAATATTGGATTAAATGTCATATATGAGTAACTTATGTAGTTCGAAACATTTAATTAGAATTTAATTTTTAATTAAAAGCATGGTGAGAAATTGAGTAAAAATCTTGTGTAGGTCCATGCTCTCATGAAATGATGATTTAATAAATGAAGATTGCCTAAAGAATAAATCATAAGTCCTTGCATATCAGTATAGATCATAGAACTGACCACTAAATGGTTTAAACCATAACTTTTATCTCTATGTCTTAGAAATTCAATTCACTAATAATTAAAACACCATAAAATACCACATCCTGAATTTACAAGAATTATGAACTCTAGGATTTATTTGATAAGGCAAAAATGTACACATTATGCATTATGTGTAGAACTCATGCCCTGACTCTTAAAAGTTAATACTGGTAAAATAATATTTGATATCCCGACTAAAATCTCACATATGTCTATAGGTCTAACCTAACTCATGGAACTTCCTTAATAAATATAAAAATAATAAAAGAAGTTATTAATAAAAAAATCGAGTCATCGTATTCTACCACTGGCTATGTCTAGCCATCCTCAAATCTCAAGCGGAATATTCATATGAATATTCCTATATCCCGAACCCTCCTTGACATCCGTCTTGGAGGATTTTCCTATTGTCATTTCCTCACTTCGCTCAAACTCTGTTTGACTCCGACAATACTCCACGCCCCATCGACCTTGCCTCGAATCCCCTGAATCACCCATTAACTCATAATAAAGCTAAATGGAATTTATTCAGATTTATTTGGACTTTTTGAGTTATTTGGATTTATTTGGATTCAGTTGTTTAGCATGTAATTAGAAATGGGAGTCCCGAAGAATCAATGGATCAAACGAGGTCAAGACCAAGGTGAAGATGAAGACCAGAAGCTCAAGCCCATCGAATGAGAAAGTTTTGAGTGAGCTCAAGACCACGGTAAACCGCGCGAGGCAAGTCAATACTTAGATCATGTTGAACCTACATTTTCTACAAATCAATTCTGTTTTAAATTATCAAACTGCATCATGTTATTTGAAACACTTGTATATCTGAGCCTTGTCACCTTAGCAAAAATTAGAATGGTAAAACTTTCGAAAATAAGCCCGTAATTATATGCCATTGCTTATAATTGTTTAGATGATTAGGGGCACGAAAATGCCCTAAGCATTACTCTCAATTATGAGAAACTGGTTTGGGAAGTCATGGTGAAAATGGCTGGTGTATTTTGATATGACTATTTTATGTTCCAAAAATCCCTAATTTTCTTAAATATCTGGGCGGATGGTTCGGAGGCTAGTGCAGAGGTGCACGAGAGTGTAGTTAGTGGTAGAACTGCCTAGATAACCCTAAGAACTGAATCTTGTCATAACCTCCTATGTAAGATAAGTACAACCACAAGTATATAAATTACAACTTGAATTAGTAGATTTACTAGACCCTGAAAGTCATCTCATCGGTGGAGGAGGTGAGGTAGTGCAAGTGGTTGTCTGTGTGGCGACTTGAATGGGACACTCGTTAAGGGTGAAGTTTACCGTGGCACGCTAGACAGTGTGGGTAGTCCAGCTGCTAGCCGCATAGGGGTAGAACGTCCCACTCAACTTATGGGACCCATCGTAAATGGGAGAAGCCCATTCTCCCATATGAGTGAGATGATAGAAGGGGCGAGGTATTTTGAGAAATTACTGTGATAGTCTACTCAACCGCATGACTAAGGAATCGTGTGGGGGCAACGAGCGAATCGTCTCTTGTGAGTAAAGTGTGCAAACTCTGCAGAGTCAAAACTATTCGAATAGCCGTGCCCACGGTCAAGGGCAAACATGGAAACTTAACCAGATATAGTTCTATTTCAAAAACTTTGTGGGTGAAATTGAAAAAGTGGTGGGCAGTTGAAAGCATCTAGGCCCTTAAAAATGGTTTTGGTAATTAATGAATTTATGTGAATATGGAACTAACGTGTTTAATGAGCATGCAAAGGTTAAGTCCATATATTGGTGACAAGATGCAAGCCAAAGGATAAATGTGAAGACCCAAAATGGCTCAAGGCAAAGGTACACTTAGAATAGGATCCCTTTTGTTTTTACCGGTCTTAAGGAGAAAAAGTGAAAGACCGGATTATATGGTAGATAATCGTACCATAAAGAGGGATCATGGCTAGTATCTTGATCGCAAATTTTATGTGCCATTTGGATCAAATTAGAAACACACATTCATCAAAAAAACTGATTTAAAACCAAAACTGTGCTCTGTCTGGAAGAGCGGTAGTACCGTAGTTTACAACGTCGGAACTACCGCAGGGCGTTAGTTCCGCTGGTGAAATCGGAACTACCGGCGACCGGAAGCTCCAGATCCTAAGGGGAGCCTTTTTTCCAAAGAACACCCTCCGGGGTACCCGAGTCTTTGCGGGATCGGAAGTACCGGCGCTTTCAACGCCGAAACTACCGCATGAGCGGTAGTTCCGCATTTTGGAGTGGTACTTCCGGAGCCCGGAAGCTCCGGAGTATGTGCGGAACCTTCTTTTAGAGAGCACCTTCGGATGCAAATCTGAGATTCTGCGGAGCGGAAGTATCGGCGATTTCAACGCCGGAACTACCGCAGGGTGCGGTAGTTCCACTATCCAGAGCGGTACTTCCGGAGTTCGGAAGCTCTGGAGGCAGAGCAAAGCCTTTTTTCCAGAGAGCGCCAAACTTGGGACTTTTAAAAGTTCGGCTCAAGCGGTAGTACCGCGCCGACTTTGCGGAACTACTAGGGTGCGGTAGTATCGCAAGTTTCAATGGTGGCAGTACCGCGCCGACATTCCAACGGTCATTGCAGAGCTCTGATATAGCCATTTTGCCGCGCCAGAAATGGAAGCGGTACTACTGGCCGTATAACGGCGGTAGTTCCGCTCATCCTGAATTTTTCAGGAATTTGTGCCAAACGGCTAGTTTTGGTTGGTGGAGGGTATAAATACTTGTACCGCTGCTCAAGGACAGTAAGAAGAGACCCATTGAATATTTCTTGAGCATAGGGCATTCATTTCACCCCTTGTTCTCTCTTGTGTATTCAATTTGAGGTGGTTGGGCAAATTTAGTGCATTGTATTCATTAGTTGATAATTGGCACTAGTTTGCAAATCAAGTGAAACCCAGGTCTATTACTCTTGGTGTTTGCTGGCACCTGGACGATTGGGAGGTGGTTGATCGGTGATCTTCTCAAAGGCGATTGTGAGAAGACCCGACATTCGTGTGAAGGTCGGAGCTCACCTACCCGGAGCAGGGAAGAGCTACCACTAGTGATCGAGGTGCTTTGGCTTAATTCGTGGAGCCGGTCAAATTCGTTTGGACTAACCTCAATGTGGATTAGGGGAAACCGGTAAGTTTCCAAACACCACGGTAAAAATATCGATTGTGTACATTTCTCTCTTGCTTCACTCTAGCTCTTATTTGTTTACTTTATTGTGATCATTTGTTCGATTTAGAGCTAGTATAGTTATTTGCTTGACTAGAATTGTGTAGGCTTAATTGCTTTACATTCTTGCAATTAGAATTATTGAGAATTAATTTAGTAAGCAAGAAAAATTTAAAACCTCCTATTCACCCCCCTCTAGTCGGTATCCTTGATCCTACAAGTGGTATTAGAGTTTGGTCTCTCATTTTTAGACTTAACCGTCTAGAGAGAAATGATGGCTAGCGAGGGGTTTGCGATAGGCAAGGCACCTTTCTTTGATGGCTCGAATTATGCATATTGGAAAATTAGGATGTCAATTTATTTAAAGGCCATGAGTCCTAATATTTGGAAAATCGTAAATGATGGTTACGTCATGTCACTTGATCCATCGCACCCAACGGAACAAGATGGGTGTAACGCTCATTTAGATGCCCAAGCCATAAATGCTCTATTTGGGGTTTTAAACGCAGACGAGTTCAATAGGGTGAGCAACTTAGAAATAGCTCACGCTATTTGGACAACTCTTTCGGAAATTCATGAAGGGACGTCCATGGTTAAAGAAGCAAAATTGCATCGGCTTAGAATCAAATATGAGACATTCACGATGTTGCCCCATGAGGACATCAATGAGTTGCACACACGGCTCAACAATATTGTGAATGAGCTCAAAGGCCTTGGAACTAACCTTTCCGATCTTGATATTGTGAGAAAGATACTTAGGGCCTTGCTGGAGAAGTACGAGATGTTGGTGACGCTCTTCCTCAACTCATCGGAGTTGGCAAGAATGACGCCAATACAACTCTTGTGTAATCTCATTACCAATGAGTTGTATAAGAAGGGTAAGGAGGAGCTTTTGGAGCAATCCACCTTCAAAGGGAAGAAAATCACCGCCTTCAAAACTAAGGCGGTGGCAAGTGAGGAATCCAAAGAAGAAGAGGATTCCGAAAAGGAGTTTGCCCTTCTAGTAAGAAGGATGAACAAATTCATAAGGAGACGCTCAAACCGAAGCGCAAGTCATGAAAAGGCCAAAAAGTGGCACTCTTCCCCTAACAAGAAGTATAGCAACATCCGTTGCTATGAATGAGACGAAAAGGGGCACATTGCTTCGGGTAGTCTGGTTTGCGGGATTTCTCATTATGGGAGGATCTTTCGTGCTGATTTTGTTGAGTCTTCTGGTGATCCTCTCAGGTGTTTAGTTGCTTCTGAGTCCCGCGACCTCACCTTCTGGCATAGGAGACTTGGTCATATTGGATTTGACCATTTGACCCGAGTTAGCGGCCACGATCTTATTTGTGGTCTGCCGAAACTCAAGATGGTCAAAGATCTTATTTGCGCTCCATGCCGGCACGACAAGATGGTTGCCGCTTCACATCCTCTGGTCACAGTGACTATGACCGATGCACCGGGACAGCTGCTCCATATGGACACAATTGGACCAGCTCGAGTGCAGTTTGCAGGAGGGAAGTGGTATGTCCTTTTCATGGTCGATGACTTCTCGAGGTACTCTTGGGTGTTTTTCTTAGCCTCGAAGGATGAGACGTTTACACATTTTCGAGGTCTTTTCAATAGGCTTTCTGTTGAGCTCCCGGGTGCCTTATGAGCGATCCGTAGTGACAATGGCACGCAGTTCAAGAATTCTTACTTTGAGAGATTCTGTGATGAGACAGGTGTAGAGCACTAGTTCTCTTCTCCGCACGTCCCGCAGCAGAATGGCGTCGTGGAGAGGAAGAATTGTACCTTGTTCGAGATGGCCAGGACGATGCTCGATGAGTACTCTACACCGAGGAAGTTTTGGGCTAGACTTGAAACTATTAGAATCCTGCTTGCCTTTGCAGCTTCTAAGGGTTTCAAGCTTTATCAGATGCATGTCAAGAGTGCCTTCCTCAATGGCTTTATTGAGGAAGAAGTCTATGTGAGACATCCTCCAGGTTTCGAGAACTCCAAATAACCAAACCATGTCTTCAAGCTTTCCAAAGCCTTGTATGGACTTAAGAAGGCCTCTAGAGCTTGGTATGAGAGGCTTAAGTCCTATCTGTTGAGTCATGGTTTCGAGATGGGTAAGGTGGACAAAATCCTGTTCATTCGTCGGCATGACACTGATATTTATCGTGCTGATAACGTGGGATTACATATTTGAAGATGCACCATATTTGAAGCCAATGACATGTTTACCATGCATTACATCTTGCCATGACTTGAGCTTACTTGCTATATATATCATGACTTAATATGTGTAGTCAAGTATTTGCCATGATAGGTTGATTAAAATGCTCAACTTGAACTAATTCATGTCATATTAGCTTTTGAGACTAGTCTCTCTTTAGTTATCTTTTTATGATTCATGCCATGTAAAATAAGCTGAGTTGAGTCTTGAATCTATAATTGAGCTTTAGATTGAGCTATGTTAATTTCTTGATGAAACATGAGTCAGTACAAGTCTTATGTTCTTGAAAATGCAAAAAGATCTCTTTTGTGCGAAAAAACTGATCTCACTAATTCTTTCTCATGAGATGGCTTGCCATTGCACAAGGCATGAACTCAGGGGGAGTTTTGGATGACCAAGATCATCTTCTTAAGCTTCTTGCTTGGAGTGGTCGCATAAGGCTTGAGATCTAGCACATGTCTAAAACAAAAAATATGGTTGGAAACAATCATGAGATTTCTAAAGAAAAATATGTCAAATGTGCTCAATTTGCTAAAAATTATAAGACTCACAAGTACATGAACAAATGTCTCATTCTTGAACTTGTAGCACTCTAAATTGACTCAATACTAGCTTCTTGGTTCCACTTAGATTATTGACATGGCCTGCATCATCTTTGAATACCTTTAGCTAGACTAGAATCATGGTTGACTTGACATGCTAAAAAAATTCAACTAAATTTCAGATTTTGACTTATTTGGCTTAACTTGATTATACATGTCTTGTCATGATCTTGATAGCATACTTATGACTTATGGCTTGATGTAATCCTCATATGGTCATTTTGGATAATCTTCATGGCTCTAAATGCTTAAAATAAACAAACTTCAACCATTTCATCCAACATCGTGACTTATTCTCTCTTTTGCTTCCTTGATGTGTTTATTGCCAAAAGGGGGAGAATAGCGGAGAAAAAGCCTTATTCGTGGTTTTCTTGGAGCTTCTCTTTCTTTTGCTCCTTGTCGACATGATCATTAGCATCATTTTCTTTCTCTTGGACCATGTTTGACTTTCAAACAAACTCAACTTTGTGCTTTTTCTGTGTTTGTCAATATACTCATCAAGAGAAAGATTGAGAGACTATGTGGTTGTGACTCCATATGTGTGATAAGTAATTGACGTCGGTTTAGGAAAGTCGAGTTTGGTTGTGTGGTTCGGACCATGTCGTTGCGTGGTGCAATTGGCTTGGTTGGACTTGGTCAAACTTGGTCGAAGCGATTAGGATGCTTATTTTCTTGATTCGATAGGTTTGGGCTTCTTCATGCTTAATGAGATTCTTTGATGCTATTTATGCTTTCATGTGTCGAGCGGTGCTATGTGATGTGTTTCTTGTCTGTGATGGCTGTAGGACGTCGAGGCGGAGTCGTGGCGAGACACGAGGTGACCGGACTAGACACAGGCGGTGTCAAGGTCAGAACGGTCGAGATGTCGAAGACGGCGGAGACTTGAGGTGGTTGCGAGGCTTGGATGACAAGGAACGCGTAAGCTTCCCGGAAGGTGTAGGACGGGCATTTTGGTAAAAGCGCAAAGCTGCACAGGTGGAAGCGGTTCCGTTCGGGGTTTAGTGGGCGTAACGGGTTGGAGACCCGTTAGCCAAGGGCTATAAATAGGAGAGGGATTCTCATGTGCATGTAAGTCTCTTGTGAGGGAGTGCATGGCTTTTGGGGTTGGTTTTGCTTTGAGGCTTTGAGGCAGCAGTGTATGTCTCCTTCGTAGTCTTCTCTCTGTGTTCTTGAGTGTTCTTGAGTTTGAGAGAGGTAGAGATTGGAGATGAGTTGAGCCACTACGTAATAATTGCTCTATATTCAATCATGTATGGAGACTCCTTTGTGATCTTAGTGTTCAATGGAATGAATCCTTCAAAAAGTTATTTGAGTTCTTGCCTCTCAGCTGATTATTTTCCTTCGATACCCTCTCTGTTTGATTTTTGGACTTTTTGTGTTTTGAGTTGATTCTTGCTGAGGAGTGGCAAAATGGGTTGCTCTATGATGGAATTGCATTTCTGGACCCTTTGGTCATTTAGTTTCAAGAGCAATTTGATCGATTTGCAAGAATCACAATTTTAGCTTTCCTGTGTTCTTCTTTTCTCTTCTAGGATTTTGGTGAGTTTCTTGATTCCCTTCGTGAGATGGCATGAAATTTGGCATGTTAGATCCTAAGGCTATTAAGTAGCTTTTCCCAAAGTTTCATGGCCAAAGTATCAAAGGTTAAATGGGAATTTGATTTTTGGGCAGCTCTCTGTACTGTTTCAGGTTCTTGGCAAAAATCTGAAATTCATGAGTTTTTATTGATTTCCTGTGTTGTTTGGAGCCTCTATGATGTTTACATTAAGTCTTGGTGTCTTGGTCTGAAAAGAAAAGGGGCACTTCTCCTCACTTCCTTGATTTAGGCCAAAATCTGAAATTTCAGGGTTCTGTTGGCCTGTTCTGCTGTCTGCACCCGAGGGACGGTCAGACCGTCACTGGTACAGACAGCCCTATCACAGACGGTTCGGAACCGTCATCACAGACGGTTCCTGAACCGTCAGTGTTTATGTGTCAGTGATAGTTGGTGGTTATCACAGACGGTTACAAACCGTCTGTGATATTGTGGATATCACAGACGGTCTTGATTACTAACCGTCTGTGATAGACGAGTATCACCGACGGTTGCTTATAAAAAACCGTCTGTGATACTCGCCTATCACAGACAGGTATTACTAACCGTCTGTGATATTGTGTATATCACAGACTGTCAGTAGTAAAAGCCGTCTGTGATAGCAGTCACACCACACATACGGCACTCTTTGAAACCGTCTGTGATATGGTATCACAGACGGTTTTTAACAATGAACCGTCTGTGATACCAAGTGCATCATCCGTTTTATATGCTGTTTCTTGGCTAGCCTCAGGATATGCTAGCCATGCCCTCTGAAAGCAAGCAGATTACAGATAAATGACAGATATAAGTTAATTGCAACTCATACTAAATTACAACAAAATTCGATACACAGATGAATGTAACAATATCACATATATAGAATGAAAATTGTTACACAAAATCTGACAAATGTATTCAATTGAAGGAATTGTTTGATTTGTACAGTTGAATCCAATGTTTCAACATCTAATTATCATCATCGCCGGCGTGGAACTCTCCCCTCTTATTTATGACCTCTGCTAGCAAGAATTGGGAGATGATTGCACGAATATCGACGAGATTGTCAAGATCATATGCACTTCCGTCGAAGTTCACCCGCTGTCGCTAGGAGCAATGTTAAGTCATTAATTAGCATGTGTGTGTAATATAATCAGAAAATAATAATTATTGGAAGGACCTGACAAACCTCTGGATCATTGATCTTAGTACCCATGATTTCCATCATATGGCGGCAAACGTAGAATCCACATACGTTGCCCTGTAGCTGCTGGTGGCACTGCAAAAATAGAATTACATACATCGGTATTGTCAATTCTAGAGGCATTATTAATTACAAAGTATGATATAGGATTATTGTGTTGTAGCGGGTACCGGAAATCGCGTGTTGTGTCGTAGCGTGTCACTGGATTTGTCGTGTGTTCCTCCTTGGGCAACATATTCGGCAAACGCCCTACGTGATTCAAAAAACTTAGCCTCGGCCGTGGCAAACAAAAGAAATATTACAATAGAGTTATGTATGGAGGAAATAAGTTTACCTGTTAAGTACTTCTTGCACACGACTGAAGTCGTGGTTGCTCCTAAGGAGGGAATCAAGGTATATTACCTTGCTCCACTTTGGTACAATCACAATCAAAATCCAGTGATTCCTAGTCATATGTGTCGCCATAGTGATTAATCCTAAGTTCATGCTGCATGTAAAGTACAAATGAAACATATGTGTGGCAACTAGTGAAGCACTTACCCTTGGTTGAAGGGTACCATGACGTACTCCTTGTCGGTGTGAGCAATCAATCCCCTCGTTATGTAACCTTCCACGAAGGATGCATCTGCGTTGATACATTGCTCGGAGACCAAGTGAGGGTCGAGGAAACCCACCGGTCGTCGCAATTTCCGGGCTTGTTGGATCATTTTGGTTCCACCAAATTTGAATGATCACAGATACCTCAATTAATTCTTATCAGACAATCTCTCAACTAATTCTTATTGGACAATCTATCTCCCATAATTAATTTAAACCCTCCAGGTTATCCATTTTAGCATCCTTAAATGATCTAGTTAATCCCATTAGTTAAAATCAAATTATCTAACAATGATCTATTAAATCCACCAATTCAAATTGACATATCAAAGTCTACTTTGCAATGATAAAATTAATCCACCAAGATATCTAAGTGTATTATCTTTTACAATTCCACTAGTATCCACTTATTAATAGGTCCACCAAATTCTGATAATCAATTAACTCCACAAACTTCATCTACTCTTCATGATTCAACCAAATCACCAAAAATTGATATCATGAATTGTTTATGATAATTCAACTTCTTAATCTTTTAATCGCTCCCTTTACTTGATCAATCTCTTAATACCAATTCTCCAATAATCACAAATAATCCCTTCAACAAAAATCTTGTTTTGCATCCAATTGCTCCTTTCAATCCTAGATAATAAATCCAAGGTATCAAATTTAGACACTTCCCATGATCTAATTAGTTCCACCATGTTTTACTTTCTTCACATTTATTCATAATCAATTGGTATCTACAAATATATCTTTGTTTTTCGCAATTCACTCGAATATTATTCAATCTTGTCACTTATAAATCCAAGATATATCCCTCTAGCAACAATTCTCCAAATTACCAATCTTGACATGCACTGATTATGACAGCTTTCCCGACAAGAGTACTTTCCATAAATTTGTTGTCTTTCATATACTCTAGGTCTCCAAGGATTCTCCAAACTTGGACTGCGGTGAAAGAATTGGAGCTTGCACTATTGCGGTAACTGGGGTTAGCAAAAGATAAGAGGGAAGTAGCACAGATAAGAGATCAGGGGAACGACTAAACACCATCCCAAACAAACACACAAGAGAGAAACAAACAACTAGGACAAGCTTGGCTTGAAATCAAAATAGTTTTTAAGGACGACTGTACTACAAATATTCAAAAACCTGGTACAGTCCACCTAATACACAAGCAAGTAATATATAAGCGTTCTAAAATCGTAAGACTTTACTTGGGTATTTCAACTAAAGAGCTAGTCCTTGCTCCTTCATGATGACGAGCTTCTCCAAGTGCTTCTTAGACGCAGCCTTACTGAGCCATCTATAGAAATTACAAAGGGAAGGGGGTACAATTACCATTCCAAAAAGGAAATAAGCAGATAGATAAGGGAGAATACCATGACGAAGGTAAGGATAGAAAGACAAGAAAAGATAAGGATAGCACATTATTAAATTTTTATTTTATAAAATAAATTTTGAAACTCTTCTTTTAACGACCATTCTAACTAGGTCACGTCCTACAGTCAAATTGGCTCTGATACCACCTCTGTCGGGACCCTGGATTTCCGAACCCGGACCCTCTGTGTATTACAGCACTAGTCCCAGATCAAAGCTAGTGCACACAGTCAAACAGAAATGATTACATAACCAACAACGCTTTATTATCATAATCGAGATTACAGACCGAAAGGTCTCATTATTACAATTGAGGTTTCAAGACCTCACACCAAAAAGAAAAATTACAGCGGAAGCAAAAAGAAACTAAAGCAAGACCCATCAATACGCCACAGGCAATTGACTGGGGAAACGCAACCTAGTTCTCCGGAAAGCCTTCGACGAATCCATCCACGAAGTAGTCGTAGTTCACCTCTTGAGCTTCGATCTCCTCTGAGAGTTAATTTGAAGTGTAGCACGTGAGTACATGAATGTACTCCGCAAGTCTTGGGAAAGATGCATAGATGCAGGCTTAACAAAGGAAGGCTATATGGTTCTTTTGCACAAAGCAACATTTTAAAATTCAATTACTACTAATTATTTTCGAAGGCATCAAGTTAATAAAGTAAATGTTTTAGCAGAAACTATCATTAACTTTCTAGTGAAGGTTCCATCTACCAACACTAGCCAACCAATTACAATTGGTCAAGTTTAAAACTGCGGGTTAAATCCACCCTCTCTGGCTCCAACCGCCAGGATACCCTTCCGAGAGTTCCCTCCACTCCTGGAATACAAAACTTTTGATTTTAAAACCAAAACCAGAAATCTACCATGTGAATGCATTCCTTGCCCGCCCTTGACCGTGGGCACGGCTATTCGAATAGTTTTACACTCTGCAGAGGTTGTACAACTTTACCCACAAGAGATAAATTATCCTAAAAGTCAACATGCTTCCTTTGGCATGAGACCCAGATAAAATATCACAAAGCCTTTACCTTACTCTAATCTAGCTAGATACCACCCGCTGAGGTTTCACCGCAGGTAGGCTAACCGCCCGAACCGAAGCCCCCTCTTGCGCCATATGAGTACAGTAAATCCCTGTCCCTCACTGTGAATAACCAGTCCATCCCTGGCATCCACTTTCCACTGGTGGCACCTAAACTAGACTATCGTAAGTTAGTCAGCTAGGTCGTACCCATATAGACTTGTGGTTGTACGGTTAATGCTCAGTCTGGACAAACACAAGCGTCGGTCCTTAATTGACTAGGGTGGAACATACACTTTACAAGATCTCGTGCTTCCTGCACCAATCCAAACTAACCATCCACCCTAATCTAAACCAATTTTCACATTTTAGTTTATTTTAAAAGAACAGTGGCAACTCCAATTACCACTAACTTTATAAAAACAAGGATATTACAATAATTCATAATTTCCCATTTTCAAGATTTCAAAGGTATTAAATAGCGAGACTAAGCATTATACTACCATTCCACTATTCACCAAGATTCAGTAATAATCTCATTATTGAGACAAATGAAATTCTAGGGTGACAAAGGTACATGGCATTCAATTTCAATGGAGGGTATAACAAGGTTGGTTTAACTAACCCTTAAGATTTGAACTAATATTTTATATAAATAGCAATGCACATAATTTAAAATAATTAAAACATTTCGAAATCATAGGTTCAAGATGATCAAAGGAGACTTGCCTTGCTTTGAAGTTTTGCTGAGGTTTGCCGAAATTATACTCTTCGGATTAGTCGTAGTCTACACGTGAAAAGCCAGAACAAACTAAACTCAAATAAAATCCAAATAAAATCTACAAATTATAAAATATATATTGATGGATAGATTATGATTTTAGATGAATTTAGGAGAAAGAATCAACAGATTCGGAGTTCGTATGAGGGAGATCCAATATCTGGAAGTTTTGGACATCACATGAAATGATAACAAAATACGAGGATTACTTTTTGAATAGTACAATGTCGGTTGGCTATAAGGTGGCTGGCGAATGGGCAAAATGGAATGTTGGCAATGAGGCGAAGGTGGTGACATGGGTACGGCGACGAGGAACGGCGGCAATCATCCGCAGTGAGTGAAAAACTGCACCGACGGCACAGTAGCGACAACTGCAGGTTGGAGAGAGATAGTACCGAGTATGGAACGTGGAGATGTAAGGTGAGCGTGGGATAGTACATGGCATGGTGAAGTTAGGAAAATTATTGGCTAAGCTGAAAATTAATCGGAGACGATACAATCGACGTTTGAATGACAATAGTGGAGAAACAGGAAAATTTTGATATCTTGGTGCTCGGTAGAGCGAATCCAAAACCATTTGAAAGGTAGCTACCTGGGATGGTTTGGCACGATATGACGCGAACGGATTGGGGAAAACATCACTGGATAGACGGGGACACGAGATGCCATTGGTGGCTATGGCGAGGTGTCGGAGGTGAAAATTTGTGGAGGCTTTTTGGGGAAACGGAAGGAAGCATGGCGTAGAACGCGGTGAGGCAAGTCTAAGAAAAATTACGGCATGGGCTAAGGCTTACCGGAGGCGACGAATCGACGTCGGGAGTCACAAACGGCCATTTTCGCGGAAAGCTCAATTCCTGACAATTGGCTCCACGAAAAATTAAACAAAATGGTAGAAAAATTCCTTAGAGGCTAGGACACAATATGACGCGAACAAAAATCAAAGCGCTTACCAAAAAGGGGTGTACGCGCAAGGTACAATTTTAGTGTCTGGGCCTGACAAGGTCGACGAGGACTCGGGGAATATTTAGGTGATGGCGATGGAAGCACGACGTAGAACGCGTCGAGGCAAACTCAACGGTGCAAACGGCTCGGCCAAAGGACATCGGATGGTGGCGGAACACGGTGGAGAAGACATTGTGCGACCGTCGGGTTGACATCGGCGTTCCGGGCAAACGGAGAGGAGTTAGCATGTGGGGTTTGCGGCGAAACGAAGAGTAGAGCGTGGGGAACGTGATGCTCACCTTGGTTTTGGTCGGGCATGCACGGACGGCCGGTGGCGACGCGAGGAACGACGACGCGCTATGGCCCACGGTACCGACGGTGCTCCGGCGAAGTTCCGGCGAAGGCGAGGTGAGCACCGCGTAGAACGCGATGAGGCAAATCCGAGGATGTGCTCAAAAGTGGCGGGGCTCCACCGGACGAGGCGCAATAAGCCGAAGAACACCGCTTGGAACACAAAAGAAAAACTCCGATTGCGCCCAAGAGAAGAGGAGTGGGGACTTGATATTTTCAGGGTTGAGTGAGGATGAGGAGGGGCTCACGGTGCTTCCTTTTATAGGGGCGGGGGAGGTCCGAGATGGGAGATCAAGAGACCATGTCCATCAATGGCATGGGTTAATTTCTCGCAAAAGGGCTCATGAATGAGGAGAAAACGGTAGGGAAATGAAAGAGTTTGATGAGAGGAGTTGAATGCAATTTATTTCGCTAAAAACCGTGGAGGATTTCATGAGAAATGAAAGCTTCAAAGAAACGGCCATGGAGGCAATACTTCTGGACGAAACGCACGCCTGGAGGAAGATGAAGTGAGGAGAGAGAAAATGGGAATAAAATAATATATTTTTTCCCAAAAAAAAAATAAAATAAATTCGGAAAAAAATTCAAGAAAATTATACAAACATCCTTGGAACCCGAAAATATCAAATAAAATAAATTCGGATTTAATTGAGGTACATTTTAACCAATAAAAATATTTTTACTTTCTACGCTTTAATTTAATCCAAATAAATTCAAAAATTCCAAAAATTTTAAAAGAGGATAGAAATGGATAGATTGGAATTTTAGATAAATTTAGAAATTTGAATGGGCTCAATCAGAATTAAAATGAAGAAATACGAGCTTTTGGAAGTTCGAAAGGAGAGAAGAAGAATAAACGGATTTTCAGGAATTATTTTTGAACAGAAAAATCAGATTATGATGTCATCAAGGGAAATGATTTTTTTAGGGGAATTATTTTTCTGTGGGAAGAGGGATTTATAGTCAGGGTGATGTCAGCAAAGATTTTGATTTTCTGGTCGAATTATTTTTCAATAGAAAAAGGGTTTTATTCACTGACAGGTGGGACCGGGAAATGGTGGGTTAGGTTCATGGACAACGGTGGAGGATGAGGTGGCACACTGGGACTGACGGCATTGGTGGATGGCGGTGCTGCTGGGGTTGGCGAGGGTGCACGAGAGGGAGGAGAACACGGGGAGTTAAGTGCACCTTGGCACGACACTCGGGAATGCTCGGTGGTGGCTAGCGACGAGGATGCAGGGGCGGCGGAGTGAGGGCATTGGCGGCGGGGCATTAATGGTGGTGGTGGAAGGTTGAAGAAGGCAAGAAGAAAGAAGAAGCCGACAGGCGGGGTTGGGTTGTCGGCAAGAGAGAAGAGAGAGGAGGAAGGAGCGGATGGTCAGATGAATGCCACGAGGCGAAAGAGAAATCAGGGCCATCGGATTAAAATGAAGGGGTAAGTGAAGGCGGGTGGCTGAGATTAAACCGGGTGAGGATGGATTGAATCAGGGAGCGACACGTGATGGCCGAGTAGAGAGGTTGAGGATTAAATTTGATTTAGATTTTGAAATAAAATTTAGATAACTCCAAATAAAACTCAGAAAATCACAAAAAATCCAAATAAAATTCAAATACTTTAAAATAATTAATTTGAAATTAAATTTTTACAGAAAGCAAATTTTTAGGATGTTACAAACCTACCCCCCTTAGAAAGAATCTCGTCCCCGAGATTCGGACAGACTAGGAAAAAGAAAGGAGAGGAAAACTCGGCTCTTAGGTCCTCTTCACGCTTCCAAGTTGCTTGACTTCGAATGGTTGCTCTACTGTACTTTATGAAACTTTATGGTCATGCTTCTTGCGCGGCGTTCAGCTTCCTTCATGATTCTATCTTATTGTTCGATGCTCTGAAGTATTCCTTTAACTGAGAAATATGGAAGAGAATAACAAATCGGATTGGTACATCTTTAGTCGCCTGCAAGCTCCGAGTTAACTTCAATTGCCCTTATCATATCGATTAATTCAGAATTCCACCAAAAAGGGCTTAACTTCCGCAAGTGTTCATTCGAGAAAGACATAATTATTTCAACTCTTCAAAAATTCTTGATTCCAAAATCATATACCACAAATGCACCTTATTGATTCACATTTATTTCAACAAATAATCCCATAAACTTTATTCTCTGCTCTAATTTGAATCGACGACCAACCATAGAATTTTTCTAACAAGAATCCAATAACATTGTAATTTGTGATTTCCACCAATTGCTTTATGATCATTATCTAATTCAACAGATCCATAACTCTGATCAAATAATATAAGATTAATCCAACCTTTTAGTAATCATCAATCAAGTTTAAGATCATCTAAGCCATAATTTAATATTCATTAGTCCTCCAACATCAATCTCTTGATAATCATCATTTTGGTTCCACCAAATTTGAATGATCACAGATACCTCAATTAATTCTTATCAGACAATCTCTCAACTAATTCTTATTGGACAATCTATCTCCCATAATTAATTTAAACCCTCCAGGTTATCCATTTTAGCATCCTTAAATGATCTAGTTAATCCCATTAGTTAAAATCAAATTATCTAACAATGATCTATTAAATCCACCAATTCAAATTGACATATCAAAGTCTACTTTGCAATGATAAAATTAATCCACCAAGATATCTAAGTGTATTATCTTTTACAATTCCACTAGTATCCACTTATTAATAGGTCCACCAAATTCTGATAATCAATTAACTCCACAAACTTCATCTACTCTTCATGATTCAACCAAATCACCAAAAATTGATATCATGAATTGTTTATGATAATTCAACTTCTTAATCTTTTAATCGCTCCCTTTACTTGATCAATCTCTTAATACCAATTCTCCAATAATCACAAATAATCCCTTCAACAAAAATCTTGTTTTGCATCCAATTGCTCCTTTCAATCCTAGATAATAAATCCAAGGTATCAAATTTAGACACTTCCCATGATCTAATTAGTTCCACCATGTTTTACTTTCTTCACATTTATTCATAATCAATTGGTATCTACAAATATATCTTTGTTTTTCGCAATTCACTCGAATATTATTCAATCTTGTCACTTATAAATCCAAGATATATCCCTCTAGCAACAATTCTCCAAATTACCAATCTTGACATGCACTGATTATGACAGCTTTCCCGACAAGAGTACTTTCCATAAATTTGTTGTCTTTCATATACTCTAGGTCTCCAAGGATTCTCCAAACTTGGACTGCGGTGAAAGAATTGGAGCTTGCACTATTGCGGTAACTGGGGTTAGCAAAAGATAAGAGGGAAGTAGCACAGATAAGAGATCAGGGGAACGACTAAACACCATCCCAAACAAACACACAAGAGAGAAACAAACAACTAGGACAAGCTTGGCTTGAAATCAAAATAGTTTTTAAGGACGACTGTACTACAAATATTCAAAAACCTGGTACAGTCCACCTAATACACAAGCAAGTAATATATAAGCGTTCTAAAATCGTAAGACTTTACTTGGGTATTTCAACTAAAGAGCTAGTCCTTGCTCCTTCATGATGACGAGCTTCTCCAAGTGCTTCTTAGACGCAGCCTTACTGAGCCATCTATAGAAATTACAAAGGGAAGGGGGTACAATTACCATTCCAAAAAGGAAATAAGCAGATAGATAAGGGAGAATACCATGACGAAGGTAAGGATAGAAAGACAAGAAAAGATAAGGATAGCACATTATTAAATTTTTATTTTATAAAATAAATTTTGAAACTCTTCTTTTAACGACCATTCTAACTAGGTCACGTCCTACAGTCAAATTGGCTCTGATACCACCTCTGTCGGGACCCTGGATTTCCGAACCCGGACCCTCTGTGTATTACAGCACTAGTCCCAGATCAAAGCTAGTGCACACAGTCAAACAGAAATGATTACATAACCAACAACGCTTTATTATCATAATCGAGATTACAGACCGAAAGGTCTCATTATTACAATTGAGGTTTCAAGACCTCACACCAAAAAGAAAAATTACAGCGGAAGCAAAAAGAAACTAAAGCAAGACCCATCAATACGCCACAGGCAATTGACTGGGGAAACGCAACCTAGTTCTCCGGAAAGCCTTCGACGAATCCATCCACGAAGTAGTCGTAGTTCACCTCTTGAGCTTCGATCTCCTCTGAGAGTTAATTTGAAGTGTAGCACGTGAGTACATGAATGTACTCCGCAAGTCTTGGGAAAGATGCATAGATGCAGGCTTAACAAAGGAAGGCTATATGGTTCTTTTGCACAAAGCAACATTTTAAAATTCAATTACTACTAATTATTTTCGAAGGCATCAAGTTAATAAAGTAAATGTTTTAGCAGAAACTATCATTAACTTTCTAGTGAAGGTTCCATCTACCAACACTAGCCAACCAATTACAATTGGTCAAGTTTAAAACTGCGGGTTAAATCCACCCTCTCTGGCTCCAACCGCCAGGATACCCTTCCGAGAGTTCCCTCCACTCCTGGAATACAAAACTTTTGATTTTAAAACCAAAACCAGAAATCTACCATGTGAATGCATTCCTTGCCCGCCCTTGACCGTGGGCACGGCTATTCGAATAGTTTTACACTCTGCAGAGGTTGTACAACTTTACCCACAAGAGATAAATTATCCTAAAAGTCAACATGCTTCCTTTGGCATGAGACCCAGATAAAATATCACAAAGCCTTTACCTTACTCTAATCTAGCTAGATACCACCCGCTGAGGTTTCACCGCAGGTAGGCTAACCGCCCGAACCGAAGCCCCCTCTTGCGCCATATGAGTACAGTAAATCCCTGTCCCTCACTGTGAATAACCAGTCCATCCCTGGCATCCACTTTCCACTGGTGGCACCTAAACTAGACTATCGTAAGTTAGTCAGCTAGGTCGTACCCATATAGACTTGTGGTTGTACGGTTAATGCTCAGTCTGGACAAACACAAGCGTCGGTCCTTAATTGACTAGGGTGGAACATACACTTTACAAGATCTCGTGCTTCCTGCACCAATCCAAACTAACCATCCACCCTAATCTAAACCAATTTTCACATTTTAGTTTATTTTAAAAGAACAGTGGCAACTCCAATTACCACTAACTTTATAAAAACAAGGATATTACAATAATTCATAATTTCCCATTTTCAAGATTTCAAAGGTATTAAATAGCGAGACTAAGCATTATACTACCATTCCACTATTCACCAAGATTCAGTAATAATCTCATTATTGAGACAAATGAAATTCTAGGGTGACAAAGGTACATGGCATTCAATTTCAATGGAGGGTATAACAAGGTTGGTTTAACTAACCCTTAAGATTTGAACTAATATTTTATATAAATAGCAATGCACATAATTTAAAATAATTAAAACATTTCGAAATCATAGGTTCAAGATGATCAAAGGAGACTTGCCTTGCTTTGAAGTTTTGCTGAGGTTTGCCGAAATTATACTCTTCGGATTAGTCGTAGTCTACACGTGAAAAGCCAGAACAAACTAAACTCAAATAAAATCCAAATAAAATCTACAAATTATAAAATATATATTGATGGATAGATTATGATTTTAGATGAATTTAGGAGAAAGAATCAACAGATTCGGAGTTCGTATGAGGGAGATCCAATATCTGGAAGTTTTGGACATCACATGAAATGATAACAAAATACGAGGATTACTTTTTGAATAGTACAATGTCGGTTGGCTATAAGGTGGCTGGCGAATGGGCAAAATGGAATGTTGGCAATGAGGCGAAGGTGGTGACATGGGTACGGCGACGAGGAACGGCGGCAATCATCCGCAGTGAGTGAAAAACTGCACCGACGGCACAGTAGCGACAACTGCAGGTTGGAGAGAGATAGTACCGAGTATGGAACGTGGAGATGTAAGGTGAGCGTGGGATAGTACATGGCATGGTGAAGTTAGGAAAATTATTGGCTAAGCTGAAAATTAATCGGAGACGATACAATCGACGTTTGAATGACAATAGTGGAGAAACAGGAAAATTTTGATATCTTGGTGCTCGGTAGAGCGAATCCAAAACCATTTGAAAGGTAGCTACCTGGGATGGTTTGGCACGATATGACGCGAACGGATTGGGGAAAACATCACTGGATAGACGGGGACACGAGATGCCATTGGTGGCTATGGCGAGGTGTCGGAGGTGAAAATTTGTGGAGGCTTTTTGGGGAAACGGAAGGAAGCATGGCGTAGAACGCGGTGAGGCAAGTCTAAGAAAAATTACGGCATGGGCTAAGGCTTACCGGAGGCGACGAATCGACGTCGGGAGTCACAAACGGCCATTTTCGCGGAAAGCTCAATTCCTGACAATTGGCTCCACGAAAAATTAAACAAAATGGTAGAAAAATTCCTTAGAGGCTAGGACACAATATGACGCGAACAAAAATCAAAGCGCTTACCAAAAAGGGGTGTACGCGCAAGGTACAATTTTAGTGTCTGGGCCTGACAAGGTCGACGAGGACTCGGGGAATATTTAGGTGATGGCGATGGAAGCACGACGTAGAACGCGTCGAGGCAAACTCAACGGTGCAAACGGCTCGGCCAAAGGACATCGGATGGTGGCGGAACACGGTGGAGAAGACATTGTGCGACCGTCGGGTTGACATCGGCGTTCCGGGCAAACGGAGAGGAGTTAGCATGTGGGGTTTGCGGCGAAACGAAGAGTAGAGCGTGGGGAACGTGATGCTCACCTTGGTTTTGGTCGGGCATGCACGGACGGCCGGTGGCGACGCGAGGAACGACGACGCGCTATGGCCCACGGTACCGACGGTGCTCCGGCGAAGTTCCGGCGAAGGCGAGGTGAGCACCGCGTAGAACGCGATGAGACAAATCCGAGGATGTGCTCAAAAGTGGCGGGGCTCCACCGGACGAGGCGCAATAAGCCGAAGAACACCGCTTGGAACACAAAAGAAAAACTCCGATTGCGCCCAAGAGAAGAGGAGTGGGGACTTGATATTTTCAGGGTTGAGTGAGGATGACGAGGGGCTCACGGTGCTTCCTTTTATAGGGGCGGGGGAGGTCCGAGATGGGAGATCAAGAGACCATGTCCATCAATGGCATGAGTTAATTTCTCGCAAAAGGGCTCATGAATGAGGAGAAAACGGTAGGGAAATGAAAGAGTTTGATGAGAGGAGTTGAATGCAATTTATTTCGCTAAAAACCGTGGAGGATTTCATGAGAAATGAAAGCTTCAAAGAAACGGCCATGGAGGCAATACTTCTGGACGAAACGCACGCCTGGAGGAAGATGAAGTGAGGAGAGAGAAAATGGGAATAAAATAATATATTTTTTCCCAAAAAAAAAATAAAATAAATTCGGAAAAAAATTCAAGAAAATTATACAAACATCCTTGGAACCCGAAAATATCAAATAAAATAAATTCGGATTTAATTGAGGTACATTTTAACCAATAAAAATATTTTTACTTTCTACGCTTTAATTTAATCCAAATAAATTCAAAAATTCCAAAAATTTTAAAAGAGGATAGAAATGGATAGATTGGAATTTTAGATAAATTTAGAAATTTGAATGGGCTCAATCAGAATTAAAATGAAGAAATACGAGCTTTTGGAAGTTCGAAAGGAGAGAAGAAGAATAAACGGATTTTCAGGAATTATTTTTGAACAGAAAAATCAGATTATGATGTCATCAAGGGAAATGATTTTTTAGGGGAATTATTTTTCTGTGGGAAGAGGGATTTATAGTCAGGGTGATGTCAGCAAAGATTTTGATTTTCTGGTCGAATTATTTTTCAATAGAAAAAGGGTTTTATTCACTGACAGGTGGGACCGGGAAATGGTGGGTTAGGTTCATGGACAACGGTGGAGGATGAGGTGGCACACTGGGACTGACGGCATTGGTGGATGGCGGTGCTGCTGGGGTTGGCGAGGGTGCACGAGAGGGAGGAGAACACGGGGAGTTAAGTGCACCTTGGCACGACACTCGGGAATGCTCGGTGGTGGCTAGCGACGAGGATGCAGGGGCGGCGGAGTGAGGGCATTGGCGGCGGGGCATTAATGGTGGTGGTGGAAGGTTGAAGAAGGCAAGAAGAAAGAAGAAGCCGACAGGCGGGGTTGGGTTGTCGGCAAGAGAGAAGAGAGAGGAGGAAGGAGCGGATGGTCAGATGAATGCCACGAGGCGAAAGAGAAATCAGGGCCATCGGATTAAAATGAAGGGGTAAGTGAAGGCGGGTGGCTGAGATTAAACCGGGTGAGGATGGATTGAATCAGGGAGCGACACGTGATGGCCGAGTAGAGAGGTTGAGGATTAAATTTGATTTAGATTTTGAAATAAAATTTAGATAACTCCAAATAAAACTCAGAAAATCACAAAAAATCCAAATAAAATTCAAATACTTTAAAATAATTAATTTGAAATTAAATTTTTACAGAAAGCAAATTTTTAGGATGTTACAAAGCTGGCGTAATTGTGAATCGGGCACCAACAACACTCCTAGAATAAACTTCCATGGCACGGGACCCGGCTTAATTTTCTTCGCATGAGCCTTGGAGGCCTTGGAGCCTCGCTTATGATATGTTCTCGGTGGCATCTCAGCGGGAGCCGATGCAACAGACTTTACTGGATTTGGAGGTGGAGGTGGAGCCACCGGAGCCGATGTGCCAGGTCCAGGGCGACGTCCCTCTTGGGCCACTGGATGTGAAGATTGTGGCACGGACATGTCGAGGACGATGTCCCTCTTGGGCCACTGAACGAATGTGTGGACGGCATCCCCTAATGTCTTAATCTCTTCGTTTGGGGGCTTCTCAAGAGGGACAGGCTTAAAAATATCATTAATCATGTCCAACTGGACCTTTATGAAACCGGTGTCTACTTGTACACCGTGCACCTGCGTCCCTGGCAGCAATGGATACACCATGCCGCGCCCAGCGTCAACGGGAATAGAGCCAACAAGCCTGACTTTGAGGCTGCAAGGCGTGGGCCCCTACATAACGATACAAGAGATGAGTTAAGGCGTCCACCAGAGAGATCTATGTACCATTCTAAAGAGGTACATTACCTGAATGTCATCAATACGTAAGTGGTCGTCGCTATGTTCAGAAATTGGTGTGGACGCGCAGCTACTGCGACGTTGAGGGGGACTGGGTACCACAGTACTAGGAGTGGCGGCGTCGGGAGGGAGGGACCGGCGTCGGGGGGGACTGCCGGCTTCGGGAGGGAGCGGCGTAGGGAGGGAGCGGCGGCGTCGGGAGCGGCGGCGTCGGGAGGGAGGGACCGGCGTCGGGGGGGGGACCGCCGGCTTCGGGAGGGAGCGGCGTCAGGAGGGACCGGCGGCTTCGGGAGGGACCGGCGGCGTCGGGAGGGAGCGGCGGTGGGAGGGAGCAAAACCTAGCTAGCAGGGGCGCTGCAGAGTGGAGACAAGAGACTGCGGCAGAGCGGACTCCGCAGACCTAGCGCGGGTATTTAAAGATGATCTATCACAGACGGTTCTATAAATATAACCGTTTGTGATATGCATTATCACAGACGGTTCTATCTATAGAACCGTTTGTGATAGGCATTATCACAGACGGTTCTATAAATATAACCGTCTGTGATAATTCCTATCACAAACGGTTCTTAGATAGAACCGTCTGTGATAATGCATATCACAAACGGTTATATTTATAGAACCGTCTGTGATAGATCATCTTTAAATACCCGCGCTAGGTCTGCGGAGTCCGCTCTGCCGCAGTCTCTTGTCTCCACTCTGCAGCGCCCCTGCTAGCTAGGTTTTGCTCCCTCCCACCCCTGCTACCCATATTATCACAGACGGTTATATCGATAGAACCGGCTGTGATGTGTTATCACAGACGGTTTCTTTTGATAAACCGCCTGTGATAGTTCACTATAAATACCCGCAGCTAGCTAGGTTCCTATGTCATTTATGAAAAACGCAAGCATAACCATAAATATAACTATTTCTTAGTTCCTTAGTCATTTTACAATTACAATGCATGGGTTCCTTAGTCATTTTACAATTACAATGGAACATACATACATTTATGAAAAACACAAGCTAACCTCTGATCAGATCAATAAGAAGACGGTGATATTTTTTCACCCCCAACTCCCTAAAGCCGGCCGCCTTGCTCCACCGATCAGCGCAATGAAGACAGATCGGTGTCGACATCCTTAAAGCAAGTACGCCAAGTAATTAATACTACGCAGAATATCACAGACGGTTCCAACTACAAACGGTCTGTCAAAATTAATATCACAGACGGTTCGTAATACGATCCGTCTGTGATGTACATAATATCACAGACGGTTCTAAATATCAACCGTCTGTGATTTATGCGTATGACAGACGGTTTGTATAAAGAACCGTCTGTGATAGTCATTCACAGACGGTTTACATTACAAACCGTCTGTGATAGTTACACGGGGATGAACTGTTTCGTCAAGCGCATGACTGCCAACTCGAAGCATATATAGCATAGCATTCGAGGCACATCCGAGGCCTGCTGCTGTGTCTTGAGGAATATGCCAAGAGCTGGTCTTCAGATGTGGCTGCCACATCTGAAGACCAGCTCTTGGCATTCCTCAAGACACAGCTGCAGGCCTCGGATGTGCCTCGAATGCTATGCTATATATGCTTCGAGTTGGCAGTCATGACCTGACGAAACAGTTCATCTTTCCCGACAAAATTCAAGGCAATTTTATTACAATAGTGCAAAGAAAAGACATTACCAGATTCTTGGTTGAGCTGGTCGAGGAACATGCAAATACAGAGGCAAGCACAAAAACTCAACAACACATTCAGATCGATCTATTACAGGATAACAAGCTAACAAACCCTTCGCGGCACGACGGTTCACACTAAACTAGACACACTTACGGCAAGAGTGTGTTGTTTAGTATGAACCGGACGTGCCGCGATGGAGGTGCTAGCTCACAGCGGAGGGGAGATGCATGCAGGAAGCTAGCTAGTGGATGAACTCACGCGTGACTAGTACCGGTGGAAAGGTTGATGGGGAGTTATTAATAATGGCCTGGCCGTGGGAGGAACTGGTGCCAGCCATTCGATGTGGAGAGAATAGACGGGTGAGATCGAAATCCTGATACGCCAATTATTGGTGACATGTGATTATTACACACCAATTATCAGTGACATGGGATTATTACAGACGGTTCTTAAACGGAACCGTCTGTGTTATTTAGATTGGTATAGACGGTTCGTATTAAGAACCGTCTGTGATGTCTCAATTATCACAGACGGTTCATGTTATTAACGGTCTATGAAATTATCACAGACGGTTTTTTATGAAAAACCGTCTGTCATAAGCTTCATACCAGAATTGCTTCGCGCGTGTTTCGATGCCAGAACGCTTCGTGTTTCGATCGTCTAATTAACGTCTCTCGATCGTTATACGAAGCGTCTATATCATTAATGTTTGGGTATACGAACCGTTTGTGCTAAAGGTTAAATATGCGCTCCTAATCCAGGTCTCTTCTACGTACGTACAATACAATATACAATACAACATGGCTTCTACTACTGTTCTTGTGATCATCTCCTTCCTCTCATCTGTTCATCACGAATTGTTCGGCCGGAACCTTTCACAGGCGGCCAGCAATTTGCATCTGGAGCGGCTTCTCCGCACCCGCCCTGCTCTCCTTCCCCGACTTTCTTGCATCCGTCAGCTTGACCTGATCCTCCGCCGTCGACGGAGGCGTCTCGCTGCCGCTCAAGAAAGGGAAACGGCCCTCACCCTGGTTCTTCTCCACAATGTGCGCAATGCGGAAGAAGCTCTACACGCATTGCAGAGACTGATGGATAGCCTTGCCGATCAAGCAGAAACGGCAGATTCTGAGGAATCTTTTCATGCTATCCTCTACGACATTATGGATGCTGCTGATCATTTGCCCAGGCTGCACGAGGAAGTGCTAAGGACAAGGGCAATCTTAACGGCGTTCGAGAATTTAGCGGCAGATCCTTCAAGTCCCCAAGTTGAAGAAGAAGCTTACGAAGCCCAAAAGAATACAATCTGGGAAACTCTGTACCTGTGCGACTTTTGTAATAAATTTGCCTCTAATTGAAATTAATAAATTTGCCTTTAATTTGTGATCTCTTGTCTCAGTAGTTCTGTAGTTAAGTTATTAGAAGCAATGTGTACTTATATATTAACCTCTGATCTAGAATATGACAGAGAAAGGGACATCACAGCCGGTTCTTGTGAAAAACCGTCTGTGAACATTCCCAGACGGTTCTTAATAACAACCGGCTGTGATAGACGACACAACACAGACGGTTTTTAATAAAAAATCGTCTGTGATAATCCCATATTATCACAGACGGTTTTGAATAAAAACCGTCTGTGATATTCCAGTATCACAGACGGTTCAGCGGTAAGAACCGTCTGTGATACTCCTTTTTCCCGCCACAAATACTACAGACGGCCTTCAAATTAAAACCGTCTGTAATAGTTTCCATTACAGACGGTTTCACAAAACCGTCTGTGATTTGCCGTCTACTATTAGTCTTTCTGTAGTAGTGGCAAGTGGTTAGCGGTCAGACCGGCCGGTGGTTGGCGGTCTGACCAGCCTGGAGCCACCAGTCTGACCGGCGTAGTGAGAGCGGTCAGACCGTCCTGCCCATTGCGGTCTGACCGCCCGGTTGTTCTTGAATGTTGATTTCCTTGTCTTTAGTTTGCTACTGTTCTTGCTCGTTTCTATCCTGTGTTGGTTTGGTTGTTTGTTCAGAGGGCATATTTCATCTACCTCATAGCTTTCCATAGCTATCGAAGGGGATTCTCTCTTGTGGGTAATTTGAGGGGATATTTTTCAAGAGTCGACATTCACCCCCCTCTGTCGCCATTTCGGTCCAACAGTATATTATCTCTCTATATTAAATTCACTAAATTAAACAACAAAACAACACCAATATAAATATGCTAATACTAATTAGCTTTTTACATAAAATAGCCTGCGTGGCGTCTCGAGTAGTTACTAAAACTTGGGACATATCTAGTGAAAACCATCCTATCGTTGGAAACCTGAAAGTAGTTTTGGGTTGAGCACCAAACAAACTTAATTAAAAGTTTGTCAAAAACTAATGCATGCCCTACGTACATGCATAAACCCTCCTCCTCACACTGTTGTCTTAATTTGCGCGCGCACATATCCTTTAGCTGTGCATCTGTACATCCATTTAAATTTTATACAAATTTTGTATCATACAGGTTTGCTCAAATATATAAATTATCAGCATGGACATCTTAGAGTAAGAAAAGAAGACCCAGACCGAAGCCCTACACGCATGCATGGAGACGCTTGAGATGTATACAGTACGTACTGATCCTTAATCTACTGCATATGTACTACACATTATATTAATGCAATACATATTCATGCTGACGCGGTAATGCCTTCCTTTGTGGGTTTAATTTATCGTACAGACGACGTGCTCCGCCCAGGAACACCTCCTTTCTCGTCGTCTTCCTGGTGGTGCGGCATCAGGTCCGTGTAGCCAATGCTCTTCCTGGTAGTAGGGAAGATCATGAACACCATGCTGGACAGCAACCCTAAGCCTACCGGCAGGTTCATCAGCACCAACCTGACGTCCGGCCCGACGTTGGGGAACAGACAGCTCTGTATGCTGGCGTTGCCGAGCGCGACGACGACGAACACGACCGCCGAGACGAACGCGTGCACGAAGTCCAGCGGCCTGACCTTCATATTGGGCAGGTGGCCGAACTTCTCCTTCCTCTCGTCGCACGTCCCGTCGAAGTTGAACGGGTAGAAGCCCCGGAGGGTGGCCACGCCGTAGTAGAGCCTGCCGTCGCGGCCGACGAGGCTGTCGGTGAAGGAGAGCAGCACGCAGGAGGCGGCGCAGGCGACGATCAGCGCAACGGTGAGGTACCGGCTGGCCGCGCCGCACGCGCCGTGGTTGCTGAAGGACGGCGCCAGCTCGTGGAAGGTCAGCACGGTGCCGGTAGGCAGGAGCTTCAGGATGTCGCACGCGCCGCACAGCGTCTTGTCGAACACCCGCGTCGGTGGCTTGGCGCCGGTGGTGTCGTACGACAGCAGCTTCATGTCGTGGGCAGCAGAGTACTCTTCAGGCATTTGGATGTGCATCTCACCTCACAGGCTCACACCTATGGTTGCAAACTGTTGTTCAGGTGCTAGCTTAGGAGAGACTATATATAATCTGCTCCAGCTAGCTACACTTCCATGGTGACAAATGACAACCTGTGGCGCATGGACAGGAAACTCGTGAAAAGTAGCTAGCTAGATGATAAAGTTGGCCTAGGGGAAAAGTATATATTTTGTGGAATTGCTATACAACACTCACGCCTGTACATATAATGTATCATCACAAAAAATTAAAAAACCGGACAATCAAGTAATTAAGAAGAGTAAAAAAACACACTGCAAATAACTCGTGACTAGGAGTACCACCCGCGGGTTTTTGCGGACTTGCGGGTCTGATTGTGCCTTTAAAACATACTTCATACACTACTACAGAAAATCTAATACTAGACATCAAATCACAGACAGTTTGATGTCAAACTGTCTGTGACCGACATAACACAGATGATTTTAATTTGGGCACCGTCTGTGTTGACGGAGGCGGAGAAAACGAGTATCACAGACGGTTCTTACCGATGAACCGTCTGTGATAATCTCAGAATTATCACAGACGATTTTTAATAAAAAAACCGTCTGTGATAATGACACTAGACATTTATTGCGCCGCTCAGAATCACATCTGTCTTCATTTCGATCCAGATCTAGCCGGTGCTACACTCTTTCGCTCAGGAGGCAAGCTAGGTGATTTCAGGCCAATTAATTTGGTAGAAGGAGGCAGAGATTGAGCTTTGAAGATTCATGTGTTTCTGGTTGCTTTAGATATGGTTAGTAATGAAATTTATTTTTCTTTGCATTACAATTTAGATCTAAGTTTTAGTGAGTGTTATTGAAGATGGTTTGCATCTACTTGACCATACATGATCAATTCCCATCATGTGGGAGACCAAATTTGTCAAAATTGTTGGTTATATACCTTCAGCGACCGCTGGAGAAATAGTTGTTGTGTTTATAATATGAATTAAGCTAGCAAAGCCTCAATGCATGTGGTATATATGTAGTAATAATTAATTAATTTAATTTTTAATACTAAGTTGTTATATATATACATAACGTAGGACCGAAGCTAGATGTATGCCGCGAACCGTGTGAGTGAAAAGTACATTAATGACGCATCTGCTTTTACAAGAGCTATCAAGGAGGATATATTGAATAAGGGGATGGAATATATGTACTGTCCATACACTGACTGCAAGAATTTAAAGATGTTTAAGAACCGAGGGCAAATTAAAGCGCACTTGATTCGGATGGGTTTCAAAAAGGATTATACGTGTTGGACCAGTCATGGCGAAGTCAATGATCATATGCCGTTGGATGACATCGCCGGTGAAGAGATCAAGGCATCTCTTAGAGAGGAGCTGGCTGATTATGTTAGAGATGAGATGCGGAGATTTACAGAAAATCAGCAAGCCGCCGCCGCCGCTCCTGTGCTAGCTAGCCCGCTCAACCGTCCGAGTAGTTGCGCGTCCAATCCTACGACGGAGAACGAGGCCAGATTTCCTGTGGACTACATCCTGGTAATAATTATTATCACTGAAATGCTCGATTCGTTGATAGGCCTATTAATTGGAGTAGCTAATTTTGTATCGTTATGTAGGAGCCTACGAAGTGCAAGCTCCAAGTGAGATATGCCTTCGTTGCCTTGTGCGCTGCTTGGGGCCTGGCATATCCGTCTGCTCAAGGGGTCACGATGCACTGTGAACCTTTAGTGCCAGGCTTCGGAAAAGTGGCAGTGGATGGTGTACACACCAATTTCGAGGTCGTCCCGCTACCGAAGCCCCCCAACGACGAGCTCGTGACTCTAGGGCAAGCCATTGGAACCTTCATCCAGTGGCCCAAAAGCGATATCTGCCTGGAGACTTCTTCACCGGTGGCAGGTCCACAAGGGCAATCTGAACCAGATCAGCTACATACACTTGTGCCATCTCCACAAGGGCAATCTGAACCAGATCAGCTGCATGCATTGGTGCCATCTCCACAAGGCCTATCTGCATCGGTGTCATGTTCACGGGTGCTATTCCCGGTGCAACTACTTCCACCGGTGCTACCTTTACAGTCGACCTACAGCCGAGGCAGCAAGGGCAAAGCAAACAAGACCAATGATGATATCTCGTACCTGCCATTGGCCCGCAAATTCGTGCTTGGCGAGCCGCTGGTCGACCCGATAATGCACCTCAAAACCCTACCAATTAGTTGCCTGCAATTACACAAGTGGTATGTGGAACAGCCCAATAAGCCAGAGGGAGAACGACGCTCAGGTATCACTGTCAAATTCGGGCCGGATCATTTACAGCACAATATTCAAGATTGTGTCTTCGTGGTGACCTTTGAAGATTTATTTGATCTTTTCACGCTCAACGCACTCGACGCCTCACTCATTCGATGCTGGACGCTGTAAGTGTGTACAATCATAGTCTCCGTTCATGTCATACCGATAAATGTCATATATAATTTGTTGCTTTCGTGTGTGTATATATATATACACATGGTGACTAAAGTTAGAACATCCAAATCATCGGTTGGTTTCTTGGACCCACACTTGGTCGCCATGCATACCATCAACGAGGATCACCCTTCGTCGAGAGGTACATTGCAGCAGCACTGCTGGCTTACCGCGATAAGGAATATGTACTTATGCGCTACAATCAGGAGTATCATTGGATTTTAATAGTAATTATACCAAAATGGAACAAGGCAAAATACCTTGATTCCCTAAGTAAGAATAAAACGGACTACACAGTTGTCAGCCAAGTAATCGATAGGTAAGTACATTTTCTCCATACATACATATATTGTACTCTTTCTTTCCTTCCGAATGACTAAGGTCAACTTTTTCGAATCACGTAGGGTGTTCGCGATGTACGTTGCAAAGGCAGGTGTCTCGACGCAAGGGGCCAAAGGCCTGACACATGTTCAAAAATTTAAGGTATTCGCTATTACACATTAATTAATCCTATGCAACAGTTGGTAGAATGCCTCTTGAATTAACACATTCCATTTTTTGCTGTGCCACCAGCAGTCACCGGGCAACACGTGTGGATTCTACGTTTGCTACCATATGAACCTACTCCTTGATTCCTCGAGGATCACCAATTCTAAGGTTTGTCAATCTTCCCATAATTACTTCATACTTATCAGGTTATATATATGCACATTGATATTCCTATCGACAGGCTACGTCCATCCCGTCAACTGCATTGAAATAGCCCGACCTTTCACAAATTCGAGGAGCGCGCGCGTACTTTTTGGTGGATAGAGTCATAAACTCAGATGGAGAGTTCCATAACGTACAATGATTTTTTATTGCTCTTATCACTCTGGAATCGAGGTCTCGCGAAAGGAACAGATCTATAATCAACGAACTTGTCAGGCTGCACAAGCAATACTTGGATGGCAATCATGCACCATCCAAGTATTGCTTATGCAGCCTGACAAGTTCGTTGATTATGGATCTGTTCCTTGCGCGAGACCTCGATTCTAGAGTGATAGAGCAATAAAAAATGCAATGTTACCATCTAAGTGCAAATGTAATGTACATCTTTTGTAATTGTGTATTTGTTAATGGATATTTTATTTCATTTCAATTGATTGATTTGCGAAATGAATGTTTTATGTTTGTGAAATGAAGTGCGATGTGAATTGGATGTTTTATGTTTGTGAAATGAATTGAGATGTGAATTGGATGTTTTATGTTTGTGAAATGAATTCAGATGTGAATTGTATGTATAAATGTACATGTTGATCTGCTTGTTTCAGAGGGTATGGCTAGCCAATAAACAGAAATAGATTTAGGGGTAGAAAAGAATATTACAGACGGCTTGTAAGTAAAAACTGTCTATGATATATCAATATCACAGACGATTTTTCACTAAAAACCGTTTGTGATAGCTGATAATCACAGACGGTTTTTAGTTAAAAACCTTTTGTGATTATCACCTATCACAGATGGTTTTTTTACTTACAAACCGTCAGTGATTATCACTTATCACAAATGGTTTTTACTTACAAACCGTCTGTGATATTTACATCACAGACGATTCGAAAACCGTCTGTGATAACCTTCGATTATCACTGATCCATAAATTCAGACGGTTTAGAAACCTTCTGTGATGATGTTTCTGAACCGTCTGTAATATAGTTTTCTGTAGTAGTGATATTTTCACTATCAACAATATATTGCGCCACATGTTGACTGATGGGTGTTATCGTCCGGTGACTAGATGGCAGAAATGCTATTTTTGTTTGTTCTGCTTATATACGGCTATTTCTACAAATACACATTGAAAATACGCTATATACAACAAAACTCAAGACGCGCCTCATGTTCTAGTTGATAATCAATGCCTGGTTCAAATGTGGAATAATAGGAGCATCATCGAGCTAGCATTTGACCTACCTTGTTTGAAATTGGTGCTTGCCCTGTTGCTTGTTTCGTCTTGAGCTTTAGGCTTCTAGTTCATTTGTTTCGTCTTGAGCTTTAGGCTTCTAGTTCACTGTTGCTTGGTTTCGTCTTTTTAGCCTTTTAACCTTTTTTAGGTTTTTTTGCTTGGGTTTTGTTAAAAAATCTCCCCCATTTAAAAATAAGGGACCCTTTGATTTCTAATCCAAAGGTCACAAATTTGGATGATAATTAGGAAGAAAACATTCGAGTGATGCCTATACACTCCTTTTCCTTTTTCTCGTATTCGTTTTCATTGTTTGTGATGGGCTAATCTATTTTTACTGTTTTAAAAATTTTAAATTTAATTACATTAAGTAAACAATCATCAGTTACAGTATAAAATAAACTAGTTACAATGTAAAATAAATCATAAGTCAATTTATTTTAGCAGCGGCCCTGCATGAGCTCAAGGTCTACTTCGCGCGAAGATCGATGAATGTTGCTGCTTACCTTTGTGCGAAGGTGATTATGTGATTTATGTCGAGTAGAGGGTGGTGCACGTGGCTTAATAGTAGCTTAATAGTACGCTGGACTTTTTATTTGTCTTGATATTCAACTACAAAGATATGGGCGTCATCAGATCTTTATTTTGGCGAATGTAAATAGCGAAGCTTGGGAATGAATAGGCATAAAATGGTTTGAGAATCGCACACAATATAGATAACCAACTGGCAACAAACTTATAATTGAATCACATATGAATTTTTTCTGCTTTATACTCGCATAGGAAAAAAGGCATGATGCCAAACCATAAACACACAATGCTGCAGCTAATTCGGAGGTGATATAAAGCAAAATAGTGCTGATATATAGGTGCATGAAAGGTCAAATGTCGCAATCATACATGTCAAATGTAGTGCTCATCGTATAAAAATTTTGGAAGTTTTTTTTATGCTTTTCTCAACAATGATCTGTATAATTTTAAAATACGATCGATGAATGATGAGTAGATATTACTTATCTTTTAATTTGTATTACTCCTGTTAGAAAAGAAAGCATAGTAGCACTTCTTAAAAAAATTTCCTCAGGAAAAAAAATACGTATTGCAGTTCCTTGAAAAATCAGGCAAGAACTAAAGTTGATTCTCTATATGTTGCATTTAAAATATAAGCGTTGAGATTTTCTCATATATGTTAAAACAATGTCAAAAAAAAATTACAGGTCAATTAAGTGAAGAAGAAGCAAGCAAACTTGCCCTAGCTCATAGATCAACCAGTGTGTTTTTCTCTAAAAATGAATGTAGAAATAAATACATTAACTAAAACATCAATGTTCTAACCTAAAGGTACAACCATACAGCCAAAGGGTACATCAGAGAACACAGATATGTGTACGTACAAAATTGTCAATCATTCTTCACTTTGTGGGACGAATCCTTATAGCCCAGGAACTACCATTTCAATGCACACAAGTAAACCTGTGGCAATATCTGTAACATTTGGTTCCCATCCTAACTCTAAAAATTCTAGGGAGTATCTATGAAAAAAAGGCACCAATCATGCCTCAGCAGTGGCACTATACAATCAAAACTCCTACCACAAGTGCATGAGAGTATGCGACCAAGCCCACCAGAGTAACAACGTGCAGCACGAAATCTAGCCTTTTCTTGTAGCACATAGAGAGACACACAAAGAAACAGCCAAATATGTGACGAAGCACAAATGAATGATGCATCTACTAAGCAACCAAAAACTCTGCCACAATGACAGCCATTATAGTAAGCTAATTAAACGACCCAACTAAATCATGCAAGGCAGCACTAACATAGATCAAAAGCGTAACATCTGTATCAGTCAAAATCATAAGCAAGTAACATCTATCGTGAACAATTAAAATTCAAAAATTTCAGCCAAAAAACAAAAGTCGCAGCTATAAAAAAGAGTCCCGTAAGATGGTGTTGACGCACGAACCGGCTCTGCGGGAGGCTGTGTGCGGTTCTTGGCTGTGACAATGGCAGCAGCAACTGCGTTCACCGCATCGGCACTGTTGTGCATGGGCCTCATCTCGCTCCCCACTCTGCATCTAGCAATGAGGAGCACGGCAACTAAAGCCCAGCGCATGATTCTTTCTGCCCCACAGATCGGATCACACCTTCGAGATCCAAACTTCATACGCAGAGAAGCAGTGGGGAAGGGCGGGAGGACGACCATCGGGAGCGGCGGCGAGGTCGAAGGGGAGGAGACGAGGGACGGGTGAGGGCGTGGGATCTGCGAGTCGCTGCAGCGGCGGGTTACGCGTCGCATACGTGGACGATGGGATCTGGCCGTTCGCGCAATCGGACGGGCAACAGCTCAGAGGTCTCTACCGGAACCACAATGAAGCACGATGGTTTTTTTTGGCAAAAAAACAGAGACTGAAACCGTGGGACTGTCTTTCAGGTGGGACGCCTTCGCGATTCCCACAAACACGGAGGGGCTTTCTGCAAAGCTGCTGAGGTGGACGACCTGCCTGGCCGGCAATCCGATTACACCCTGTTTCTGATTAATGAAATGAGCTTGGCCCGTTCACAAAAAAAATTTAATTTGAAAATATTGAGAAACTATCATTTATACTATTTAATTTAGACCTAAAATTTTATATCAAAATTTTTAAAATTACAATAATTGAAAGATATTTTTTTGTGTATAATAAGTTTCTGTATCATATCTCGCAAAGTAAGTATTTCTACCTAATAAAGCAGCAAAATAGTTACTAAAACTTAGGACGTATCTAGTGAAAACCATCGTATCGTTGGAAGGACGTATCTAGTGAAAACCATCGTATCGTTGGAAACCTGAAAGTAGTTTTGGGTTGTGCACTAAACAAACTTAAGGGCCTGTTTGGAACAGAGGAATTTCACAGGAATTTTGCAGGAATTTTGCAGGAACAGTTCAATTCCCGCAGGAATCGGGAAAAATTCCCGCATTCCAAACGGGGCAAAGTTTGTCAAAAACTAATGCATGCCCTACGTACATGCACAAACCCTCCTCATCACACTGTTGTCTTAATTTGCGTGCCAGGGGTGGAGCCACAACCCAGACATGGTAAGTTTCAGCCCGAGGTGTAGAAAAAAATCTAGTTGGTAAATTCAGTCCAGTCTAGGTAATATTTTCATAGTCTAGCCCAAATAGCCTAAATCATTCCACCACTGAGCCTAGTGTGTAACCAAATCCTAGCTCCGCTACTACGTGCGCACATATCCTTCAGCTGTGCATCTTTACATCAATTTAAATTTTATACAAATTTTGTGTCATACAGGTTTGCTCAAATATGTAAATTATCAACATGGACATCTTAGAGTAAGAAAAGAAGACCCAGACCGAAGCCCTACATGCATGCATGGAGACGCTTGAGATGTATACGGTACGTACTGATCCTTAATCTACTGCATATGTACTACACATTATATTAATGCAATACATATTCATGCTGACGCGGTAATGCCTTCCTTTGTGGGTTTAATTCATCGTACAGACGACGTGCTCCGCCCAGGAACACCTCCTTTCTCGTCGTCTTCCTGGTGGTGCGGCATCAGGTCCGTGTAGCCAATGCTCTTCCTGGTAGTAGGGAAGATCATGAACACTATGCTGGACAGCAACCCTAAACCTATCGGCAGGTTCATCAGCACCAACCTGACGTCCTGCCCGACGTTGGGGAACAGACAGCTCTGTATGCTGGAGTTGTCGAGAGCGACGACGACGAACACGACCACCGAGACGAACGCGTGCACGAAGTCCAGCGGCCTGACCTTCATCTTGGGCAGGTGGCCGAACTTCTCCTTCCTCTCGTCGCACGTCCCGTCGAAGTTGAACGGGTAGAAGCCCCGGAGGGTGGCCACGCCGTAGTAGAGCCTGCCGTCGCGGCCGACGAGGCTGTCGGTGAAGGAGAGCAGCACGCAGGAGGCGGCGCAGGCGACGATCAGCGCAACGGTGAGGTACCGGCTGGCCGCGCCGCACGCGCCGTGGTTGCTGAAGGACGGCGCCAGCTCGTGGAAGGTCAGCACGGTGCCGGTCGGCAGGAGCTTCAGGATGTCGCACGCGCCGCACAGCGTCTTGTCGAACACCCGCGTCGGTGGCTTGGCACCGGTGGTTTCGTACGACAGCAGCTTCATGTCGTGGGCAGCAGAGTACTCTTCGGGCGTTTGGATGTGCATCTCACCTCACAGGCTCACACCTATGGTTGCAAGCTGATGTTCAGGTGTTAGCTTAGGAGAGACTATATAATCTGCTCCAGTTAGCTACACTTCTATGGTGACAACTGACAACCTGTGGCGCATGGACAGGGAACTCGTGAAAAGTAGCTAGCTAGATGATAAAGTTAACTAGGGCCTAGGGGAAAAGAACGTGTGTGTATGGTGACTGAAGCCAGATTAATGAAATCATCGGCTGATTTTCTCGACTCACGCTTGGTCGCCATGGATATCATTAAGGAGGATGCATCTTTCGTTGAGAATTACATGACGAAGGTATTGATGGCTCAACACAAGAAGGAATTCATACTTACTCTACAATCAAGGGTAAGTACTATACTAGTGGTTATACTTGTTGATTTATATTTTATAAGCAACACGAACTTAGATTTAATAACAATAAAATTCTAATTGTAATTATACCAAAATGGAACGGGGTAATATACCTTGATTCCTTAAATAAGAACAATAAACATATTTTCTCCATAGATAACTTTATTGTAGTCTTTCTTTTCTTCCCAATGACTAAGGTTAACCTTTTGGAATCACATAGGTAAGGTTACCTTTTTGGAATCATGTAGGTCGTTTACCGTGTACGTTGCAGAGGTACATAAATTCGAGGGAGGGAGCAACACCTCGCGACATGATTTAGATTTCCCAGTATTCGCTAGTAGATAATAATTCTATATAATACTTCGTAGTAATGCCTTTCAAACTAACAAATTCTATTTTTACAGTGCCACTAGTAGTCGACGGGTAATACCCGTAGATTCTATATTTGCCACAACATGCAACTACTCCTCGAGTCCGCGAAGACCAATGATCCTCAGGTTTATCAATTTATATATGTATGCATGAGATATTCTTATTGACAGGTTGTGTCCATCGCTACAACTTCGTTGGAACAAACCGACCTCAAACAAATTCGAGGACAGTACGCGTGCTTCTTGATATCTAAAGTCGTAAAAGAAGATGGGAAGTTCCACTATATGGAATGAATTTGATTGGGAAAAATATTGAGCTAACTAATTATATATGTGTGTATTTGTTTATGGATGTATAATTTATTTTATTTCAGTTAATTGATTTGTGAAATAGATATTCTTATTTCTAAAATGAATGAATGTGAATTGCATGTATACTATGTTGATCTGCTTGTTTCAGAGGATATAGCTAGCATTTCCTGATGTTAGCCAACAAAAAGGAATAGATCTACGAGTTAATAACCGTCTGTGATATTCTTTCTATTCCTACATCATCTATGATAGGTTGCATCACAGATGGTTCAAAAATCATCTGTGATGACCTCATGTTACTACTGACCCATAAACTCAGACGGATCATGAAACCATCTGTGGTGATGTTTTTGAACCATCTGTGATGACCTTTTCTGCAGTAGTGTATAAGTGTTTATGCTATCCATGATGGAGAATCTAACTCTTGTTTCTTGTGCACTCTAGACTTTGATTTGGAGAAGGAAAGAAATGGTTTGGATGAGCAAGGTTTAAAGATTGCGGAGAATCAAGAGACGAGCCAGAAGAACAGACGTAGGCTTGCCGAGAGCACTCAGGATTTCAAGAAGGCATCTTTAGATGAGAAGCTTGGTTTATTCAACTAAATGCTGAAGAGTTTTCATGAGGAAATTGACTTCTCCCGACGCGGATCTTGGAGCATCGTGACGGTACGATGCTGCAACGTTGGACTGTCGCTGGTTGGACTTCTGCCGGTTGGACTTCCGCCGGTTGGACTTTCCCGTTGATGGGATATATATATATAGCGGGCTGGTGTAATCTTGTACCTGCATTGTGCGTGCGGATAGGTGCTGCTCCCCTAAAATGGGCCTCTTCAGTGCATCCACATTCCATGGCGGCACCACGCGGCTCGGGGGATGTTGATGTACTGATGGAGGCCTATTTTTCTCGAGAGCTTGGTTAGCGTCTGTTAACGGCAACTACCTGCACTTGTTGTGCTCGCTCTGTATTTCTGCATACAACGGCAAGGTTTGCCCTGTTCTCTTAGACAGGCTCACCTTCAGTCGGGGCTTGTGATCAAGCCCGCCTTCCGAGAAAATATTAGTGGACCGAAGGTGGTCTGTTTATGAGAACAAGCCAAAACTTGGCGTGACATGACCTGCGCCAGTGCGGTGTGTGGGGAATGCCGTCGGATGTGTCGTTCCGCCGAGGCGGTGCCTACAAGATGAGCGGTGGGGTGGTGTTCCGAAACCACTGTTCTCCTACCTTGGAGAATAGTAGCCGCGGAGGGCAGGCGTTTGCCGGGTGGTCCGGGGATGCTTCGCTGGGGTGAGCGCGACTCTGGTAGCGTGCCTTAATGGCTCCGGGAATCGCGCGCGACCCCTGGGCTGATACAAGCGGGCTGCTATATCCGTACGCACTTGTCCATTCAAGATGAACACGCGGCGGGCCATGATTGGTGTGTCAACGGGCCGTCCGCGGTCAAGCCCCTTCCTCAGAGGGGCGGGGCACGTGGCGCGGTGCTGTAGGCGTGCCGCCCGCTGGCTGCCCCCCTTCCAACGCGCGCCACCGGCTGCTAGCGGTTGCGCTGCTTGCCGATCCTCGGTTGCGCATGCCGCGCGGACTTGCGGTTGTCCCTTAGGACAGGTGTGGCCAGGGTCGGGGGGCCGGTGACCCCGTTTGGGCTATCGTGGTTTAGGGTCCGAAGAGCCGCGTCGGCGCGCGCCGAAGGCTATGCCGGTTCGCGCGACCTGCGTTTATTGCTTGCACTGACCGACACACGGTGGGATGCTAGTGACACGTCGCGTGGTGACAGGACTCTGTACGACCACGGTCGCGTGCTGGCTACGTGGACCGCCGCGACGCTTCGGCTTCGCGCGTGGGGAGGTGAGCGGTTGTCGCTCGCCGCTTGCGCTTACTTACGGTGGGAGGCGGGGGGCCTTTAAGAACCCCCCGCGGCGTTGTGCCCACGCCTCCTCGCGCTTTCTGGTTGTTCACGTTGCTTTCCGCATTCGCTCGCCCTGTTCCTGCGCTCCTTTTCTGCCGCCGAGTTCCCCGTGGATGCCGATGGCGACTTGCGACGAGCGTACTCAGGTGGGCAGCTATGCCATCCGCGGGCGGTCCTCGCTGCTCGAGGTGAAATACACTCTGGGGGAGCGCGATCCGCCGGCGGCAGACAAGTGGTGGGCGGCGAAGAAGAGTCAGGGTCCGTACTCCGGCGAGTTGGGCCGCACGCTCGTGACGGAGGACACTATCCAGTCACTGCTGCGAGATGGGAAGCTATCGGATCGCCGCGTGGTGTAGTTGCCCGCCGATGACGAGACGGAGCCGCGCCCTGGGAAGTCAGAGGCGGTCGTCTTCGTTGCCTACTTCGAAGCCGAACTTCGCATTCCGTCCGCAGCAATTGTCGGGGCGGTGCTGCAGACCTTCAAGTTGGAGTTGTCACAATTGACTCCGAACGCAGTGGCTCGCCTCGCCGTGTACAGCTGGGCCCTGCGCTCGGAGGGGTGTTGGCCCAGCGCTTCCTTGTTCACGTATCTGCATGAGGCCCGGTGCCAGCAGAAGGAGCGGAAGGACGGTACGCTGTCGAAATTTGGCAGCATCAACTTCGTTCTGCGGGCATCATGTGAGAAGCTCTTCCCTGCGAACGCGACCCGAGGGAAGTGGGAGGTCAACTGGGCGAGGCGGTGGTTCTACCATCGTGTGACGAGTGGCAGCGGCCTTGAGTGCGCAGGCGGGCCGATTACATTCAAGACCACCCCCGGCTTAACGCTTGACCAGGAAGATAGGCTAAGGGCGCGGAGACTTGTGGGGGTCGCCGCCCGCTTCAATATGCGCGACCTCGCCGAGGAGTACATGATGCTCGGTGCGACGCCGCTTTCGCACGGTTGGCGCTTCACAGCCGGTGAACGTCAGGAAGATAACGTTTGCCCGTTCGTTTGCTCGCTGCCCGTGCCGATTGGCCTTCGTAAGTCTCGACCATACCTTCCTCTTCATTCGTACGTATTGCATTTATGTAAATGTACTGTCTGGGGCAGAGACTCGCCTTGAGGACACGGAGCACGCCGCACGCGCGTTCCTCGGGCCATACACCGGCAGAGAGCACGGGCAGCGCGCAGCTGCGACTGCGGAGGCCGGATTGGGGCGAAGAAACCGCGTGTGTGAGGCCTTAGGGCTTCCTGTGCCGGATCGCCCCCCTCCGGACCAGCAGCATGAGGATGATGGTGCCGCGAAGACGAAGGCGCCGTCCCGCAAGAGGACCTGGAGCACCGCAACCACGGCCCGTACGGCGGCTGCCGCTGCTCCTGCCGGCGCGGCGAGCCCGGGGTCGGGTTCGGCGAGGTATGCCGATTCAGATTTAGAGGGCGCGGGTACTGAGGGCGAAGGCGCCGGCAGCGGAGGGCGCGTCGCGGAGGCCTTGTTGCCCGCGACCGTCGCCGAGGTAGTGGTGCCGGCTGGCGACACCGGTGCGGAGTCCTCGTCTCCGACCATGGCTGTGGCGGGGCTGCCCTCCGCGGGAGCGTGTGGAGTGCAACCTTTGCTAACCGCGGCGGCCGAGGCTGAAGTGTCGCTCGCGGAGGCGGGGGTGTCTCCCGCAAAGGTGGGGGTAACCCCCGCGGAGGTCGTGGGGGTGAAGTCCCCGACCTCTGTCGTCGTAGCTGTGGAGATGCCTTCGGCGGGTGATGCATCCGGAGGGGCCCCTTCTGTGGCGGGTACCGCGGTGGTATCTTCCGCCGAAGCGAAGCGAGCGTGCCTGCAGTCCCCCCTTCCCCGGACTTCGCGAGGGTTCGTTGTGGCGACCGGCGTTGGGAGCCTGTGGGACCCTGCTTCGAGCACCGAGGTCCCTCCACCCCGTGCCCTCCCAGCCCCTCGGGCCACGGTGACCGTGGCGCAGGCTCGGTTGGCACTAGGTCCTGACTCGGAGGTCCCCAGGCCTTGCGAGACAACGCCGTCCGTTGGGGCCGAAGTAGAAGCGGTCCTGCCCCCGGCTAGGGAGACATATCCGCGAAGCCCCCCGCCCGCGACCGAAGGTAGGTTATGATGGTACTCCTTCGACAGTTTTTTTACGCCTCATGACATGTGTAATTCCTCTTCGCAGCGGCACTTATCCCGGAGGAGGAACCGTTCCTTGAGCACGGGGGTCCTGGTGCTGGCGACACAGGTGTCGCGCGGCCGAGCCCGGCGGACTTCGTCCCTCCGTCGGATGCTCTGAGGGCATGGCGCGGGATTGCGGAGGACGCGGCCTCCAGCATCGGACAACAGGTGTTGCAGACCTATGGGTCAGGGTGCCTTGGAGATGCATTGGAGGTGTCGGGGGTGCGGGTAAGCGTCTATCTTTTGGACCCCTTGCAGCCGCTTCGCGTTTGCTAACTCCTGCGTCGCACAGACACTCGTGCTGGCCCAGGCACTGCGAAGTGCTCACGTCTGCGAGGGAGCAGCGATACGGAGTAGGCTGCGGGCCGCTGAAGAAGAGCTGCAGGGAGCTGCGGGAGGGCGGTCCGCCCAGGATGCTCGTATACGCTGCCTGGAGTTGGAGTGCGCGGAGATGAAGACGCGCACCGATGGGCTCGTTGCCGCGGCGTGAGCATCGGCCGCGGAAGCAGTGCGGCAAGAGGCTGCTGCAGAGCGGGACGGCCTTGTACAACAAATCGCTGCTCTAGAGGGGAAAAACAGCGAGCTTTCTGCCTCTCTCGCGGAGCGAGATCGAGCCTTAGGCGACGCTTCGGTAGCCGCCTAGGACGCCATGCTGGCCCTGGAAGACACTCTTAAGGGGCTTGTCGCCGAAGTGCCGGCGCGCTCCTTCGGGCCCGAGGACCTGTCGCTGTTACTTCGGTGGATTGGAGAAACGGCCGGCGTTGCACGTGGCGCCGCGGCGATCTTCGGCAATCACTGCGCCTACGTGGCGTCGTGTCTGACGTGCGCGCTCCTGTGACACCGCGGTTGTGAGCACGTTGCGGGGTTAGCCGATCCCCGATTGGAGATGCCCGCGGGGGGCGGGGTAATGTCCGGCGCCGTGCGAGCTGTACGCCGCGCCGTGAGGTTCTTCCATGAGCGGATATGGGAATACTGCGGCGAGGCCGCAGCCATAGTCGAGCTGCGGAACAACTTGCACGGCGAGGGGAACCTTGGCCGGTTTCTGGACGAGGTCCCCCGGCGTGACGAGGATGGCGCCGTGGCTCCGGAGGACACCGTGGATCCACAGGTGTGATGGGAGGTTGTCGCGTGTTGGTGTGCATTGTAACCGAAGCCCGGATTGTCTTCTTTGTTTTTTTTGTATTGGCAAAAATACGGAGTTGTTTCCCGCTGTTCTGATTCCTGCCACCTTGTCCCGAGCAGCTACCCAGCCGGGGCCGGCTGCTGATCTCCGACCTTGCAACCCGACGGCGTCTTCGGCGCTGGCAAAGAGCCGAGCAGGCGTTGGATTTTTGGGTGAGTCAGGCGTCTTCGAGTGGAGCCTTGGTACGAACGCATGTTAAGGACGAGCCTGCCGAGTAGCAGCCTGGTGCACCGGAGGTGTTTGTGCGCCTTTGTAAGCGTCCTTAGCGAATGCAAAGAACAGTCTTGACCAGATCTTGCGAAGTGCATCGCCGCCCTCCGGCTACATTGTCCCATGGTAAGCTCGGAGGGTTACTACGCGCGCCCGTAAGCAATGAGTTGCACCCTGCGGGGGCAGTGTGATCGAGATATACACGTAGTTGCGATAACCGCACACGCTTAGTCCGATGTCCCCTCGAAGCGGCGGCGGCGGAGCTGGCGCCTAGTCGAAGCAGATGCGCGAGCGCTCCGTCTCGTACCCTTCGAAGTGGCGGCAGCGGAGCTGGCGCCTGGTCGAAGTAGACGCGCGAGCGCTCCGTCCCCTACCCTTCGAAGTGGTGGCAACGGAGCTGGCGCCTAGTCCAAATAGACGCGCGAGCGCTCCGTCCCCTACCCTTCGAAGTGGTGGCAGCGGAGCTGGCGCCTAGTCGAAATAGACACGCGAGCGCTCCGTCCCCTACCCTTCGAAGTGGTGGCAGCGGAGCTGGCGCCTAGTCGAAGTAGACGCGCGAGCGCTCCGTCCCCTACCCTTCGAAGTGGTGGCAGCGGAACAGCCTCTGGTGCTTCTCACTCGCGGGGCTGCTCGCGCGGGAACCAGCCTCTGGTGTTTCTCGCTCGCGGGTGTGCTCGCGCGGGACCCAGCCTCTAACACGTCGCCTTGGTACTTCGCGGGCGACGCGTGGGAGTGGGCCCCTATGGTGGACTTTGCCCACCGTAGAATTAGTCGGGGTAAGCTGTGCTTTGAAGTACGTGGGGCCAATGCCCACGCCTTGTTTATACTCCGAAGAGTACGCACTGGGGCAACGCCCGTGCGTGCACGGTGTTCGCGTCTTGTTGATACTCCGGAGAGTGCGCGGAGATAGCGTCCGCGTCTCCTTTATACTCCGGAGAGTGCGTGGGGTTGGCATCCACGTCCTATTTATACTCCGAAGAGTACGCACTGGGGCAACGCCCGTGCGTGCGCGGTGTTCGCGTCTTGTTTATACTCCATAGAGTGCGCAGGGATAGCGTCCGCGTCTTTTTTATACTCCGGAGAGTGCGTGCGGAGGCGGACCTCGACGCTACGTCTTATTTAGAGTCCGTAGACTGCGCGCGGAAGCGGGCCTCCGCGCGTTGCTGGCGGTGAAATTGCGTGCGGAGGCGAACCTCGACGCCACGTCTTATTTATACTCCGTAGAGTGCGTGCGGAGGCGGACCTCGACGCTACGTCTTATTTAGAGTCCGTAGACTGCGCGCGGAGGCGAGCCTTCGCACGTTGCGGGCGGTGAAATTGCGTGCGGAGGCGAACCTCGACGCTACGTCTTATTTATACTCCGTAGAGTGCGTGCGGAGGCGGACCTTGATGCTATGTCTTATTTAGAGTCAGTAGACTGCGCGCGGAGGCGAGCCTCCGCGCGTTGCGGGCGGTGAAATTGCGTGCGGAGGCGAACCTCGACGCTACGTCTTATTTATACTCCATAGAGTGCGTGCGGAGGCGTCCCCCCGCTCGTCTTGGTTTATACTCATGCCCGTATCTTTGATAGAGAGTGCGCGCGCGAACGCGTGTCTTTGTTTATACTCATGCCCGTATCTTTGACAGAGAGTGCGCGCGCGAACGCGTGTCTTTGTTTATACTCATGCCCGTATCTTTGACAAAGAGTGCGCGCGCGAACGCGTGTCTGTGTTTATACTCATGCCCGTATCTTTGACAGAGAGTGCGCGCGCGAACGCGTGTCTTTGTTTCAAAGAACAGAAATTTGTGCAAACGGTGAACTTTATTAAATTCCCGTTTGCGCGGGTGAGCAATTACAAAAGAATGGGGGGGGGGGGGGATACCGACCACTAACCGCTATGGGGGCGGGGCGACCGCTGACGAGCCGCTGCTGCCGGAGCAACCTTGTGCGCGAGGGCTCCGCGTCTGCCCTCCCGGCTTAGGTGCCTTGGCAAGCAGCGTGGCATGGACCTCTGGCGCCAAGCTCTATGTGCCGAGCCATGTCCTGGTCGCCATGGACGATGATGATGGCCCGCGGCCCGGGAAGCTTCATGCACAGGAAGCCGTGATGCGGGACTGCCCCGAGGGTGTTTAGGAGCGGTCGCCCTATTATGGCGTTGTAGGGGTATGCAATGTCGACCACGTCGAATATGGCGTCCTCGCTCCTGACGTTGTCGTTTTGGCCGAAGGAGACTTGGAGGCATATCTGGCACAAGGCGCGCAAAGGCTGCCCTCCAAATCCTTGCAGCGGGATGCCTGAAGGGCCCAATCGGCTCCGAGGGATCCCCATTTGGTCGAAGGACGCAACGAACAGGATGTTCGCGGAGCTTCCTCCATCGACTAGGACGCGCCTGACTTCGCACCCGGCTACGAGGACCCGGACGACCAAAGGGTCTTGGTGGGGGAACTCCACGCCCTTGGCGTCAGCGGGCGTGAATGTGACTTCGTGTTGCGCCCATTCTGGCGGCGCCTGCGCCGGGTATGCCGCGACGTGGTGCAGCCTCCGCGCGTAAGCCTTCCGTTGCCTTGCCGAGGCGAACTCCAGCGAGGAGCCTCCGGAAATGACGTTGATGATCTTGCGCTGGGCTACTTTCGGGGCTTGTAACTGTAGGAGGCCTTCCCGAGGTTGCTGCACATGCACCTGGATTCGCAGGAGGCCTTCCTGGGGCTGTATTTCTTGGTCCTGGGGGTGTTGGACGTGGGCCACAATGGGCGCGTGTATCCGGGTTTTTGTCCCTGGCGACGCTCTGCCGTAGCACTGCGATGGTGGTGCAAGCACGCGTGTCGTGGTTGCCCCGGCCATGGATTTCGCACCACTGCCCGTGGTGCTGGTCGCCGTACTCTTCGCGGGTCCGGTCGTCTCGACCCCGGCCACGTCCCCGTCCTCGGCGCCCTCTACCTCCGCGACCTGCGGAGGCGTTGTCTTCGGAGCCGCCCTCGATGTCGAAAATGTAACGAGGTTTCCTGGACTTGCGTTGGTCGTGCTTGGGCCTGTCGCCTGACTGGTCATTGTGTTGGGGGTCCTTGCATTCGGAGGCGCCCTTCGGCTGCTCTTGCTTGCGCTTACCTTTCGAAGAGCCTTGTTTCGGCGAGCCTTCGCTCTTGACCGAGCCTTCCGCCTTGTTGGAGTCGGAGTCATCACCGTGTCGCCTCCGCGCGTCCTCCTCCGCTCTGGCGTACTCTTCCATCTTGTCGAAGAGTTTCCCGGCCGTCTTAATGGGCTTACGCACGTTGTACTCGGCCATTGGCCCCGGTCGGAGGCCTTGTATTGCTGCATTGATGACGGTTATTTCTTTGACGTCCTTGACTTGGCAGCGCACTTTCGCGAAGCGCTTGAAGTAGTTCCGGAGCCTTTCCTCGGGTTTTTGCTTGACTGCGAAGAGCTGGTCCGCATCGACACGCTCGATGTAGTTGCCCTGAAAGTTGTTGTGGAGTCGGTCGCGGACCTGTTCCCACGCGTAGATGGACTGTGGTTCAATGGTGAAGAACCAGGACAGCGCCACCCCTTGTAACGCGAGGCGAGCCCTTTTGCCTTCGTGGTGTCGTCTCCATCAGCGGCTTCGATAGCGGTCTCATACACGCGCACGAACTCTCGCGGGTCGGAGTCACCTTTGTAGGCCTCGATGATGCTCGGGAACTTGAAATCCTCAGGCCATGGTGCCTGCTGTAGGCCCGCAGAAAGCGGGGACTCCGGGTCTACGCGCCATAGTGGGACGCGGCTAGACGTAGGGGCGTCGCGGCTATCCGCCCTCTCCGGGGCGGGTTCGGATGCCACCGCCGGAGGGGCGTGTTGGCTTCGAGCCTCTTGCATGTCCCGGACAGCTCCGCGGAGGTGTGTTAGCTCCCGCTGAAACGCGCTGAGGGCCGCCAGCAGAGCAGTCTCCACCGCGGGCGTGGCCGGGGCCGTTGGTGCGCTTGGCGGTGCTACCGGCATGGTGGTGACTACCGCCTGCGCGCCCAGGCTGCGCGCCGCATTGTCCTGGAGGGCCCTAGAGCCGGTGACGAGGTTCGCGTCGCTGCTGGGGTCATTCACCGCTTCTGCGTCGGGTGAAAAAACGGGCGCGCCTACGTTGCCATCGCCGGGGTTGGCCGTCGGGGCAGTGCTGGTGGGGTTGGTCGTCGTGTCGGTGGCGGGGTTGGTCATCGCGTCGATGGCGGGGTTGGTCGTCGCGTCGATGGCGGGGTCCTCGGTCGCACCTGCACCACTGCTCGTACCTGCGGCTGCTAAAGCCGAAGCCCTTGTGCTGACGCGAGACTTCGCCGCTTCCGCCTTCTTCTTCTTCGCCGCCGACGGTGAAACTTTCTTTGGTGCCATCCTCCTTCAGACTTGGAGGCTTGCTCTTGTCCTCCCCACGGACGGCGCCAACTGTTGTGGTTACAGACCAAACAGAGAGAGTGTGTAGTGGTGGAGAGTTTAGCAAATGAATGGCTTAGGCCCCTTTCCTCATGGCCTATGTCTTATATATCTACATCCACATGGGGAGTGCCTTTACAATTATACCCTTACACATGAGTCCTCCCCTCAGGGGTACCTATGTCACTATACATGTCCCATTTTGGGCCTTACACTCCCTTAACAGGCCTGCTGGGCTTAGGTGGGGGCCACCCCTACAACAAAAGCAAAAACCAATATTTGCTTTTCCTCACAGCTATCCTAACTTTTCCAAATATTGCAACTTCCCACCAATATTTAACATCTTGCTTTGTCGCATGTAGTCATTTGCCATCTTGTTTATATTCCCCATTGACACCTAATAATAGAATTGTAGATTTGTAGTTGCATGTCATAAAAAATCTTATAATAACACTTATTTTGGTACAAGTAGGCAAGTTTATTGCAATAATAAGTGCTAATTTATGCTAAATTTAAAACTATAGGTGGAGAGTTGTCAAACTGCAAAAATATAGATGGTAGTTAGTTTGCTCTAACTTAGAAGTGAAAGCAGTCAATTGTTAAAATTTAAAATACAGACCAGGCTTGGCAATTTTGGAAAAATATGGTCTGGTACCTCAATTTCCCATAATAAAGTATGGCGTGTTCAATTTTATTTATTCTTTTTTTTGAATTATCAACCTTCCTAAAATTGAAGCCTTTTGTTCCAAAAAAAACCATGGTCCCTAGCTCATTCTTCTGTCCAAAGTGTCCTTATCCTCTTTAATTTTGGCTATTTGCAGTCCTATTGCTTATTTTGTCTAATGTTTCATTTGGTCATGTTTCAGCAAGCACCTTACGTTAGATGACCATCGCCGATCGAAATCTGTTGTGCTTTTGGCACTTGATGCATGCTAGAAATTATTCAAAGTTTCCTTTTTGAGCTCTTACTTGAATTCAATATTGCTTTTGTTTTCAGCAAATAGCATTTGTATGTGCAGCACATATTGGCTTAAAATTTTTGTGAAGTTAGTTTTGTTTTGTTTCCTGATCAAAGTGATTTATATAAAAATTGAAATAATGTTGTCCTGTTACTAGAAATTGTCCAACGTGTTTGTCAGTTTAGGGTGATCAAATTGAAATGCATATATGCAATGCAAACATGCCCATTTATAGAGATTTACATAGGAATGCAGAAAATGTGGAAATATTCAAAATACTAAACCTATAAAATTCTTTTTTTCCTATTTGCAACACGCAAGATGTATCTCAGGTTTAGCTGAACTGAGATGACTTGAATTTTCATGGCATGTTTACTAGCATCAAGTTAGGTTGGTACACTGGGTCATGAATTTTCATAACTGAGCCAACCTGAACTTTAGCATCAGGGTCACGTATTCTGATTATGGTGATATCATGGGACATGAGGATTAAGCAGAATGATCTTTTCTTTATTTTTGTGCTATCTACAAGCCATTAATTGTTTACACCATTTGCTGCTCCTTCATAGGCATTTTATGAAGAGTTTGGAATGAAACAACTAGCAAAGGTTCTTAAGCATCAAGCACACGAGCAGGTACACATGCTGCCCTGGGTTAACTTTTAGCAATGTTTTATGTCATTAGTTAGTTCTCACAATTGCATTGCATAGGCTTTAGGTAGAGGATGCAAAGCTTTGTTCCAGTTCCAAGTAGCTAGAGCCCCTAAAAAATGAGTACTACTAACTAGAGTGGATGCAATGGACATGGTGTATCACCTAATCGATGATGTTCATGTCAAGGTAGAGATTCTGTTTAAGCACCTGACACCTCATTTTCTTTTATTGCCATAACATTGCTAGCTTATCTATATTATGTGCTGCTAACATGCTGTAGCAGCCTCCCTAGCGGATTGTTGTCGCTTCCTGCTCCCAACCTTGCCTCTGCCTATGAGAAATGCACATAATTGGTAATCTGTCAAAGCGCATCTTTACTACATAAAAGAGGAATTTATTGGTGGTTCATCTACCCCTTCCAACTCCTCCTTGCGCCTCCCTAAGCAGGCTAAGTAGTATCATTGATAATAATGATGATGTCCAAGGTAAAGCTGCATTTTATAGTGAGAAATTAATAGTAACACCTTTTCCACTTTTCATAGACAGTCACTCTAATAGTAATTGACTGCTCCATTAGCTGATATGAATGTACGATTTGTGTGTGTATATAAGCCTTTTATGTTTCCATAACCTCCCCTAAGAGCTCTTAAAGAATAAAATTTTGCTCCTTTTATACTTTAGGTGTAGCTAATAATCAGCAGTATAAATCTTTGCTAATTAGACAATTTTTCTAGGTTAGGCCTAAAAAATTCAGTGCTCTAAGCCAGAGGTTGACATTGATTGAAGCTCACAAAATGGCATTGGAGTGACAATTGCTTGCTAGCCGTAAAATTGATGATTTATTGATGAATATCCAGAGGGTTAGCAATGCAGATTATCCATCAATCAACGAACAGCTTATGGGTGTTCTTGGTAACATGAGATCCAGTGGTTCCTTGCAGGGCCAACTTGCTAGAGCTGGGAGAGCTGCCTGCTGGAATTATATTTGATATTTATGTGGAGAACGCTATTGATGGAAAGCATCTAAGCGATATATTTGCTATCGAGGTTTTGAAAGGTACACCCACAACCCCACACGATCAGTTTAAATTGACTTGGATTATTTTAGTTGCATTTTTCCCTATTAGTGTTTCCACAACATTTACCTATCTGTGTTGTGAGATAATCTCTTGTCTTAGTTTAGTGATGTAGATGAAAATGATTATTGTAACCAACGCTATGAATTTATAATCAACGTGTTTTAGGTCTTTCTTTCAATTTTCTTATGAAGCTAGCATGGTTTTATTGATTAATGTCATGTTTCTCTTAATCAGAAATGACCAAAACAATCCAAGCAATCAATGAGGCTCAGTTGTAACTTTTCTAGAAAGATTAACTTAATGTTTTGGTAACATCTCTTGAACAATATTGATTCATCTTTTAATAATTCTGTCACAAGGGAGATAATAAAGGCTGCTTATAGATGATTGGGATGGCTGCAGTTAGTTATATACATTTATGGTTGAGCTTTCTCACAAATGCGCCATTATTTAATTATATGATTTTTTTTATTATTAAGAAAGTTTGGCACAGTCCTTTGCTTCTTGTATGCATGTGTGTTTTCCAAATAACGAGACGAGCCAAGTTGTAACACACAAAAGACAAATAATATTTAATGTCAATTGATTAAGAATACACACTAGTTATTTCGTAGCAATGCATGGGTATGACTAGTGTGTGTGTGTATATATATATGTATGTATGCATGTATGTATATATGTGTATATATATTTATTGTGTGTGTGTATATATATAGAGAGAGAGAGGAGGGAAGTAGAGTAGCATGGTGGTGATGGTGAGCGGCGGCTTGGGAGGTGGCGACTATGATGGAAACACACACGTGAGACCACGGGGACATGCTGGAAGGTAGCATTGAAGGTAAAGTGGTTTGGTAGCGTGTGGACGATGAGCGGCAATGGTTAGAGATGCGAGCGAAGGCGGTGATGATGAACTAGTGGAGGAGGAGGGTGTTGGGGAAATCGCCTAGGGATTTTAGATGAACGATGGTCATCAACCTCTTTCGATCACACACACGTGAAACACAAGTAGACACAAGTCGAGTTTTTGCGACGCGATGCAATGCGATGCGTCTGCGTCCTTTTCTTCTTTCTTATATAGAGGAGCAACATATACGACTTTGAAACCAACACGGCATACCACGTGGAATCCAATATGGAAACAACTCGACTTTCCAACTCTAAATCTAAACAGACTCTAACTTGACTTACGACTACTACAGTCCATACGACTTATGACTTACAACCATTACATAACTTGAACATGGTCGTAATCTGCCGTGGTCATAGGACATGGTCGTAGATTTGACCAGACCTAATGACAACTAGGTTAACTCTATCAATCTCCCCCTTAAGCCTGCTGTCTTCCGTCTTCGATGTTTCGCACACCGATCTTCTCTCTCATCTCCACGAACTTCATTCTTCCGAGTGATTTGGTTAGGATGTCTGCGAGTTGGTCCTCCGTGCAGACATGCTGCACTTCGATCACTCCTGACCCCACACATTCTCTTATTAATGGAACTAAGTGGCGATGTGTTTGCTTCTCTCATGGTATATTGGGGTTTTGCACAACATAATTGCCGATTGATTATCAATCTTCAAGGTTACCCTCTTAACCTTCGTCTTCAATATGTTAGCCAATAACTGACCCAGCCATACCCCTTGATAGGCCGCCGCACAAGCTGCAATGTACTCTGATTCATACAAAGACAATGCGATCACCTTCTGCTTCTACGAACACCAGTTGACTAGGTTCGACCCCAGGAAAAACACCACGCTCGAAGTATTCCGATCATTTGTATCACTAGCTAGATCACTATTTGAGTAACCGACTAGCTCAAAACATTTTTCCTTCTTCTCGTAGACACACCCATAATTCAATGTTCCTTTGATATACCTCAGGATGTGTTTTACTGCACCCATATGCTCTATTTTCGAATTCTCCATGTTCCTGCTCACCATCCCAACCGAGAACGTTAGATCTGGTCATGTGTATAGCAAGTACATCAAGCTTCCAATCATCCTTCTGTACAAAGTCTTGTCTACGGCTGGGTTTGTGCTGTCTTTGCTCATCTTCAGGTGAGGTTCCATTAGAGTTTGCGTTGGATTATAGTCCTTCATGCCGCATTTGTCTAACACTTTTATTGCATACGTGGTCTGGCTAAGAGTAATGTTCCTGGAGCATTGTTGTACCTCAATGCCTAAGTAGGAGCTGAGTAACCCGAGCTTGCTCATACTAAATAACTTCTTCATATGGCATTTGAAGCTATTGATGTCCTTCATACTCTCTCTAGTGATGATCAAGTCATCCACATAAACTCCAACCAACAGACTCCTTCCCTGGTTTTGTTTATACACTTCATACTCTAACGGGCACCTTTAAAAGCCAAGTGCCACTAGAGACTTGTCTAGCTTCTCATTCCAAGCTCTTGGGGATGACGTAGACCATATAGCGCTTTGTGCAGTCGTAGTACTAGGTGTTCATCTCCTTTCTTCTTAAAACCTAGAGGTTGCATGACATAAACTTCTTCTCCCAGATCGCCTTTGAGGAAGGTTGACTTCACATCCATATGATGAACCTCCCATGTTTCTTGTGCTGTGATTGCAATAAGTAGTTGTACCATTTCTAGTCATGCAATAGGGGAAAGACTTCATCGAAACCAACTCCTTGGCACTGAATGTACCCTTTTGCAACTAGCCTCGCCTTGTGTTTTACAACTACTCCTTGGGTGTCCTTTACCTTATACACCCACTTTAGTCCAATTAGCTTGTGATTTACTAGAAATGGAACAAGCTACCAAGTTCTATTTTCTTGGATAGAGGACATCTCCTCCTCCATCACTCTCCTCCACTCTGGTTTTCCTTTTGCTTCTTCGAAGTTCACTGGCGTCTCCTTTTCGAGCAAGCAAAACTTGGAGTCTTCCAGCTCAATCAGAGATGTGGCATCGTAGAGGTTTTTGATGTCATGCTCCCATTGAGGTCCTTTAGATGAGCTTGCATAGAGCTCCAGTCTTCACGGAGCACCAAGTGAGACCAACACTCTCACCGTCGCTACTTGAGTGCGTGGTGTAGTTGAGCCAGGTAAGCCAATTCCCATGTTTGTACCTTCCATGGTCGTACCTGGAGTTTCTGCAATGTGGTCGTGTCCTCCGACTTCGTTCTCTATGGTCATAGCATCAGAAGTTACCACGTTGTCGTTAGGATCTATGACCACATTGTGGTAAGATCCTCTAACTTCGCCCGCCATGGTCGGTGCGTTAGTTACGTAGTCATGGAGACTTGCATCAATGTTAGGAGGATAGTGTACCGTAAAGATATCTTCCATAGGTCGTACCTCTACTGAGGGATCTTTGCTCCACTCCTGCTTCCTCTCCCCTCGAACACGATATCATGAGTTGTGTCATCGGATCAAATATCCGATATCCTTTCATCTTTGAATCGTACCCAATGAACACCATTGACTTGCTTTGATCTGCAAGCCTAGAGAGGTGAGGTGTGGTCGTCTTTACATGTGCGACACATCCAAAAGTGTGGAGATGACCCTCACTTGGTTTGTAGTCGTAATAGGCTTCGTAAGAAGTTTTACCGATGATGCTTTTCGTTGGCGCTTGATTTAAGAGATAAACGATAGTCGAGACCGCTTCCCCTCAAAAATCTCTTGGGATGCCCATGCTCTTCAACAGACTCCTCGCCATACCGATCACCGTCTGATTCCTTCTTTCGACTACTCCATTCTGTTGGGGCGAGTAAGGCACTACCAGATAACACCTAATTCCCAGCAGCTCGCAGTAGTCATTGAACTCATTTGAGGTAAACTCACCACTGCGGTCGGTGCGCAGAGCTTTCAACTTATGATGTTTTTACATCTCAGCTGTAGACTTAATCTTCTTGAATGCCTCGAATGCTTTGTCTTTGCTTCGGAGTAACGCCAGCCACATATACCTTGTATAGTCGTCAACCAGTAGCAGGAAGTAACTATATGCGCTGTGCGTAGTCAGAGTGATTGGCCCGCATATGTCACCGTGCCATAACTCGTGAGGCACGACTGCATGATATAGAGATGTGGTCGAAGACGGGTTCCGATGTTGCTTGTCAATCAGACAACCATTGTAATGGTGATCCACGTGCTCGATCATGCGCATGCCTTGCACCATCTTGTGAGCCATATCTTTTAAAGCATGGAAGTTAACATGCCTGTACCTAGCGTGCCATCAACCCTTGAGTCCTTCCGAAAAAGTTCTAAGACAACAGATCACTTCTGAGACTGACATCGTTTTAACATCACCAAACTATTTAATCATGCCAATAATCTGAAGAAATCAGTCTAGAATTGAGCTAAAGAGCTTTTCAACCACATCGCTTTCTTCCAACTTCACACTGAGCGAACGGATCTCACCCACCAGCGTGGTGAGTTTCATGGAGACTCACTGATCGACTCCAAGTCTCCCATCTGTAGCTTGCTCAGTTGTCACTTGAGCACTTGAGCTTGTGCCTTCTTGACGTGATCCTCGCCTATTCGCATCTCCTTGAGTGCGCTCCAGGCATCTTTCACCGTCTGCTTCTCGGCGATCGACATCATCACGTCGTCTAGCATAGCTTGCGAGACGGCCACCATCACACCTTGATCCTTGTCACCGTCGTCCTCTCCATCTTTGACCACCAACCAAACCCCTAGCGAATGCAAGATTAACTTCATCTTGACGACCCATAAGCCGTTATTCATTTCACTTAACATTGGGTATTAAATCGGGATTGTGGCACTTCTCATCGTCGGCTTGATGAGCATGCCTATCTTCAATGGATCGAGTACGTCGCCTGTGGTCTTGATGAGCTCTCTTGACTTCGAAGGGTTACTTGTGTTGCTGGCCATCGCTTCATCCCCTTAGGCTTTGATACCAATTGTTGGGGAAATCACCCAAGGAGTCCAGACAAATGATGGTCGTCAACCTCTTCCGATCACACACACGCGCGAAACACAAGTAGACACAAGTCAAGTTCTTGTGACGTGATGCGTTTACATCCTTTTCTTCTTTCTTATATAGAGGAGCAACATACACGACTTTGAAACCAACAAGGCATACTATGTTAGAATCCAATACAGAAACAACCGACTTTCCAACTTTGAATTTAAATAGACTCTGACTCAATTTATGATTGCTACAGTCCATACAACTTATGACCATTACAGAACTTGAATGTGGTCGTAATCTGCCATGGTCATAGAACGTGGTCATAGATTCTACCAGACCTGAAGACAGAGGTGGAGAAGATGCTTGAAGCAAGAGGGATTTGCCAGAACTCCTACACCATCCTCCACTCCCCCGACCCGAACTGAGCTCATGATGTCATTGCGTCCATGACAGCTGCCGCAAGCGCTTCCATGTTCCCATCATACCGGTGAGTTTCTACATTTCCCGTCAACTAATTTGGGGTTTTCTCACTAGCTGCTCACCATGCCATTATCTTCCTTAACTCTGTCCCAAAACTGTCGCCGCCGCCATCCCCTCTCCTATGAGGCCCAGTCCAATTCCTTACATCTAGAGCATCACCCCTCCTCCTTATTGCTTCCCCAATCACTAATTTGAGCTCCACTTCACCTCATGTCGCCTCCACCAACGAGCCATCCTTACTACATCAGGTCTCTGTTGTCGGGCCCCCTCGGTCCTTCCACGCCTTCATCCTCTGCACCGGTGAGTTCCCTCATCCCGTAGCTTCTCGTGACATGCTCATATTCAAGATTTAGCCCTTGGTCCATAGTAGCCGTCGTAGTAGTGCCGCTCTGCTGTCATGGAGTACCTGCTTGCTTGTTGTAGACCAACTTTGACTGTGCTCTTGCCACCCACGAGTTAACCTTTGGTACATGGATCCGTTTTGATGCTTTCCGGCAGGTGCCTTCACCTTCTCTTGGTAGCACCGAGCTCGCCACCCTACTCCCATGGTGCTGCCCTACTTTCCCTTTGTCTTGTTAGCTGGCCCTCCCTTTGTCTTGTTAGCTGGCCGTGGGGAAGAATAAGCAGGGGCTAACAAGTTGGGCCCATGACCAATGGTGGAGCATTGCTAGCAAAGAGCACATTTGGATGCCACGTAGGACAAACCCGCTCATGATACGTGTCCAGGGACATGATTTGCATGGTTTTGATATTTAGAGGATGCATTTTAGATGGTATTGGATATAAGGGATGAAAATTAAATGGGAGGAATAGTTGAGGGACCAAAAATATACTTTGTCCTCATGTATGTATATATATATGTGTGTGTATATATATTATACCTATTACAATTATATAACAAATACAACTATATTTTCAAAAAGCAATAGAGTTCTATAACAAATATAATATTTTGTAATGTCTAACCGTGCAATCTATATATATAAAAATAATTGGTGATATTCAAGGTATCTACTTTGCTTTTGAGGTCTAGAAAATTTCACAATAATTCTTAAATCAAAAAAATCCTAGAAATTTTTGAAAAGCAATATAGTTATATAAGAAATAAAATATTTTGCAATATATAATTGTGCAATTGCTCAGGAAATTCCGCTAGTCTGATCCAACGATAAGGTGTGCCATTGTTTCGATCATTCATCGTGTCGGAATTCCTTGCTGAAAAGAAAAAGAAAATACTTTCTCCGTTCTTTTTTACTTAATGTTTTTGACTTTTCATGATTTTCAAGAAGCGATTTTGACTGTTACTTTTTTACAACTTTATACTAAGATACACTAATAAAATGATAATATTATGAAAGTATTTTTAATGACAAATCTAATGACATAGTTTTTGTATAACCAATCTAGATAGTTTTAAACCTATTGATGGTTAAACTTTAGGAAGTTTGGCGGCACAGATTCTAGGAAGCCAATTAAAAAAGAACGGAGGTAGTACTACTTTATCTAATGGCTAATATTAACTTAACAATCAAAGCACTATTAATTTTCTGATGATGTGGCTTAACCAAGAGGCTTCTTTTGTATTCAATAATACAGAGAGAGAGAGAGATTAGCAAGACTGACCAGTGACTAGTATTGGTTTTAGAAATTAAAAATGGTGTAGGGTTGAGAAAACCATTGGGAAAGTGCTCAGTCACCAGTTATTAAGTGCTAATTAACATGCTAGCCAACGAGCTCATGTATCAAACAAAGGGGAGTCCTGAAAACATCATAAAAGCTTAGTCTATAGTTTTGATGAATCGTAAATAAACATTAAAGGACCGGTGAGAAGGTTTATGGTTTTGTTGTGATGAACCATTGTTATTTTGGAGGAGTAAAAAAATTTAGAATTTGCATATTTGTAGATTTTCTGGACAGCAAGCAAAAATGGGTGATTTTGGGAAATTTGAACATGGGATGATTTCGTGACCTAGGTCAATGGTTATATGTTGCATGAGATATATTATTGCTAATGTAGGTTAAGTTGTGAAGAACTTGCGTTCAAAAATAATTTCTTTGTCTAGAATGCACAAGATCGCTTGGAGTAAATCATACTCAACAATGAGAATCGAGGTTACACTCATAGAGGAGCCATGCCTAGAATAATCAAAGATGTTGTGTGAGATGACTGAGCTCAAGCATGACACAAGAAAAGCAGAAAATATTGAAGGGGAGTTCGAGCGATGGGTTGCACCATGTGGCTTGGTCGGTCCAAGTGGGATATGGTCCAGTGGAACTGGAACGAAAGAGACTTGCTGACGTGTGGCAAGCCTATGGTGCATCTACACGTGGCAAGTATGGCTATTGCTTGGAATGGATGGAAATGATCGGGTTAAGAAAGGGTATTTTAGTAGTTTGATCGAAATACTAGGAACTACCTTAGAGCAAAACCGCGATGCTTGAGCGATGCATGGGAGAGCAGTCAAGATCAAGAAGTTGGGAAGATCAAGTTTGATCAAGGCTAAGAGTCTCAATGGATTCGAACTTATACACTTTGAAAACATGTATAAGCGTAGTGTGTGAGTTAAAATCCGTGTGTGTGTGGTTATCGAGTTTTCCCCATATATTTAACGGGTTGGGATGGAGACTTGTGTTAACGATCCAACCATCCTTTTTTGAGACCAAGTATTCGTGAGTTCTAGAGTTAGGCTTTGAGAGAAGTTGAGTGCTGTGGTGTGCTCTCTTATCTCCCAGGTGGCGTGGCTATAATACCTTCATCCTCAAGTAGCAATACATCAATATTTGTTTATCTCCATGAATCTTTCTTGTGTTGATTGATTTGCTCTTGATTTGGATTTTTTCCTCCTCTCCTCTTATTGATCTTGTTGTGCCAAGAACATGTATGAGATGGAGATAACCTCTAAAAATTAATCTTCAGCTATCTAGACACTTACATGGCAAGTTCATGAAGAAACCCGATTTTTGCTCTTTTGGTCTCTCCGAGCAATTTCTTGATCCAACTATTTTTACCTTAATTTCTTTAGTATTTTAGCTTGCGGTAATATATGCGAATATATCTAAATCCATTTTGGCCATCATTTACTCATGAGTAAGTCATATTCACTGTTTTTATTTTTGACCCTTTTTGGTGTTACCTTCTTTCAAACAGAAAAAGATCAGACCTTAAACAATAGTTTTGTTGATCATTAATTAAAATAGGTTTATGACATCTTAAAGAAGGTGCATATCAAATTTTAAGTGATTTGGAGTTTTGGTTTGAAGGTTAGCTCAATTTTAGGTTTGGCCTGGTTTTTGTGCAACAGAGCTTCACGAACCAAAAGATCTAAATTCTCTGATGTTCTTTCAAGATTTTTGGTTGGGATAGGTTTCTAAAGTCATGATCTAGTGTTGATTTAAGTTTTAAATCTTTTGAATCTATGGATCAAAAGTTTCAGAGAAATTTGTTTTTGAAATAGTATTGGATTTACTATTCATAGAGCAGAAATTACTGTAGCACAACAATTTTAAGGATTTTGGGTTCTTGATTTTCATAGCTTTTTATAGCTGTTGGAGTGAAGAATTAACAAATATTTAGGGAAAAATTTGAATGCACCATTCACTCCTATCCCTTGTCTTGTTGCCATACCGGTCCTACAAACATGAAAAATAAAAAAGAAGATGAAGACTATAAGCTTCCGACATATATTGTTTTGTTCATTGTAAGTTGTAACACTATGAATTCGAGCTTTAAACTTTAAATATTTTAATATAAAATTTTCTCATTCATTTGGAAATCCTTTATGCTGATTTGATAAGTAAATCAACAAATATAGTTAGATCATTAAACCCAATTTAGTGATTTGGACTCGCTGTTAATTTACGTTTAAAGGCAATGCCATTATGGATTGGAAATTTATGTCCTAAAATGTATAGATGACTCTACTTGCAACGTACAAATAATTTCAATAGAGATTTTTCCTTTTTGAGAAAATATAATGATGTTGTCAGAAGACTCAGAACAATAAACAATAAAATCTGAGCTTAAGGTGAATAAAGTCAAGATCAGCAGATTAGTAGAGAGTTCAGGCACCACTAGTTATATCGGAAGTTAGCTGTTAGAGCAACTTTACATAAAACAATCACAGCAATCAGGAGAATCAAACTACCTGAAAGCAATAGCTGATCCCGGAAAGATACTCTAGATGTGAGCTTAGGCACATGTAAGGAGAAGGACACCCAACTGGATTACTAATTAGAGTCACCACTAAATCCCTCACGCCACTCCTTTTCGCAGTTCTGTACAACTATGCAAGGTTCGTGCCTAAACGGAACCTGAAGCCTTGTACAGAGCAGGTGTTGCTGATGTTGTTATCTACATGGAGAAGCTCCATTGCTGCCATTATTTGTTTCACTAGACTCTTTCAGAATTATTTCATGTAGTTTATGAAGTACACTTCCAGATTGATTTGCATCTTCGTCCCATCTCTTGGAGACTTGCGAGGAGAAATTCCCAATGCCTTCAATTCCTGTAGCTCATTGTCTGTGCTGGGAACTCTTGTCATCGAAGTTCATAGATGCTTGTTACGTCGGAATAATAAGACGGTGTGGAACTTGTGATGCTTCACATATTTGCATTGCACGTTGGTGCCTGCAGATGGGGCTTCAGTTTCACCTCATGTAATCGATGCTTCTTGTTCCTGTCAATTTTGACAGCCTAAATAAAGTTCATGTACAAGCTGAAATCTTATCTTTACTGTACTGCAGTCCTTATGATATGAATCCAAAATGTTCATGCATTAATTCGATCACTACAGCAAAAACTAGCTCTAGAAATGGTTTCTGGGTCTTATACACACAGGTATAACATAGAGATGGTTTAAATATACCCTCGCAAAAGACAGAGAGAGAGAGAGAGAGATGGTTTCAATATAGGTAACATGGCTAGAATGAGATTAGTTTTCTTCTTTTCTTATTTTTCAGAGAAATGACTTTCCTAAAAATTAACTTGGTGTCTTTAATATCACCACAATTTCTTAGTACTGGATTGCTTTGAGCCATTCCTACAATCCAAGCATCTCAATACAGAGTTTTCTCAGTGGGTTGCAATCCTTCATTTTGCCCTCTATAGTTTCCCACTCGAAAATACAAATGGGACCTAGGAAAGTACTAGGAAAAAAAAGAGGCATGCCAAAAGTGCAATGACTTGGCCACATGCATCAGGGAACGTCAAGTACCTTGTTTGTGTTGCCTACTGAAGCATCTGAATTATTATTGAAACTAGATTTAGCAAACTTTCATGGTTTTAATTTGGTGTCATTCTTGATGATGCCATATGACTAAACAAAAGGAAATGAAAAGGAGAACTTTTGAAAAGTATGTAATAAGGATTCGCCAATTAAATGCACTAAAATGTTAAATGAATCATTACAGAGTTTATACTAAGGATGAACCTCGTAGTTCTTTTTTATTGGATGCAAATCAATTTTATGTTGAAAACCACTTAATTTGCTACTAAGGTGTAGGTAAAAAAGAGATAGAATTTTAGTAGCGAGACATTGTTCAGGGTTCCTGTTTTCTCTTCCAGCCAGCAGAAACTATTATGCATTGTTAGAACCATGGTGGAATTCCTTAATCTTTGAGTTGGAAACATCTGATGTTGAAACTACATTCCCAAACCTAGCCCTATAACTCACTCTTTGCTGCCACAAGAACACTGAATAAAAACATATTGTAGATGATTACCATCAAGTAGTCAATGAACAGTGCTGAGGGATCATGTTCGTGCTCATAGGCTCTGTACCGACTTACACTACACATGGTGTCTAAAGGTGTTTGTGCTAATTGGAGTCAAACGTAGCTACTCGAGGTGCTTCTGACTATAACTCTTCACCATCATATTTTGAGATTCTGTTTTATCTCTGAGCGGGGTATTGTTTCCATCTTCGAGCAAATTATTGTTTCAGTTTCCAAGTAGGTCTCTATTTTCATTGTTGACTAGGATTCTGTTCCTTCCTTATTTGGGACCCTTTTTCTCAAGGTTACTTATACCTCCTTTAAGCTTCATGATAGATAGAGCACACAACACAAAATATCTACCCATATAATACGCCAAGAGCGTTTTGTAGCTTCTTCTCCACATAGTGATTTTACCGCTTATGCATTCATAATTTTTCCCTCAAAGGTTTTTACGTTAGATTTTTATCTCGTGCTCCTGATTATTCTTTATTATTTCATATCTCGCCGTCGGTTTACATAACAATCGGTAATAGAGCTTGGTTCTTCACCCGATCAATCTAGGGCATACACAATATCACGTCAATGAAGTGTGATCTTCTACTACTGGATCATGACACATGATTTTCTCTCTAGCAAGTCAAGATACGAGCTATTCTATCATAGCTTGATTTAGATGATGCATTATTGGTAATCAATAAGATGTGCGCCGCATGGTCTGTTGAGAACAAGAAAATGAGAGATCATAAGGCTCTCTCACAAATTCATCTTCATCTTTCTAATAATATCCCCCATAAAGTACAAAGGAGACCACCATGCTGTGTTATGGTTAAAGTTGGAATATATCTGCATGACCAAGCATCTGATCGACAAGATGCAACTAAAGTAGAAGCTTTTCTCTCTCAAGTTGGTAAAAGGCGGATTGGTGCAAGATCATTTGACTGCGTTTAAAGATGTGGTCACCGACCTTGAAGCCATGGAGGTTAAATACGATGATGAAGATTTAGGTTTTATCCAGTTCTGTTCGCTACCTGCTTCGTTCTCTATGTTTAAAGACAATTTTCTATAGTTGAGATACTCTTCCTTTGAAATAGATTTATGAAGCTTTGTATGCAAAAGAAAAGATAAAAAAGTATGATTTTGAGCAAGAGCTCGAATATTCAGGGCATACCGGTTGAGAGGTCTTCGAGCTCGAGCAGATACAAAGGTTGTTTGAAATTGAAGACCAAGAAGTCATGTCACTACTGCAAGCAGGGTGGACACGATATCTTTGAGTGCTAAAAACTCTAGAATAAGGAAAAAAAAGAAATAATAGTTCCAAGAAAAATCAACAAGATGATGAAGCTAAGACCACCATTGTCACAAAAGAAGATTCTAAGGGGAGATTCTTATTGCTTTACTGGTGATTTTAAATCCAACGATGAATAGACTATTGATTCAGTTTGCACTTTCCACATGTTCTTGAACCATGATTGGTTTATTACTTATAAGGCTATTCTAAGTGGATCAGTGATAATAGGAAATAATACTCTGTGCAAGATTGCAAGCATGGGTTCCATCCAAATCAAGATGTTTGATGGCATCATCAGAACCCTGTCAAAGGTCTGACATATTCCAAAATTGAAGAGATACCTTATCTCATTGAGTACTCTGGATGTCAAAGGGTAATAGTTTTCATGTGTAAGTAGAGTTCTGAAGATCTTCAAAGGCTCTCTTATTGTGATGAAAGTTGATTTGAATGCAGCAAATCTCTATCATCTTTGAGGCACTACCCTAGTCAAGAAGGCTACTGTTGCTTCGACCAAATTGTCCAATGCTAATTGGACAAGTCTATGGCATATGCGTCTTGGGTATATGAGTGAAGCCAGCTTAAAGGATTGTGCAAAAGAAGTTTGCTTGATAGTCAAGGCGTCGACCAGTTAAAGTTTTGTGAAAAGTGTCTTTGATAAATAGAAGAGAGGTAGATAACAACTTCTATGTTTATCGAATATGCATTACATGTGATAAGCTTGCTGAATTAAAATTGCATATTTTGGATAAACAATGTTTTGTGCCATGTTGTGATCACAACGTGATGAGTTTAAATGATAGCGCTGGCTGTTTAGAAAGGTTTCTTAAGCCTATTTGTTCATCCTTTGATGTACAATCATGTACAAGTAATCAAAGTAGCGTAGTTGAAGCATGCAAGGCACTTAAAATTTTCTCCCCCATATTTGAACAATTTGATCTAGTTTTGCCCATTAATGATTTGTCTATATCCTTAGAAAAGTCAAGGACGACTTTGTCTCATGTGAGGCAGAATAATGAGAACGACAATATTGCAATATATATATATATATATATATATATATATATATATATATATATATATATATATATATATATATATATATATATATATATATATATATATATCTTATGGCTACTATTGTACTAAATGGTTTGTGCAAAATAATGAGAATGGCACAAAAATTAATTCATACATATACCATGCATATGTGTTGTTCCTTTTATTTACTACACCCTTAGATGTACATGATGTGCTAAACAGAAAAAGTGTGAACGATACACACACACACACACACCATGCATATAGATTGTATTCTTTATTTAGTACAATTTCAGGTTATCAAAAGCCAAAGATAACTTTTCTTTAAGAAGGGGAGGATGATGCGGATGCACTTATGTCTTGCACTTCTCAGACTAATATATTATTTAACTGGAAGGAACTATTGAGCCACATTAGATATAGAGCTACTACTATGTTATGTAATTATATGCAGACCCATATTCGATTTGTACAAGCCTAAAGTAAAGATGTGCATAGAAGGTCTCATCGACACTAGTTCATCTGTCATCTCTTCAAGTGTACAAGATAATGAGGGCAACCTGATTGGACCTGTTACATGAGCACAAGCTAAAAAGAGTAATCAATAGGTGAACTCGTTTCTTTCTAAGTTAAATGTTAATTTAAATGAAAATTATTTACTATCTAATGCATATTCTTTTCTTGTTCTTATATTTATAAAGAAAGAAGAGCTAGAAACCAAGAAGATCAGAAAGGACGCTACAAAAAAAAAGGAATGTATGCACATAGGCTGCATGTACACATGTGTACAAAGGAAGAACCAAAGAAGCTAGCAAGCTCCATACAGCCAGCCGAACCATGCAATGGAGGGGGGGGGGGGGGGGGGGAGAAGAAATCAGCAGAGCAAGGAAATCATGCATATGCATGTGGGCAGAGAAAAGTGACCGTGGGCCTACGTGCCAAGAAACTTGGCTGAGTTGTTCCCTGATTTCAGCCATGTAATTAGTCGACTCATTAGCTGGGTCATTTGCTTAGGAAATAGTCCGAATGGAGAACTAATTAGGGTAGGAAAGATACTTTGGCGTTCAAGTTGACTGGAGCCTATCTCATTTACTGAGACCGAACTTGAGTTGATTCGGTTTGTTTAGGCCCATATGTGCACACATCCAGTAGGAGGTGCCCTTAAATATGTGGACTACCCTTCCTTGTAACCCTAGACTATCGTGAATCAATTTATTATTTCCAATAGAGCTATACGCTTGTTCTTCCTAGTGTTTTACACACAGATGCAACATAGAAGAGAATTGGGCATTCTTACCCCGTTGTTTTTGTGATTCCTCGTGTTTTGTAGGAAAATGTCACGTCTAGTTTTGCGTGGCTGAGTAGACGAGAATTGAAGTGTGTGGTTGGGTGAATTCTTTCGTTGCAGGTTGCTGTATTGAGACAGTGGTTTGCGCCATAGGTTTGTCAGATTGCATGAATCTAAAGTTATCCTTGATCCTACATTGTGAAGATTGGCCACCCCGTATCAGTAAAACTATTCAAATAGCCGTGTCCTCGGTCATGGATAATGCTTGGTTGTTTCACACGAGGGTTAGGTTTTTCCTAAGTATTGGTTTGGCTAGAAAGTAAGTTAGATAGGAAGTGAATTGTTAGTTCACTTGGGGTTTATTCAATCCTTGATCCTTTACTTATTTATTTACATCATTTTTAATAATTTGTTTCAAATATATTTATTGCATTTAATTCAAATTGTTGTTTTCTGCAAAATAACCACTTAGTTATCATTTGTTAAGTCTTGCATAATTATATTGTATCTTGTTATAAACAACTTGCTGAGTACTCTATATACTCACAGTTATATCTATATTTACCTAGTTGCTAAAGAAGAGCCATATTAGCTAGAGTTATTTGAAGGAGGATTCTTTGACGGCTTCTTGAATTAGGACTTTACTTCCCAATCGATTGCCTATGGGCATATCGAATGGCTACAATGCTTATCGTTATTTTCTGTTGCTAGTTTTATTAAGCCCTTCAGACTATTATTTGTAAGCTTGGCCATAAGATTTCAATTATGATAAATAATAATATTTGAGTTTTTCTTAGTTAATCATGATCATGGTTGATATTTTTATGTATTTCTTCACTGTGTGCACTAATGTGATCCTGGACTAGTGCAGAATACACAGAGTCTGGGTTTCCATATTTGGGTCTCAATAGAAGTGGCGCAGGGTGTCACAGTGAATGACATCATTGGCACAAACCTCAAGGTGGCGCAGCGAGGCTTGAAAGTGACAGGATGGCAAGATGGCTCGGTGTAGCAGAGAGAAAAGAAAAGATAGGAGGTGGTCGGGCACTGGCGCGGGGGTGGTGGCGGAGCTAGGCGAGGATGGCTTAGCCTTGTGTGATGTTGGCACAAAGCCAGGAATCCCAGAATGCGCAGGGGCGGTGAGTGGCGTAGCAGCTAGGCCAGCGTGTCACGATGTGTGCTGGCGCGAGTGCGCACGGTAAGGCGAGGGCACACGCAGAGCGTGTCCAAAGCGTCTCTTGCATCGTGGGTCGTTCCAGGCCGGGCCAAGGGCCAAATGGGCTTGGTCCAAGAGAGGAAAGGGAGAGGTGGGCTGGGTCAAGCCCAAGGAACATTTGGTATTTGAATTTTTTAAATTTGAAAATCCAGTTGAAATTTGATTGAACCATTTGAATTAAAATTCAGCTTGAATTTTCTTTAAACAAAAGTACACTTTCCCAAAATGAGATGTTACAATTAGTCCTTGGCTCTAATTTATTGTAGCAGTTGTTGGAGAGACCACATGGTTCGGCACAACTCGATGATTAAAAAATATAAGGTTCGTATGGAAATTTCCCTAGATCTCTGTAGGAGTTGCACACTATTCCCCGCAAAAGCTTTTGTGGTATTCTTGTGAAGTTCTTGCATTCCAATAGCCCCAAGCGAAGATGGGGCAAAATTGCTAGCATGACCTAAACAAGAGTATTTGTACCAGTTTTAGTTCGTTTCTTCGTAGAATAACTGAGGCAGCACTTGACATCTGACAATACCACAAAACATAGTATTTCTTTTTGCAAAATATTAAATGGTTCATACATAAAGTTAGAAAGTTTTGGTAATATAAAATGCTTTCCAAGTGATAACCATTATTGAAGTAGGTTATATATTAGTGAATATATTTGGTGGGAATTGCTCTTATAATAGAAGAACTACTAGAAAGCCATTAGTGAAAGCTTGTAGATCGATCGGATTGATGAGGCTAGCCTAAGGAAATGCCTGCTACATCAATGGATGAATGGATAAAGCATTGTATATTTCAAGGAATGCAACAAACAATTATTATTTCCTTTAAAATTGAGATATGTTCTTAGAACTCTGCCATTTGCTTAAGCGAGAAGTGATACTCGAACGTGCACCATAGTGTACTCACCATCGACACCCTGGCAGAGCTCTTGAATAAGGGCATTATTGGGCAGTAGCAATGCAGCTTGTGGTGTCTCAGCTTATCGATGCGTAGCTGGTAGCTGTGGCGCGCCTTTGCTCCCGACTCTCGAGGACACATCACATTCGTGACCGGCTACTCCTGCACGCAGCCACGCACCCACCTCAGCCAAAGACCGGCGCGCATACGTACTTCGTGTAGGCAATGTGGATAACCAAATTTTACTAAGAGACATATAATGAAAAATGAATGATACAAAATTCATAACCACTACCATAGAAAAGATCATCATTGACGACTCAAAACCGTCACCACAGACGATTTCTAAACTATCTAAATTTATGTGTCTATGGTAACAGGTGGTTATCATAGACGGCTCTCAAACCGTTTGTGATAAGTTACAATACAGACAGTTTTTTAAAAAATCGTCTGTGATATATGATATATCAGAGACGGATTTTGGTATTAACTGTCTGCGATATCTAAGATATCACATATGGCTAATATCAAGATATCACAGACGGTTCTTAAACATAGTCATCTGTGATATCTGACATATCACAGACAGATAATACCAAAAACCATCTGTGATATATCATATATCACAAACAGTTTTTAAGCATAACTATCTGTGATATATAAGATACCACAGACGGGTAATACCAAAAATCGTCTGTGATATGTCATATATCACAAACGGTTTTGTGTTACAAACTACATGTGATAGTTATTTGAATAACTAAATTATTTTTTGTATTTTGGCTAGTCTCAGGAAATGCTAGCCATGCCCTCTGAAAACAAGCAAACTGATCACATATGTAGCACATGACAATCATTACACAGATCTCACAAATGAATTAAATAATTGAATAAAGTATAATTTAATTATTTATTTGATTAAGCACAACTGAGTGAATTACAATTTAATCAAATGTTTGAACATCTAATCATCTTCGATGGGGTTGAATTCTCCATTCTATTGAATGACTCCGCCATCAAGCATTCGGAGAGCTTACGTTGAACTTTGGCGTGGTTGTTAGGATCGTATGCACTTGAGTCAAATTCTACACCATGTTACTAGGACTATTAGCGTCATTAGCATACACACACATATACATAAAGAAATTGATAATCACAAAATAAATATTGACAGGTTGACAATCCTCTGGATCTTTCATCTTAGTGCCTATGATTTCCTGCATATGTCTGCAAACGCAGAATCCACATACACTGCTCTGTAGCTACTGGTGGCATTACAAAAATAGAATTACATACATAAATATTGTCAGTTCATAAGGCATTATTACGAAGTGTGATATATGATTGTTGTGTTATAGCGGGTACCAGAAATTTAATCCTGTGTCATAGTGTGGCACTGGATTCCTTGTGTCTTCCTTTCTAAGTAACGTAAGCGCTAAACAACCTATATGATTCCAAAAAGTTAGCCTCGGCCATTACAACAAAGGGAAGACTACAATAGAGTTATGTATGAAGAAAATGAGTTTACCTGTCAATTACTTATTGCAAAAGGGTGAAGTCGTGGTTGCTCATACGTAAGGAATCAAGATATATTATCTTACTCTACTTTGGTACAACCACAATTAGAATCTAGTGAGACCTAGTCATATATGTCGCCATAGTGATTAACCCTAAGTTCATGTTGCGTATAAAGTACAAATGAAACTTGTATGGCAATTAGTGAAGCACTTATCCCTATTTTAAGGGTACCATGATATAGTCCTTATCACTCTGGGCAATCAATCCCTTCGTTATGTAATCTTTAACGAAGGATGTGTTGTCCTTGATGCATTGCTCAGAAACCAAGTGTGGGTCGAGAAAACCCACCGGTTGTTGCCACCACTAGACTTGTTGGATCATGGATCTATACATAAGCAATGAGTTATGATCTTTATCGGTACTACATGAATGTAGAACTTGATTGTACAGTACACTTACAGTGTCCAACATCGTAGAAGTGTGGCAACGAGGTTGAATAGTAAGAACAAGTATTCGAAGGTCATGACAAAGTGGAATGAGTTGAGGAGGAAATACGCCTCCGTGTATCTCACAGTGAATCCACTTTACCAGTTTGACTTCCTGTTGGACCTCTGTATGTACCATGCATGCAAAGTCCTGTAAACCAGTCCAAGGCTGGATAATTGTGACTCGGGTACCAACGACACTTCGAGCTTGTACTTCCAAGGCCTAGGAGGCGTCTAAATCTTCTTCGATTGGGCCTTAGCATCTCGCTTGCCATACATTTTTGGTGTTATCTCCACGGGAACCGATGCGATGGATTTCTAAAGCGGAGCTTGAGGTGGAGTCATAGAGGGTTCTATTTGACAGGGATGGTAATGTGGAGATTGCGGCATGAAAGGGTCCAAAGCGACGTCCCAATTGGGCCACTAGATGAATGTGTGGATGGCATCCTCTAGTTTCATGATTTCTTCATTTAGGGGCTTCTCAAGAGGGATAGCCCTGAAAACGTCATTAATCATGTCCATCAGGACCCTCTCAAAACTGGTCCCTAGCTAGGCACCGTGCACCAATATCCATAGCAGGCATGGATATGCCATCCCCGCCAAGCGTCAACAGGAATGGAATCAACAAGCCTAACTTTGAGGATGCACAGCGTGGGCTCCTACATAATGATACATGATAAGGTAAGGCGTCCACCAGGTATATCTATGTAGAATTCTAAAGAGGTATATTACTAGCTGTCGTTAATAGGTAAGCTGACGTCGCTATGTTCAGATTGTGGCACGAACACGCAGCTACTCCAACGTTGAGGGGACTGGGTACTGCAATAATAGGGGTAGCTTGCAAGTGGTTGCAGACTTCTCTCAGTTCTTACCTAAATGAATTTATCTCTCCTCAAAGTGAGGCAGTTATCTCTTGAAGTTTTGCATCAAAGTCTTGTTTCATACATTCCTCGTGCTCGACCTTGGATTTCTTCCTACTCCTATATGTCTTGGAGTCATTGGGAATTCATGCTTCCAAGATACGTAAACCCCTAGGCCTCGCATGCGACCTAGGTGCTCCTTGTTTCCCAAGCCTATGGATAGTATATCCCTCTCCCTGACTACTTCGAAGGAGCCTTCGAAAGATTTGGTAGTCAATAGTTACTACAAGAGGCAATCATATTATTTTAGACCCCATAAAGTTATGGACCTATTAACAGCTAGATAGTTTAATATATCTTACCAGGCATTAGGACACTTTCTCGTTTGTGGGGTTTTTGAAAGAGGTAACGCGCAAAGACGTGGTTGATGACCTTACTCTTAACCAGTTTTAGGTGCACTCGTTTATAATCCTAACAAATGGTGAGGAGGCCTTCGATCGAATTATGACCACGTTCTCCATCCTCTATTGCAGGATTTTACCCATATACCCAGTGGTGCCGAGTCTGTGGGGGGTGAGTATTTTGTGTCTAGAGAGCCTTATGTACTGCACTTTCCTGTTGAAATTCGGTCGTCATCTTTATCTGCACAAAGGTCTCCTATGTTTTCGGTGACATGAAGGGATACCTTATGAAGGGTATGCGATCCTTGGTCATGTACTGTGTGACAAGTGTGCTTTTGAAGATCTTCCACGCTTTTCCCATCATGAGGAGTGTCTGCCGTTGCATGAGTCCCTGGACTTCTGCTGGAATCTTGAACGAGTTTGAAATTTCCAACCACAGTGCACTTTTCTCATCTTTTGTCAAAGCTTTCTAGTTTGTTGCGGTGATGAGGACCCGTTGCCTTCTAATTATCCCCTAGGTTTTATGAAATGTTGCTGCTGCTTTCTTCAATAGCATAGGGATCCCATCTAGAGAGACCACCGTGAGGTCATTCGGCCCTCTAGCCTTTTCGATACTCTTCTGCCATGCTTAGTTACCCCGGTCTTCAGAGCGTCAGACCCATTCGGCAATGTCGATGGCAATGATGATTACATCATTTCTCTTATAAAAAAACAAATTACAGTGAGCTGTGAGCGTAAACATTGGCACATGGTTGATCTTACAAGAAATAAGAACATTCGGTGACGTATATTATTGCTACAAGATCTCTTTGCAATACTAACATCCCAAATCACACAGTCTAGTATCTCAGGTTCTACAAAGTAAGTTATGGCTAGAGTCTATTTCTCCTCATCATTCTGCATGTTGGGCTTAGTTGTTGTCTTAGGCATAAAAAACCGTTGTGTTGCCACACCCTTCATTTACAAATAAATGGCGCAGCAACCCAAATGTTCTTTTATGTCTAAGATAGCAACCAAGCCTAACACACAGCATGATGAGGAGGAAGAAACAACAGCCATAACTTACATTATAGAACCTGACACACTGAAATATGTGATTTGCCATTCCAAATAGATCTTATAGTAATAACAAAGTGAATCACAGAGGACACTAGAGTGTGTGATTTACTTCATGCCCTTTGAAGGTCTCTTTGGCATATATTATTGCTACAAAGTCTCTTTGGAACACTAACATGCCATTCCAAATAGATATTGTAGCAATAACATGACCCTCCCTTAGGGTTGTCTCTAAGAACTCCAACTCACTTAGAAACAACACCTCTAACAATTTATCTTTAAAATCATTCCCTGTCTATTATTTATTATTATATTTGTCACAACTTCCATCCTCATACACCCTCACAATTTGTTTCGCCTACAAATAGGATTTTGAGTGATGTGACATTTATTTCTCAACAACTACAAGACGAACATTAAAGCACCGCACACATGAGCTTGAGAAGGGCTGAAGCAAATTAATTTAGTTCAACCCTTTTGATGCTCAAGTGTATAGTGCTATAATATTCCTCTTGTACAACTACTACTCTGACTCACAGTGTTTTGTGCCCTTTCTAACTTAAACCAGCTACCCACCCATAGAAGTAAGAAGAGATGAGCCAGAGGAGGAGAGACAAGAACATAGTGGAAGCCGAAGAAGAGCGTGGATCACTAGGAACCCAGAAGGCCGACCGTGAGGACCACATAAAGGCGACATTTTTGGCAATGACAAGGGACCTCCATTCACATCTTCATCTACGTAAGGACCACACTAAGACCACCCTCAACAATCTTACCACTTTCAGCCTGACACAAGTAGGGCCACCTTCCCTCCTACATCCATTCCCCCTGTTCTTTTTTGTGTTCCACATAAAAAAGACACTAACCGATATAGACAGATGTAACACACATGAGGTAAAAGGTGGGATTTGGGATCCATACCTTCGGGAGGAGAGATGACGAGCAGGAGAGAACTCATGAACACATATTCACAGATATGGATGGATCTATCACACATGAGGTAAAGATGTGAGATTTAGGATCCATACCTTCAGGAGGAGAGGTGATAGAAAGGACAGGTGGCATCAGGACAAGAGGCGACAGGAAGGAGAGGCGGCGTCGAGAGGAAAGGCAATGTCGGGAGGAGAGGTGATGGGGCCACCACGCCAGGTGAGGAAGGAGAGGACGGAAATGTCGGGTTCTCCAGCGTCGGAGGTGGCGGTGGGGGACAAGGAGACTGAGGGGTGCACGAGTGAGGAGTAAAAGCGCAAAACCTAGCAATGGCTATACTTATAGAAGAACTATCACAAATGGTTCTATTAAATAACTATTTGTGATATTAATATCACAAACGGTTCCATACTTCTAAAAATATGTAATCTCACTTCTCATATACCACTTAAAGGAACAAATTATACCTCTTTATCCTTCTGAGCATACTCTAATAAAGATTATAAGATATACAAAAGTGAATTTCATGAAAAATTTATCAAAGTCTATTTTTATGGCATAATTATAAGATACTCTATAAAAAGAATTCACAAATTATACTATAAAAAGCAAGTACATACTCTAGGAGCATGGAACCATTTTCTCCATACACACACATGTATATATGTTTATATGTCTATATATCTGTATGTGTGTATATATCTGTGTGTGTATATATATCTGTGTATATATATGTATGTATGTATGTATATGTGTATATATACATATGTGTATATACATATGTATATGTATGTGTGTGTATATATATATATATATGTATGTATATGTGTGTATATGAATACATATGTGTACGTATATGCATGTATATATATACATATGTATATGTATATACGTATGTATATGTATATACGTATGTATATATTTATGTACATATATATATATATATATATATATATATATATATATATATATATATATATATATATATATATATATATATATATATGTGTGTGTGTGTGTGTGTGTGTGTGTGTGTGTGTGTGTGTGTGTGTGTGTGTGTGTGTGTGTGTGTGTGTGTGTGTGTGTGTGTGTGTGTGTGTATGTGCATACATATACGTATATATAGTAGTACTACTCGTAGAACGATCTGGTCGTGCTATATCTCTGCGGATAGATTGGCGGTGGAAGTCGAAATTTGGACACTGTTGGACCCCTGTGCACCCAAAATTTCCGTTTTGGCTCCCTAACGAAAAAAATTCCAGATTTGGACCCCTCCTCACCGCGCGATTATGCCAGCGCGACACGTGCCCCGGTCGTGCGGTCTGGTACCGCACGACCGCATTGTTCATCCGGTCGTGCGGTACCAGACCGCACGACCCGCGTGGCGTAGCTCCGAGCGCGCGATCGTTTCGCCGAGCGCGCCACCTCCCGCGCGAGCGCGCGTTGTCCAGCCCGAGCGCGCCACCTCCCGCTCGAGCGCGCGTTGCATTCGCCAACCGCACGACCGGAGCGTTCGCGAGCGCGCGTCCCTTTTTTTGACCGCATGAATGTACTTTTCTGATTCTTTTACTCACTTTTGTGTGTACAATCCTGGATTTTTGGATATGGTACGTGTACATTCTTCCTCTGAACAATTAGTTGGTGAGGAGATTCTAAACAACGTCAGAATGCAACGCGCTGAACATTCATGCGGTCAAAATGACAGGGACGCGCGCTCGCGACGCTCCGGTCGTGCGGTCGGCGCATGCAACGCGCGCTCGAGCGGGAGGTGGCGCACTCGGGCTGGACAACGCGCGCTCGCGCGGGCGGTGGCGCGCTCGACGAAACGATCGCGCGGTCGGAGCTACGCCACGCGGGTCGTGCGGTCTGGTACCGCACGACCGGATGAACAGTGCGGTCGTGCGTACCAGACCGCACGACCGGGGCACGTGTCGCGCTAGCGTTAACGCGCGGTGAGGAGGGGTCCAAATCTGGAATTTTTTTCGTTCGGGGGCCAAAATGGGAATTTTAGATGCACAGAGGTCCAACAGTGTCCAAAATTCGTGGAAGTCTCCCCTATATATATAGTAATACTACTCGTAGCACAAGTTTCTGGTCCAAGATAAGCATCTGGCACATTCTCTCAAGGTGCCAATTTTGAAATGCATCATTGTTTCGTATCCTATAATATACTAGTGTTTAAAAAGTAGCTATGCATTTGCGCGGAGTGAAAGAAAATCTGCATGCTGTAAGTTTTGGGTTGTGATCAAAATGGCTGAAAAGCCCGTGGCTTATGGCTGAAAACACTGTAGCTGGCTGAAAAAAGCACTGTAGCTGACAGAGGCTTATTTACCATAATTAAATTTAAAAAAAATTTAAAAATAGAAAAAACATGTTAGCCCATTACGTATAATACAAACAAATACGAGGAAAAAAAGAACCGGTAAAAAAACTCAAAAAAAAGCCAAAAGTTCAGAAAAAGACGAAATTTATAAATAGTGCAAAAATAAGCTGAAGCCAAAAGCTCAAACCATTTTGATCACAACCTTGATTGCCTAGAAACTTTGTGATCTGTCCCCTAGGGCTTTGCCTTGTAGGCTTGTACAAATTGTAACTTTATTTGGTATCCTAATATACTAAAGTAGGAGTCTCTCATATTGTTTTCCTTCAAGAAAAAAAAGGCAGTGGTAGCACCGGATATGTTCTCAGGTCTCGAAATCTGGACACATTTGGACCTCTAAACACCCGAAATTCCGTTTTTGGCCCCTAAACCAAAAAAATTCCATTTCTGGACCCCTCCCGACCGCGTGTTTCGCGAGATGGCGCCACGTGTCCCGGTCGCGCGGTGTGCTACCGCACGACCTGCCTGTCCTCAGCGCCGGCCGCGCGACCGCCCGCTCCACCGCGCGACCACGCGACGCCTGCCCGCCCGCACGACCGCGCCGCCCCCACCGCGCGACCGCGCCGCCCCGACCGCGCGTTCGCCCGCGCGACCGCGCGCCCGCGCCGCCCCGACCGCGCGTTCGCCCGCGCGACCGCGCCGCCCCGACCGCGCGTTCGCCCGCGCGACCGCGCGACCGCGCGACCGCGCCGCGCGACCGCGCGTCCGCCGCCCGCCCGCGCGACCGCGCCGCCGCCCGCTCGCCCGCGCGTCTGGCCGCCCGACCACGCGTCCGGGACACGTGGCACCAGCTCGCGAACGCGCGGTCGGGAGGGGTCCAAAAATGGAATTTTTTTGATTTGGGGGCCAAAAGTGGAATTTCAGGTGTTTAGGGGGTCCAAATGTGTCCAGTGATACCCCAAAATGTATATGCCCATCATAGGCCCCAGAGGTTGGGGCAAAGACCCTTCACTACTCAGTGTACACTTCTACCGTTTCCAAAGGTGGTGAAAAACATGGATTCGTACGGGAAAGATGTTTCAATTCCAAACTCGGTTGAAATTGAAAAAAGACAGTGTTTTGAATAGACAATGATTTTCACCTATTAATCACCATTCTTTCTCATGGCTGGTCAGCTTTCTTTACGTTTTCTCCAGAAATTTTTGTAGGGTCATAGAAACATTCTTCTGTCTGCAAGTAGTAATTTGTGAGAACTTTTGGAAACTTTCCATACGATTTTACACCGACGTGGGGTGAGAAGTAGGTACATCCCTAGCTACAGAGTAGACCTCGGCCCAACCCAGTGGGCTAGCTATGGTTTGTTTATGCTGGGCATTAAGTCAGGCCCTTGACAAGTTTTAAAGGCTCAGTTTTTTAGAATGCGGCTGATATATTTTGGCTGTGTTTTTGGAGACGACGAAGACGTCGATATGAATGAAGTACGTGGTTTTGGGCTCAAGAAGCTTTTTTGGAGAAGCGGCTTCGAAAAACCGCTTGGAGAAATCATCTTATTTGTTTCACCTTCCAGAAAAGCCGAAGCCAAAAGCTACAAAATGCCAAAAAGAATTGGACCAAAGTGTGTAGATTTCACTGCTACCTGGATGTGTTATTAAACTTGGGTTCATGGCCGGTACATATCCTGCAATCATCTAACTAGTAATTAGTAATGTTTTATAACTTTGCACATTAAGCATGAATTTAATGACATATGCTATACATAGCTTCGCCAAAACCCAGCATACCGGTTGAGGTAATCTTTGATGTCTTCAAATCAGTTCTTAGTTTTTATCATCGATCCGTACATGATACATTAGAAATGCACATTTTTTTCTTTTCAGATTCATATGTGGTGGGTTTTGAATTCAACGGTTTTAAACTACTCTCTTATAGCTGCATTTAGGTTTAAAGGAATTTCTTTATTAATTTGATATCCAAATCAAATAGGTCGATGTATCAGTGTATAGAACATTTACACAAGATATGGAATTTCCATCATCATATTTCCCCTGTCCCTCCCTATGCTTAATTTCTGGCTCCGCCCCTAAGTATAACTGTGATAAAGTGTGTGTAGTTGGTAACAGTGTCATGAATACAGCCTCTGAAGGACCAGAGTGTTACAAATTCCCTCAATATTTGGTTTGTTATCGAAGCATTTTAGGCAACAGAGGTCAGTACCTATAGCGAGGAGATCGAGCAAGCAATTCCACTGTGGTTTTACCTAATCCCTTCCAAGTGCTGTTTCTGATTCTTCTTTAAGCCAAACAGACGTCAATGCCTATAGAATGCAGATAGATATTTGTAATTAAACTTATACTCGGCACTTTTCACAAGGATGTGGCAAAAAGGATTGCAACACATGCAATATTGTCAACAACTGCATAACCATTATAAACATTTGCCTTGTCATGTGAGATATTGTCGGGACCCCGGATTTCCGAACCCGGACCCTCTGTGTATTACAGCACTAGTCCCAGATCAAAACTAGTACACACAGTCAAACAGAAATGATTACATAACCAACAACGCTTTATTACAATAATAGAGAGTACTGACCGAAAGGTCTCATTATTACAAATGAGGTTCAAGGCCTCACTCACACACAAAACACAGCGGAAGCAGAAGATAAATCCAGCGAAGACCCATCAATACGCCGCAGGCAATTGACTGGGGAAGCGCGACCTAGTACTCCGGGAAACCTTCATCGAATCCACACGCGAAGTAGTCGTAGTCTCCCTCTCGAGCTTCATATTCTTCTGAATTGATTTTTAGTGCAGCATGTGATTACATAAACTACTCCGCAAGTCTTGGGAAATAATGCAGTAGATGCAAGGCTTAACAAAGGAAGGCTATATAGTTCTTTTGCACAAAACAATATTTTATTTCAAATAACAATAAATATTTTCAAAGGCATTAACTTGAACAAAGTAATTGTTTTAACTAAAACTAGTAAGCATTTTATAGTGAAGGTTCTATCCACCAACACTAATTAACCAGCTCTAACCGTTAAGTTTCAAACATTGGGTTCCATCCACCCGCACTGGCTCCAACCGCCAGGATACCCTTCCGAGAGTTCCCTCCACTCTCGGAATACCAAAATTTTGTTTTTAAAACGAAAACCAAAGATCAACCATGTGAATGCATTCCTTGCCCGCCCTTGATCGTGGGCACGGCTATTCGAATAGTTTGACACTCTGCAGAGGTTGTACAACTTTACCCCCAAGAGATAAATTATCTTAACAGTCACCACGCTTCCTTTGGCATGAGACACAGATAAAATATCACAAAGCCTTTTCCCCACTCTAGTCTAGCTAGACACCACCCGCTGAGGTTTCACTGCAGAAGGGTTAAATCCACCCAGTCCGAAGCCCCCTCTTGCGCCGTATGAGTACAGTAAATCCTTGTCCCTTACTGTGGATAACCAGTAAATCCCTAACACCCACTTTCCACTGGTGGCACCTAAACTAAACTATCATGATTTAATCAGCTAGGTCGTACCCATATAGACTCGGGGTTGTACGGTAGTGCTTAGTTTGGATAATCACAAGCGTCGGTCCTCAATCGACTAGGGCGGAACATACACTTTACAAGATCTCGTGCTTGCCGCACCAATCCAAACCAACCATCCGCCCCAGTCTAATCCAACTTTCACTTTTTATTTATTTTTAAAAGAACAGTGGCAACACCAGTCACCACTTATTTCTAAATACAAATACCAGTTGAATGAAATATGATTTCTCATTCCAAAGTTACAAAAGAATTAAATAGCATGACTAAGCATTTTACTACCGTTCTAATATTACCAAACGATTATGTAATTCTCATTATCGAGACAAAGGTGATACTAGGGTTACAAGGGTACATGGCATTCAAGTTCAATTGAGGGCATAACAAGGTTGGATTAACTAATGCCTTAATACCAAAACTAGAGTTCTAAGTAAATAGCGATGCACATAAATTTAAAATAATTAAAAATATTTCTCAAACATAGGTTCAAAATGATCAAAGGATACTTGCCTTCTTGTGCACTGTTTGGTTCCTCTTGCTGCGGCTCGACAAACTCTTCGGCGACGTTGGATTCGACGCGCAAAAGACAAACAAACAAAGCAAATAACTACAAAAAAATTCAAATGAACTCCAAAAACTTTAAAACCAAAACCAAAAGGTAGATCTCAATTTTAGATGAATTTAGGAAAAAGAATCGGGTTAATCGGAGTTCGGACGAAGGAGAACGAGCGATCTAAGTTTGCCGGGGCGAGAAAATGCTGGAAATTAGCAAAAATTACTGTTCATCCGAGAGCAGCACTTTTGGAGAGAAGGCTAGCGCCAGCGAGAGGAGGCATGGGAGGTGAATCTAACTAGCAAAATGGATTGCTAGGGACCCAAGGCATACATAGAAAGCGACGGCACGCCAAACGGAGAACGATGACGGCACGGGCGGCTACAACGACATGGTTAGGAGAGAGGAATAAAACTCGGGCATAAAACATGGAGAAGTAGGGTGAGCACGGTCTAGAACGCGGCTTGACGAAGCTAGGAAAATTGTCGGCTTAGACAGAAACCCACCGGAGACGACGCAAACGACGTCGGGAAGGAAAAAGCAAAATCTTGATATCTTGGTGCTCGGTGAACGAAATCTAAAACCACTTGGAGGGTAGCTACCTGGGATGGTTTGGCACAATATGACGCTAACAGATTGGGAGAAAACATCATCGGATAGATAGGAACACGAGATGCCATTGGCGGCTATGGTGAGGTTCGGAGGCAAACATTTGTGGAGGTTTTTCGGGGAAAAGGAAGTGAGCACGGCGTAGAACGCGATGAGGAAAGTCTAAGAAAAATTACGGCAAGTGCTAAAACTTACCGGAGACGACGAATCGACGTCGGGAAGCGATCTTGACCTAGATTGAGAAAAACTCGATTCCGGGAGATTAGCTGCACCAAAACCAAATTAACTTGGCAAGAAGATAGATGGCACATGATGGCACAATGTGACGCGAAAGGATCACTGAAAAACTCACCGGATAGCTCGAGACGCGACGAGCAAATTCGGGACCGAAGGGCCTCGATGCCGACGGCGTCCTGAGCTTTGAGGGGACTTGCCACGGCTTGGGATGGGTTTAGAGGGGTCAAGGGGTCGTATTTATAGGCTTGGAAGAGGTAGAAACCGGTTCCAATTCGCAGATTTCGGTTTAGAGTCCGTTTCAGAAAATAGGAGATAAAAGGCAAACGGATGAACGAAATGGAAAGAGACCAATTGGGATGGATTCCTTGCGTGATTTGGCATAAATGTTTTTGGGAGGACATTGAAATAAGGTCCGGATTGGAAGTTATGAAGAGAGAGAAAAATGGAAGGAAACGAGAGCAAACAGATGATCTCTGCCTGCGAGCGCGTTGGGGAAGACGAGTGAACAGTGCCCACGGGTACTGTTTATTCTCTCTCCTCTCTTTTTTTTGGAAATTTAAAATTGAGCTCAAACAAACTCCGAAAAATCCAAAAAAAATACAGAAAAATTCCTTGTGACACAAGGAACACAAATAAAATATTTTTGACAAATATTAATGTTTAATTTAATCATATTAATTTTTTTTAATTAATAAAAATTCTAATTAAGCTTTAATTAATTCCAGAAAAATCCAAATGGTGAGTTTTATTTTAAAAAACTTCAAAAAGACTCTGAAAATCAGGATGTTACATATATACTGTAGTAGGCCATGCTATCCTTGCCATGTGAGATATACTGTAGTAGGCCATGCTATCTCCCCAATAGAGCATCCGTGCACCGAAAAATCGCCCGCCACAGATATGATTTGCAATAGTAGAACATCGTGGCAATAGAAATCAATGCTAGAGCTAGCGATGATCTATTGAATTCATTTAGTGGACTAGAAAGTCAATTTAAGAGACGCCATGACATGACCCGACCTCACAACATCACTGTTGCATATCTTTAAGACCATGTACAATGGTGTGATGCCAAATGTATAAACCTTGCCGTGTAGGACACGAGATGATGTGGAGGAGAGAGAGAGAGAGGGAGCATAGAGAATTGGATTGTCTCTCATGCAGCAGTCGACTATAACGCGATAAATAAGACACATCGTGTCATAGAGTATCTGTCTATAGAAATATACAAAAAGATAATCTATATATGAGCTATCTTTAATACCATCTATAGATAACATAAAAAAAATATTATACATAACAATTATCTATATTATTGTACATATCCTAACTCTTATTTTTCCCATGCTCGCAAGTCGCAGCAGCGTATGCCACGACTCGTGAGGTCACGCTCTATCTTAATAAAGGATAGTTAATATCATCTTATACCAAAAATGTATGTTTATACAATCGTTGCCCATTGTTCCAAACAACGCCGTCCTCTCTATCTATCTCTAGTGTTGCATATGTCTCGAGGTGGCATTCCCACGCAAAAATGAGACAAACGCTTGGTTGAACAAAAACGGATGCTACTTGTTTTGATCACTCTATAAAGCATCCCTTTCTCACCTCCACCAAACAAGAAAGCGAGAAATACTATCAATATAGAGAACCGTTGAAAAAGAAATATCCTATCCAAGAAACTAAGAGGATTCATTCGAATAAGGAGGCTATCTGGTATGCTTCTTCATAATCAATCAAAAGGAAATTATCCTTCAATGTTGGGGGCATACTTTGTAACTTTCTATTTTGAGTTCTTGAAAAAAGATGCTGTATGAGTTTTCTTAAATCAAAAGTGTGAAGTATTGTGAATGGATATGTTCAAATTAATTATTCTTTTGTGTGCTTGTCTTTGAGGTTTTCGATCTTCTTTCTTTTTTGCAATTACTATGTATGTTGAGAAATGGTGCAGGGCAGGAGTCGTGCATAAAATTTTTTGTCTGATACTTCCATGAGATCTTTACATGGTAGATAATGTATGATGCTCCAAAAGAATCTAAAATAGTTCAGAATCTACAATAGTTCAGTTCTACTCCGTTTAAAATAATAGAGAACTACAACTTCACTTGCTATTTTCATGTTAATTATTTTAGAACTTTGAGGAAAATTAGTTTTTCCTTAAAGAGCATCTACATTTCATATTTCTTTTAGGTTTTCATCAGCTTTCTTCTCTGAAAGAATTTTTTCAATTGAAAATAGCATTGTTAAAAGGAACTTAACATTTTTTTACAACTTTGCTATTACAGTAAAAATAAACTTACCAAAAGTTGTTCAATTAAACAAATACATCTTTTTTGAAAAAGTATAAGAGCTGTTTTTAAAATGGCCAAAAGTGGAAGAGCCGTCTTTTTATTAATTAGAGAAAAAATAGTGCATATGCTCAGTAATACAATTATTACAACATCAAAGCACCGAAAGAAAACAACGTATTTTCCCTGTACTAATTCTTTAGTAGTTGTTGTACACCAAACTCTCATAATTCGCACTGCCAAATTGTGTGGAATCTACATTTCTGGACATAGTTTTTTTAAAAGATATCTGCACATAGAAATTTAGCATTGGTTTTTGTCTTAGTTAATATATTTATATTATTCCATTTGTGAGAAATTAAGAAGTTAATAATTTAATATCTCACATCTTTCTTCCCATGATTTTAGTTATCACTTACAAGCAATCATTTTTCCTTTCTAAGATAAATAATCATTTTTCTAACCATGCAGTAATTCACAACAAAGTGATAAAAGCATAACTTCTTATTTACCTGTTTCAAGTTTTCATGACGAAATTTTGGAAATTGGAACTGTTAATAAATGCACATCAAAGGGATCGCCAACGTATCTATGGGAGATAATTCTTTTTTTACTTAAGCCATTCTTCTTTTATTCCCAAGGCCATGCAAATTCTAATTAATGGACTTATTGGTTCCACAGAGTCCCGTTTGAAGACTGATACATCTGTGATAAGAATATCAACCAAATGGCTGAAAACTCGGGACATCCAGCAAAACAAATGAAATTTTGGCTTGCGAACAAGCAAGCTCAGATTAAGGTCAGAAGTACAACAAACCCTGAAACTTATTCATATGCATGCATGAGGATTAGACACCAACAAAATTTCAGCACTTTTAACATGCAAAGCTTCTCGCATCTTCTCAAGATATATCAAAATTTTAGACATCACAATGTATTGTGCTTAATAGTGATGACTAAAATACATATGTATTTATTTATTTATTTAGCTAAGTGGAAGAACAGGCAAGCAATAAGTGGAAGAACTGTACTAGTGTAACTCCGGGGAGCTGGGAAATGGATGTTGTTACATTTAAATCATCTAACAACACAAGATTTCAAAATAAAAATAGCATAATTTCACCTTAGTTGAGTTTGGCCTTAAAATTGTAAACATCGGCGTATTACTTGAAGATAATGGACTGCACAAACATTTTGCATGCTTTTATTGATATTGAGTCAGGGCGCAAACCAAAAGGGTTAGTACATGAGCATCTAGTTGTTTATTTGCACAAATACGCCTAACTTGAATAAAAAACCCAAAATCCACTAAATAGCAACCAAAAAGTAGACCAGTCTGCAATCTGCAGAGGTAACAACTCCAATAAAATGTGACTTTGAAGGTATTAATTAATAATGAAGATCACATGAGAGTTCTCTTGAGGTGTTCATGTTTACTTTGTGAACTTAGTTTTTTAGACCCATGAAGTTTCTAAATGCTTATATATCACCTCTGCTTCAATGGTTGAAACAATTTATTGATAAACATGTAATATTTGTAATATTCTCATAATTAACAAAATACTTATACTGAGAAGTTAAATATACAGCTAGGAATATGTTGAACTAAAACATGATATTCATCACAGAAGCAGTCCATCAAGCAAGAAAATGAGCAGCTGAAGCTTGATAACGAAATATTGATGGCAGAGAACCATCAAATGCGCCAGTTGCAGAGGAGGAGGAACCTATGTGGTACTTGCATAAGGATCGAAAATGCTTACCTGAGAGCTGAGGTTTGTAAAAAATAGTTCCAAAGTCATATACTAGAGTAATTTTCGTTGCATGCATTGTTTCTACGTCAAAACTGAATAATCATATAATTGAATACATAGTATTGTCAACTTAGAGATTTGTAGTTGAACATATCATTGAAGAATAATACAATTCAGTGGCCAGGATAGGTCGCCACTGTCCATTCGATAGGTGTTAATTGATGAACTCTATATCAAAACTGAGCTTAAAAGGTAACAAACTATTTCAAATGAAGAAACTTTCATATTAAAAGAAAATAATGTATAATACAAAATTTAATACCTAAACATGATCGTCTAACGAAAGGCTGAAAGCTACTTTCATAGGAATAAATAGAATGCACAGAACATTGCCAGAGTTGTAAAAATATGTGCAAGCACATTGAGCAAATAACATAAGCAAGATTGCAAACTTTGTCACCCACACGATACAGGGGACACCGGGCACACAATTCTTGTAGTTGAAAAGGATGGCTAAAGATTTGTGGAATTGGAAATATAATGCGAAAACAATGTATATTAATTGTCATGCTCATATTGAACAGCATGCACCTACTTGCACATGTAGATCCAAGTGATTGGATTAAATTAAGCAACTAATTTTATTTAATGCATGTAATACCCATGGAAAGAAAAGGGAAGAAAAGTGAAGAAATTGCCGTCAGAGCCCTAGAGGTTAATTTCGGGCAGGATAGTCCATTCACAGAGATACCTGACTGTCCGAGGACCAGTCGGCATCTCTCACAACCATAGGGTCATCACTCGGCATAAACAAATCTGAAATATTCAAAAGACCATGGAAACTAGACCACTGTCCCCAACATAGCACGTCATCTCTAGTCAACACGGCTACAAGAAAAAGAAGCACATACAGCCAACCGAATAGAAAAGAAGAGAGGCAATGAGAAGCCTAAGCACAGCTCCAGAAAGCCTCAACCCCTCTCCTTTCCTTCCCATCTCAAACCCCCCAAAACCCCACAGCCACATATGGTCAACCATCGCAAAGAGAAACCAGGGCCAACCGACAGGAGCACGGAGTCGGCAAGAAGCCGGCCCGCAGGACAACCAGCCGAAGAAGGAGAAGGCCACCATCACAGCCCGGCGGCACACAAGAGACCAAGAAAGTGACCACCAAGCACAAGCATTTACCCTTCTAAGGCAACCCGACAATCTACCGACAAAGGTACCCCCGTCTATTCTCAGCAATAGCATCCAATTCTTAGAAGTAAACCATGCATAGCCCATAGTCAACAAGCAATCAACCGAATGGCATAGCATCACTAGAGCAACATCTAGGCACCACAGAGTATGTGCGCAGAAGGGGAAGGAGTAGAGGGGAAGGAGGTTTACCGTAGGTGAGGATCGGCGGCGGCGTGCTACCATTAGCTTAGCACTCGTGCCCGACAGGCACTGCACACTCCCTTGACGTGTGGGCGGCTTCAAGTTCCGCCGTGACTAGCCAAGGTAGCTCACCTCCATGCCTATCCCCTTCTCGAACTAAAAACCAAATCAAATCGAAATAGTAACACAAGCTCAACATAGAAAGGAAATGGCAATGAGAAGGGGGCATGGGAAAATGCATCTAGGTGAGGAGGAGCTAGATCCAAGCTGTAGGCCACGGGTCCAGAGACTAACGAGTACGCTAGGGGCGAAGGCGGCGTAGGGAGTCAGGGCGGCGGCTGGAGGCATAGGCGACCGGGCTAGCCGGAGTTGGCGAGGGGCTGGAGACGTTGGTGTGGAGGGAGACCGGTGGCGCTAGCCGAGAAAGCAGCCACGGGGAGGAGTCGGCGATGGTAGAATCATAGGGCGACCTGTGGATGGTAGAACGACGGGTCGGAACAGCGCCGAGGAGGGGCCAAGGCAGGCATGGCACCGAGGGATGCCGACGCAAAGGGAGAGGCGAGCCGAAGAGCTAGGGTGGCATGGGAGAGGAACTGGATCCATATCGCCGAGGTGAGTGGAGGAGCTAGGAGAGAGAAGGAGAGGTGAGGAATGAGGGAACCGGCCAGGTCAGAAAAAGGAAAAGGAAAGAAAATGGAGAGGAAGGAAAAAAGGGAAAAAGAAGAGGAGGAGAGAAAAAGAAAAGAAATTAGGAGAAAAATGAAGAGAAAAATGGTAGACGTGTAAATAAGATTTATCTGTGATTATAGACGACAATCATTAAATTATGATCGTTTGGGCACTAGGGCATCGGAAAGGTGTCCGGTGAGGGAGAGGTTAGTATCGGGTTTGAGCGTACCTCTAGGGATAGAGGCATAGGGGTTTCACCGACGGGTGAAGCAACTCCACTATACCAGTATAAGCTGCATACAGAGGTGTATTGCATCGCATTGCATTTGCAGGAAAGAATAGGAGACATGGAGGAAATCTAGAGATTCTGGGTTACAGTTCATAAATATGTGATTGAATTATTATTGTACCAACCCTACTATTTTATCGTGTGCTTACTGAGTCTTCGGACTCACCCTTGCTTTGTTGTTGTTTTTAGGTATCTGGTGAAGGCGACATGTACGGGCGGGAGTAGCACAGCTGTTTCACATGCCACCGTAATTCACAGATAACCTTTATTCAACATGTTTAAACTTTGATGCCATGACAGGTAGTTAGTGTTAAAAGTATGTCAAAACAAGAATTAGTTTGCCTTGAATCGCATGAGTTCTTTTTTTGGTAATTGGCAGGGTATACCTCTGCTGTGCTTAGTGTCAAGGGTTTATCTTTTGCCATTTGGTTGACATTCAATCAGAGAGATTGCTGAGCAAGACCAGTGGCAAAAGACGGTATTGATAGCATTATAGAGTAGGTGGTAGCACTTTGGGCTCAGAGGATGGGCTGGGGTGTTACAGTTAATATCAGAGCGGGCATCAGGTCCCTGGTGAAAAAAAGTTTGACAACCTAGCTTAATTATTCAACTAGAACCTAGCCTAGGTTGGTTAATTATAAAAACCTAACTTAGGTCTAATGGTTAAATTAAAACTTGACACACTCTGGTGCACAATAGGTTGGGGTTGGGTTAAGCATTGCATCCACGTTCCATTAGCAGCATCTTTGATTAATCATGGTATGCGATGGATATTTGAGAACTGATTGTGCTATTGGTTGTTTAGGGTGCAGGGGATATGCCAAAGGGTAGAGGTCGTGGTTGTGGTGTCTGTCATTGCCATGGTTGTGGGCATGGTCCAGCAGTGCCACCACCTCTAGCTAAGGAGAGTATTGGTAATGCGGGTGAGGATGCCGTTTCAGCTGTTCAACCAGTCGCTGGTGTTCTAGTAGATTCGACAGCTGAGTTGCGAAATCTTCAGAAAGGTTTAAACGCTTCGTCAACAAGTATAGGAGTGTCTCTATGTTTTAAAGAAAAGGAACTTTGAAGGTGGAGGCAGGTCTTTTCAGCAACCCGTTCCCAAGAGATTTCAGGGGGGGCCAACGTTCTCCATCGTTGACTCGACCTTTTCACTAGAGGCAGTTTCTTCTACAACGCCTTGTTCTTCCCCAACAACCCCAACATATCCATATCATCCTGTTCTAGGGCAAGGTATGATATGTTTCAAGTGCGGTAGAGGGCACCGTGCTGTCGAATGTTCTTGGACGAGAAAGTGTCAACATTGTAGTCGATCGGGCCACGTGCAGTGGGTTTGTCGTCAAAACCCCTCTAGTATCATCATGTGGGAGCCGATATCTGTATCACAACCTCCTTTTTCTTGGGTGCCACCTACCGAGTATTTCTGGCGTCCCGCACCAATTGTTCCAATTCAGCATGTTGCAGTGCCATCATTTCTGGTGCCGCCACAACAGAGGGTCGAATCTCTTGTTGCTTTGACGCTACCCAGAAACCATGCATCTCCTGTTTGAAAGTTTAGGTGACGTTATAGTTGTAGTAGAAGTGTGTTTTGTATAAACCCCCTAAGTTGGGTAACACATAGCTGAAGTGTGTACTTATGTGCATTTGAAGTTGGAGGTTGTTAGTAGTATGTGTCGATGCTGATGTTATGTGGTAGTTAGGTTTGGAAGGACCCTGTATCTAGTAGTAAACACCTTCTGCGGTATTTGAATGGGCATAAGTGTTTATCTTGGCCTATCAGTATGGTTAGTATTTTATGGTGGTTAAAGTAACAAGCTGGTAGGGCATGGAATTCTAAATTGTGAGAACCCAGGAGAGTAATTAACTTTAGTTATGTTTGTGAGATCAAAATTGATTTGAATTCGGTGGGGATTTATTATTTATATGAGAAGTAGCAGCGTAAGGCAGATCCATTTCTGTTTAATAGTTAGATTGAGATATTGGTAAACCAGTCGGTTATTACGGTTGATTAGACTGTTGAGCCACATTGAATGATTGGTTTTACAATGAACCCGATTGTGCGATCTAGGCATGCTAAGAAGTGTGCTAATCTATGGTCTTGATGGAAAATCCCTCGTGGAGTTATCTTTTCAATTGGTAATAGGTGATTGATCATCCTTAAAGAGTCGAGCTAGTGGATTTTAGTTAGTGCCTTGGAATCAGGTGCTTATGGGATTGTTAATTGATAGTGGATATTTTGATGACAGAATTATGTCCACACCTTGTGTGGTTGCACATGAGATAGTCGCGATGATTGTGCTGTTACTCGCGATGACTGTGCTGTTGTGTGTAGTAAAGTGGTAGAGTTTGGTGAGCCTTTGTAACAGCCCAGGTTTTTATAAAAAAATAATAGTAAAAATAATTTAAAATAAAAATAAGTGTTTTGGTTACCTAAATTTTATTTTTGTTTTACCGTGATTTTTCTGGATTCCAAAAATCAATTTCAAAGCTAAAAAGTATTTTTGAAAAAAAAAATTAAAAGACCAACTTTAAGTTGGAAATATTTCTCCTAAGTCTAAATCATCTCCAGGAATTTCTGTAAATTTTTCTGAAATTTTTAGACTTTATTTTCTAAGTGTTTTTGAAATCCGTCTCTCTTTTCGGGCTGACAAGTGTCACGCCCAGATCTAATCTTCTGCACCCGATTCAATATCAGCCCTCCATCTTCACTTAACCCACTCCATCTCCATCTGACGGCCTGGATTCAATCTACGCCGCCAGATTTGATCCCACGTCATAATCTTTCTTTTTCAGTACAAAAATAATTCAGAAAACATCCTTTTTCTTTAATTCCAAACTTCCAAAAGCCCGTTCTTTTTCATCCTAGTTCCGATTAAGTCCGTTCAAATTTCTAAGTTCTTCAAAAGTTCTAATGTATCCATTTCTATTCTTCTTTCAAAATTTTAGAGTCTATTTTTAAATTTATTTGGTTAAATTAAAGCTTAGCAAATAAAAATATTTTTAATTGTTAAAACATACTTCAAATAAATAAGAAAATTAATTTATTTAATCTTTTCAGGTTCCAAGGATGTTTGTGGATTTTTTTTCTGATTTTTTCTATTTTTTTGGAAAAAAATTATTTTTTTCTCTCTCTCCACTATTCATCTTCCAAACCATTTCGTCTCCAGAGAAGAACGCACGCGCAGCCGCCAACTTTTGATTTTCTCAACCGTTTTTTCGCGAAATCAAATGCATTGAAATCGTCTCATCACTACTCCTCCATTCCCGGCCTAATCCCTCAATTTCGCGCGTTCGTTTCGCCGGAATCAACCACGTCCCCGAATGGCATGGCACGTCAATCTCCTTACTCAGTCCACCTCCGTGCCTATAAAAGGGAGCACCGGGTGCCCCTCCTCATCCTCATTCACCACCGAAAATCTTAGAGCCTCTCTCGCTTCCTCCTAGCCGCAATCGGCATTTTTCTCTCGCCATCCAAACGGCGTTCTTTGGCCATTTGTGCCGCCTACAGTGGAGTTCCGCCACATTTGGCCACACCATTGGCTTCGCCTTTGCGCGTTCTACATGGTGCTTCCCTCGCCTTCGCCGGAACATCGCCGGAGCATCGTGGCCAAACCGTGCCGTCGCGTCTCTCCTCGCTGCAGGCCGACCGTGCATGTTCCACCACAACCAAGGTGAGCACTGTGTTCCCCATGTTCTCCTCTTCGTTTCGCCACAAACGTCACCCGCTAACTCCTCTCCGTTTGCCCGGAACGCCGATGTCAACCCGCCGGTCACTATAGGTTTTCTCCGCCGTGTTCCGCCACCATCCGATGTGCTTTGGCCATGCCGTAATTTTTCCTAGACTTGCCTCACCGCGTTCTACGCCGTGCTCCCTTTCGTTTCCCGAAAAGCCTCTACAAATTTTCACCCCTGACACCTTGCCATGGCCGTCAATGGCATCTCGTGTCCCCATCTACTCGGTGGTGTTTTCACCAATCCGTTCGCGTCATATCGTGCCAAACCATTCCAAGTAACCACCTTTCAAATGGTGTTGGATTCACTTCGCCGAGCACCAAGATATCAAGTTTTTCCTTTTACCTTACCGATGTCGTTCAAATGTCGAATGCGTCGTCTCCGGTGGATTTCCGGCTAAGCTGAAAATTTTCCTAGCTTCACCATGCCGTGTTCTAGCCCATGCTCACCCTACTTCTTCGTATTCTATGCCCAGATTTTATTCCTCCCTCCTACTCATGTCGTAGTAACCGCCTATGCCGTCACCGTGCTCCGTTTGGCGTGCCGTCGCTTTCTATGTGTGCCTAGGGTCACTAGCAACCCATTTTGTTAGTTAGCTTCACCTCCCATACCTCCTCTTGCCGGCGCTAGCCTCCTTTCCCAAAAAAACAGCTCTCGGGTGAACAGTAGCTTTTGTGATTTTCCAGCATTTTCTCTTCCCGCAAACTTTAGATCGCTCGTTCTCTTCCGTCCGAACTCCGATTGACCCGATTATTTTTCCTAAATTCATATAAAATTGAGATCTATCTTTTGATTCTAGTTTTGTAATTTTTGGATTTTAGTTGTATTTTATTTGATTTTCGTTTGGGTATTCGCACGTGTAGACTACGACGATTCAGGAAAATTCTTCGACGAAGAATCACACCAGGTTGAAGAGCAAGGCAAGTCACACTCTTTGATCATGTTGATCCCAGTTTTTAAAATAAAATTATGTTGATTTAAATTATATTGCATGCATATTTTTATTCAACGTATTTCAATTCAGTTTTAAATTTAGTTATTGCCTGTTTGTTATTACCTCCTTTGACATTGAATTCCCCTGATATCTTGTCACCCTAGAATCAAACCCTAGTTAATACATTAGTGTTGGCTAGAGATTTTAAATTATATGCTTAGCCCTGCTTAGACATATTAAATGGGTGGGATATCTTTCACATAAAATGATAAACTTTTCACATGAAATGATAAGTTTCCTATATGTACTCTTGACTTTAGTGAGTCAAGGAGGTTTGTAAAATATTTTGAAAACAAAATATAAAACCTGGTTTAGACTTAGGCAATTGGTTAGAATGGTGGGTGCAGGCATGCCCTGTTGGTCGGAGCCGCAGTGGTTGACTGTCGTGCACATGGGTATGTGGTTGGGCCTAAGTCAATTAAGGACCGGTCTGTGAGCTACTGTTGCAAAGCCCTAATCGTACTACCACATGGCTAGTATGGGACAACCTTGGCTGAATAATTTGTGAAGTCCCAACCTGAGTCAAGTCGTAGGTTGAAAGTGAGCGTGGTTGGTGCCATGTGAAGTCTCACTTGGGCGAGCGTGGTTAATCCATGAGAAGTCTCGTCTAGGCTCAAGAGGGGGTCCCGGTCTGGTGGATTCCTTATTGGGGTGAAACCTTAGAGTTGGCTTGGCCAGGTTGAAGGCTTTGCATTGTAAAGGCCTTGTCACGACTCCTCGCCGCACACCTAAGGAAGTGTGTAATCGCGTGGCAATATGGGATGATCGTGTCTTGTGGGTAAAGCTATACAACCTCTGCAGAGTGTATAATCTATCCTGGATAGCCGTGCCCACGGTCATGGGCATGCTGAGTAAAAGTTTTTCATGGATTAGACTTTGTTTTTCAAAAATGTTTTTAAAAACCTTATGGATGGATGGAATCCATGAGAGAATGAAAACCTTGTGGGTGGATGGAACCCATGAGAGAGATTGGAAGCTTGTGGATGGATGGAATCCACGAGTGTTTGGAAACATGTGGATGGAATCCATACATGATCTTTTGGAAAAGATGGTCCGGGTGGGATGCCCGTGGATAGGTTGGTGTTTGGTCGGAGCCGGCACTAACGGTATTATTTTTTATCACAAGTATTGTTTTACTTATTGTATTATATTCAGCAATTTCAAATCTATTTATTGTATTTCATTAAATGTTGTTTTTGCAAATTAACCCTATAAGCCTTCCATTGAAGCCTTTATCATTATGTTGCATTTCTCCGTGTGATTTGCGAAGTACAAGTTTGTACTCACCTTGCACCCTCCCTACAGAGAAGGATGATGTCGACTACGGTGAAGATCTGGACGAGTAGGCCGCGTCTTACTGTCGTTTGCCTGTGGGTAGGCTTGGGCTTCGCTTTTATCAGTTTGCTTCCGCAGTTATTGCCTTTATTTATTTTGCCAATGGGCATTGATATAAGACTTGGCCATAAGGCTGTACTCCTTTATTTAATATAATTGGTCATTTGCGCTTGGTATTTATCTTTGTTGTACTGTGTGCACTAGCTGATCCTGGACTAGTGCGATTAACACAGAGGATCCAAGAGTCGTTACTCCGGGTTCCGACAGCCTTGAATGCCAAATTCATAACATGAAGCTCTGTTAGGCTTAGATCTATAGTGAGGATGGTTGATATGTTAGTAATGAGGTGATACTAAAGATTTTTGCTGCTAATAGAGTTCTGAGTTGATCTTATGCCATAACCTTTGTGGGAAATTGATTGAGAAAAATATCGACCTTATGGGCAAAACCAATTGTGTTGCTGCAACTGGTAGTGTCTATGGGGAGTGATGGTGACTAATATCACATTTAAGTTGGTAAATCATCGGTAGCGTCAAGAGTGAGATTTTGGATGAAAGAGTTTCCTTGAATTATGTTTTATGTGGTGGGCATCATCACTAGGTATCAATGATGTTTTAAGTTATTTGATTTCTCTAATGTGGGTCGAGGGTGTCAATATTATCGGAGTCACTAGAGGAATATTGGGAACTTTGACATGTGAGCCTCAGATTTGTTGATAGCTAGTGGAGGCTGAAAGATTGAGGTAAAGTTGAAATAGAGCTATTAGAGGATTTAGTTATCTGATGTTAACTGAAATCCTGAATGGAGCTTACCTCATTTTGTGGATATGAGGAACTGAGTACTGATGGGTGATTTTTATGTTCACCGTGGTCGGTGATCATTAACTGAGGAAATAGCCAAAGTAATGATTCATTTCAAGAGTTGAAGTTGACCATTGATGGAGTTCATCGTGGTGCAAATAGAGCATAAGTTGAAACCCTAGAGAATAAGGGTATTGGAGGGTTTGAAATGATGGAATCCAATATGAATTGGATAGGGCATGTGGGGTTACCTATCGACAATATGTCGCTGGTGAAGGGGGTTTGTTGGGTACTTTGCGAGTCATGTACTAAAGCATCCCCAGATTCATGTGGATATCGCCCCAGGATTGAATTGGCTTTATAACTTATAGATTGGTGTTGGAAGGATGAATTACCGTATGGCAATCTAATGAGTATTTGGAATGTTTTGGTATGTTAGAATATGGGAATCTATTGTTCTTGCTAAGAAAGTTAGTGAGAACTGCATTTGTAAGTTTAATCGCATCAAGGTGTGATCGATGCTGATTCTTAAGGGACACGAAGATATCATTCGTGTTATCAATCGAGATGATTGATCAAGGTTTTATGGATTATTTTGGGTTCCCTTGATTTGGAAATTCATTCAAGTTCATTTTGAGGGAAAGTGGATTTAAGTGGGAAGTTGCGGGGTTTCTGCATTTCTTATGTGATTTATATGATTTTTAGCTAAGGAGTTATTTGTTCGCCTTAAAGAGTGTGCTTCCTTTTCTTTGAAAAGAAAGGGGCTAATTTTGAGAATAGAAAATTTTCACATGATATTTGCGGCATAGTTGTTTGTTAGGACGAGGATTGATTTCCTGTCCAGTTTTCTCTCTCTTGAGAAGATTTGTTGTCATATTCTGTGGGGAATGAATTCCCAACTATTTTGGAAGAAAGGTTATTATTGTGGATGAATGGATTGATCCCATGATTGGATTTACTTTTATAAAAGACTTTGCTTTGTAGAAGCGAGTCGGGTTTATGAGTGTTATGTGATACTTCTCTTGTGAAAGAGAAGTGCTCTCTTTGTTGTGAACAAAAGTAGCGTTGTCTCCTTTGTGCAACGATGAGAGTGATTTTCTTGGAGGATTGGGGATTTCCTTATGCTGAGGCATGAGATGTTAAAGGTTGCCGAGGTGTGTTGGTCGTGTTAGACTAGGCACAAAATAACATGAGAATTGAATCTATGTGCGGAGTGTGCAATGTGTTCCCTTTTTCTATGTTGAGATAGTACTTAAGGGATCCAGAACATGGTATTGTTCTAGAACCATTGTCCCTTAAGTAAGGCCTCATCTTTGAGTCCTGTTCAGTTCGAATTCTGGGGGGTCGGAGAAAGAATTGAGGCATCAGACGTTACAGTATGTTAAAGTATTGGGGTCGCATCAGTCTGAGCGAGAAGTACCTGGAGTTGTTCTCTATGGGTATAGGTTAGAGTTGTTTCCTGTCAGCTTGTGTCGTGGTATTCTTCATGTGGATTGCTTAGCACCAGAATTCAGGGTCGAATTCTGTTAAGGGGGTAGAATGTAATACCCGTGGGAAAGAAAAGGGAAGGAAAGTGAAGAAATTGTCGTCAGAGCCCTAGAGGTTAATTTCGAGCAGGTAGTCATTCACAGAGATACTTGACTATCTGGGAGCTAGTCGGCACCTCTCACAACCATAGGGTCATCACTCAACATAAACAAACCTGAAATATTCAAAGGACCATGGTAACTAGCCCATTGTCCCCAAATATCCATATACAGCCCACAACCACAGTAAAGGGACAACAAAGCATCTAAGATGGCACGGCAAGGCACATCTCGAAGACACAGCACAACCTCTAGAAAAGCCACAAGGCAACAGCGGAGGACAACGCAACACCCTCCAGAAGACACAGCACAACATCTCTGGTCAACACGGCCACAAGAGAAAGGAGCACACACAGCCAGCTGAATAGAAAAGAAGAGAGGCAAGGGGAAGCCTAAGCACGGCTCCAAAAAACCTCAACCCCTCTCCATTCCTTCCCATCTCAAACCCCCCAAAACCCCACAGCCACAGATCGTCGACCATCGCAAAAAGAAACCAGGGCTAGCCGACAGGAGCACGGAGTCAGCAGGAAGCCGGCCCGCAGGACAACCAGTCGAAGAAGGAGAAGGCCACCATCATAGCCCGGTGGCACACAAAAGACCAAAAAAGTGACCACCAAGCATAAGCAATTACCCTTCCAAGGCAACCCAACAATCTACCGACAAAGGTAGCCCCCATCTATTCTCAGCAATAGCATCCAATTATTAGAAGTAAACCATGCATAACCCATAGTCAACAAGCAATCAACCAAATGGCATAGCATCACTAGAGCAACATCTAGGCACCACAAAGTATATGCGCAGAAGGGGAAGGAGTAGAGGGGAAGTGTCGGACTCGGATTTTTCAACCCAGAATCCCCTGTGAATCACCGCACCATTCCCTGGATCAATAGATAGTGCTCACAGGTACATTGCTGCATCATCTCACACATCGCATAAAACATATCAAATCATATTATTACATAACCAGATTCGAAATACACCGCGTTGGGTGACAGTTTACATAGGGGGCCTAACCAACCAAATGTCTACAATACTAAGAGAACAGCGGAAGCAAAAGTGAATGTAAGACCGTAATCCACAGGCAAGCGACTGAGGGGTAATGTGAGCAACATATACTATCTATTCCTAGGTAATATATGTGCACACAATCTCCTTCAAGCCAGCTTGTCTAGGACCCAAAAACGTAGAAGTCGCCCTAATTTCCTTCATTATTTCCTCTGTCTGTGGCAGAGGCATATTCATAGGCGTAATGGTCCTGGGTTCCTGTTTCTGATTTTGGTAATGCGAGTGTGAGCACAAATCCACCGTGCTTAGTGAGCCAACACACAGAATGCAATAGATAATATGCATGGCTTATCAAGGAGAGGCACGTGTTATTCTATTTTGCCATAAATTGCTTTTAAATAAACTACTTAGAAAGTCCCTATGACCTAGCTGTTTGTACTTCAATCATATTATGTGAAATAAGGCAACAATAGTAGAGATCCAGAAACCATCCACCGTTACATGGTTTCAGCATCTTATGCTAACTTTTTAGCATTATAGCCGCTTACCTTATCGCTGGGACGACACCTAGGGCAACACAAATCAGGGCTCCCACTGCCCTCCACTTTTTCCATATCCACCCACATAGTTTTTGAAATAGAACTATGTCCCTATGTCCGGCCTTCACTGTGGGTACGGCTATTCGAATAATTTTGACTCTGCAGAGTTTGCACACTTTACCCACAAGAGACAACTACTTGTTGCCCCACATGATCCCTTAGTCATGTGGTTGAGTGGACCATCACAGTAATTTTTCAAAATACCTCGCCCTTTCCATCATCTCACCCATATGGGCTTATCTCGCTTGCGGCAGGTCCCATAAGTTGTGCGGGATGTTCTTCCCCTATGCGGCTAGCAACTGGACTACCCACACCGACTAGCACGCCGCGGAAAACCTCACCCTCTGCGAGTGTCCCATTCAAGACGTCACACAGACAGCCACTTGCACTACCTCACCTCCTCCACCGATGAGATGACTTTCAGGGTCTAGTAAATCTACTAAGTCAAGTTGTTCTTTACAGACTTGTGGTTGCACTTGTATTACACAGGAGGTCATGATAAGATTCGGTCCTTAGGGTTTTTTGGGTGGTTCTATTACTAACCACACTCTCGTGCACTGCTGCACCATACCCCGAACCATCCGCCCAGATAGCTAAGCAATTTGAGATTTTAGGGAGCATAAAATAATCATTCCAACATATACCAGTCATTGTCACCATGACTTCCCAAACCAGTTTCCCATAATTGAAAGTGATGTTTTTGGGGCATTTTTGGTGCTCCCAAATATCTAAGCAATACTAAGCATGGCGAATAACTGTAGACTTATTTTCGAAAGCTCTAACAGTATAGTTTTCGCTAAGGTGACATGGCTCAGATATTCAAGGGTTTCCAATGAGAGTAATACTAACAAATTCATTATTGGGTATATAACTAGTAGATTGAAATCGAACATAAATTTGCACATAAAATAACAGCATACAATTTGATAATTTAAGATGGAAATAATTTGCAGAAATATAGGTTCGACATAATCAAAGTATTGACTCACCTTGGTCACAGTGGTCTTGGTCTTGATCGTCAAGGGATGTTTTGGCTTCGGCTTCTTCTTCTTGGGTCTCGTACGCTATTTTTATGTTGCACGAAAATTTGGATAAAAATTAGCAAACCAAACAAATTCTCACCAAAAATTGAAATAAGCTTCAAAAATTCTGTTCCATTAGATAGAGGTTGAATTTAGATAAATTTAGAAATTTGTTTCACTCAATTTGGAGTTAAAATGAATAAGTTATGCCCTTTTAAAGTTCTCAGTTTAAATAAATACGGAAAATAATACAAATATGACAGGTGGGACCCACATCCGAGGGCGGCGGCGGAACAGGGGAGAGGAAAATATGGCGGCGCACAGCACAAGATTCCAATTAACTCATAGGAGAGCATCACGGTGAGCTCAGGAAACTACCTTAGGGGTCAAAGAAGCTCGGGGATGGCTGTGGCGGTCTGGCGGCGTGCGACGGTGGCGAATGAAGGGGGTGCACGGCGCCGGTGAAGGGGAGCTTGAGAGAAGCTCGGCCGATGGTGGCGGCGGCTTTGCGATGTCCTAAAGCGGCTCTGGTGAGAAGGAATTGGTCTGAGGCGGCGTGAGGCGACGGATTTCACTTCGGCCGGAGTTGGGGGAGAAAGCGACGCCAGCAAGCTACGGGGCACGGGAACCCGATTCGGGGGTGTGGGAGATGGAGGGAATCGGTACGGTGCAAACGGAAGGCCGTACAGGCTTTATAGGTGGCGGAGAGAGGCTGGCAACGGGCGGATGGCCGTGCGGTCACATTGGCGTTAGGCGGCAGCATTAGGGCAGTGCTATTGTGGCTCCAGTGACCCGCGTGACTGTTCACTGCAGAGGCGGCAGAACGTTTGCACCGTTCGGTCCGGACGCGACGGGGTAGGGGAAACAGTGGGCGGCGGCGCTGTTACTGTGGGCAGTGGCGGTGGAGCTGTGGGCGGCTGTGGTTTTCGCTAGCGCACCGGCCGAGGTGAAGCGACAGCTCAGTGAAACTGTGGGCGAGGTGACGGAGTCCGTGGGTGATAGTGGCCAGTGAGGTTTGCGGCGAGCCGTGGCAAACAACGACAGTGAAGCTTCCGCCTCGTCAAAGCAAAAGAAAGGAGGAGGAAGATGGAGATGGGCCAGGCCATTTCGGCCGGCCGAATGCACACATTTTTTATTTACATTTTCACTTATGTATATATATGCATTTATATTATCATATTTTTGTTCCTTTGCTTGCTTACTTATTTTTCATACTTTTAGTTCCTCATTGCTAAGCTCATCATTGTATATGCATATATTTGTTTATATGTGTGTGTATGTATTTGTATTTTATTCATTTAGCTTTATTGTTATTTTTACTACTATGCTCAAAATGAAATCTTAAATTTTTAATTCAAGTTTCACCCTCCTTTTGATGGATCACCTTTTCATATTCGGTTTTAAAATTATAGATTTCCATTATTTCCATATTTCCTTTATGGCTTATTAATATTTGTTTTATTTTTCATAAATTTCTTCAATGTTTGGAACCTCAACCAAAATTTAGATAAACACCATAAATTCCAAATTTCAAGAAAATATTCTCTAAAATAATTCAAGAGCTTCACATTTTCTAATTTCAAATATTTGGGATGTTATAGGAAGGAGGTTTACCGTAGCTGAGGATCGGCGACGGCGTGCTTCCATTAGCTTAGCACTCGCGCCCGACAGCCACCGCACACTCCCCCGGTGTGTGGGCGGCTTCGAGTTCCACCGTGACTAGCCAAGGCAGCTTACCTCCATGCCTATCCCCTTTTTGAGCTAAAAACCAAATCAAATCAAAATAGTAACACAAGCTCAACATTGAAAGGAAATGGCAATGAGAAGGGGGCACGGGAAAATGCATCCAGGTGAGGAGGAGCCAGATCCAGGCTGTAGGCCATGGATCCAGAGACCGACAAGTACGCTAGGGGCGAAGGCGGCGCAGGGAGTCGGGGCGGCGGCTGGAGGTGTAGGCGACCGGGTTAGCCGGAGTTGGCGAGGGGCTGGAGACGTCGGTGTGGAGGGGGACCAGCGGCGCTAGCCGAGAGAGCATGCACGGGGAGGAGCCGACGACGGCGGAATCATCGGGCGACCTGTGGACGGTAGAACGACGGGTTGGAACGGCACCGAAGAGGGGCTAAGGCAGGCGCGGCACCGAGGGCCGGCGGCGCAAAGGGAGAGGTGAGCCGAAGAGTTGGGGCGGCGCAGGAGAGGAGATGGATCTAGATCACCGATGGGAGTGGAGGAGCCAGGAGAGAGAAGGAGAGGTGAGGAATGAGGGAGCCGGCCAGGTCAGAGAAAGGAAAAGGAAAGAAAAGGGAGAGGAAGGAAAAAAGGGAAAAAGAAGAGGAGAGAAAACAGGAGAAAAATGAAGAGAAAAATGTTAGACGTGTAAATAAGATTTATCTGCGATTATAGACGACGATCATTAAATTATGATCGTTTGGGCACTGGGCATTGGAAAGGTGTCTGGTGAGGGAGAGGTTAGTATCGGGTTTGCGTGTAGGATAGTTGGTTGTCTATACGTGTAGAACCATTTGTTGTTTGCATACTTGTGTGAATTGCAGTGTTGAATTGAGGGTTCAGGTGATGCTTTCAAGTGGAGGTTTTGGTTTGGCGTTCCTCCACGCATCGTCCATGGGAATAATCAGGCAAGTACATGGTAGAATAGTGGATTATGATGAATGCTTGGTATTGTTTTATGTCATGATTTATGCCGAGTCATGAAATGATATCCCTGCATGCCTGTTGATTATACTGTGATGAGAGATGCTTATATTCGAATGTCAACATTGGAAGAATGTTGTGTTTGCATGGCACCTTGAGCATCATGAAAGTCCTACGACGGTAGGCATCCCACACGGTGGAAACATCAAGACCTACCTCGGTAGGCACCTCCAGAGATGGAGGCAGAGAAGTTTCACCGACGGGTGAAGCAACTCCACTATATCGGCATAAGCAGCATATAGAGGCGCATTATGCATTGCACTCATACAAAGGACCTACGACGGTAGGCCTCCCACGACGGTGGGGAAATCAAGACCTACTTTGGTAGGCACCTCCAAGGATGGAGGCAAAGGGGTTTCACAGATGGGTGAAGCAACTCCACTGTACCGGTATAAGGTGCATACATAAGTGTATTGCATCGCATTGCATTTGCAGGAAACGAACAGGAGGCAGGGAAGAAATCTAGAGATTCTGGGTTACAGTTCATAAATATGTGATTGAATGATTACTGTACCAACCCCACTATTTTATCGTGTGCTTGCTGAGTCTTCGGACTCACCGTTATTTTATTGTTGTTTTTAGGTATCTGTTGAAGGCGATATGTACGGGTGGGAATAGCATAGCTGTTTCACGTGCCACCGTAATTCACATATCACCTTGACATGTTTAAACTTTGATGCCATGACAGGTAGTTAGTATTAAAAGTATGTCAAAACAAGAATTAGTTAGCCTTGGATCGCATGAGTTCTTTTTTTTTTGGTAATTGGCAGGGTATACCTCTGTTGTGCTTAGTGTCAAGGGTTTATCTTTTGCTGTTTGGTTGGCATTCAATCAGAGAGGTTGCTGCTCAAGACCAGTGGCAAAAGATGGTGTTGATAGCATTATAGAGTAGGTGGTAGCACTTTGGGATGAGGGGATGGGCCGGGGTGTTACAATGCATTCCTTTCCTGGGCATGACCTAACAACATGGAGTAGTAGATCAAACTTTTCTTTGCCAAGACTAAACTTTAAAGTTGAACCGTTAGAATTTATCCTTACCTCTTACCTCCAGACGGTTAATGGTATATCTAAAAAATCTAAACAAATAATCAAAAGTTTGTATTTGTCACTGACAAGAAAAGTTATCATTTTTTCATCAAACATATATCACCCCATTGTCCAAAACATGAAAGGAAGTTTTCTCCCTCAACTAAAGAGAAAACTCTTTTTGAACTTCTTGGGAAGACTGAATGACCATCTAAGTTGTAAACCTACAAAACGGATAGCGCTATATGTATACAACCAACATTTGGTTACAACGTGTATCTATCACAAACTTTTTACCACATCTAAGATTCAACTTGAATTTTAAATCATGCCACTAAATGCCACTTTTGACCGTTGATCATGTTCGTTCTTGAATAATATATGTATTTAAGACTTGGAAGGAAATTTTTTTGAAAATATAAAACATTGAAAATTTTCAAATGTGCATATATGAAATTTGGTGTTCTCGGGGACTTCAAATTTTAGATCTCTATACTTTCAAAATCTCAAGTTCAGACTTCGAATCTAAAATTGGTAGTTTAAAGTACCTAAAACATTTGAGGGAAAATTTTAAAAATGTATTTCTTCTTTAAAAGTTTGGCTGGGATGCTTCGATTAATTTTAAAACCAATAGTCAAAATGGCACGATACCAAAGAAAGCTACCCAAAAATCAGTGGTAGACTCCATAGTTGATAAGTTTGCAGAATTGAAAGTAGGACTAACAATACTATGACATATGGAACTCGCTTTTCACAGTCACTACATCGATCACCCACCAAAGTTCTAACCATCAAGTCCAAATTTTAGCTCGCTGCTCTGTTCATGTCGTTTCACCTTAATATTCTGTACTTTGCAGCATCACAGTTGCGTCAACATGGGAAGTTTTGATTCATGTCTTGCTGACCATTCTTGATAGAGATCTCATCATGCTATGCTATCCAAATTTTTGTGCAGATTGAACGCCTATCTACCGTTACTGCAAGGCAGAAGACTGAAGCGCAGCCTCAAGCAGAGCTTAGGTTTTCCCCTACAGCATCCCAGATTTCAGCAGATACTGATGAAACTGGTTCCAAGCCAGGCACAATAGTGAACCAAGATGAATCACCATCCAAGTAGGCCATGGTGGGCGTGGCTTATTTGTCCCCCCCTAGCGTCCCTTTGGCGTTCCCACCGTCGTTGAAGCGTGTCATAGGTTCAGCATAACTGTACCAGAGCATCAGCGAGCTGCGCGAACACCAGCAGGAGCACTAGTAGGGATCAATAAGCCACATCCAAGCTTTAATGCAGGGCATTTTATATAGGGAATGTCCTTGAATAAAATAAAGTTTCAATGAACTTCAGTACTATGTGTGAGCCATCTTATAATAAGATGCCACTAGTCGTTTGTGCCTTGTAATTAAGCACCTAAAACTATTGTATGTGTGCTGGTAGTTGTGAAGATTTTGTATCTTCTCTATCTATTATACATATACGGTTATATTATATTCTCTTTGCCCAGTTCATTTAAACTTGTTGCTTATTTACTTCAGTCAATCAGTAGGTGTTGCTATTGCTTAGTTGCTGCCTTATGTGTGAGTTTTAAGTGCTGGCTCTTGACATAGTCCCTTGCTACCAAATAATCACCATTAGATTTTAGAGACCTAGCAAAACGCACCACTACTTGGCACTTGCAGATTTTCTGTTAAATTAGTAGTGAATTACTTCAACTCAACTCGAATCTGAACCTGCTAATTAAGGAAATAGAAGTTCAAGTGTACTGCATGATTTTTTCTAAAAAGAAGCATGGTTGAGAATAGTCTGAAGAATTATCCCCCAAATATAGCTACCGAAGTACACATCATTTATGATCAGTTTGCGATTGTTGTGCTGTACTTGTTTTCAAACTGCTATGAAAAATAAGTTGTGAAACAGGTAACACTATGTTTGGTAAATCGGATTAATGTTACATAAATTCTTTTATCCAATGGTTTTTCTCTCGTTTTTCGTGTATATGTTCTGAAACACAATAATATATCCGTTTGCAACTTGATTAAGAAAAAAAAACAGCTAGACAAACACCCAAGTATCTAGAAGTGGCCGCTCAACCATAACAGATTATCATTATTCGCCGCAATGCCAACCGCAGCCTTAGTCTTACCGAATGGAAAAAAAAAGGATTCAGTCAACATGTTAAACATATTAATACATCAGTACAGCCCTATAATGATGTCGCATTGTACGTGGCACACGTAACATAGTAGGTAAACACACAGTGCTCCCATATCTTCATACTCAACAGCACCTTAAAAATGTTCTGGTGACAAATAGATCGCTTTAGAAATAGTCCACTACAAAAGTATCGTAATGCAATGCTTGAACTGAACACAATAGATAATCGTAATGCATCTTTCTGTACGCACTTTGGAAATCGTTGTTCATGGCACCTTCAGGACTTAATTAAGGAATTATCTAAACTGGCACTTTTCAGACCTAACATCTATGACAGTATTTGAAACATTGTTTACACAAGAAACAGAGAAGGAACTAATCCATACAGTTACATGTTTCAGGCATGTAAAAAAATGGTAACCATCTCAAAAAAAAGTACCATACAAGCAATACGGTGGAGCTGAAACAGGTTGAAAATTATCACTGTTCACTGGAAATTAAGGCACTAACAACATGCCAGTGGTACTAAGGCCCCGTTTGGCAGAGCTCTAACTCTAGGAAATCTGTAGATTTTCTAGAGCTGGTCATCTGTAGCTCTAAGAAATTCTGGATCTAGAGTTGCAGACATGTTAAGTGCATTTACATGACTCATTTCATTTATATTATATATTAAATAAAAATATTTAAATCACTTTAATTTAGTCAACAAACTACAGATCCAACATAGATCTCGAAGTTAGAGCTATGCCAAACGGGGCCTAACTGCTGTATTTCCACAGGTTTCGCTTATTTCGTTAAAATCTGACCCCAGAGCCTCTAACAAAACCTTTTGGAACTTTCAGTAACTTAAAAATTTGCAGCGGCACTGACATTGATCAAAACTTTTTATGTACGAAAGAAACCAAAAGATTAAGGTCTCGCTTATTTCAGCTTTAGCTTCTAACTTTTAGCTTATTTTTCACTATTTATAAATTTCGTCATTTTTTTTCGTTTTTTTGAGTTTTTTTGCTGGTTTTTTTTTCCTGTATTCGTTTGCGTTGTCCGAGATGAGCTAACATATTTTTTTATTTTTTTAATTTAATTACGTCAAATAAGCCATCTTTAGTTACAGTAAAATTTCAGTCAGATACAATACATTTTCAGATAAAGAGGTTTAGAAGTAGAATAAACAATGAAGTTTAATCTAATGTACATCCACTCACCCCGTCACGCACACTACTTTGTCCTTGTCTCCTTGTTCGCTTTGTTTCCATGAGTGGAAGCTCGGTCATCTGAATTCGTGCGGACTTCACTGAGCAAATCAGGACCGACTAAAAGTTCTTTGCTTAATCATACATAACAAGTTTGCATAGTTCATCACGTGGATTTGACATTTGAAGCATACTTACATCCGTACTAGGACCTAAATTGTGGGAAGGTTGGAAACTTATATTAACTAAATAGCATATGGAGCAAAACCATACATATATTAATGTGTTTTAACTGTACTAGTCTTTGTTTTGTGCATGTATGTAAGCGATGCGAAATGAAATAGAGAATAGACAGACGTCTATTGGCATTTTAGCCTTTCTTCTCCTTTCAAGACCTATTCAAAAGACAATTCAGTACCTCTTAACCCTGAATATCAAAATAGGACAAACAAATCGGCAAACAATTATGGTTGCATACCTCGATCATAGCAATGAACTCAGCCATTATTGTAGACAATGCAACACATTTCTGTAACTTGGACTGCCATGACACAGCTCCCCCTACATAAATGATCAAGTACCCTTAAGTGGACTTCCTGCTGTCAACATCTTCAGCCATATCTGCATTACCCGAACACAGGCTTTCCAAGTTCCAACCAACACAGGCTTTCCAGTACAAGAGCAAAGCTTCAGCTTCAAACTCCCACGGAGGAATTTCATGATCCACTTCATTGCTTCCAAATACTTGCCTAGGCAGGCTCCTGCAGCGAGTAGGACGCGTTGGTCTCCTTGGACGCCAGGACGCCGATGCCCTGCCCCCTCTTGCGCAGCACCTGGCAGGTGTCCTCGTCAGTGCAGTCGTCGCCGATGTACACCGGCAGCACGTTGCTGCTGTCGGCGAAACCCGAGGGGAAGTGGCGCTACCGAGTGAGTCCAAAAGGGAATCCAATGATCGGGGATAATGCCTTAGTGATCGTGTAATGGCAAAGACATCTGCGTACTGCGTAGCAGTAGTTCTGGCCAAGAAAGCAAAGGTTGATGGGTACATATGTGACTGCAACAGCTAGATAGCGCACCTTCCTCCCCTGTGTGAGCTTGTTGGTTAACTCAGGCTTGTTCACAGCTTCTGTTCGTAGTTTGTTTGGCTAGCGTTTGATGTTTTTGTTCTGAACTCCGATGGTTTGATTCGGGTGCGTCAGTATAAGGCCCCGTTTGGCATGGCTCCACTTCACAAGTGGAGTTGTTTTTTTTTTCTTCAGCTCCACCGGTGGAGCTGGAGCTGTTTTGATAGACTGTTTGGCAAAACAGCTCCACCTGTTTTATCATGTATGGTTGAGAAATGTCAATTGTCCAATATACCCCTGTCTATTTGCATAGGAATGACCCGTTAAAACCGGTGGCAGATCGCGTAAATTCACGAAAGTACAAAGGCAGTGGCATGCGGGCCTGCGGATGGAGCCGGATAGAGCTACTTTTTTCAGCTCCATCTCGTATATATCTTTTGTCTCAGCACGTTTTAAGGGACTCCTTGGGTGAAACTATTTTGTTTTACCCCGTTTGACACAAAACAGCTCCAGGAGCCGGTGGTGGAGCTGTGCCAAACGGGGCCTAAGTGTTCCACGCGTGCATGAACTCACGCAGGAACTAACGTCGATGAACGGGTCGCGCGGTACGTTCTGGAGTGGTGGGATGGCGCCGCTCATGCCGGAACGTGGGCGCAGTACGTGCGTCGTGGCCGTTGGCCATGCACATCATGGACATTCAGTTTTGCTTTGTATCCTGCTATATATATTCACAATAGAGTCAAGGAAAAGTAGCGCTTGCTGCACAAAACCATTCTGTGTTTTGATTGCTTTGATCCTTCTCTGTCCAGTCCAGATTACTAGCAGTAGTTCAGTTCGGCACTGACTGAACTTCTTCAGTTTCTGTAGCCTGTGTCGACAACGGCAATCGGCTGCTGTTTTTGCAGGTGTTTCGGCATCGACAGGAGCTGGGTTTTCTCTGACATTTGGTATCAGAGCGAGCCGGACCTGGGAGCAGAATCAATTGTTCGTGAAGGGCTGTGATGGCGCGTCCACGATCGGCTTCACCGACATGGCGACTTCGCATGGAGACGACGCCGCAGGCCGGGAGCAGCAGCACCCGCGATGAGCGTGGTCTGGTGATCCACCATGTCACCAAGGAGATCAGCAACAGTGGCGCATTCCCGGCGCTCACGAAGACGAACTACTACGACTAGGCGGTGCTCATGCGCGTGATGCTGCAGGCACGGGGCCTGTGGGTCGTGGTGAGCCTTGGGACGGACGACTACGTCGAGGACAGGATGGCGCTCGAGGTAATCTGCAAGGCCGTCTCGGCAGAGATGATGGGCACTATCGCCAGCAAGGCCACCGCCAAGATTGTGTGGGACGCGATCAGCACGATGCACGTCGGCGTCGAGCGCATCCGCAAGGCTAAGGCGAACACGCTCCGCCGCGAATTCGACGCCCTCAAGTTCCGTGACGGGGAGACGGTGGATGACTTCGGTGTCCGCATCAACGGGCTCGCGAACCAGCTCACAGTCCTCAACGACAGCTACACCGAGGAGGAGATCGTCTGCAAGTTCCTCCAAGCGCTCCCGCCGAGGTACTCTCAAATTGTGATGGCCATTGAGACCCTTCTTGATCTCAAGGAGGTCACGGTGGAGGAGCTAATCGGGCGACTCAAGGCGGCAGAGGAGCGTCATGAGTTGGGCGCTGGCAGCGGCTCTATCGCGAGGCTAAACCTCACAGAGGAAGAGCTCGTGGCGCGCGTCGCGTCGCGGCTGCAGCTCAGCAGTGAGGGCTCGACCTCGGGTTCGAGTCAATGGAGAAGCCACGGCCGAGGGCGCGGAAGAGCTCAAGGAGGAAGCAGGCCACACAAGGCAGGCGGAAATGACACCGGTGGCGCGAGTGGAACGGTAGGCAACGACCAGTGCAGGTACTGCGGAAAGATGGGCCATTGGGCCCGTGAATGCCGCAAGAAAAAGCGAGATGAGGTGGCCCATACGGCCCACGCTGAGGAGAAAGAGGAGCCCATCTTGATGGTGGCCACAACCTCGGTCAACGCAGTCTCGTCCACTCCGCCGACGCTGTCTGAAAGTGCCACACCGTCGGCGGAATCCTCCAAGATCCATCTCGAGGAGAACAAGCTCTTCGTGTAGCTCGACGACGGGCGTGAAGGAGACTACACGCAGTGGATCCTCGACACGGGCGCCACCAACCACATGACGGGTGTGAAATCGGTCTTCTCCGAGCTCGACACCGGCATCCGGGGCACCGTCAAGTTCGGCGATGGCCCCGTCGTCGACATCGAGGGACGCGGGACCGTTCTCTTCAAGAGCAAGAGGGGGAGTACCAGGCGCTCTCTGGGGTGTACCACAGCCCGCGTCTCACTGCCAACATCGTGAGCTTGGGGCAGCTCGACGAGGATGGGTTCAAGATCCTGATTGATGGCGGCGTGCTCAGGATTTGGGATGATCAACGACGGCTACTGGCGAAGGTGGAACGCTCGACAAACCGCCTCTACGTTCTCAAGCTCAATGTCGGCAGGCCGGTGTGCTTGGCGGCACAAGGGGACAACGCGGTGTGGCGATGGCATGCGAGATTCGGCCACCTCAACTTCCGCAGGCTCTGGAAACTTGCGCAGGAGGGGATGGTGCGCGGGCTACCGTGGATTGATCACGTTGATCAAATCTGCGACAGCTGCCTAGCTAGGAAACAGCGCCGCCTGGCGTTCCCAAGTGAGGCGAAGTACCGCGCGGCAAACAAGCTTGAGCTGGTGCACGGCGACATCTACGGGCCTGTAACGCCGGCGACCCCGAGCGGCAACAAGTTGTTCCTTCTCCTCGTCGACGACTTGAGCCGCTACATGTGGCTCATCTTGCTGAGCTCTAAGGACCAAGCAGTGGCGGCGATCGTGCGGTTCCAGGCAAGAGTAGAAGCTGAAGCCGGGAGGAAGCTAGGCACACTGCGCATTGATCGCAGCGGCGAGTTCACAGTACGCGCGTTCATCGACTACTACGCCGAGCAGGGGATCCAGAGGCATTTCACCGCACCATACACGCCACAGCAGAACGACGTGGTCGAGAGGCGCAACCAGACGGTGATGGGGATGGCCAGAAGTATGATGAAGGCCATGTCGCTACCAGGTTGGTTTTGGGGGGAGGTGGTCACCACGGCCGTGTTCATCCTGAACCGAGCCTCGACCCAGAGTGTCGATGGGAAGACACCATACGAGGTATGGCACGGCTCCAAGCCCCCTGTACACTTCCTCCGGACCTTTGGCTGCGTCGCGCACGTGAAGAATCTCGGCAAGCATCTAGCCAAGCTCGACGACAGGAGCACTCCCATGGTGTTCATGGGCTATGAACCAGGGACGAAGGCATACCACTTCTACAACCCTGTCACGCAGCGTGTCCACATCTCGCGAGATGCCGTGTTTGAGGAAGAGCCTGGTTGGGATTGGGGCACGGAGAAGGGCGCTGGACCGAACGACGACGCCGACCCGTTCCATGTCGAGTTCATCACGGTGATGACGAGGCATGGAGAACCAGGCGTGGTGGCAGCGTCCACAACACCACCTGCGACACCTCCAACACCTACGATGCCAGCTAGAGTGGCGATACCCACGTGCGGGTCTGAGCCCCGCACACCGACGCCGACACTGACACCCGGAATTGAGTTCATATCACCACCGACTAGCGAGCTCGACTTGGACAACGACCACGGTGATGCTCCTCTCCGCTTCCGTGCCATGGACAATGTGCTCGGGGCGTCGTCGCCCCCGGGCTTCGCTGAACGGAAGGTCGCTGAGGAACTCATGGTCGTGATTGGGGATGAGCCGGAGACCATCGAAGAGGCGAAGTAGAGCAAGGAGTGGCGAGCGACGATGCTCGAGGAGCTGGCATCCATCGAGCATAACAAGACCTGGACTCTGGTGGACCTACCAGTGGGTCAGCGAGCCATTGGCTTGAAGTGGGTGTTCAAGCTCAAGCGCGACGAGCACGGCGACATTACCAAGTACAAGGCCCAACTCGTCGCGAAGGGGTATGTTCAACGGCAGGGGATCGACTACGAAGAGGTTTTCGCGCTGGTCGCCAGGATGGAGTCTGCGTGTGCTCCTAGCCGTGGCAGCCCACCGGGCTTGGGCGGTGCACCACATGGACGTCAAGTCGGCGTTCCTCAACGGTGAACTTAGCGAGGAGGTCTACGTCGGGCAACCACCTGGGTTTACTGCTGCCGGGCATGAACTCAAGGTGTTGAAGCTGCATAAGGCACTCTATGGGTTGCGCCAGGCGCCGCGGGCATGAAATGCCAAGCTCGACGCCAGTCTCCACACGCTCGGTTTCTCCAGGAGCGAGTGCAAGCACGGGCTGTACACGCGCGGCGCTGAGCGTTCCTGGCTGGTGGTGGGAATCTATGTCGATGACCTCATCATCACGGGGGAGACCGCCGAAGAGATTGGAGCATTCAAAGCGGAGATGAAGACTCTGTTTTGCATGAGCGATCTGGGCATCCTTTCGTATTATCTCGGCATCGAGGTCCGACAGAAGCAGCGCGGCATCAAGCTCTCTCAAGCCGCCTACGCCAAGAAGGTGCTCGACAAGGCGGGCATGAGCACCTGCAACCCATGCGCAACACCAATGGAGACAAGACTCAAGCTATCCAAACATAGTACTTCACCGACGGTCAATTCGACAGAGTACCGCAGCTTGATCGGCAGCTTGCGGTACCTGATGCGTACCCGACCAGACCTCGCATTCGCCGTGGGGTACTTGAGCCGATTCATGGAAGACCCAAGACAGGAGCATATGGCGGCGGTGAAGCACTTGCTCTGGTATTTAGCTGGCACGGTCGACTACGGCTTGACATACACCAGGGGCAACGCCGAGCTTAGTCTCGTGGGCTACAGCGACAGTGATATGGCGGGTGACATCGACGACAGGAAGAGCACGACCGGGATCGTCTACTTCCTCGACGGAAATCCGGTGGCATGGCAATCACAGAAGCAGCGTGTGGTGGCACTGTCATCATGCGAAGCGGAGTATATCGCCGGCGCAGCAGCCACATGCCAAGGGGTATGGCTCAAGCGCCTGCTGGAGGACATACTCGGCGCCAAGTCATCCCCACCGCTACTCAAGATGGATAACATGTCTGCAATCGCCCTCATAAAAAATCCAGTACTACACGATCGAAGTAAGCACATCGACACCAAATTTCACTACATTCGTGAGTGCGTGGATAGCGGGGCGGTGCGCTTGGCGTTCACGAGCACGCAGGAGCAGCTCGCGGACATCATGACAAAATTGCTCGGGAGGTCTCGATTCCAGGAGCTCCGCGAGCAGATAGGCGTCACCAAGCTGAAGTGAACGACGCCAGACTTAGGGGGAGATTGTTGGTTAACTCAGGCTTGTTCACAGCTTCTGTTCGTAGTTTGTTTAGCTAGCGTTTGATGTTTTTGTTCTGAACTCAGATGGTTTGATTCGGGTGCGTCAGTATAAGTGTTCCACGCGTGCATGAACTCACGCAGGAACTAACGTCGATGAACGGGTCGCGCGGCACGTTTTGGAGTGGTGGGATGGCGCCGCTCATGCCGGAACGTGGGCGCAGTACATGCATCATGGCCGTTGGCCATGCACATCATGGACATTCAGTTTTGCTTTGTATCCTGCTATATATATTCACAATAGAGTCAAGGAAAAGTAGCGCTTGCTGCACAAAACCATTCTGTGTTTTGATTGCTTTGATCCTTCTCTGTCCAGTCCAGATTACTAGCAGTAGTTCGGTTCGGCACTGACTGAACTTCTTTAGTTTCTGTAGCCTGTGTCGACAACGGCAATCGGCTGCTGTTTTTGCAGGCGTTTCGGCATCGTCAGGAGCTGGGTTTTCTCTGACAGAGCTTCAGCTTGGGGTAGTCCTTAGAGCTCTGCTTTCACAATGTCTGGAATGTTATTTTAAATAATCAATTTTTAATTTCAAATTACACTAATACAATTTTTTTGCAGTTTTGACTATACGTCGCTCTACGGTTGGACGACTTGAGCTAGTCGCCCAACCGTTATGTGACACATGACCAAGTCGCCTAACCATTGGACGACTTTCCCATATCACCCAACCGTGGAGCGACAAGATACAAAGTTGTCTAACGGTTGGGCGACATGCCATTAGTTACCCAACCGTCGGGCGATTTTAAAAAAAATATAATTATTTTATTAATCTGATAAAAAATAATTATGGGGGATAAATGGTAATTGTTGTAGGTAATATATTTAGCAAATGTAAATTATTTCTTTTTTGACATAAAAGAGAAGGCAATGTCGATTGATCTACTTGTGATTTTTGTAGATTGTGAATGGTACGAAATCTGTTAGACTCGCAATAATATTTTGTTATCGTTGTATGTTGTTATAGTGCGATAAATTTTATAAAGAATTTTATGAGGACGATTGAGGTAGCAACGATTAATAAGTAGAAAGGTAAGTGATATTATGATGAAATAGAGAATTCGTACACAGAGGAAGATAAAGCAAAATACGTATACAACGAAAAATACACAGAGCAGGAGGATGACCCACTACTCGCCACCAGCTACACCATCCGTAGCACCTCCAACGAAAAAAATACACTAATACAACTTTTTTGCAATTTTGACTATATGTCGCCCTACGGTTGGACGACTTGAGCTAGTCGCCCAACCGTTAGGCAACACATGACCAAGTCGCCTAACCGTTGGGTGACTTTCCCATATCACCCAACCGTGGAGTGACAAGACACAAAGTTGCCTAATGGTTGGGCGACATGCCCCTAGTCACCCAACCAACGGGCGATTTTAAAAAATAATATAATTATTTTATTAATCCGATAAAAATAATTATGGGGGATAAATGGTAATTGTTGTAGGTAATATATTTAGCAAATGTAAATTATTTATTTTTTGACATAAAAGAGAAGGAAATGTTATTGATCTACTTGTGATTTTTGTAGATTGCGAATGGTACAAAATCTGTTCGACTCGCAATAATATTTTGTTATCGTCGTATGTTGACATTCCTAGCCAATTTTACTTACGCTATTATGCATATTTAATTTCTCGTTGGTGCATACATATTTATCTATCTCTTTAGATAAATGTTTCCCTCTTTGTACCTATTCTTTTCCCATAATTCATACACGCGTGGCAATTTACTTATAGATATAACAAAAAGTAAATCTTAAGTAATAATTAAATTAATTATACTAAGGTGTCCCTGTGGGATGTTTGAATTTTATTATCGTCATTTGCGGATTTTTACGACTCGAATGCTATTTAAAGCATTGCGTACAATTTTAATCGCTACGTCTAATCTTAAATCATCACGTACTATTTTAAATTGGTGCGTGCTATTCTAATCGTCATGGATAGTTTTAAATCTTTCGATGGCTATTAATTATTCTAAAAATTAATAATACTTATTGCCAGGTTTCTACTTTTTATAAGCAACCAATAAAATCAACTAGGCCCTCAAATGTACAACAGAGTGATCTAAACGACAATACAATTATTAACAACTAAATTAACATTACTCTCTAAACTGTAATTTAATGATTTCAGTTGCTATCCTACCACGTTTGAAAAATAAATATACAAAAATATATAAAACTCACCATCATCAATACACAAATCTTCACTTCATCACTTCCCCTCCCTCTCCTCTCCTCCTCTTTTCCTCTTCCTCTCTCTTCCCTCTTCTCCTCTTTGTTTTCCTCCTCTCTTTGTCTACTCCTCTCTTTTCTCTTCTCCCCTTCTCCCTTCCTCTCTCAGCTGAAATGCGAATGAGCACAGTGCCAAGCGCTGGCCGTGCATTCAAGGGGATATATATCCTAGTCATCCAACCGTTAGGCGACTAGTGGCATGTCGCCCAACCGTTGGACGACTTTGGGTCATGTCACCCAACCGTAAAGCAACATATGATCAAAACCGCAAAAAGAAAAACACGGGTATACTAGTATAATTCACAATTAGAAATTAATTATTTAAGAAAATTCCTATGTCTGCCAACGTGCAACAGCTCTGCACAGACCAATCATCAAAGGTGGGTTAGTTATTGTAGGACCGAACTGGCAACCAGAGGGGGGTGAATGGTGCCTTCAAACCTCTCCAAGTATTCACACAATCTTCTTCTCCAATAACTACAAAGCTATGAAGACGAAGATCGAATGTTCACTGGAGAGCCGATCTCAAGATCGACACCAGAACGAGAACCGCCGATGGCTGAGGACAAAACAAAGCAGTCGAAATGTCCTGTCGTGATCTATCTGACCAAGAGATAGACCGTCTAAGACAAAGAGGTTGAACGCCAACTCGTGGTCGATCGAGTCACTCGGTCAAGACAGATGATCCACTGAAAATCGAAAATCAGACCGACAATAGAAACTGCACAGTAATGACCGAAAACAGAGAAAGCGCGCACAACCGACAAGACTCAAAAACGAATAACTTGATAGACTTGAGTAAAATAACCAGGAGACTTCAACCACAGCAGCGGAACGACCTCAAGTTGAGAAATCACAGAGCGGTCGAAGTCTCTCTGCTGCAACCGAGAAGAACAACGTGGTCGATACTGAAAAACAGAGGAGTCACTCAATACTCGACCGCAAGATCTAATTTCCATGTAACTTTAGACTCATAGATCTTTTGGTCATGAGACTTTAAACGATTCAAGAACTCATGCTCTGAAAGATGATTCGCAAAGAAACCAGAACTTTTCTGCCAAGACCAATAAGAAAGCCAAAGTCACAACTAGATCAGAGGACATGGGGCGCACGACCATTCGGCAAAGAGACCTTCTCCGACCACTTGCTCTTGGGAAGAACTGGCTAAATGGCCTTCAGATTGATTCCCCAGGTCAGAGCAGAAGGGACTGAGGCAGTCTTGATCAACAACTCAACACAAAAGAAACAGGAAAGCCAACAAGAGCACCCAAGAAGAATCGATAAAATAGAGAAAGAAAAACACAAGTAATCAAGACATCTCAGACAAAATACTTCTCAGATAGATAGATACAGAGACATGAATGATTACAAAGGAGGTTTTTACTGCCACTCTCAACAGCCACTCCCCTCGGGAGGACAAGCTCTAACCCTAGAGCGAACTCACACACACAGACTCCCATGGGAGGGAGAGGCGGCTGCCTCCAAGGCCCAGCCGGCCAACACCCTCCAACACTTGCCTCCCCTCTCCTTTTATAGCCTCACGCACGAGACTTGACCTAATGGATCCACCCATTAGTCCTCACTAGGGCTAACCCGTAAACCCCACCTAACACCGGGTTTTCCACTGCTTTACCCAACAACACTGACCATCCCAGTGCTTTACCCATTAACTCAGTGCTTTACTCGCACTTTAGCTGACAGAGCCAACAGAATCCACTTCCACCTTGCAGGCTTTGCGCATTTCACCAAAATGCCATCCCCGCATTTTCCTGGAAGCTTCCTCCTGCCTTGCTGTCCACGCATGCAACCACCTTCAGCCCCAAGTCTTCTTCAGCTTCACCTAGTCGTTCTGGACCTCAACATCTCCCATTTCTAGTCCCGACCACTCCAAGCCTCACCAAGACTTGTCTCCAAGATCCTCTGGCAGCTCCAGCTCCGGTTCCTCGTCTCCTCGGCTTGCAACCACCTCACCAGCCTCGATCATCTTCGGCGTTTCCGACCGTCTGGACCTCAACACCTCCTGTGCCTAGTCCCGGTCCTCCCACGCCTCACCATGAAATAGCTCTGATGTCCTGCAGCCACACAGACAAGCAAACCGTCACATAGCACCGCACCAAACAACAGACAAACCATCGGTACAACCAACAAGTGTCACAGCACAAAACCTGATCGTAAACCCCCTACGACCACTCGAATGCACAACTCAAGAAGTGGTTGAAGCCCTGGAAGACTTCCCTGCTTCCTTCGACCACACAACATGTCGTTACGACCGCCTCACAGCTCACTACGACCAAGCGGACACATGCCACGACCATCGCTAGCCACTACGATATTATCGCATAAGGACTATACCCCATACGACCACTCTGTTGCACAGAACAGAGAAACCCTCGAGCTCACAAGAGCCTTCTTGCAGCCTACAACTGCACACAACAACGCTACGACCACCACGTAGCTTGCTACGACTTATCCAACCAGGTTGTACTAACTTACGACTGGTCAAAGTCACAAGACAAGCAATGCTCAGAGCCTACGACCTCATTTGAGTGCGTTTCGACCAAGTCCGACCGCTTCCAACTGCGTGCGAGCACGTCCGACCGCGCTGGATTGCTCCACGACCAAGTCCGACCAATATCGACTACAACCGACCGCGTCCGACTCCGACCCGACCTCGTTCGACTGCTTCACCACGTGGTCGGAGTCCGCCGACTTCCCAACGTGGTCGTAGTCGAAGTCTGCCGACTACCCACATGGTCGCATGCCCGAGCGCCGAAGCTCGCTACAACGCGGTCGTAAGGCGCCGACTTCTCAACGTGGTCGCAAGCTCGAGTGCCGACTACCGACCGCAGCGGTCGAAGCATCGACTTCCGATCACCGCTCTCGATAATGTGGTCGTAGGCCACCGACTTCCCAACGTGGTCGTGGCCCGTCTGCCGACTACCGACCACGATCATGTTTTACTGCCGATAATGGATAACGTAGTCGTAGATTCATCTGGGGACTTCTGACCACGATCAAAGAGATGCGTTCGACTTTTGACCACTCGTAAATGCCCTATCGACTTTCGACCAGCGACAACGTGGTCATAAACCTTCTGGCTGGCCTTCGACTTTCAACGAAGTGGTCGTAAACTTGCCTGATGGCCTTCAACACAACCAACGTGGTCGTAAAGCTTCCCAGGACCTTCGACTACGCCCAAAGTGGTCGTAAATGCCACAATGTGGTCGTAAAACAGTGCACACGGCTTCTGACCATGACCCACGTGGTCGTAAAGCCTTCCGACCACTCAAAAAAACGCATCTACCAGGTTTCGACCAAGGACAACGTGGTTGTAAATGGTCTGCCAACCTATCTCAAGGCTTACGACTTTGTAGAGTCAGCTCAAACCTCAAAAACCAAACTCAATCTTTCTAGATCAAGAGTCAATTACTCATCACAGCCATAGGGTGACCTCCACATGGTCTCACAGTTATCCATGGTTGCATGATTAAATGAAAAGAGGCTAATTATTATTCATTTCCTTATTACTGCTAAGCAATGACAAAGGGTAGATGGGGGCTCACACTCACACACTAACAAATTGAACATTGGGAGCAGAGAAAAAGGAATGGAGCATTTGCCACACCTTTTCATCTACACATTTGAAGTGGACAGACACAAAACTTGTTGTTCTCCACCTTGGCTCCAGGTATGCACTTGGTCTTTTCTATCAAAGATTCGTTCACCTAACAGCACACCAATGAGCAATATCACATACAAGTTTCCATCAGATCAAAAGCTTGGAGTAAATTGAGCTAACTAGCATCGCGGAGGAAGGAATCAAACACACAGAAGAAGAAGAAGAAGAAGAAGAAGAAGAAGAAAGCCACTATTAGCATTATCAGTGGTACCTATTCTACTATGGGCATGAACTCGCTCGCTGGTTGAAAGAGAACCCGTTTTGCATGTAAGCCACACAAACGGAAGGCAAAACTGTTATGAATATTGTGTATATATTGAAGAGGCCCAATGGGCAAGATATATAAGGAGTATAAGGGGATATTATAGGGGAATATGCCATATGCGGATAAGGAAAGCGAGGCATCTAAGGAAAGGAATAATACGATTCCTATTCTATCTTTAATACCTTTAACACCCTCCCTCAAATGCAAGGCGTATGCAATAGCATCGCATTTGAAAAAGGAGTTAATACTAAAACAAGAAAAATCCGAAGTCCGAGTCATGATGATGTCGTCGTTGCGTGCAACTTTTGAATAAACTGTCAAATCAAGCCGAAGAGGAATAGATAGAAGCATGGCGGCGCAAATCGAAGTCCAAGACAGCGGCGGCGCAATGCACAAGGTGCAGAAGACGCGGTGGCCTTAGACGCTCAGGGCGGCAGCTAGAGAAGCGGCGGCATCATAATGACTTCTACGATCTGCACGCGGCTCAGAGAGTAGAGCGGTGACTGCTGCCATGCAAAAGAAAATTCCTAAACTTCTATGACTGACAATAAATTTGTGAACTCGTACGGCTTAGGCGAACTAAAAATTAGAAACTACGGATTTGGATGGACGCAACAAAGACTCAAAACCAGAAAGACTCAACAAATAAAGCGAACTGGAGTAGCCGGCATAAGGACCATCCATCTCGAGAGCCACTCCCTCCCCGCCTCCCTCCCGTCTCTCGCCCTCGCTTAGAGAAGGGGAGAGGCATGCCACTCACTCTCCGCCTCCCTCCCGTCTCTCTCCCTCGCTCAGAGAGAAGAGGAGCGGCGGGCTCCAGCGGGAGGCAGCAGCCAGGAGAAGAGGCTCCCCAGGGTCGGGTGGCGGCGAGATGTGACAGCGGTGGCTGGATCTAGGAGAGGCGGCCAAGAGCAGAGGCTAGCGACTCCTCCTTGTCCTCCTCCTCTCCCCCACTTCCTCGGGCCGCGTGAATGAGGCGGCTCCTCAAGGCGTTCCTCCTGAGCCGGCGGGGGGCGACGATGCCAAGCAGGGCGGCGGCGGCGTGGTGGCTGGAGCTGGCCAAGAGGAGCGGCGGTGGCTAGAGAAGCTTGTGGCGAAAGCCTGCGGTGATGGCCAGATCCCAGAGAGAGGGGTGGCGGCTCGAGATTGGTGAGACCGACAGCGAAGAGGGTCAACACAGACGGATCTCGCCGGATCCTGTCTGGACGGCGGTGGATCCAAGCGGGGCGCGGTCGGATTCGGATCTAGGACTGCGTCTGGGCGGTAGCAGCGAATCGAGCTCGGAGCGGGCGCGGTGGCCGGGATCCCTCGGGATCCACCAAGGTGATGGCGGCCTGAAGAAAACAGCAACCTATCCAGATCAGATCTGGATGGCGTGAGAGCCCGAGGAGGGTCGGCGACCCGAGGACGGTGGCTGGCGTCGGCGAAGGAGGACGCGCACACCAACGGCGACGGCTCGAGCGCGGTGCAGTATCGGGGAGACCGGGCTGGCCAAGGCAGTAGGGGCGACAGAGGGCGGCCAAGAGCAACCGGCAACGTGGCCGCCCCCGGGAGCAGAGATTGCTTCTCCTAGGGGCAACAAATGCGGAAGAGGTGCCCGCCGGCGGCTGGAGCGGAAGTAGATCGAGGTTAGTGTTTTAACTTAAACTCTGATAACATGTTATGAATATTGTGTATATATTGAAGAGGCCCAATGGGCAATATATATAGGGAGTACAAGGGGATATTACAAGGGAATATGCCATATGCGGATAAGGAAAGCGAGCATCTAAGGAAAGGAATAATACGATTCCTATTCTATCTCTAATACCCTTAACAAAAGCAAGATAAGTATCTGCCCCTTTTGGGTGGCCGTCAAGTGACAAGTGTGGTAGTGGCCGGCAACAAGGGTACAGTGGGTGCAAACCTTAGCCTTGGTGTGCTGGGAGGCTTTGGAGGGGCCCTTGATGCCCATGCCATGGCTGCCGGCGTAGTAGAGCTCTGTCAACTTCACGAGCTATTCAAAGACCATGTGAAAGGGTCTTAGAGTTTGTTGTGATGAATTATTACAATTAAATATTAGTTTTGTCATATATGTATTAGTAGCAAGTTAAAAAATATAATTAACTATTGTTTATTAAATTAGTATTTTAGCAAATGGATCAAATCATACATGCACCTGCTATTGGGCCTGTTCTTTTCAGCTTCTAAAAGCTGCCTTTCGGCTTTTCTATAGTAATTAGCTTTTAAACGGAGTATCTTTTTAAGATAGGGTCTACTAGTTAATTGTAGTACATACTGTATCGACTTCATTTATATCGGCAAAAACTGCACGTGAATTTCTGTTACTTTGTAATCTCTTGCACGAACAGCCCACAAGCCACAAGCCGCAGCAAAAAGCTATAAGCTTCAGCCAAAAAGAAGAGGTCCATTATGTATGATTTTGAGCCGCATTGATGAGGGTTGTACTGCTATAGAATTGTGAGGTCAATTGTGACTGTCCTTTGTTCAGCCATACATGCACGCGTTAATGAGGTGTTCTTTGTAGAATTGATTAGCAGAACTGGTAGCGGTTGAACCAACAGAAAATTCTAGTTTGACCTGTTTATGGCAGTGGTCTGATCGCTAAGGCCATACGATCAGATGGGCTATTCAGTAGGTTTTCAGTTAGATTTTGATTTTTGTGGTTTCGAGTCACGGAATGAATTTTGGTGACCAAGGTCAATGGATATATGCTGCATGAGATATATTACTGTTAACGTGGGTCAAGTTAAGAATTTATGCCCGAAATGGATTTCTTTGTCTTTGGATGAGTAGGGCCGCTTGTCAACGACAAAGATTGGGGCTACACTCATGGAGAAGTCAAGGCACAAAACGATCAAGAATGATAGGTAAAATGGTGAGCTCAAGCATGGCACGAAAAGACGAGAAATATTGAAGAAAAATTCAAACGACGGGATTGCATCATATAGCTTGGTCGGTCCAACTTAGACGTGGTCTAGTGGAATCAGAACGAAAGAAACTTACTGACGCGTGGCAAGTTAGTAGTGCAGTTACACGTGGCAAGCATGATGGTTGCTTGCAATAAAAGGAGACGACTGGGTTAAGAAAGAGTGTCATGGTAGTTTGAGTAAAATACCAGAATCTACCTTAAAGCAAAACCACGACGCTTGAGCGACGCTTAGGAGAGTAGTTTATATTAAGAAGAAACTGAGAAGACCAAGATGGATCAAATCTAAGAACTTGGTGGATTCAAATTTATACGCTTTGAAAAGCATGCATAAGTGTGATGTGTAAGTTAAAATCCATGTGTATAGGTTATCAAGTTTTTTTATTGTGCTAAGTAGATAGTATCTACTAAGAGTTAGATGTGGTTGGCTAACCTATCTATTTAACGGGTTAGCGTAGAGACTTGTAGTAAACCATCTAACCATACTCTCTTAAGATCAAGTGTTCATGTGTTAAGGTTAGGGCTTGAGAGCATAGTGTTGTGGTGTGCTCTTTGTCCTCCAAGGTGAAGTGGCTATAAAACTTTTCTTCTTAAGTTGCAATACATCAATCTTTATTCATCTCTATGAATCTCTCATATATTAATTGGTTTTTTCTCTTCCCTTCCCTCTTATTGATCTTATTGTGCCTAGGATGTAAAAGAGATGGAGATAACATGGTTTTAGTGCAAGCAAGTCATATTCACCGTTTTCATATTTTACACGATTTTAATGCAATTTTACTTCAATCTGAAAAAGATCTGAACTTTGCAATGGATTTCTGTGATCCATGGGTGGAATAGGTTCATGAACCCTTGAGTAAGGAGTGTGCAAAGTCTCACGATATTTGCATCATCGCATCAAAAGTTACATAGGCTTTAAGTTTCGCAGCAGTGCTGAAATCACTATTCACTTATCTAATTTTACTGTTCACAAAAGTCAGACCAGCTTGTTTAAGATGTCAGACCTCTAGGGTTTGTGGATTTTCATATTTTGATTCCTTGGTTAAATTGATTTAGGATTTTGGCTATGAATTCTATTCTCAATAACTCTATAATTTTTTAAAAAGAGGATCAAGAATACTTAAGGAAAAATTCTAAATAACACCATTCACCGCCCCTTCTGCTATACCGATCCTACAACTATATTACTCAAGAATACTTGTGGAAAATTTTTAAATGACATCATTTACCACCCTTCTACTATACCAGTCCTACAACTATATTACTTACCGGAATTCGAAGTCCAATACATTGAAATGGCAAGCAACTGGATGTAATTTAAAATCAGCTTGAACAAGGAACACTTGATCTTAGTTCGAATAATAAAATTTGTGGGTGACATTACTAAAAAAACTGAGAAAGATTGCCTTTCTTCTTATCAAATTATAAAAAAACTGAGAAAGATTGCCTTTCTTCTTATCAAATTATTTTCCTTCTGATGTTCTGAAACTAAACAAAATGATAAAAACAGAGAACAGAAGCAAGTCTTTGAAACTTACAGAACTAGTACCTGGCATATGCCTGCATGAATTTGGTGACCGGCTTACGAAAATTGCCACATAAGAGAGAGAGCCTGACATGCAAGACTAGAACAGAGAAAATTTTGGAGAGTGAACAGACAATGAGACGAAAAACCCCCTCAGTTGAGAGTGAGTCGAGTGTGCTGAAAAGTCATTTTTAACTTATTGGAGAGAAATGGTAACTGAAGGGACGAGTTGTTCAGAATTTCAGGTCTCTATCCAGATTAGTAATCTTGGATGCTTTACTCATGTTCTGAGAGATAAAATAGGACTTTTTTTTTCTCAGCCCGCAAAATTACCAATTTACCACCGATAAGTCTATCTTCAACCCCAAATTATCAGGAGTATTTACTGGCCTCCAAGAAAATGATCTTAATATGTCATTCAATTTGAGATTTTAGCCGTCACTATTTTTAGGGGCAAAAAAAAACTAGACATCACTTTAGTACGGACCAATAGTCGAGGCTATTCTACTTGTCATTGACTATTCCAAATTTCGACTACCATGATAGCACATATGTAGTAGCTAACGCTTAGGCCGGTGCTTAAATGGATACATAACCTCCAAGATGATGTTACTAGCTTCTAATTAATTATGACACTCGTACTGGTTATCATCTCAGATCAAGAACCAAGTTTTCCGGAGCAGTTCCTTTGGTTATTTCTCAGCATAATCACGAATTACATCAACCGCAAACAAAGGGATAAAATAGGGAAATAATATTGGCCTAAAACCTTTTGGTCACTACAGAGTGCAGACAATGTAACAGACACATGGTGGTAAACATTTGAAGTTTATGCTTATGGACTTACGTACAAAATACAATATCGTAGAAGCTTATGGCATCTTAATGAAACATTATCTTGTTCTTTTATCTGAATGATGTGTCCTTATATGGAACTATCAGGTACCCTTAAACTGCCGAGCACAACAAGTTCAACAAGTTATAAATCTAATCTATCACAAAAAAATGTTTTCAATTTCCAATTTCTCATTTTTTTAAAAAATCCAAAATCACAAAAAACAGTTTCCACCAATTAGAAGCTACATATGTTGCAAAGGAAAACAACACTAGATATGTTTAAATGAATTCAACTGTCACACAAGAATCTTACATTTCCTGTGGGAGCAAAAATACAAATTGCTACCTACTACAATTGCCTGCAATGTGTAGTCATGAAACCAAAATAAGCTAACAAAAAACAAATATGATACACAGTAAATTCTAGCTATAAACATTTCACTACTCAGCTAAGCACAATATCATGTTTCTTTTGGAGACTCCAGAGCAGCATCCTCATTTCCACGAATAAAAGACCATAAACCATAGTGATACGGGGTGGCCCGATCTTATGACAATATAGAACGACATACGAAGATAACTCGAAGAAATCAATCCACACAGCTAGCATGTAGTTGGAACATGAATTGATTGGTGACAACGATCAATTCTAGCAATTCTAGCAAGAATCGGCAAGAACAATGTTTAGCCAGAACTAGAAACTAAGCAAACTTTCCAACAAGCACAAGAACACCCGAATCGAATACCGTTTGTAAAAGTTATGGGCATTTTAATATAGACCCTGCTGGCAGATCCGAACCGAATACTGTCTTGGAATTAAATTCGGATTGGCTTGGAGTGGTTCCGAATTGGGCCTTGGAAAATGCTTGGACCTGAAATTCTTGGACTTTTTTGGGTCTACAAACTCCTTCCCACTTCCCCCCTTCTTTTCTTCATCTTTTTTGCAGGTACACGGCCCATCTTCTCCTCATACGCTCTATTGGTCTTCACCACGTACACAACCACATGGGACGGCTTTCTTGGAATGTGTGGCTCCTTCCTCACTTTGGTTTTTATTCTGCCGTGGCCTTCCTCGCCTTCCACTGGTCACGCATATTATTTCGGTGTCCTCCTTCCTCCCTCACCTCCCGCTAAACAATACGCTTCCTACATGCACAATCACAAGAACACAAAATAAGTGGAGATTGATTAGGTGTTAGTGTTGTCGTTTGGATGTCCTCATCACAGAGGGACTAAACAGCTTACCTGAGACACTGCTGCTGGCTGACCTCTCAATCTCAGCCAGGTTTGCAACAACAGGGAGCGGCCGCTCTGGGATAATTAAAGGCCCTGGTACCGAATCTGCCTCTAGTATCTTCACCACTTGTTCCATTGTTGGCCTCGCGTGCAGCTGCGGATGTGTGCAGAGAGCTGCGACAAGTACATACTTTTCCATTACCTCAGTAGGACCAGGCTCAACCATTCCTTCTTGGATCACATCCAGTGTCTTCCCCCTCCGCACTAATGACCAGGCCCATTCAGTGAGCACGAAGCTCTGGCCCTCACCAAGAGAGATGAAGACCCTCTTCCCACTTACAAGCTCAAGAAGCACAACTCCGAAGCTATAGACATCGCTCTTTTCAGTTAATTGACCATAGAGCGCATACTCCGGGGCGACATAACCCAGCGTGCCGGCAACCCGCGTGCTCACATGTGTCATTCCCTCTGGCGCAAACTTGGCCAATCCGAAATCAGCCACCTTGGCCTCAAAGTCGTCATCAAGCAAGATGTTGCTCGCCTTGATGTCCCTGTGAATGATCGCCGGCTGCGCACCACGGTGCAGGTAGGCCAGCCCCCGCGCCATCCCGATAGCGATCCTCTGCCTCACCGGCCACGCCATCAGGCACTCCCCAGAGCCGAAGAGGTGGTCGTGGAGGCTGCCATTGTGCATGAGGTCGCACACAATCATCCGCAGGTGCCCCTCCCTCTGCGTGGTGGCGATGCAGTACCCGCGGAGCGTGACCAGGTTGACGTGGCGCACGCTGGCCACCACCTCCACCTCGTGTGCGAACACGGCGTCCCCAGCCGCCGAGCAGTTCTTGAAGCGCTTCACCGCCACCTCCGCGCCGTCCGGGAGCACCCCCTTGTACACATTCCCGAACCCGCCGCGGCCGATGATGCTCTCCTTGGCGAAGCCCTCCGTGGCCGCCTTGATCTCGTCGTAGGTGAACTTGACCAGCGTCGTGCTGGCGCTGATGGACTCCATCGCCCGCAAGCGCTTGCTCCTGCTGTCCGCCGCGGCCGCCGCCAGCGCCGCTGCGGCGGCCCGCCTCCGCCGCACCAAGAACCACAAACCAGCAGCCGCGGCGACCACCAGCACCAGGCCGACGCAGCCGAACACGACGCCGTAGACCGAGTCGGGCGCGCCGGAGCCGCCGCCGGGCCCCGAGCCCGCCTTGAGGAGGTAGAGGCAGAAGGCGGCGGCCGGGTCGGCGGGGCCGCGCGGGCTGGCCGCCGCGCCGGCGTAGATGAAGGGGTACTGGACGCAGCCGGTGACGTTGTTCCCCCCGTCGGGGGAGCCCGAGAGGAGGTAGGCCGCGGCAGCCTTGCTGAGCGTCGTGGTGCAGGCGGTGCAGTCAGGGACGGGGGTGAGGTCGCGGTCGCAGCTGGCGTTCATGTCCCCGCGCGCGGAGACGGGCACGACGGCGTCGAAGTCCCGGAGCGTGGAGACGTTGGCGCAGCCGGGGGAGGAGAGGAGCGCGTCGAGGCCGGAGAGGCCGCACCCTGAGTGCGGGAGCGGGAAGGGGAGCGCAGCGCGGAGGGGAGGGAGGCACGAGGCGTTACCGGGGAGGAGGAAGGAACCGGTGGCGGCGAGGTGGAGGGAGAGGAGGAGGCGGACGGACTGCTGCGCGAAGGCGCAGCGGGAGGCGTCGTCGGCGGGGAGCGTCGCCGCGAGGAAGGGAAGCAGCGCGGTGAAGTTGAGCGGGCATTGCAGCGGCGAGGCCGTGGGTTGGGAGTGGAGCCAGGCGGGGAAGAGGAGGAAGACGAGGATGAGGTGGAGAGTGTTGGTGATATGCCCTAGAGGCAACATGGAGATGTTGAATATATCACATACTATGTTTATGATACATTGCTTTGTTCCTTGAAATAGACATTATCATTATTGATCAATGAGTATGTGACTTATTCATGAGACTCTTAATGCCAAAATGTTGCTATTTCTAAATGATCCCTGATCATATATCATATGAGGAACATATATGATTCAAAGATCAGCATATGTATTGATTGATGATCATGTCTCATGGATCATGGTATGGAGATACCAAATCAATAATATGGACATGTGTTAGTGAACATATGTTGGATAGACCCGCCATGAGACACTGCAGAGATTCCATGTGTCATTAGTTGGTCTCAAGTAGTGTTTATGTAGAATCGTTAGACTTGAGATCATCATGGTTCCCAACATGCGTAGTAGCCTATTTTGGGACTACTAACCACTACTCCGTAACTGGGTAGTCATAAAAGTAGTCTTCGGGTTTGCTATGAAACATGTAGTGGGATGTGAATGATCAAGATAGAATTTGCCCCTCCTTATGGGAGAGATATCTCTGGGCCCCTCGATGTAATGGATTATGAAAGTGCATGGCCATGCCAATGTGATTGAGGAGTCAATCACAAGTTTATAATCCATCACGGAATCGAGAGAGTGATTGAGCCATTAAGAGGATGACACAGGTCTCGCCTTGAGCTTAATCTATATCGTGAGGCAAAAGGATTCGTACATGAGAACATTACAGGTTCAGCCGATATGATCTTTACGTATACTTTGGGGTTAATATGTCTTGCTAGAGGCCGCTATTAACAGGGTGACCGGAAAGGTGTTTCCGGGTCACGACCAAGTATACGTGAACCTACAGGGTCGCACACTTAACGGGTTGGAACACTAATTCGAATGTGATTCGGATGTGGGCTCAATTCGGATAGAGATCCGGATAGACTCCTATTGGGCCTCGGTCCACGAGGCCCAAGTGAGGAGGTCTATATATTTGGAGGCGGGGGGGCTGAGGGATGGATGCATATGTTCCTCCCGAGCAAAACCCTAGCCGCCACCTCCCGAGCCAAACCCTAGCCGCTCGCGAGTGCTGGTACACTCGCGATCGGCGTTCCAGCCCCGGACGTGTGGATACCGGTGGAGGCGCTGCTCGTTGCGGCATTGATCGGCATCAACAAACTACAGATTGGATCTACTCGTGGTGTGTTTGATCGCGTGGAGGAGACGATCTGTTCGGGACGATCGGCTACTTCCACTACTACCTCGACGCGCGTGGTTGGATCGGCTTCTCCAACTCTTCTTCCGCTGCGCTGCGCGTCTAGTGGTAACGATCTATGATCCCTTCTTAGCATGATGTCCTGGTGTGCGCGGTAGAAATTTTTTATTTTCTGCTATCGTAGCCTACGCGCGTTCCTTCAGTGGTATCAGAGCCATCTTGCTTAGTTTGCGATCTGGATCAGCGCATATGATGATATGCGGTTGTAGTAGATTGGATCTATTACAGTCTAGATCAGTCGGTTCATGTGATGAATCGATGGTAGCACGGGTTGATGAGATCAATCGGTGAATAGGGGTTGGATGAGGCGCAGATTGTATCACTACTAGTGCCCTAGAGATTGTCTCGGATCGGCATAAGGTGGTTATGTCGAATACTAGTAGGATACGAATCTGATAGCCTCGGGCCAGTGGGAATACTAGTGCCCTAGAGATTGTCTCGGATCGGCATAAGGTGGTTATGCCGAATACTAGTAGGTTACGGATCTGATGGCCTCGGCCCAGTGGAAAAACTAGCATCCTAGAGAATGTCTCGGATCGGCATAAGGTGGTTGTGCCGAATAGTTTTTCCATTGCGATTTCATAGATTGGATCTGTAAATTTCGTAGGGTGTTCAGGGCGCTGCCCTGAAACCCGCGGGGGGCGGCCCCCCCCTCGACCCCCCGCCCGCTGACCGGCCAGCGGGACCGCCGTGCGTACCCGCCTTGTATAGCGTCTTGGGTTCACATCGTTAGGTAGAATACGATTCTACGTCTAACTTGTTTTTGCAGAGAATGACGTGAATAGTATGGCCCTATATCTTATTGGAATGTATGAGATGTATGTGATGCATGTAACATTCGTTCATGGCCTGCGTGTCATGATTATTTCAGCTATTGTTAGCTGTCTATATTGTATTTAACGACCTGCGTGTCGACCTTAATGCTTGAACCTATCTTTGTAATCTTCAATTTCTAGCTATTATAGGTAGTAGCCTAGTTTTGAGGTTACAAGCTTTCAAGCATGGTGGCCTAAAGGAGTGATGTGGAGGATGGAGATCGTCTACACCTACATGGAGATGGAGATCACCATTTGTTTGGGCCATACTACTTCACAGTTAAATGTGTTTATCTGTGATATTATCTATCTTATTCTTATGCAATGTTTTTGTCATATGTTGCTTTGGTAGGATAGAATCCCTCATAAAATTAGGTGTTCATGCCCTTCCATATGTTGCACCAAAAGATAATGATCACCGCATGGTAGGTCTACCAAAGTAGAGTGCCGTCGGTTATCATCATTATTTGGGGTAGATGTCGGACATCTACATGCGGAAGCATTTGGTTTACTTAACAAGGTTATCAAAACAGTTTTGGACCTTGGGGCATAGATTGGGGCCGGGGCATGTTGATGTCACCCAACAAGCAAGAGTCACATAGGGATGTGATTAGCAAGGTGTTGCTTACCCATGTCACTAGTTTTCTAGCCGTGATGCCAAAGCTCACTAGGAATTAGTGAAATGAGGTTCTTGACCCACTATGTAACTTAGAGGGAGTTTTGTTGCAAAACACATAGTGGGAGTCTTTTGTTAAATTGTTTAATAAAAGATGAACATAAACATAGTGCTAAACTTTGCATATTCTTTGTTGTAGATCATGTCAACTAATGCCGCATCCAGTTCTTTTAATTTGCGATCTATTCTTGAGAAAGAAAAACTCAATGGAACGAACTTTATGGATTGGTATCGCAACTTGAGAATTGTTCTCAAGCAAGAGCGCAAGGAGTATGTCCTTGAGTCTCATTATCCTGATGACTTGCCTGATAATGCTCCTGCGGCTGCACGGAGAGCTTATGAGAAGCAAACGAATGATTACCTTGATGTGAGCTGTCTCATGCTTGCCACAATGTCCTCTGAGCTTCAGAAGCAATATGAGAACACAGATGCCTACAATATCATTGTGGGGTTGCGTGGTATGTTTGAGAACCAAGCAAGGGCTGAGAGGTTCAACACTTCAAAGTCCTTGTTTGCGTGCAGGCTTGCAGAAGGGAATCCCGTCAGCCCTCATGTGATTAAGATGATTGGCTACATTGAGAGTCTGGAAAAGCTTGGTTTTCCCCTTAGCCAAGAGTTGGCTACTGATGTGATTCTCCAGTCGCTCCCCCCGAGCTTTGAGCCATTCATACTGAACTATCACATGAACAACATGGATAAGACCTTGGCAGAGTTGCATGGGATGCTAAAAGCTGCCGAGGAAAGCATTAAGAAAAGCAGCAATCATGTGATGATGATGCAGAAAGGCAAGGGCAAGCCCAATGTCAAGAAAGGCGCGGTCAAAAGAAAGTTAGCTCCCGATGAGATCGCGAGCAGTTCTAAGGCCAAGCAAGTCAAGAAGGGCGCTGCTCCTAATGCAGATTGTTACTACTGTAAGCAATCAGGTCATTGGAAAAGGAACTGCCCAAAGTACTTGGAGGATCTTGAGAAGAAGAAGGGAAGTACGACTTCCTCTCCAGGTATAAATGTTATAGAGATCAATCTTGCTACTTCATCCACTGATTCTTGGGTATTTGATACCGGATCGGTTGCTCACCTTTGCAAATCGTTGCAGGGGCTAAGAAGAAGTAGAAGTTTGAGGAGGAGCGAAGTGGATCTTCGCGTTGGCAATGGAGCAAAAGTTGCTGCGGTCGCTGTTGGCACCATGCCATTGTCTTTACCTTCAGGATTAGTTTTGGAATTGAATAATTGTTATTGTGTTCCATCTCTTTCCAAGAACATTATTTCTGCTTCATGTTTGCAAGCAGAAGGTTATGACTTTAGATCTGTGAACAATGGTTGTTCTCTTTATTTCAAAGATATGTTCTATTGTCATACTCCATTGGTGAATGGGTTATATGTTCTTACTCTTGAAGAGTCACCGGTCTATAACATTAATGCAAAGAGGCAACGTTCGAATGATTTGAATCCCACGTTTATTTGGCACTGTCGCTTAGGTCACATAAATGAGAAACGCATGGAGAAGCTCCATAGAGATGGTATTCTGCACTCATTTGATTTTGAATCATTTGAGACATGCGAATCTTGTTTACTTGGCAAGATGACAAAGGCACCTTTCACCGGTCAAGGTGAACGGGCAAGTGACTTATTGGCACTCGTACATTCTGATGTATGTGGACCAATGAGCTCAACAGCCAGAGGTGGTTTTCAGTACTTCATAACTTTTACTGATGATTTTAGTAGATATGGGTATATCTACCTGATGAAGCATAAGTCCGAATCCTTTGAAAAGTTCAAAGAATTCCAAAATGAAGTGCAAAATCATTTAGGCAAGACAATCAAGTTTCTACGATCTGATCGTGGAGGCGAGTATTTGAGCCATGAGTTTGGCAATCATCTGAAGGATTGTGGAATTGTTCCACAATTGACTCCGCCAGGAACACCTCAATGGAATGGGGTATCTGAACGGAGAAATCGCACCTTATTAGATATGGTGCGCTCCATGATGAGCCAAAGTGATCTTCCGTTGTCTTTTTGGGGGTACGCTCTTGAAACAGCCGCTTTCACACTAAACAGGGTTCCATCAAAATCAGTAGAAAAGACACCATATGAGATGTGGACAGGACAACGTCCTAGCTTGTCTTTTCTTAAGATTTGGGGATGTGAGGCTTATGTAAAACGTTTACAATCTGATAAGCTCAGTCCTAAATCTGATAAATGCTTCTTTATCGGGTATCCTAAGGAAACAAAAGGATATTACTTCTATAATCAAGGAGAAGGCAAAGTGTTTGTCGCCCGGCATGGTGTCTTCTTAGAGAAAGAGTTTCTCTCAAGAAGGGATAGTGGGAGCATGGTGCAACTTGAAGAAATTCGGGAAACACCTGAAAACGTTTCAGCTCCTACAGAACCACAACAGGATGAACAAACTGTTGAAGAACCTGTTGTGGACACACCGGCACCACGTAGGTCAGAGAGGTCACGTCGTGCACCTGAGAGGTACATGTTATTGACTACTCAACAACGGGACATATTGTTGTTAGACAACGATGAGCCTAAGACCTATGAAGAAGCGATGGTGGGACCAGACTCTGAGAAATGGCTTGAAGCCATGAGATCCGAAATTGAATCCATGCACAGTAATCATGTTTGGAACTTGGTTGATCCACCTGATGGTGTTAAAACCATTGAGTGCAAATGGATTTTCAAGAAAAAGATAGACATAGATGGAAATGTTCACATCTATAAAGCGCGATTGGTGGCCAAAGGTTTCAAACAAATTCAAGGTGTTGATTATGATGAAACTTTTTCGCCCGTCGCAATGATAAAGTCTATTCGGATCATTCTAGCGATTGCTGCATATTTCGACTATGAAATATGGCAAATGGATGTCAAAACAGCTTTCCTTAATGGAAATCTGAGTGAGGATGTGTACATGACACAGCCCACGGGTTTTGTCGATCCGCAATCAGCTGGAAAGATATGCAAGCTGCAAAGATCCATTTATGGATTAAAGCAGGCATCTCGGAGTTGGAACATTCGTTTTGATGAAGTAATCAAAGGGTTTGGTTTCATCAAGAACGAAGAAGAGCCTTGTGTTTACAAAAAGGCTAGTGGGAGCGCACTCGTGTTTCTGGTCTTATATGTGGATGACATATTACTGATCGGAAATGACATTCCTATGCTCGAATCTGTTAAGTCTTCATTGAAAAATAGTTTCTCTATGAAAGACTTAGGAGAGGCGGCATATATTCTGGGCATCAAGATCTATAGGGATAGATCAAGAAGGCTAATTGGATTAAGCCAAGATACGTACATTGACAAGGTGTTGAAAAGGTTCAACATGCAGGATTCCAAGAAAGGCTTCCTACCTATGTCACATGGTATACATCTTAGCAAGAGTCAGTGTCCTAGTACACCTGATGAGCGGGATAAAATGAATGCGATTCCATATGCTTCGGCTATGGGATCCATTATGTATGCCATGCTTTGTACACGTCCAGATGTCTCGTATGCTTTAAGTGCTACAAGTAGATACCAGTCAGATCCAGGTGAAAGTCACTGGATTGCCGTAAAGAACATCTTGAAGTACTTGAGAAGAACTAAAGATGTGTTCCTCGTCTATGGGGGTGAGGAAGAGCTCGTTGTAAATGGTTACACCGATGCTAGCTTCCAAACTGACAAAGATGATTTTAGATCGCAATCTGGATTTGTGTTCTGCCTGAATGGCGGTGCGGTGAGCTGGAAGAGTTCCAAGCAGGAGACGGTTGCTGATTCTACAACAGAGGCCGAGTACATAGCAGCTTCTGAAGCTGCTAAAGAGGCTGTTTGGATCAAGAAATTTGTTTCTGAGCTTGGTGTGGTGGCTAGTGCCTCCAGCCCAATGGACCTCTACTGTGACAATAGTGGGGCCATTGCGCAAGCCAAGGAGCCTAGATCGCACCAGAAGTCCAAGCACATTCTACGGCGATTTCATCTCATCCGCGAGATTGTGGAGAGAGGCGATGTGAAGATATGCAAAGTACAAACGGATTTGAACATTGCAGATCCGTTGACAAAGCCGCTTCCCCAGCCAAAGCATGAGGCTCACACTAGGGCAATGGGTATTAGATACCTACATGGTTGACTCTAGTGCAAGTGGGAGACTGTTGGTGATATGCCCTAGAGGCAACATGGAGATGTTGAATATATCACATACTATGTTTATGATACATTGCTTTGTTCCTTGAAATAGACATTATCATTATTGATCAATGAGTATGTGACTTATTCATGAGACTCTTAATGCCAAAATGTTGCTATTTCTAAATGATCCCTGATCATATATCATATGAGGAACATATATGATTCAAAGATCAGCATATGTATTGATTGATGATCATGTCTCATGGATCATGGTATGGAGATACCAAATCAATAATATGGACATGTGTTAGTGAACATATGTTGGATAGACCCGCCATGAGACACTGCAGAGATTCCATGTGTCATTAGTTGGTCTCAAGTAGTGTTTATGTAGAATCGTTAGACTTGAGATCATCATGGTTCCCAACATGCGTAGTAGCCTATTTTGGGACTACTAACCACTACTCCGTAACTGGGTAGTCATAAAAGTAGTCTTCGGGTTTGCTATGAAACATGTAGTGGGATGTGAATGATCAAGATAGAATTTGCCCCTCCTTATGGGAGAGATATCTCTGGGCCCCTCGATGTAATGGATTATGAAAGTGCATGGCCATGCCAATGTGATTGAGGAGTCAATCACAAGTTTATAATCCATCACGGAATCGAGAGAGTGATTGAGCCATTAAGAGGATGACACAGGTCTCGCCTTGAGCTTAATCTATATCGTGAGGCAAAAGGATTCGTACATGAGAACATTACAGGTTCAGCCGATATGATCTTTACGTATACTTTGGGGTTAATATGTCTTGCTAGAGGCCGCTATTAACAGGGTGACCGGAAAGGTGTTTCCGGGTCACGACCAAGTATACGTGAACCTACAGGGTCGCACACTTAACGGGTTGGAACACTAATTCGAATGTGATTCGGATGTGGGCTCAATTCGGATAGAGATCCGGATAGACTCCTATTGGGCCTCGGTCCACGAGGCCCAAGTGAGGAGGTCTATATATTTGGAGGCGGGGGGGCTGAGGGATGGATGCATATGTTCCTCCCGAGCAAAACCCTAGCCGCCACCTCCCGAGCCAAACCCTAGCCGCTCGCGAGTGCTGGTACACTCGCGATCGGCGTTCCAGCCCCGGACGTGTGGATACCGGTGGAGGCGCTGCTCGTTGCGGCATTGATCGGCATCAACAAACTACAGATTGGATCTACTCGTGGTGTGTTTGATCGCGTGGAGGAGACGATCTGTTCGGGACGATCGGCTACTTCCACTACTACCTCGACGCGCGTGGTTGGATCGGCTTCTCCAACTCTTCTTCCGCTGCGCTGCGCGTCTAGTGGTAACGATCTATGATCCCTTCTTAGCATGATGTCCTAGTGTGCGCGGTAGAAATTTTTTATTTTCTGCTATCGTAGCCTACGCGCGTTCCTTCAGAGAGAGGAGTAGGACATGGGAGAAGCTGGGGAGGGTGGGTGGATTCCGCCGAGGAGGGAGGATGTTTCTTGGCCCAGCCCGGCGGCCGCCGGAGACTACGGGCATCTTTAGATGGGAGATTGGATCATATACCTCCCTCCCCTTTAGTTGAGAAATTGAGGATTTACCCTCCATATCTCAATGACACGTGGGGTTATCATAAATCACTGACATGTGGGCCAGGAGGATAAATCCTCAATTTCCATCTAAATGGAGGGTATATGATCAATTTTTTCTCTTTAGATGGGACTGACTAGCTGGAGGTGTTGCTACCACAATTGCACTCACGGTAGATACGAACGGATATCTTTTTTATATTCTTTTTTTTTAAAGTTGGTGACGGATATGAATTGTATCAGACACTAATTTCTCCATTTTGTATTCGCTCCACAAGTATTTGAATGGTCGATAGGACAAAAATTATCCACTTCTTTTGCATCCCTACACAGGACATTGAACAATAAGGATGCAATCAAAGCGAACACGGAGAGACTAATCGTCGAGACGTCAAAGGAAGATCACTCAGTATTTCTCGTTTGTTTAGATGCAACAATGCACCTATCTATTATTTTATTCCTAAGTGAAGTCACAACAAACCTACTTGTATCACTTGACATATATATATATATATATATATATATATATATATATATATATATATATATATATATATATATATATATATATGTGTGTGTGTGTGTGTGTGTGTGTGTGTGTGTGTGTGGAAGGATATTATTTATTCCATATCTTATTCCGTATTTTTTTTTCTCGGGGCCGGAGTCAGACATGGATAGTACCGGATATCCATTTACCCCTTCCGTATTCGCTCAATGAGCCTTCGGTCGACCGGCCGAACAGAAATTGTCTGCTCTGTTTGCACCTCTAGTTGCTAGCCAAGAGGATTGGCTCAGGAGCAGCAGTGTGATGCGGAGGGAGACTATACATGTCCAAGTGGGCTGGGCCCAACCATACCGGCCTACGGCCTGGTACTGTTGGCCCGACTCGAGCACGACACGGCCCCGTTTTCTTAACAGGCCGTGCTTGGGCCGACACGGTCCAGCCCGCCAATGATCGTAAACGAGCCGTGTTGCCTTTTTTTACCATGGGGGCTAAAACATTTGGACAAAATAGCAAAAAAATCTAAAAAATCTAGAAATTTTCTATAAATAGGGGGACATGTAGCCTCCATTTTTCACACCTCAAACCTCACTCTCTTCTCTCTGTTTAGCTGTGAAAAATCCGGTAGTGTTTGCGTAAATTTGGCAAAATTAGTGAGAAATTTGTGCAAAATTCAGAAAATTCAAAAAACTTCAAAGAATTTTCTGAGAGCTACAAAAGAGATAATAGTGTTGTCTTATTTTAATTTTTTGCTATTATTTATTGATTCAATAGTAAGTTAATTGTGGCTGGTAGTACCTCACTCACATGGTTCGGTCATACCGCTCATGAGAAATAGGATGTCTGAAAAAGACCCTCTCTAGAAAATAGGTACTAGAACATCAGTCATAATGCTCGAGTGATTGTACTGTGTTTTTTACGGTGGTAGTACCATACTATCAAGAGGAGAAAAATGCCCAAAAACAACATCCTGGAAAAAAGCAATCGGCAACAAGGTACGGTCATACGACAAGTATGGTCATACCAGCATCAAACACGCAGATATACTGCTCCTACGGTAATACCTCCTTTTCAACGGTAGTAGTACCGATGGAGAAAATAGACAGGTATAGAAAATGTGATTTTTTTGTAAAAAAAAATCTACCACCAATAAAAATGGGTCGTACTAGGCCGATTGTAGTACCAGGGTTTAAATGACAGTCATGCTGTAATTAAATTTTCTAGAACAAAAGAGAGTGAAAAGCACAACCAAATGCTGGCATGCACAAAGTTTGAGCTATGTGGCACAAATGCCTTGTCAAGCTACTAGCCAAAAACCCCTCTTAATAGTATGGTATATAAACTAGTAATCTAGTCTTAAAACATCAAACACTGAGACTGGTAAAAAAACCTAAAAATAGGTTTTTAGCCTATTTATACATTTACCTTGAGTTGTTTCAATGCATAGCCATATGTTGCATGCTTCTTCATGTTCCTTTACAAATCCAGGACTAGACCTTTTCAATTACTCAACAAACATGTTTATCGCTTAAACATGGTCGTCACTAATTACCAAAACAATTATTTGGGTGCCTAGATGCTTCAACATTTTCTATGTTCAACATCTAGAAGAACAGTTGCAACTACAGCCTCCAATTCCTTTCATCATTAAACATAATAAGTCTTGGTAGGGAACCTATGGCTTTATGCAGCTGCCTCATGAACCTTCCCAATTGTCCACAACCTCTAAGTCAAACACTGCATACTCCCAAGGGAATTTTCCTCTAATTTAGTTTTGAAATTGAACAACATCTAAAAGCTCTCTTCATACTTACCATGGATGTGATCAAGAGTCAATGTCATGCTTGCCCAAGCCTTCGAATACTTTAGCTTGATGTTGTAATCTCGGTGTAACTTGTTTTGAGTTTCCTTAGCACCAGCCATTGGGTTATCCTTCAACCAATCCCTAATTCTATCCGCAACCCAATCCTAAGTAAACATCTTGTCGTCTAATAGCTTAGTAGTTGAACACTCATACGCAAAGGGAAGCTTGTTTACTTGTTCATCAAAAAACGCAAACAAAGTTAGTACGAAGCACAAAAACAAGCAAATAGGACATGCACAAAGTAGGTGCATGAAATACGTGACTCATACCATTATAGTATGTCCATGCGGAAGCCTAGAAGCATGTATGTGCCACTGGCAATTTTTAGCTTTACACTTCGCTGTGAATCTTTTAGTGTCATTCTAAACTTTACCAAGCTCAAAGCCAGTCTTGGCAACATAGTGTAATATCCTGAAAAGGGGATGCATGAAAACAGGCCCGTTGATGAGGGCGTGCCAGTTGAGCGACGGCACAGGGCCCCCAAATTGGTGGGGCCCTCAAACCAATACGTATACGTATTATGTATAGGCTACAGCCGGTCCCGGTCCTGACTCCTGCGGCTCCTGCTGATGCGCATGCCGCATGGCGTGCCTGCTAGGGTTTCTTCAATTCTGCGGCCGCTGATGTGGTGACGAACTGACAACGGTGGTGCCGCTAGCATCAGTGGTTCATACGACGCCTTCGTCGCCGCGCCCGGCGCGTTCCCGTCCTTCGGCGACACGGGCGACGCAAGCGAGCGCAAGTCCTGGCGCAGACTTCCCAGGAGACCTCCGGTACGTACGTAACTAGCTAGAAAGTAGAAACTGTTTTCGCACAATCGCACGTAGGAAATTAACGTATATACTGTGGTTGGACTTTGGAGTAGAGGCTGGTTAATTATGAAGATATAATTGGAAATTTCATTTCAAGAAATACAAGACGTATGATGCTTCTTAGTAGAACATGAGGTCAGTACTATATATTTTTAGTCTTAATATTTGATATATTTTCAAATCTTGTATGGAGTAATACATATTGAAGTTGCATCTTACATGATTGTGCGATAGTATGCCTTAGTTATATTAGACCAATATTTTTTAAAAATTGAGGGCCTCATTTTGCAATTCGCCCTGGGGCCCCAAATTTCTAGAGACGGCCCTGCATGAAAATAGGATGCATGGATTTTAGAGAGGAGATGTTCTCTTGGAACGATTCATATGAGAGGAGTTGGAGGTCGAGTTGAACTCATGCTATGCTAAAAGGGAACATGGGGATAGAGGAAAACCCAAACCCAGAAAACCCTAGCCACCTTTGGATCTATACTCCTCTACTGAATGCAACCTCCACCGTCGTTTTTCCTGTGTAGTATCACCACGTGCCACTCTAGCTTGCTCAAAGCCACCGCTGCACTTGTAGGGCTGCTACTGCTAACACATGCCAGCATTCCCATGCCAAGTCATGTCGTTGTCGTCTACTTGTCACCAACACTAGCGCACAAGCCAGTGCCCCAAGGCTTCACCGCTCAACCATATGCAACCATGTGCTAGCTGCTAGTGTTCCATCACCCATGCGTAAGTCTTCCGCCAGCATACATGGCATTGGGTTTCCAAATCCTTGATTCATTCTATACACTGGTCAAAGGGGAAAAGCAAAGGGAAATCAAGAGGAAAAATAAGAGAAGAGCAAGTGGAGAAATTCAGGAGGGAGGAGGAGAAAAGGTGAGGATCAGATCATGGTTTTGGCATTTGACACAAGCGTAATAATATGTGTATTTTCCTCTCTATTTTGTTAATTTGAATAGAGAATAGAATCCAGATTAGAAAGAGAGGTAGCAATTGTTCATCTAGGGGATCAAATAATAGATTGGTTTATTTTGCTATAATTTTCTATTGATATTTCGGGTGTTGTATGGTCATAATTTGGAATTATCATCTAATAGATAATTGTATATAATTTTGATAGCATTCCATAGAATGTTTAATCATTTTAATCAAATTATTAAATTTTGAGTTATGAATTTTGTAATTCTACTGGCAGGATAGTTGTTGTTAATTGCAGCCATGTGGTAATTGGTAGATTAAAAATAGTAAATAATATTATATATGGTTTATATTATTGCTATTTGATGCTTTCCTTGATTTATCTTGATTATTATGTCATCTTTTTGATTAAATGGTTCATCTTAAGGTCTATTTGTTGAGTACCGTGTTGCTAAAATTTCTATTTATTTTTATGTTGAATGATCATGACTAAAGCCTAGCTATTGGTATTGTGTAGATAATTGTTTAAAGCATTGCATTTATGATTTTTGGCCAAGCATTGCATTTATGATTTTGGTATTTTGTGATTAATAAGTATTGTTATGAGATGTTACCTATTTGTATTGCATGATTGTTAATTAAGATGGAGAGTGATAACGAGAGATAGAGATCGTGGTTATAACCATGGGCTTGACTAGACCATGCCACCATGCGTGGTACAAGACTAGCGAAGAATTTTCCTTCGATAATCTTAGTTACAAATGGTAGGGGATGAATTTCTATTGCACATTTTCGTCTTTGGGGGGTTATTGTTTCTCTATGGTCTTTTATGGGTTAGTTTCTTGTGGTTTTGATGATGATTTCTCATTGGCTATTTTGTTTTATGAAGGAATTATAGTTTCTCCCCGATTGTTGAACTATTATTGTTGCTTATGAAACTTGTCATTTTGTAGGGTCGTCTTTTCGTGGTAGTTTTACCATTTTATTGAGGGTTGTGACTTATTTCTTTATTCAATATTTTCTTGTAGGATGAAAGTGGATATCTTTCGCAAGCCATTTTTATGTGGAAACCCATGTATTTTTTGGAGTAACTTTGTATTGAAGTTTAATGTCTGAATTTGTGAAGGAAAAAATACTAACTCTCTTGTTGTGATGACCTCTTCCGTTTGAATGGGAGGAGTAAAAAAATATTGGTATGATATGGAATATCAAGTTGGAGATGGGAAGTAGTGTATAAATGATTTAAAGTAACATATTTGTGAATGAAACTAATTAAATATGATAGTGCCTTGCAATAGTTTCATGATAAATAGTGAGTAGGAGTATGTCCATTATAACTTGAATTGTTATGGTCATAGGGAAGCGCAGAGCATGGTTGAATCGGTTATATAACTAGAATGTTAAGAATTCTCAAACTGTATTGGATGAATTGGGTTATTCGGTCCCAATAGATTATTCTAATTGTTTGTAAAGGTTACGCTATAGATATGTGTGATTGTTGTCTTTGGTGAATATTAATCCTGAATTAATCTTTTCTAAGTATACTTGGTGAATATATATAAATACTTGATTTACATGTTTCTTGACATGATAAATTGACTTAGTGTGTTTAAATGAATGGATGAATATTATTGTATCACCGTGTGAAACCTTATTTAGTAGAGGTTATATTGTTGAAGCTTTGATGGTATTTTGCTATAAGTTCTACACATGAGATAGAAACTTTAAATATGTGTTTGTAAATGTTTGTGTGATTGCATATAGAAATAGGACAACAAATAGATTTTCACAAACAAGATAATTGTGGATCATTAATGAGAATCACTAGTGCACAATTAATGCGTACTAAAATTGGTGTTGAGTATCACTATGGGTTGAATGAATGAAGTTTAGTAAATATTTTAAATTTGTGTGCTTATGAGATTATTGGGTAATAATTTGTCCTTGATCAAAGAGTTTTGCTAAAATATTATGGTTGTTGCGGTAATCTTGTGATGGTTTGTGAGTTTTTAAATCTTAGTATGGGATAATAAAATATTATGAAGCAATTTAGTTTGATTTTGGAAAGCTTAAAGATATGATAGTAGTATTTGATAATTCTTGTTAAGAATTTGTTAAATTGGTACATGTATAATAGTTGGTAAGTGCATTGAGGGTGGTCAAGGGCCTGTGTGTAAATAACAAAAATGAGATATAAATGGGATGTTGGATATTAGAGAGGAGACATTATCTTGGAACGAGTCGTATGGAAGGAGTTGGAGGTCGAGTCGAACTCGTTCTGTGATAAAAGGGAAGGGGGGAGAGGAAGACCCAAACCCACAAACCCTAATAACCTTTGGATTTGTTCTCCTCTGCTGCATGCAGCCTCTACCGCAACATGCCATAAATACCGCTTCCTCCATCATCGCTATTGCTAGCTATAGTGTTTTTCCTGTGTTGTATCGCCATGTGCACCTAATCTTGCTTGAGGCCAGCACTGCACTTGCAGGGCTGCTGCCGCTGACACACGCCTGCATTCCCACACCGGGTCATGTCGTTGTCACCAGCTGGTCACCAGCGCGCGTCCAAGCCAGTGCACCAAGGCTTCGTCGCTCGGCTGCATGCAGCCACGCGCCAGCCGCTAGTGTTCCATCGCTCGTGCATGAGTCTTCCACTAGGGCACGTGGTGTTGGGTTTCCACAGCCCTGATTCTTTCTGTACGCTGGTCAAAGGGGAAAAGCAAAGGGAAATCAAGAGGAAAAATAAAGAGAAGAGCAAGCGGAGAAATTCAGGAGGGCAAAGAGAAGAAAAGGGAGGATCATATCGTGGCTTTGGCGTTCGTCGTGGGCGTAATGATCTGTGCATTTTCCTCTCTATTTTGTTAATTTAAATAGAGAATAGAATCTAGATTAGAAAGAGAGGTAGCAATTGTTCATCAGGGGATCGAATAGTAGACTAGTTTATTTTGCTGTAATTTTCTATTGATGTTTCAGGTGTTGTATGGTCATAGTTTGGAATTGTCATCTACTAGATAATTGTAAAGAATTTTGATAGCTTTTCCGTAGAATGTTTAATCATATTAATCAGATGATTAAATTTTGAGTTATGAATTTTGTAATTTTGCTGTCAACATTGTTGTTGTTAATTGGTAGCCCTGTGATAATTGGTAGATTAAAAAATAGTAAATGAAGTAATTATGTTATTTGCTCTACATGAAAAGTGTAGGAAATTTGTTAAAGGTTCCAGATAGTCCAGGAACATAATTATTCAACCCAGTTGTCGCAACTAGAGAAGGCAAGTACGTAATAAAATGATAGATGATGATTGATAGTTATTCATTGTTGTTGATTTATTCACGTCATGCAATATTTATTTAGTGTTGGTAAAATGATCGAATATTGCCCTCATGATATGACATATGCATATGAGCTAGGGCGGTGAGTAAGTCAAAAAACTATGAGTAAGGTTATTTGACTATTCTAGCGTGCTCTTGAGTAAAACCTACAGAGTTAAGCACCTCCACGGGATAGAGGAAAGACCTACTTCGATAGGCACCTCTATGGGATGGAGGTAGAGGGTGAATATCTATGGGTGTTCCCTCCACTATACCAATATAAGCTACAGAAAAAGAAAGAGACATGCGTATGAGCATTATATTGCACTAACATAAAGAAAGATGAGAAAAGAGAATGGTGAAAATTGATAAGTGAAAAGATTATGTTGTTGTTCTTATTATTTTATTATGAACTTATTGAGTCTTAGACTCGCCCTTACTTAATTGTTGTTTTTAGGTGATCATTGAAGGCATCATGCATGGGTGAAAGTAGAACATAAAATCTTGCACTTTGGTAGTTCTTCATTTCACCTAGCGATCAATAATTTATCATCATAATCAATTTGGACTATCCATAAAGTTCTTAGATGATTAATAATTTATGGCTTATATTATTTCTACTTGATGCATTCCTTGATTTAGCTTGATTATTGAGTCATCTTTTTGATTAAATGGTTCATCTTAAGGTCTATTTATTGAGTACCGTGTTGCTGAAATTTTTGTTTATTATTACGTTGAATGATTATTACTGAAGCCTAGCTATTGGTATTGTGTAGATAATGCTTTAAGTTGGTAGCAATTATAGTTGTGGGTGACATTCTGAGCTTTTGTTAAACTGGGGTGTTACACATAGTGTCGAATCACTTTCCTGAAGGTGATCATATTGGGAAACATGGCCTTCTCCTGTATGTTAGGGTTCTTTTGGTCACATCTAATGACTAGCTTACAAGCATCAGCATCATTTATTTTGGCCTCAACAAGAACAACCTAATTACCAACGGCCACATCAGAAACAATATCATTCTATTGTATTGCTATTGCATTAATAGGTTGTTCTCTAGGAACATCATATATGTGGTCATTATCAACACCTACATAATCATCTAGATCATCACATGGATCATTAGGTGGCAGAGCTTCAATGCTGTTAGTGCTCTTACTACCACATGACTTGTGGTAACTGGCTACCACTAGCTTGAGAGTTCTCAATTTGTAAAGTTAGGCTACCAATTGCAAGATATGGTGCATGTTGACTTGGGGTGGAAGGGTATATCTACATAGCATTCAAATTGGTTTGACTAAGATTATCTGAATTAATGTTCAACTATGCCTCAGCACCATAGCTTAGTGCTACATCATTATCAAACACTGCCACTATAGTGCCAAATTCCTCTCATCCCTATACATTTCAAACATACCAAGAACCTACGAGTCACATGGTGGCCTAATATCCTTACCTTGTTTTTTTGTCATAGAACCACATGGTAGGAGTCTATGATTCGCTCCAAGATACGTCACTAGACAAGGACACCATGAAATATTGCGCCATGAACTGGTTGGATTCGACAACCTAGTTAAGTGTTCTGCCCTTGGTGTACAATTTCCTACCATCTGGTTCTTTCGTGGAAAAACCCTCAATGATGTCTACCCTAAACACGTTATTCAGATCAATCCTATTCAATGAAAGAGAAAATAAGAACAAAACCTTCAATAATGTCTACCCTAAACATGTTATTCAGATCAATCCTATTCAATGAAAGAGAAAATAAGAACCAAATCCAAACGCGCTACACATTTGGGGTACCAGATTGAGTTCAAATTACTTACGACATGGGGGACTTGGGATAGACTGGCACCTCGTTTTCCTTTTGAGTTGGAGCTGCCACCAATGGTTGTGATGCCTACTCTTCCTTTCACAAACGGAGTCCGATTTAGGTGTTCTTGTGCTTGTTGGAAAGCTTATTCCAAGGCCCATACAATGGGTAAGGCCTCAGCTTCATAAACCTTCTGGTCACGTCGCAATCGCCAAAACAATCCGACGCTGATTCAGCCTGATAGGACCGACTTCCAACATACATAGAATTCGCATCTGGAGTCCGTTTGGGATGGGTTAGTACTTGATAGAAAGTGTATCTTATCCTTTTTCCAATGGATCTAGCCTCACCTTAAAATTCCTTCTGTACGGAAAGATATCACCGAAACAAGTCAGGACTATTTCTGAATCCGACTCTAAAGGAGCTGCGCCACCTCCAATTGGGCCCAAGGGCTTTGTAATTTTTTTAAGGGTGGGTGTCCAACCCTAGAATGACCCTTGGTGGCCCCTCTCTCTTCTCCAACTCATATATTCACCCTCTACCCCCTTTGAACTCTTTGGATTTCGTTGAGTTTAGGTTTAGCCATTATGCAAACTTCTGTTCTTCAGTTGTGCCGGACGACCAGCTGTCAAGACAGTCTTCGGAATCCCACCTTTTGAACTCAATATAAATATTTGCAATTTTAAATTGCTTGTTATCTTGTTCTTGCGTGTTCTTTGGTTGCATGCAGGAATAGACCTTCGTGGTCAGGTCAATCGCGTTCTTGGCACGGTTGATAATGACTTGGAGTGTGGTTCAGCGATTGCTAAGGCACAAGCGACGTCGTGTGGTTGTAGTCAGTTCGCAAGGGTCATGATAAGGACCAACTAAGGATTAGTTGATGCGTAGGGATGGCTCGATCTTTCCCGGTACGTTCAGCGAGGTCCCTTCTCCTTGTCTTGACACAGCCAACAATCTTGATAAGGGCAATTTGCACTAGTCTGCAAGGTGCACACTAGAAGCAATCCACCGAACTCCCCCAAACCGTGAATTCAGCAAGAAGACACGAATTAGAAGAGTTGAACCTTGTAGATTCGATGGGTAATCTCAAGAATCTCCTATTCTTGTTTTGCAACAACTCAGCAAACTCCAAACGAGAAAACCTTGCAATCACGCAATCTGGCCGCCAACAACCATCATAGCGATTTTCTCCTTTATTTCGTAAGCATAAAAACTTATCATATCATAACCTAAGTTATAATGGGGCTAAGGCTCTGGCCTTATATTGGTGCACAATGCACGGCCTTGACTAAAACTCACGCACACCCTGGCCTAAGGCCGAAACAAACTCCAATACGAACTAAAAAGGAAATACCTAAACTGCTACCTCTGAATTCTCTCTCAATTTCTGATGTGACCATGAGAAGTCCGTTGCTGGCACCTTATCCATTGCATGGAGCTTCGAAATAGCTTTCCAATGAGTCCAAGAACGCCCAAATCGGACTCCGTTTGTGAAAGTTATGGGCGTTTTAATGTTAGACTTCCTGTCTGACCCCGAACCGAATCCGAATTGAATTCAAATCTTTATAGGTTTCCTTTTCTTGTTCAATGGGCTTCCAAATCCGTTTGGTACCTGAAAATGTGTCCTTCTCATCCTTTGGAAATCCATGGTATGGTCGGATTTTACCTTTACTTGTATTGCAATACTCGGACTCTCTATGTTTGACAATTCTCACACGTCTCTCCGGACAGCCCGTGCAGCAATCAATGAAGTTGCCATAACTTTGTGTAGGAAGCTCCAAATCATGCGCCGTTTGATTCGTTGGAAAGTAGACTTCATTTGCTTTCCAAATATGTAATTTGTGTGCATTGGAAACCTCAGAATTGGCGTTGCAATCTTCATGAACATTGTGGACAGAACTGCAATCACGAGAACTTGATTGATCTTGTGTCTTCCTCTTTACCCAACAAGCTTTCTTTCTTTACCATCCACACCTTTAATTCTATGCATTGTTGGATTGTTTGTATTACGCAAAGGAGGAATCATATAAGCATCCACACGAACTATGATATTTTTCTTTCTGTCATAACCGATTGCTTCTTTCTCCTTGTGCAATTCAGAGCTACTAAGCCTTGTAACTTCAGATTGCATGGGTGAAACACAAATCAATGTAGTATTCACACTCTTGGCTACATCAGGTCACCTCCACCAAAATCGAAGTTATCATCCTATCAGAAGATCGGGACCCTATCGCCTCATCAAAAGGATGCCGCTATCGCTAGGGATGCTGCTATTGGGGCGAGCTACGAGCGGCGGAGTCGGGATGGCATAGTGGCAGCCGAAGCTAGGGTTCCATGGAGGGAGGAAGGGGATAGAATGGGAGCTCGATTGGATTAGGCCTGGTAGGATTTCATCAAGTTGTGTTTTTAGTCAGGCCAAGCAAAGGGCATTCTTACCCATACGAGAATACAGGTTCAAATGCGCGCCGAGGGGGGGCATTTAGGGGAAATTGGCTCAAAAGCACTGTAATGATATTCCTTGTACTACCCTAACTTAGTAGTGGCATATTTCAAATTTTTGAATAAGGAGTGGTCTTAACAAAAGCACTAAGCAATGGCATATATCAATTTTTTTCCTTCAGTAAAAGCCAGAAGAATATCTCTCCTATTTTCTAAAAAATCGTTTTCAGGACAGAGTTACTTCGATGGAACTGGTTTGTTTGTGTAAGAAAGTTTTTCGCCGGGGGTGAAGCTGTTGCTTCGGTGCTTTGGCTGAAAATGTCTGGCTGAGAGAGAACTTTATAGTGGAAGATCTAGTTGTTTGATGCAATGTACGTGCTGGGTAATGCATGGGAATTTTTCATGTCTGTTTTTATAGTTTTTTGAGAGAAGAAAACAACGGAATGTCGAGATATATAGGGCCTGTTTGGCAGAGCTCCACCACTAAAAAATGAATCTGGAGCAGCAGATCCACCAAAAACAGCTCCACCGTGAATCTGGGATCCCACCATGGAGCTAGACAAAACTGTTTGGCTTGCACAGCAGCTCCAGATCCACGAAACTGAGTTTTTGGTGGGAATGGCCTGTTTTGCCTATGGGTTTTATGGTGGTATGGGATGGGGTGTGTAACGAGTGGCAAAAGGTGGGTAATTACCACCCAACTCCACGAGTAGGTACGAAACAAGGTTTTGTGGAGCACCCCTTGAGGTGCTCCATGGATTTCATGAATCTGGAGCTAGATTCAGTATTTTGGTGGATCCAGATTTCGTGGAGCTGGAGCGTTTGGGTAAAAATTCGTAGAGTGGAGCTGTTTTTGGTGGATCTGGAGTTGGTGGAGCTCTGCCAAACAGGCCCATACACTATTCTTTATTCCCCCTTAACATGATATTTAAATATGCATGCCGGATCCAAGTTGCCCTCTCATGGAATATGTTCATCCAAAGGAATTTTAGGTCCATTTTCTGTGCTTCTGCCAACCAGATTTGATTATGTTTGCATGTTTGGTCGTCAATTTTCCTCTCATGCTCACTTTCCGACGCACATGCTTGGAGCTTGGAAGGTTAGCTGCGTCGCTTGAGTGGACCCAACAGTTGTCAGCCACCTATCAGTTCTCGCGCTATGGCCGAAGGCTAAAAAAATAGATCTTTTCCTGTCGTTTTTAAAGTCAGTCTATTTCAGAACTTTCCTTTTTCTCGTATGATTATATGGAAGTATCACTTAAGTTAGTTAACTTGAAAATTAACCCATTTGTCTTGGAAATTAATTACGTCAATTATATCATCGCAAGTTTTGGCTCCCTATTCCAAAATAGATGTCGTTTCGGATATGATACGATTTTTAAAAACATTTGGATGCTACTTTTTCTAATATATGTTGTTGAAAGGTGTATAAAACATAATGACATGAAAGTACTTTTGATGAAAAATCAACTAATATCATTTCCATGTGACAAATATAAATATGTTTATGTGCATTACTACTCTTGAATTTTTTGCTAAGTTATATAATATTCCTTATCCTTTATGTAGTAATTTTTAAGAATTTTTTAAAAAATTACACATTATTTTCAAGAGTTTACACGGAGGGGTGGCTTGTTAAGCAGATATGCCCAGTCCTGAAGTGAGAATGGGATGGGCCTGCAAAGCTGATGTGGATCATTGATATAGGTGATCCATGTGGCCAGCTGGGGGTATTATGACTTTTTGGTTGGCTAAAAGTGTTGCTTGTCCATTGAATGGATGTGTGAAACTCTTATAAATCTTTTAGATGGTAATTATTGGTTCACGTGATGGTTCACATCAACATTGGAGTACCTTTTATTCCACAGTTGCGTCTACACTTCTAGCTAACTCGAATTGACTGTCACGAGTATCTACCGAAGCAGCCGCTTGCGTTGGAGTCCGACGAGGATACTGACCTAGGCTCTAATTATAACGAGGATGACGGACAGCAGACGGCTGGTCCACCCGAGGGAATTGTGTCATCGGAGGTGCCCCATGTGTCCTCCAGGCACGATGATCTTGTGGTATGTTTCTTCGTACTTCCGCATGAAGAAGGGTCCCAATGGGGGTTTGAAGCTAACATTCTCCTAGTTGGGCAGCGCTTCCCTAGCAAGGCAGCTGTGTAACAACCTATTGCACGATACGCCTTGTCTATCAACCGTGTGTACCGAGTGCACTAATCCAACTCAGCCAAACGTGAAGCAAGCGGTAATTGGCGATCGATCCAATGTTTGCATCATCACCGATCACAATGCTAGGTTGATGGCCGCGTTGAACACCATGCAACAGGGGACTGAACCCCCTCACCAGTGGAACGACGTGCGAACCCGATGGTGCATGAGACATCTTGCATCTAACTTGTTCGCACAGTTCCGCAGCTAGGAAGTTGTGAACATGTTCAAGGCATTGTGTCTCCAAAACCAGAGGCAGAAGTTCGAATCCATCTAGACAGACCTAGAAAGGTGAACTACGGAGGGAGAGCAACCCCACGGTACCATAAGTTTCTCCGAATGGATTCGTCGGCGTTCCCACCGGAAATTACAGATGCGTTGTCGACGTGCACCACTACGGGCGACAGTAGATACCACGGTAAAAGTGACGTATGTGCGCACGACAGAGCGGGCGAGACGAGGCGACATGGCTACACTAACATTTGTGCTGATGAGAGAGTGAGCAAGGGGGGCCGTTATGTCAAGCCAACACATGTCCGAATGACATTAGTAATGAGAGAACACGCCAAAGGGGCACATACAGAGAGCATGACAATTGTGCAAACTAAATAGCAGCAAATAATATATACCACAATTGGCCGACACATGGCACTTCAAAACATGCATAAGGATCATTAAATTCATGATTAAGTTAATCCGAATAAACGTGCCAAATTTGGAGCACATAAAATTCCTAGACAATTACACAATAACTATTATGTATTGGAAGGCTTCACATAAAATTTCGTAATTTTTTAAGCTCGTTTGCTATATGTAAAAACTCATAAAATTATCAAAATTTTAGGAATTTTTTAACAACATTTGCAATGGATAAAATTACCCAAAAATTACACTGTGAGGTACGTTATGTTGGGAGCATGTACATAAATTTTTTTTAATTTTTGGAGCTCATCTGATATATTTAAAAACTCAAATAAATACTAAACAAAAAAATTAGGCCGGCTAATTAGTTGTCCTAATTGCCTGCCGCCTCCTCCCTGGGCGGCAGGCTGCCTGCCGACCAGTGAGGTTGCGGCAAGCGCCTGCCGCTGGCGGCAGCGCCACACGTCGCCTCGTGGGCGTTGCTGCCCAGTCCGCCGATGGTAAAAACAATATTTTTATCAATACGTCTCGTATACTGCTATTTTTATAAATATAGTATGAAACAGTACCATAACTAGCTTTGATTCGTGATCATACATCTCAAACAAAACATCGTATTCATATACATTGCTCCCGCTTTAATCCAGCGATTGCCATTGTATGTATTATTGTCCTGTCACAACATATGGGGCACCCACCCACCCAGACCAGTGGCCTGGTATTAAAGTGGGGGTGTTAATTCTCACCCACCGATCATTAGGATCGGTGCGTTGTATCTTAGGCCCCGTTTGGCATGGCTCCACTTCACAAGTGGAGCTGTTTTTTTTTTGCTTCAGCTCCACGAACAGCTCTACCGGTGGAGCTGGAGCTGTTTTGGTAGACTGTTTGGCAAAACAGCTCCACCTGTTTTATCATGCATGGTTGAGAGATGTCAATTGTCCAATATACCCCTGTCTATTTGGCTTGTAGTAACATCAAGAGTTGTATGTTTCTACATAATTTTTCATCCGAGTAAATTTGAATTCAAAAAAAATTAAAATTTAAAATAACACAAAGTATTAGCAACCAATATTTAATAGCGGCGGCGCTCCCTTCACGGTCGAAGACGAGAAGACCGAACAGAGGAACAGGAACGGGAGAATAGAAGAGCCGGTGGCAGATCGCGTAAATTCACGAAAGTACAAGGGCAGTGGCATGCGGGCCTGCGGATGGAGCCGGGTGGAACTACTTTTTTCAGCTCCATCTCGTACATATCTTTTGTCTCAGCATGTTTTAAGGGACTCCTTGGGTGGAGCTATTTTGTTTTACCCCGTTTGGCACAAAACGGCTCCAAACAGCTCCAGGAGCTGGTGGTGGAGCTATGCCAAACGGGGCCTTATTCAATCAGAATATACATATGTATATATTTAGTGATAGATTGTGCTCCTATATTTTATAAGGCTCTAAGGCCTTCACAAAATTTTTAGCATGTCTAGTGTACGCGTAGGTCGCGTGAGTGAGGTTTATGTGCACATCATGTGTGTCATCAGTGTACTCTCTCAAAAAAAAAACATGGGTAACCACCAGTAATGTGTGTGTTCTGGGAGGACACCTGTAATGTGTTTGATACTGACTGGGTTTTTTTTTTAAACCAGACTCCGCTTGTGTATTAAACTAGCTATTGATTCCTTATGTGGAAGCCAATAGGAAATAGCATACATTTTTTTTAACAGTTCTATGTTGCGTACAGTCTATGGGAACCGAAACTACCAAATACGTATCACAATTTACCTTTTTAACAGTTTTATGTTGCATAACCAAAACGTATAATGTTATATTTGGCAGTCCAATTGGTAACCATAAGACACATGATTATGGTTTAGGTCGTGGGTTGAAACTCCACCAAAACCGTTGTAACGTTTTTTCTAGAAACAAAGGTTTTCCCTTTACTCAAAAAATGTTCCATAGTGAATTTAGTTTTATGTTAGGAGTTTAAATGAACAGCTCGATAAATCCAAAAGTAGCTCCAAAGGGAGTTAACAGCCAAGAAAATTCTCTACTTAGCCTGCTGCAGCAGTCCAATTTTACACCAAGGACTTCCTTTCTTTCATTCCAAAATCGCAAGGTAACATCAAGATGTTTGGGGATCCATTGACCAAAACCAGAAAAATGCCCCCGTGACTTGACATGGAGCATCCCCATGTTCCACATGAGCCCATGAAAGTGTGTCGCACTATCTCCGTCAATCTCTTTGGAAGCTACCTTTTTCTTGTATGGTTACGGTGCATTGCAATCTGCTACTGTGTTTGTTTTTAGCGCTTTCTCCGGCACAACGTAGTAAGAACCTATCATATACTATCACATCTTCATTCTAATTACAAGGCATGTTTGCAATGCATAAATTTCTAAAGAAACCGACCAAGTTCTATACCAATCATGGTTATGGCTCCGCTCCATCCAGCTTATGGCTACGATTTTTTATTTTTATCTAAAATTACACTGTACCGACTGTTAGTTTTTTGGGTCATGCAATTAAAGAAAAATAAAAAATACCGTTATATCTCTATGAACAATACAAAAGAAAAGGGGAATAAAAGCAAAAGCAAACAAACCAAAAAAGCCAAATAGATTGTGCTACCAGATCAATCACCCTTACCAATGGTTAAGGAGTGGAAGTGAACACAGCAGAAAGTTTTGTAAAAGGAAAGTGTACCCTTAACCACCTCCAAAGTCTAGAAGAAGTACCAGTTGTTTGGGAATACTCAGATGTGTTTCCAGAGGATTTATCCGGAATGCCACCAGACAGGGACATTGAGTTCATAATTGACTTAGCCCCTGAAACCACCCTAATTTCGAAGGGACCATACCGCATGCCCACTAATAAGTTAGCTGAGTTGAAGAAGCAAATTTAGGAATTAGAGGACAAAAGTTATGTCAGACCAGGCTCATCACCTTAGGGAGCACCTGTTCTCTTTGTCAAGAAGAAGAATGGTAGTATGATAATGTGTGTGGACTATAGACCACTCAACGACGCCACCATCAAGAACAAGTATCATTTGCCCAAGATTGATGATTTGTTTGATCAGTTGAAGAGAGCAAGTATCTTCTCCAAGATAGACCTAAGACAGGGATGTCACCAGTTGAAGATACATGAAGATGATATACCCAAGGCTGCCTTCTCAACTCATTATGGTCAGTACGAGTTCACTGTCATGTCTTTTGGACTAATAAATACACCAGCATACTTCATAAGTATGATGAACAAGGTGTTCATAGAGTATTTGGATAAGTTTGTAGTGATCTTTAGTAAGGACATTCTCATTTATTCCAAAAATGAGAAGGAGCACAAGGATCACCTTAGAATAATTTTGGAAAAGCTTAGAAAGCACCAACTCTATGCCAAATTAAGCAAGTATGAATTTTGGTTAAAAGAGATAGCTTTCCTTAGACACATTGTGACAGCTAAAAGAATTACAGTGAATCTCTCTAAAGTGGAAGTAGTAATAGATTGAAAGCAACCAAGGTCAATAACAGAGATCAAGAGCTTTCTTGGACTAGCTGGTTATTACCGATACTTCATAGAAGGATTCTCCAAGATAACTAAGTCTATGACTCAACTCCTAAAGGAGAAGTTTGAATGGAAAAAAAGTTTGTGAGCAGAGTTTCTAAACCCTGAAGAGTAAATTAGTATCCGCACTAGTACTCATCTTGCCAGACATACGTAAGCATTTTGAAGTTTTCTGTGATGCCTCTCAACAAGGACTTAGATGTGTTTTGATGTAGGAAGGCAATGTGGTAGCTATACGTCACGCCAATTAAGACCTCATGAGTGCAATTATTCCACTCATGACTTGAGTTAGTAGCAGTGGTTCATGCCTTGAAGATTTGGTGCCATTATCTTATCGATAACCGCTGTGAAATCTATACAGACCATAAAAGTTTGAAGTATATCTTCACCCAAGCATAACTCAACTTGAGGCAGCGAAGATGGTTAGAGTTAATCAAGGATTATGACCTTAGAATCCATTACCATCCTAGCAAAGGCAATATTGTGGCAGATGCATTAAGCTGAAAAACTTATGCAAACTGCATGTTGGCGGAAGAGGTACAGACCTAACTTTAAGAGGAAGTTGCCCGTCTTAACCTAAACCCTATAAATCAGAATATTCTCTCAGCCCTAGAGATTCAACCCACCTTACCTTACCAGATCAAAGAAACTCAAAATATTGATAAAGACATCAAGGAACTAAGAAAAAATGTGAGAAGAGGAAAAGCCGCCGGTTGCTAGTCTGTTGAAGTATATGCACTTTTCAGGAAAATTGGAACTAGCGAAGTGTGTCGTGTGCCACTACTGCTGGGCGGAAGTACCAGTGTTGGGATCACGATACTACTGCATTTGTTGGTGGTCGATGAGCAATGTGGTCGAAGACAGATGTGGTCAAAAACCAACGTGGTTGAAGACCTATGTAGTCGAGGATCGGTGTGAGCAACGTGGTAGTCGGAGACCTGTGTGGTCAAAAATCGACGTTGTGGTCGAAGACTAACGTGATCAAAGATCGATGTGGTCAAACTAACATGGTTGAACCGACGTGATCAAACCATCATGGTCGAAGACTTGTGTGGTCAAGGATCTACTTGGTCGAACTAACGTGGTCGAACCATCGTAGTTGAACCGATGTGGTTGAAACCAACATGGTCACAGACCAGCGTGGTCGAAGACTTGTGTGGTCAAAAATAGCGTGGTCGAAGACTTGTGGTCGAACTAGACAATGTGGTCAAAAACTAGTGTGGTCGATGATCGTAGTACTGGCTCTGTGTGAGCGGTTCGACCTACTTGCGGTACTACCAGCTCTGTATAAGTGATACGACCGGCATGCGATACAGCCGTTTGTGTAGCGATACTTTTTTTCCAAAGAGACACCTTCATGGGAGTTTTCTCCTCCCCGGGAAAACGATAGTTCCGCATGTGTGGAGCGGTACTACCGATTCAGTCTGTAATGACTAGTTTTCTGATGGCTATAAAGGGGAGCGGTAGTACCGGCCATATAGCGGTGGTACTACCGGTTTTGCTTATTTCTATCCCCAACAGTTAGTTTCGAGGTCTATGGTGTAAATGTTCCCTTGTAGCCGGTTAGGGTAAGATTTTTTGCACTCCATTTCACTCTCTTGAGGTAGTGTGAGGTTCTCCTCTCAACTGTGCATGTGTTGCACCCTGTAAACAAGGAGAAGGGCTCTAGCTTACATGTGTTGCATCTAGAGGTAGATTTCATATCCACTTGAGCTTGTGCATTCGTTGTATATGGTGAGAGTCAAGCAAGAGACTTGACTTATTACTCTTGGAGGTTACCAACTCTTAGATGGTGTTGGAGGCATTGTACACGATGATCTTCTCAAAGAAGGTTGTGAGAAGACCTAGTAAGTTGTGAAGGTTAGAGCTCACCTACCCGGAGTGGGAAAGAGCTATCACTAGTGGATTTGAGGTATTTGGCTTAATTCATGGAGCTGGTCCAATTTGTTTGGGCTTACCTCAACGTGGATTAGGAGAGACCAGCAAGTCTCCGAACACCACGGTAAAAAGGAACCATATCTTTGTGGTTTATTTTCTTGTGCTCAATTTACATTCAAGCAATTTACATTCATAGAATTAAATTGATTGTTTATCATCCTAGGATTACAAACCTTGCCATAGACTTAGTTTGCTGATGCACTTCGGTAAACCTAGTTGTTTTAGGGCTTATTTGTGCTAAACCAAATTGATTTATACTTCCACATTATAAACTTGGTTTTAGCTAAATAATTGATAGAAGAGAATTTTTAAAACCGCCTATTCACCCCCCTCTAGTTGGCCTCCTTGATCTTACACCTGCGCAACTCATGATACCTACTGTGTGTGAGAGTAGCCCATGATGGGTGAGATGACAAAAAGGCGAGGTATTGATGAAGAGTTGCGTGACGGTCTCTCGATCTAAATGACTAAGGAATCGTGTAGACCTATCGGATTGATTGTCTCTTATAATGAAAGTGTACAACCTCTGTAGGGTGAAAACTATTCAAACAGCCGTGTCCATGGTCAAGAACGGACTTGGGAACATACTAGGATATAGTTCTATTTCTAAAAAACTTTATGTGTGGAAGGTGAAATGTTGGGCAGTCGATGCCCTGATTTGAATCATCTTGGGCATCGTCCCAGTGTTGGTATTAAGTGAATAAGATGCTGAAACACTTGTATATGTTATTGTGTTATTATATTCATTTTCACATATTAGAAACTGGATTTGGTTAAAACTGTTAAGTCTCAGGAATTGTAATTATTGTAAAATTTCAATGCATTTGGCAAAACAAAATAACCTGAACCCTCCCTTGACAATCCTTGCATCAATGTAATTGCATTTATGTATTGGCTTGTTGAACACGGTAGTTTATGCTCACAGTCGCTTTCTTACAAACTCAGAATCAGGAGTACAAGAACACTATGCTTATGAAGATGCACCAGTTCAGGGTGGAGAAGAAGGTGATGGAAATTAGGATAGTTTTTAAAAATAAGTTTTACATTCCAGTTAGGCGAACTTGATGGAGATTGTGTGGACATATATTATCCCAGTTGGGATAATATCTGCTGTCCACTTTCTACCCCCAGTCACTTGCCTGTGGATAGTCTGAGCCTCACCTTTTGAGTCACTGCTTCCACTTTTGTAATGAAGATAATTGGCCTGATTGGCCCTTATGTAAACAAGTCACCCAACGTGGTGTATTTAACTCTGTTGTGTAATATTAATTAAGGTATGGCTTATGCTATGTATGAAATGAATCATCAATGTATCTGTGAGCACTATCTATTGATCGAGAAAATAGTGTGGTGAAATCATAGAGGACTCTGGATTATGAAATTTGGGTCTGACAATAGAGGATGTACAACTTTACCCACATGATATTATCATCTATAATGTCCGACTAACACGCACGTGATAGCGTCCAACTAAGATGTTTACACAATAATGAACACGTACATGGACGTTGTTTACCATATGAGGTATTCATCATTGTGTCAGAAGATCTTGCATTTAGTGCGCAAGAACCCCTTCTAACTTGGACGCTGTTTACCATAATCTGCACACCAAAAAGAAAACAAACCTACAACTACAACCTGTTGTTATAATGCTAGTTCTTATTAAATTATTCAACTAGGTCCTCCCATAAGAATATGTGGATGTACGATATGTGCTCATATCAATGACACTTGAGTTCAATCCTTAGGTGACTATGCGTGACTATTAGTAACCCAAATTCCACACTTATTACCACTTGCCCAAGTCAAAATCATTTTGTTTCCATTTTACCAACATAAGTTTTCCAGGAGTATAATCATGTCCAAAAATGTGTCATAAGTGTTTTTTCCCAAGTTTACTATCCCTAATCTAGTATTTTCCAAAATGTCAACTCTAAGTACGGCTAAGCTTTTGCTATAATAAGTCCCGCAAAATTATTTCTAGCAAGGTGGGCAATTATTCGAATTTTTTGTACGAATATTTAATTTTTTATTCGAAATTACACAAATATACCCGCAGCAACATTTTTTACACAAATAGGCTCCAGTCGCCCAACAAGGGGGGTGACTGGAGCCAATCACCCAATAGCCAGGCGACATGCGGTCAATATAGTAACCATTGGGCGAATAATTGCAGTTGCCCACCCGTTGGGCGACTGGAGCTCCAATCATCGAACGGTTGGGCGACTGGAGCTCCAGTCGTCCAACGGGTGGGCGACCAGGGGGTTAAAAGGCCTGCGTGCTCGGCCGCCACCGCCCCCACACTCACACTGTTTTAATTTGCGCGTTCAGCCCAAGAAGAGAAGAAGAAAAGAGAGGAGAAGAGGAGAAGAATGAGGGGGAGAAGAGGAGAAAAGAGGGAGAAGAGGAGAGGGAGGAGAGGAGGAGAGGAAAGGGAGAAGAGGAGAGAAGAGGGAGAAGAGGAGAGGAGAAGGAGAAGAGGTGAGGAGAGGGAGAAGAGGAGAGGAGACGGAGGAGAGGAGAGGAAAAACCAGACCGATGTATTTTTTATTTATAATATTGTATTGTAGTACATTTTTTATTTAATATTAGTGTTAATAAAAATTGTAGATGTAGATATAAGTAGTTCAATTTTTAGTATAGAAAATTAGCAGCCGTAGTTCAATGTAGATAGAAATATTGTATATGATTGTTATTGTTAGTAGAAAAATTGTAGACATAGATAGAAATAGTTAAATTTTTGGTATACAAAATTTAGTTAAAATGTAGTTTTAGAAAATTAGCAGTCGTAGAAACGTATATTTGGTATAAATTAGGAAACATACTTTTAGAAAATTAGCATCATTAGGAAATTGTAGACGTAGTGGGTTACGACATGCGAACTTTGGTATTGTGAGATGCGATTTGACATGTTGCAAAATTAAACATATATGCAGGCCGACATCAGCAATGCCAATAGCCACTACATTGAGAGTGCATTACGGTGCTGGAACTGTTCGTGAAGGTCCGAATGGTGTGGATTTGAGTGGTTTTCCGCAAGCCACTCTAGTACATCTGGATGGAAAAAATGCTTGAATATCAGATGTGATGCATTGGCTTACCCGGAGTTTTTCATTGGACCCTGAGGTGTGCAGCATTGTCGAGTAAGAGCTTTGGAGCCGGTCTCCCATGGACATCATATGGGAGTTGAGGACATTGTTGCGCACTGCTACGTGGAAGGGGTTTGTGCAAGGGTGCCGGCACCGTGGATACGAGTGTGTGCTGCTTGTGCAACCGTGCTCATTAGAAGCTATGCAAGGTCATGCGTACGGCCTTGCTCCGCGAGGTGCTAGCAACTCGGGCGGCACGCATGTTGGCGAAAAGGATCAAGTTGCTCGTGATGAAGTCGATGCAGTACATGGGGGAGAGGTACAATGGTCTAGCCATGGAGATGGAACGGGACAAGCCGATGAAGGGGAGAATATTGAGTACATCGTCTAGCAGATGGACTGTGATGACCAGACGACATGGGCTAAATAGGAAGCTGTATAGGACGACAATGAGGACAGTTCAGATGAGGATGAAGCTCCTGTCCCACAAGAATGGAATCGGTTTAATGCTGAGGGTGTTTTCGCACATGACGAGCATGAATCAGCATGGGAGTATCACGAGACAGAGGTTCGGTTGCATTCTATGTTTGCTGACAAGGCAGCGCTGCAGGATGCCATCAAGTTGTGGGCCCTTTCAATGTAGCGGACTTTTCGGGTCGTGAAATCTAGCCAGGAGCAGTACACCATGAAGTGCGAGCAGGCTGGTTGTCCCTGGAGGGTGCACGCACATAGACCCAAGTATAAGACTCACTGGATTGTGTCGAAAGTGGAGCTGCACTCTTGGATTCTCAGTAGTGTTCTAGCGATGCATCATAACCTAACGTCCGCCTTTATAGTCAATTTGATGTACAGAGAGATAGTGGAGAAGAAAGACACAGAGGCCACACATATCGTGGTAGCTATTGAGAAGAAATTCAAGTATAAGATTAGCTACGCGAAGGCATAGCGTGCCAAGAAGAAGGTGTTGGAAAAGCGTTTCAGGTCTTTCGAGGTGGCATATGATAATCTTCCTCGTATGCTTAAGGTGTTGCAGGACAAGAACCCAGTCACGTATATCGCTGTGTAGGACAAGCTGTCCACAAGTCCACTAGGATATACGGTGTTGCAGAGAGCCTTGTTAGCATTTGGTGCTTGCATCGAGGCATTCAAGCACATGCTACCGGTGATCTCAGTTGACGGGACTTTTCTAACAGGCAAATACAAGGGGCAGATCCTGACGGCCATCGGCGTTGATGGCAACAACCAAATATTGCTGCTGGCCATCGCATTCATGGAAAGTGAGAATTATGAAAGCTGGTTGTGGTTTCTCAGACATGTCAGGGTTGGAGTTGTCGGCACTCGTCCTGGTGTGTGCGTAATCCATGATCGCCACGCTGGGATTGTAAAGACTATAAGAAAACTTTAGAAAGACCTTGAGGAGCCCTTTTCTTAGCCGAACATGAGGAACAGGTGGTGCATTCGTCACTTAGAAGCTAACTTTTTCAAGCAGTTCTTAAAACAACCGTTGATGAAGCTATTCAAGAGGCTCGCTATGCAGAGCTAGAGGAGAAAATTTGATGCTTTGTGGGCGTTGTTGGATGAGCACAGCAGGAAGCATGTCGACAAGAGGAGCAAGGGGCCGCTCATGCCTGGGGCGGCACAACCAAAATGCTTGCCAGTACTCAATGAGCCTAACCCAGCTGGTCCAAGAAGGAGGAGCTCACGAAACATCAAGTGCTTCTCACAGTGGATTGAGGAATAACCATTGGAGAAGTGGTCGCTATTGCACGACACGGACGGCGCAAGGTACGGTATAATGATGACTAACCTTGCTGAGGTGTACAATTGGGTTCTTAGGGGCCTTCGTTCGTAGCCCCTTATCGCCATCATGGAAAGTGTTCTTCACAACACAATTGGCTACTTCAGGGAGAGGCACGCTAATGCCGTACTTCATGCAGCCAATCTCCGAGCATTGTATTTGTCGAAAATTACAGCATACATGGAGACGAAGGGTCAATTGCACACAGTGCAGGTCATGGGCAACAGGGAGCATCGTTTTGACATGGTAATCCGTGATAGAGCCGGATTTGGGACGGCTCGTTCCCTTGTTACCCACTAGCAGCATGTGCAATAAGCTGAAGCTGTTACACAAGCCATACTCTCATGTCCTCGCTGCATGCGGGACCATGGGCATGGATCCTTCGAACTTCATATCGGAGTACTTCTTCAAGGAGAGGGTACTGTATGCGTGGTGTGGGGAGCTCAGGGGGTTCAGGGTTGTGGGGAACTTCGCCACTTGGACATTGCAGGGAGGACCTAGATTCCAGATGTTAACATGCTGAAGGGTGGGAAGGGTCGGCGACAGAGCCGGCGTATTACAAATGATATGGATGAATCGCAAGCCGGAGCATGTGGTGCACGTTGCGGGCGATGCGGTCAGAAGGGGCACACAGCTAGACGATGCAATGCATGTGCTGATCAGTAGGCAGAGCGGCATGGTGTGTACTACTAGTTGTTGGATACTAGAAATAAATTTGCATTGCAAACTGTGTTTTGTTAGTACGCACTTTTGACGTGCGGAATACGCACTTTTGACGTGCGGAATGTTGTACTAAATGTATCGTATATTTCATGTACCGTTTATACAACAGTTATGTTACATCCCCCTTTTTAGTAATGTAGTTGTTGTTGTGCTGGTAGCGTAGTATTATGCAGTTGGGTGGGTTAGTCGCACATGGTGCTATATGTTATGCATGTAAACAAAAAGTACGCGGCATATTACTCCCAACTGTATTACGAAGTATATTTAAATTCAGACAAGCTTATTATCTCATCTTTTCGCATTCAATTATTCACATAGCAAGTCAACTAGCATTATTAACATACCAGTTTTCTCCGTATACGAATTTCTAGTAACATCACAATATCACTTACCATCATATTTACTGATCGTTGCAAGGTCAATCGTTCTTTAAAAAATTTCCCAAATTTTTTTATGCACCTACAATATACAATGACCATAAAATTTTATTATAAATCCAACAGATTATTTTCCAGTTATAATCTACAAAATGTACAAAATTCATGGGGGACTGAAACCAATCGCCCTCCGGGTGGGCGACAGAGATCTAGTCGCCCCTTGGATGGGCGACTGGTACCAGTCGCCCAATGGATGGGCAACTAGATCTCTATCGCCTGGCTGTTAGGCGATTAGCTTTGGCTCCAGTCGCCCCCCCCCCGGTTGGGCGATTGGAGCCTATTTGTGTAAAAAAATGTAGCCGCGGGTATATTTGTGTAATTTAGAATAAAAAATTGAATATTCGCACAAAACAATTCCAATTATTCCTAGGGAGACAATGGCAAATGATGTCAATGTTAAGGTGGAGTTCATATTCAATAATTGATATCACCTAATTCATATGCAAAATATAGCAATTTTATTCCAATTAAGCATGCACAAAATTTTTACAATGAAAACAACATAACATTTGAAAAGTTAGGATCAACATGGTCAGGAGGGTGCTTGCATTACTTGTCGATCACTTGGTCTTGCTTTGCAATTATCATCGAGTGTACTCGACATGTCACTTTCTAAACGAGAGAAAACCAAATAATACAAATAAATCCTTACTAAATTAAAAAGAGCTAAAAATATAATTTTTTATACTAGATGAAATATATTGAATTTATAAAATTTTAGAGCCAAAAATAAGGTCAATCGGAGTTCGTACGAGGGAGATCAAGCCAAAGACAGTTTTGTGAGAAGGGAAAATAACAGAAAATGAGAAGGAAATGTCGGACCCGGATTTTTCAATCCAAATCCACTGTGATTTTACTGCACTATTCCCTGGATCAGTAGATAGTGCTCACAGTTACAGTAATGGATATCAAATACATATCATGCGGAAGCGTAATTAATTTAATAGACTTACTCATGGGCCGATTAGGCCGAAATCAATAAATTACAGCAGCGGAAGAACGAAGCACACATGTGGGACCTTCAGGACATGCCCACAGGCAGCCAACTGGAGGTGCGCGACCTAGCCCTTGACATCTTCATCTTCTCGGCCAGCTTGTCCAATCTTGTTGCTGAGGCGAGGTGATTTGATTCCTGATTCTGAATTCTGTCACAAAAGCGAGTGTGAGCACTCCAACCCCGTGCTTCGCAAGCCAACACACAGAATGCAAATATATAACATGCATGGCTTGTCAATGGAAAGGCATAGGGCTATTTTGTTTGCCAAAGAGTGCTTTTGAATACAATTACTAAAATTTCCTATGACCTAGCAGGTTTGAAATCACATTTTTAAAACATTATTTGTAATAATCCATGTAATCATGTTGGCATCACACCAACTAACCTTATGGCATCGCACCATAAGTTACATCTTGGCATCACACCAAGGGCTGCATATGACATCGCACCATATGCTCTTTGTTGGCATCACACCAATTATCCTTATGGTATCGCACCACAAGTTACCTCTTGGCATCGCACCAAGGGCGGCGTATGACATCGCACCATACGCTAATTGTCGGCATCGCACCATATGTGGCTTATGGCATCACACCATAAGTTACCCATTGTGTTTATAATAGTTCAAAGAATATTTCTTGGGGCATTAGTGTCACCCCAAGTATCTAGCATTCCTAAGCGTGCCATATAATTAGGGACTTAATTTGTGAAATCATATGCTAATTCTTACTATGGCGACAAGGTTCACATTTCCAAGATTGGCAAGGAGAATAATATACACAACAGCATCAACAGGATTTATCTAACTTGCTGAAATCAACATAACATATTTCATGAAATAATAGCATGCAAGTTGATAATTTAAAAGGAAATAGCTTTGAAATACTGGGTTCAAAATGATCAAAGTGTTGACTCGCCTAGCGCGGTTTACCGCGATCTTGAGTTCACTCAATGCTTTCTCTTGGCTTCTGGTCTTTATCTTCGATTCGCTCTTGATCATGCCTGATCCTTTGATTCTTCAAGATTCCCATATCTAATTATGTGCTAAATGACAGAATACAAACAAAGGCAAATAACTCAAAAGATCCAAATAAATCCAAGTAAACTCAATTTAGCTTCGTTATGAGTGATTAGGATGATTTGTTGTGGGGTCGGTGGTAGAATACGATAACTTGATCTTTTATTAATAATCTATTTTATTATTTTTGTATTTATCAAGGAAGTTCCATGAGTTAGGATGGACTTATGAGTAGGTACCATTTTATGTGACCCCATTTACTCGTGTTATTGGTTACATATTTACTTTAGAGCATCTATGTGTCCGTGTGATTATTTTGAGGCTTGATGACCTAGGCTATTACATTTTTAGCATCCGTATATTATTATTATAACCTTTTAATTTTGAGTGCTCTCTGAAAACTTCTGATACTTGTTATTTTATCCTTTTTCAAGTCGAGCCTGCTATACAGGAGTATATCTTGTTATTATTATTAACTAAAGTTATCATTTAGGACTTCATGACTGGTGATATGTTAACAATAGCATTGTTATTATATATATATATATATATATATATATATATATATATATATATATATATATATATATATATATATATATATATATATATATATATATATATATATATAGTGGAATATACTGTGACCGCAAGGTTGTTTTGTCATTTTTACTAATGAGTTGCACGCATGCCATTCGCATCTCCTCAACCACTTTTATATATTTATATATGTATATTTAAACGTTTACATATGTATGTATATATATCTACTTAGAAAGTCTATACACTTTATTTCTAGTTAAACCCTAAACCCTATATTTCATTACGTGTTAGTTAGCAAAATCTATCACTAAAATTCATTTAATGACATCACTTTAAATATTTGGCCTATATCTTAATTTTAATTATGGGTATTCTCTATTAAAGTTGGGAATTTAATTATAACGCCTCAATCAATACCTTTAATAATAACTCTTTTAGATACTTATCCAAACCATATAATTAATCGTATTTGGGCTAATCCAATTTTAAGTCTTAAAGAATCTCGCTTATATTCTAATTAAATGTATTAGCTTCCTTGGATTATTTTCCTTACTTTTTACTAAGTAAATGGAATTAATAACAGTAAAATCAAAAGGGAGTAAAAATGTGCACAAGGGTGGACTCGAACTCGTGACCTCTCTGGAGCCTGCTTTCTAATACATGCGCTAATAACCGCTCGGCCTCTTGGTGTTTCGTGATTGGGAGGGGGTTTTAAAACTGAAGATGCAAACGCTACGGTGGAGCTCAAACAGAGGTAGCCGGCCGAACAGAGGAGGAGCTCGGCGGTAGGGGCAGGTGGGCTCGCCGGCGCGTCCGGCGGCCGGAGGGGCAGAGAGTGGGCAAAATGAGTTGTAGGGGATGTGAGGAGACCGGTGGAGGGGGTGGCGCAGCTCGGGACAGTGCTAGGAAGGGGTGGTGGCGCCGAGAGCAGCCGGCGGTGAGGTAGAAAAGGGGCGGCGGCGCCACGGTGGTGGGGAGGAGGAACCGACCGGCGTAAGAGCAGTAGAGGGGCGTGGGGATGCTTACCATACGGTTCTTTCAGCAAGAAAGGGCCGGAGACGGGCCGGCACCGTGAGCTCGCGGCGGCGCAGAGGGGTCTCGCGGTGGCGGCGAGCTGTGGTGAGGAAAAAAGCTGGAGCGGAGGTTGGCGAAGATGCAGGGTCCCGTGGTGATGCTCCACACGCCAGGAATCGAGTTGGCACCGACCGAAGAGGAGACGGCGGTAGAAATGGCGGTGGCGGCCGGGATTAGGGAAGATGGTCGGTGCGGCGAGCGCTGTGCGACGTTTTTCAATTAAACCCGAAGGAGGGTAGCTGGGGGGTGGGATTACGCCATGATGCCTTCAATTTGGAGAAAGAACCGCCGCGGTGGCCGGAGGGTTGTGGAGGCGGGTGGCGGCTTGCGGGCGCTGGGCGGAAGATAAAGGCAGGGGAGGGGAGGGAAGACAGTGGGCGGCGCGGGAGAGAAACCGGGGGCGACAGGGATAATCGGTGGGCGGAGCAGGCACGACGCAGTGCATGACCGCCACGGGGAGGCCGAAGGCTGAGCACGGCAGAGAAGGCGCGGGCGCACGCGGAGAAGAAGAGAGGGAGCGGGCGCGCGCACAGGGGAGAGAGAGAGAGGGCCCAGCGGCCAGAGAAGGAGTTCGGGAGAGAGAAGGATAGGAGTGGGGCCCACATGTAATAGAGAGTAGGGGAAAATTGAAGGGAATGAGAGATAGGCTTAACTATTTTCGGGACTTTGGATTTTTGATTTTGAACTTTTAACTTGCATTAGAATTTACTAATTTTTGGATGGCATTTAGAATTCAAGCTTTAAATTTTTAACTATTAAACGAGAGCTATTATTATTATTCAGATTATATGTGTATATATATATATATATAATTTCATATATTGATATTTTCTAGCTTATTTAATTTTGCACATTTTTATTTCCTGTTGCTAAACTCTTTCTTGCACAATTTATATATGCACACCCATACATACATACATACATATATATATATATATATATGTGTGTGTGTGTGTGTGTGTGTGTGTGTGTGTGTGTGTGTGTGTGTGTGTGTGTGTGTGTGTGTGTGTGTGTGTGTGTGTGTGTGTGTGTGTGTGTGTGTGTGTGTGTGTGTATGTGTACATGTGCTTGTATTTTATTCATTCACTTTTTATTGCTATTTATGCCTTTATTTTCAATATGAGATTTTATGTTTTAATTCAAGTGTCTCCCTTTCTTTTATGGATCATCTTTCCAGATTCGAATTTATAATCTTGAGTTTTCATTATTTGCACATTTCCTTTTATGGCATTACTAATATCTGCCTTTGTCTTTTATGAGTTCTTAAATTTTGAAACCTCCACCAAATTCAGGAAAACACCATAAAATCCAAATTCCAATAAAATATATTGTAAAATATTTCAAAAGCTTCATATTTTCAAATTTTAAATTCTCAGGATGTTACAGGAAAATACTATGCAATATGTTTTTATTTATTTTTTGCTTTCTATAGGAAATTAGGGAGAAAATGTATGTGTGACTGACTGGTGGGGTCCACTCTTCAAATAATTATTCATTTTAATTCTGTCTCATATGTGGGATCGATGTCGGTGGCACAAACTTTAAAACCGAATAAATTAGAAAATTAATTTACATAATTATCTGGTCCCATATCTCATGTGCTCATTAACTCTAAGAGCAACTCCAGCAGGGCCCCTACTTGAGCCCTCAAAACTCAAATTTGAGGGCTTGAGCCAAAAAACCAGCTCCAGCAGAGCCCCTACTAGAGCCCTCAAATTTGAGGAGGCTCTCAAATCACCCTCCCACCCCTCATTCCTAGGGGCTCCCCTCCTGCCTCTCATTTTTCTGTTTTTTTCCCGCACCGTGAAACTTCTCCCGCTCTCGGCTTCCCGCACCGTGAAATTCCCCGCCGCCTTCCCACATCTCCACGCCCCCCACCCGCGCGACTGTATCCTCCGATTCCCCCTCCCCCGCCCCCGCGCCGCCCCTCCTCCCCCCCCCTCCCGCCCCCGCGCCGCCCCTCCTCCCCCCCCCCCCCCCGGCCCCCCGCGCCGCCCCTCTCCTCCGCCCCCCACCCGCGCCGCCCCTCTCCTCCGCCCCCCACCCGCGCCGCCCCTCTCCTCCGCCCCCCACCCGCGCAGCACCTCTCCTCCGGCCCCCACCCGCCTCCCTCCAAGCCGGCCTCCTCCTTGAGCTTCATCACCGACGCCATCCGAGCCGGCCTCCTCCCCGAGCTTCTTCTCCGAGCGCCGCCGCCCTCCGAGCGCCACCCCTCCCCGAGCGCCGCGCCACCCCGAGCGTCGCCCCTCCCCGAGTGCCGCGCCAACCCGAGCCTCCCACCGCCTCCGTGCTCACCGCCGCGTCGCACTCCTTCTCCCCGCCCCTCCCGCCGCCGCCTCCTTCGCGCCGCCACCGTTGTGCGCCCAGCGGCCGCCTCGTCCAGGTATGCAATCTGGGTATTGACGTATTGTGAGGTTGTGATGATTTACAAAATGGATATTGTAGAGTTGAGTTCATGGATTGCAGGATTTTGTAGCAATAGTACTGAGACAGTGGGATCTTTGCTCAAGGATTCTTGATGTGCATCATTAATATGCTTGTAAATTGTAATTAGTTTTGAACTGTATATAACAAGAATGGCATATTAATGGATGGTGTATACATGGGATTACCAAAGCTAGTGGAGGTGCTGAACAGTTTAAATAGTTTATGATTTGTTTTGTTGCTAAGGTGAGAGGGAAATTAGTATTTCTCAGAAGCTGAATTATTCCAGTGTCTGTACTGCTGGTCTTTGATGGTAGTGACATTGAAAACAAACATTGTACCGGCCAGCGGGCAGAAGAAGCAGATGCCAAGGTTGATAAACCTTAAATCAAGTGTGCGCCATCTGGCTTCATGATATACCTTAAATCAAGCAGATGCCAAGATGATTGAATTAATTTTTTAGGTTGACTGGAGTCCCTCACCTTCTTTGCTCACCTTCTTTGAAGGATGTGGCCTCTGGTCATTGGTCCTGTGAATGTTCATTGGTCCTGTGAATGTTCATTGGTGTTTATTTGTGTTGTTTTTCCTTGACAAAATGGAATATGCCTGCATTACTCTATCAATTGATGCTTAGCTGATGAATGTTTGTCTACATTTGTTTTTTTTATTTGCTTGAGACATGTGCTACTGATACATGTGCTACAAATTTGTTAGCATTGTACATACATGATACTGTCATAGTTTGGCAAAACCATGACCTGGAAAACTGAACTGAACAAAATTGCAATTGATTTTTGTGCTAACTTCTGGATCTGAACAAATTTGTTTGCCCTCATTGGGTTTGCATATTCAAGATGGTCGTCCTGTTGCATTTTGGAATATGAGCAAGAGAATTATGGTTACTTAGGCAGGCATTCCGATATGTGGCGCTTAAATTGTTGGTAGCAATCAATAACTTATTTGAATTGTTGGTAGCAATCATTATACTTAGGCAGGTATTCCGATCTTTTCATCCTTGTTCTCTAGCTATCTTCACCATGGACAGGACGTGGACTATGTATGATTGACACTCATGTTGCATTTTCTATGATTGACATGTGTAATGAAATTGTTTGTGTGTGAGTCTTTGTGTGTGAGTGAATCTGTAGGTCATATAATACTAGATGTCAATTGTTTGTGGTTTCCACAGCTTGAGATATGTCGCAATGAGGTCAGTGGTCAAGGATGATATTCGAGGAGGTTGAGATTGATAATATTGATAGTTCACCAATTGGCACTCAACCAATTGTGTCTCAACCAATTGCTAGTGAACGTAGTGCATCCAAAAAGAAGCCAATCCGTGCTGCCAACTACTCTCAGCAAGAGGATCTCCAGCTATGTGAGTCATGGGAGAACATTAGCATGGATCCTATTACTGCAAATGAGCAACCTGGTTCAGCATATTGGAAGCGAATTCATGAGAACTACCATGCCAACAAGAAATTTGAATCTAGCAGGACTACCAACTCTCTTGAGCATCGGTGGGGCATAATTTACAAGGAGTTGTAGAATTTTCAGGACTATTTTGAAGAAGTTGAGCGTCGCCATCCTAGTGGTGTGCCTTTCCAGGAACATGTAAGAAATCCTTTCATATTGAACATTAGCATTAATCAATTCATTAATATACCAAAAATGCTGAATCACACATGTCTTTGCTTTTAGGTGTTGGAAGCACAAACTATATATGCAGACAAGGAGCCAAACAAGAAGGGTTTCCCTTTCTATCACTGTTGGTTAAAGGTTAGGCATTGCCCCAAGTTCACGGCTCTTCTGCCCTCCAAAAGGCCTAGAACAAGCAACTCAACACCAATTGATGTTCCTGATCAAGAAGAAGATGATAGTGGCAAGAGCCAAACTCCTGACTCATCCATGCCTAGTGCAAAAAGGCCTATGGGGAGGAAGCAAGCAAAGGAGAAGGTGAAAAGGGGAGGGGAAGAATCTAAGTATGTAGGGATGCTTGAGAAATTGCTTATGGAAAAAGAAAAAATTAGAGAAGGTAGATGGCAGGAGACCAAGATGATGCAAGAGCGCAAGGCATCGATTGAGGAGCGCAAGGTTGCAAATGAGGAGAGAAAGTTGATGTGGGAGCAAGAACAGAAGATTATGTTTTGTGATGTCAACACATTGGACCCCGATGTAAAGGCATATGTGATAGCAATGAGGGCTCAGCTTGCAGCACAAAGGATGGCGGCCTTAAACAGTGGTTTGGGTGGTAGCAACGATGGCAGTGGCTTTGCTGGCAGTGGAGGGTCTGGTGGTGGAGAAGACATTTGAGACATCGATGTTACTATGCATGCTCTATGGATGTTTATGTTGATTTCTATGTATGGTTGATGACTAGTTAATTTAGTTGCTGGGAGTGGACTATGTATGGTTGATGACTATGTTTTGATGAACTATGTTGGTGCTTATTATTCATGATAACTATGGTTGAATTTGTTCCCCTCTATATGTTGGTCATTTAATCATGTTAACTATGTATGTGTTCTTTTTTAAAAAAATATAATGATAACTATGTGATGTACTGCAGATGGTGTTTACCGATGATGATGATGATTTTCTTGAGCAATGGTGGGAGGAAGATGAATCAGACGATGATGATTTGGCTGCGGCTGTGCTCATTCTTGCTGATGCTGAAGAAAGGGAACGCAAGAAGGCTAGGCGTGGTTCGGTGCCTGGTCGTCAAGTGGTACCACGAGACATGCATGCTGGGAACCTACGCATTGTGGCAGATTATTTTGCAGACCCCCCAGTTTACAATGACAAGTTCTTCCGAAGACGATTTAGAATGTCAAAGGCATTGTTTTTGAGAATTGTTGAAAGGGTGGAGACACATGATGATTATTTCAGGCAAAGGACAAATGCAGTAGGATTGCTTGGAGCCACTGCCCTTCAGAAGGTGGTTGGATCTTTTAGGATGCTAGCATATGATGTTCCTGCAGATTCCATGGATGAGGTTGTCAGAATTGCAGAGAGCACTATGATTGAGGCCTTCCATCACTTTGTAAAAGCTGTGGTTGAGGTTTTTGGTGAACAATACTTGAGGCCACCCACTACTGAGGATACTGCAAGATTGATGGAGATAAATAACAAGAGGGGTTGGCCAGGTATGCTTGGATGCATTAACTGTATGCATTGGAGGTGGAAGAATTGCCCAACTGCATGGAAAGGGATGTACTCGGGACATGTGGATGGACCAACCATGATACTAGAAGCTGTTGCATCAGAGGATTTGTGGATTTGGCATTCATTTTTTGGATTGCATGGATCACTTAATGATATCAATGTTCTGAAGAGGTCACCTCTATTTCAGTGGCTAACTTCAGGAACTTCACCTGCTATTGAGTATACGGTGAATGGCAACAAGTACACCATGGGTTATTATTTGGCAGATGAGATCTATCCATCATGGGCTACATTTGTGAAGAGCTACAGAAACCCACAAGGTAACAAGAAATGTCATTTCACAAAAGCTCAAGAAGCGGTAAGGAAAGATGTTGAGAGAGCATTTGGTGTGTTGCAATCACGCTTTGCCATGATTAGAGGTCCTGCAAGATTTTGGAATAAGGAGATACTATGGTATATAATGACAGCGTGTGTGATCATGCATAATATGATAATTGAGAATGAGCGAGATGCAGATGATGTTGGGGGCTATGACTATGATCAAGATGGGGGTGAGGAGCTGAGGGAGGAGGAATACCAACGCCGCAATCCACTTGTTTTGTCGGAGTTTCTCAAGATACACAGGCATATTGAAGATAGACAAGGACATGAGAAACTCCGCGACGATCTTGTGGAACATTTGTGGGCGATACATAGTGCTAGCTAGTTGTTTAATAATTTTCGTAGACTTCATTTTTCATGTTATGATGGATTATATCAGTTTATTTGATGTTATGTGATGAACTTTGTGCTTTCAATTTAAATTTGGAACAAATTTGAATTTGAATTTAAATTTCAATATTCGTATTTGAATTCATAAATTTAAATATTGTCTCTCATTGTGAAATCAAAATTATTTTATTGTGTATTGTGCTTTTGTCCCATACATATGCATGTAGTGTGTGAGGAAATAGAGGGAATTGAGAAGTAGGGGCCCTGTTTTGAGGGCTCCTGCTGGAGTGCAGCTCAGAAAACAGGGCCCTCAAAAGTAGGGGGGAGCCCTCAAATGAAAAGTAGGGGCCCTGTTTTGAGTAGTACTGCTGGAGTTGCTCTAAGCACGTCATTAGTGCTAACCACGATGGGACCCACCTATCAGTGAGATAAAGAGAGGGAAAACATAGGAGGCGGCGGCGCTCGATCTGGCCGGCAGAGAAGGAAAGGTAGCGGAGCACAGGAATGGGGTAAAATGGAACGGAAGATGTAGGAGGAAACGAATGGTGGTGGTGGATGTTGGAGTAGTGCATTGGAGCGGCGGCGCAATGGTGCTAAGCGCGCGCGGTTGCTTCGGCCATGCGACGGGCTCGGCACATGAGCAAAGGGAACGGGAACTTGGGAACTGGAGTAACTAATGTTAGGCAACTCGAGTGATGGTCGTACAAGGGCCTAGGATCACCGGAGTTGAGCAAGCGGTGAGGAAACGCAGCGGCTATGGCACTGGGACGGTGGCGAGGGTGGAAACTACCACGGGAAACGAAATGGAGCGGCGCAAAGATATCAGTGAGGTCCCAGGAACACACCAAATCGATTAAGGGCATCGGGGAGGCATGGTGGTAGTCGGACGATGAGCGGCGGCAGTGGCGGAGGCAGGGCACATTTGTTGAAATTACTCCAAGCGGCTCACCGTTTCCTCATTTACTCCAGCGTCACACCAATTCTCTTTCTTCCGTTTCACATCAGTAGTGGAGCAGTTTCCCTTTGATTTATTTTTCCGTTTCCTGTTTAATTGCGGCAAGACTGATTGCCATGCATTAGTTCATGCATCCGTTAGTAGTGCAGCCATGAATTAGTTCATGCGTCAGTTAGTTTTCAGTTTGCAGCATGCAGTCAGTTTTCAGTTTGTAGCATGCAGTAGTTATATGCGACTTTAGTGCTAATAGTCATTGTTATCTCTTTGTTTTATCCTATAAATAAGAGTATCAAATACACGGAAAAGCAGCCAATTTGGGGTAGCACCAAAAACACCAAGTGGTCATACATGTTCACTGTTTTCTTGAGTGCGCCTTGCCAGTTATCCACGACAACATTGTGATGGACCATTTCGGCATCGGGCAGCTAAAATGGAGCAGCACGTTTGACCAAGGGGAGCACAGATATGGTTAAAACAAGGTCCACAAGGACGGGATCTCACCGGAGTGGCCGCAACGTCGAGGGCAGTGATGGCGGCCGGAGATGAGGAAGACAGCACGGGCACGGCGATGTGCTGCAGAAAGCATTAAATTGATGTAGCAGTTTTAATATACAGGAATAATGGCGTAACATGACGCGGATGGCAAGGCATGAACTCACCGCAAGAAGCGGGAAAGCGGTGAAGCTCGTCCACCGGAGCCAAAGACAACGACAGCATTCCGGCCAGCAGATAACTCTTCAGGGGAAAATACTACGGGATAAGTTGTGAGTCAAAGTGGGCCTAAGTGAGTTGTGAGGTCTATGGGGGCTATTTATAGCCGAAGAGGAGGAGCTCGCTTGCTGTGCTTCACTGTAGCAAGTAGTTGCAGGGGAAAAGAAAGGGGAAGGGAATCCGTGGGAAGGGAATGGAGGCTCTGAGCTTCTGACGCAGTGCGGCTGCTATGAAAGAGAGGGAAGGGCATGAATGACAGAAGAAAGAAGGAGAAAAGAGGAGGGTTGTGCTAGCAGTGAGAAAAAAGAAGAGTCGAATCGATTCGATTTGTGATGCCACGGGAAAAGACAGGGATGAGAATCATGGTGGGCACCAGCGCTACAATTGCTTGGCACAGCGTTCATGGCGAGATCGAGAGGAGGGAGACAGGTCTGAGCAGTGGGGTCTTGGCCCACACGTCAGCGAGAGGGAGAAATGGGCTGAGGATGACAAGTGGGTCCAGGGCCCATTTGTTGGATTAAATGAAGGCGTAATTCGAGACAGGAGAGATGGCTGTAAGAAATCTTCTGTACAAGCATTCCTCTCTATGTATCAAGATTAATATGTTTTTGCTATGTGAGATGATCTGCTCTATCTTGTCTTGGTGACTGTTCTATGCCCCGTGTTTCCTCTGTTCTTTGTTTTCTTTGCTTTTCATCTTTTGATTGAAGCATCAGATTGTGTTTGCTACGAACCGGGAATAGCCTAAAGGTCACTTGACCAATCCATTCCAAAGAGCACAAATCAGATTCCATGGATAATCTCTTCTCTCAGACAAGTGCCTCACTTTCCTCTGTTTCCCCAAAATCTAGGGTTTACTGTTCACAGTGAGCAGAGGAATCATGGTTTCTTGATTTTCCTGGTAAAAAGGTGATTTGGTTTTTATGTTCTTGTTGAGAGATGATCTTCTGTTGTGTTGAAAGGCTCAAGCCCAAAGGATTCATGAATTTCAAGAAAATTGGATTTAGTCTCTCCTCGGTTCTCTTTTTGACAAAATCTAGATCTTCTGGTTCCAGCTGAAAATTGAGATTCATGCTTCTTTTAGTTTTCTCTTTAGGCTGTCGTGATCTCAGGAGGAATCCCTGGCCGAATTGATTATTTCTTGTTTTTGCCTTCACCAATTTTCTTGTGGTCAGCTTGCAGTCAGCTGTATGTTTTTGGATTGGATCAGTTTTTACTGTTTAGTTCGGTTGCTGCTATTTTCAGCTTCTATCTTCTGCATTTTCAGATTTCGGTAGCAAAGCAATTTTTGGCCAATAGTGTGTGTTTACTAGCTGCCTTCGGTTGAAGTTTGTTGGCAGCAAACATGCTTCTCGGCTGGAAGTAGGAAGTCATGTTTTGCTGCAGTAAAACATATTTTGCTGATCAGATCGGCTGGAAGTAGGAAGTCCTATTTTGCTGCAGTTAACCGATTATATTTTTGCTTTTAAGTCCAGCTGTTTCTTTTGTCGACAAGTCTTGGAACCAGTCCGTCTACTGTAGCTTCTTGCAGCAAAGACAACATTTGGTTGGGATTTTCAGCCTTTTCAATTTTTTTATTTTTCCTTTTGTCTTCAAAATATGCATGACTGTTGTAGCTCTCGGTTGCAGATTTATAGCTCTCGGCTACTGTCCATTTCTCAGGTGTTAAGTTTTAGTATTCAAATGCCAAGTATACTTTCCTTTCTGTTTGTTGTTAGCATTTCACTGATAAATCTTTGATGATTCTTTTACTGTTTGCGCACAGTTTTGATTGGGTGTTGGTCTAAATTTTTTTATCAAACCTCTTCACTCTTCATAACTACTATAGTCATCGGAGAGGAAGGTTCGTGTGTGGAAGTGATGGTGAGTACTTGACCTTTAGCAAGGCGTCGTCCTTTAGATGTTCATTGACCGCTTTGTCGTGCAGTCCCTCGCCCTTGGCCGGGCGTTAGAGGACAAGCTGCACGCTGCCGAACAGGCTCTTCGCGCAGCCGAGGAGGCGCACTCCGCCAAGGACGACCGCATCCAACGCTTGGAGGTGGAGCGCGCAAGGGCGATTTCGTATGCCGAGGCGCTCGTGGCGGCAGCACGGTTATCGGCCACCAAGGCGGCGCGGCAAGCGGCCGCGGAAGAGCGGGATGGACTGCTCCAGCAGATCGCTGCGCTGGAGGAGAAGAAGGACCGCCTCACTGCGTCTCTTGGGGAGCGGGAACGTGCTCTAGGCGATGCCTCGGTGGCGGCGTGGGACGCCATGCTGGCACTAGAAGGCTCCCTCTAAGATCTTGTCGACGAGGTGCCACCTCATTCCTTCGGCCCTGAGGAGCTTCCGCGGATGCTCCGTCGAATCACAGAGGCATCCAACCTTGTTCTTAGTGCCGCCAAATCGTTCGGCAACCATTGCTCCTTCGCAACCTCGCGCCTGGCCTTTGCACTGTTACATCACCGAGGCTGCCGTCATGTCGACGAGCTGGTTGACCCCGAGCTGGAGATGCCTGCCGAAGCCGGGGTGATGTCAGGCGCCGTACGCTCCATTCGTCGGGCCGCCCGAGCCTTCCATGAACGAATCTAGGACTACATCGGGGAGGCCGCGGCGAAGCTAGAGCTGCGACCGACCATGGGCAGCGGGGAGAACTTCGGCCAATTGATTAAAGAAGTACCACGACGCGGCGGAGGCGATGCCCCTGCCGCGGGGCGGGGCTTGGACCCACAGATGTGATGTCAGGGTTCCGGTGTGTAGGCGTACGTTACCATGTATGCACCCCCTCCTTTTTTATGAATAAAGTGTAAGATGTCTGGGTGCTATGACCGCGCGTGTCGCTATGCTCTGGGCAGCTACTTGACAGGGACCGGCCGCTTGTTTCTGACGTCGTGACCTGACGACGTCTTCGACGTTGGCGGTGGGCCGAAGAGTCGCTGGACTTCTGGGCGGCCCGGGCCTCCTCGCGTGAGGCTTCAACGCGGACGTATGTTAAGGAGGGGCCGGCTGAGTAGCGTCTCTGAGCATCCGAGGATGCTTGTACATTTGATTTTTACCGCGCCCCCTTGTAAACATCCTCCAACGAATGCAGAAAGGGCTTCGGTTGAAGTATGTGTCTCCGTCACTTCTTACAATCGCGCTTGCCTCCGGTAGACTCGTAGGACTTCACTTCGCGCACGCCTATACACTAGGTAGACCTTTGCGTGCTCCGTCCTCTACCCTTCGTAGTGGTGGCAGCGGAGCTAGCGCCTAGTCAAAATAGACGCGCGAGCGCTCCGTCCCCTATCCCTCGAGGCGGTGGCAGCGGAGCTGGCGCCTAGTCGAAGTAGACGTGCGAGTGCTCCGTCCCCTACCCTTCGAGGCGGTGGCAGCGGAGCTGGCGCCTAATTGGAGTAGACGCGTGAGCGCTCCGTCCCCTACCCCTCGAGACGGTGGCAGCAGAGCTGGTGCCTAGTCAGAGTAGATCAGTTTTTTCGCACAAAAGAGATCCTTTTGCTTTTACTGAATGTAGTTCAAGAACACGAAGTTTAACAATAACTCATATTTCATAAAGAACTAGCATAGCTCAATCTAAAGCTCAATAAAGATTCAAGACTCAACTCAGCCTATTTGACATGAGCACTGGTCGATGTGCTTCAACTTACGACCATGAGGTGTGGTTGATGTCTTCCAACTTACGACCATGAGCGCTGGTCGATGTGTTCTAACTTACGACCACGAGGTATCCTCGATAACTTCTGATTTACGACCACGAACGATGGTCGTCGGCTTCTGATGTACGACCATGAGCCATTGTCGAAGGCTCCCAATTTATGACCATGATCGATCTTCAACCGCTACCAACTTATGACCACCAGCGATGGTCGATGGCTTCCGACTTACGACAACGAGGTGTGCTTGAGGGCTCCTGACCTACGACTGCGAGGTGTGGTTGATATCTTCCAACTTATAACCACGAGGTGTGATCGATAACTTTTACTTACTTGACGGATTTAAAAACTTTTAGAACATATTTGTATGTATATTCTAAAAATTTTACCACCTGTGAATTTTAAAATATGTAGTATGGTAAAATTTAAAAATCCGTAGCAACGCACGAACATTCAACTAGTTATACTATAAATTATCGATTAAGATTATGTTTTGAAGACCATGTCAACATCCAAAACATACGTGTCTGTGACCGAGAGTATATTGTTTCGTCATCGCATCTTCAAATTAAAAGTTGTTAAAACAAGTTGATTAGATGGTGTCGTGCTGTGGGCATGATAGGTATGTTGACAGGTCTTACTAACGTTTTGGGATTGGGCTATTAAATAAATGATTATCTGCATTTGGCCAAGCATGCCTACTTTCGCTGAAACTGCCCTTCACTATCGGACAATTGTTCTGACGGCAGTATACCTGCCGCGGCCCGCGGGCGAGAAAATATAGATTGGTGAGTGATGTCAACCGATGCGACGACCCGTCAGGGCTTCGCCGCGGCAAGCTGCCGGCGTTCGCTCGGTTGTTTTCGCCGCGGCAACCATTGGATCAAACAAAGGAGCTGTTTGATTAAAACCCCGTCCTGCCCCCCTATCTGCGCGTCCAGTGCTTTGTTTCGTCTTCTGTTCGACAAAATAGGCCCGCAAGCTACAATGGTTCTGGTAGAAATGATCCGTAGCCGAAACAGAACGATTAAATTGCACTGTAGCTGGTTAAAATTACACTGTAGATGAAGGTGACTTATTTGGTGTAATTAAATTTTAAAAAATTTGAAAATAGAAAAAATATGTTAGCTCATCACGGACAACGTGAACGAATACGAGAAAAAAAGAACCAGTAAAAAAGCTTTAAAAAAGCCAAAAGTACAGAAAAAAATGAAATTTAGGAATAGTGAAAAATAAGTCAGAAACCAAAAGCTCAAACTGAAATGAGCGGGACCTAAACAGGCCAAGGCAAAGCAATAATTGTGTTCCTACTTGTCCATCCGCACTAAAATATAAGTTACATGGGAGTTTTTATCATCTTTGCAAGATATCAGGAGGTATTAGTACCTCGTCAGGTATCAATACCAAGAATTTATATATAGTCTAGTGACAAGGTACTGTACCTCCTTGTACCTTTCCTAAGAAAGTAAAAAACTCTCAAGTTACATGACCACATAAACTTTAGATCCAAACTAGGACTGACCAACGAATTCGAATCTAGCAAAGCAAACTCAGAAATCAAACCAATTGCTACAACTTTGAATCTGATTAAAAAGACGAAAAACTAGAAGTATAAATATGTACATAATAATCTAGAAATATATTCCTTTATCAATCATGAATGAAATCATCTATGGATTTCCATGAGCTCGATCTGCTTGAACAAAGCTCAAGTTTGTGAGCCTTGAATATGCTTGTACAGGACTACAAAACCAGAAAAAAAACGAGTTTAGAAGACAGAGAGTTCTATAGGGCTTAGACAAATTTGACAAAACCGAATCCTATGCAAGTCACACAGATTTGGGTGACAGTAGACAATCAGGTCACCAATCTATTTTGGGGGACAGAGATTATATGGATGCGGCTTATGGCTTTTGGCTGAAATTTTTAAATTTTAGCTGTTTGCGACAGAGATTATAGAGAGATGGATACTCGTTTACGATTTTGATTAATACAGATGTTAGGCTTTTAACGGTACTACAATTAACTTGTAGACCCCGTCTTGAGAAAATACTCCGTTTAAAAATTAGGTACTGTAGCAAAAGCCAAAAGTCGCTTTTAGAAACCGTTAAGAACAGGCCCTTTACCTGGGCATGCTGTAGATGAAAATGGTAGAAACTCATACCAACAGTTTAAACAGAAGCTAAACTATTATAGAGAATGTGACAAGAAATATTGAAAAAAGTCATTTAAAAAAACTATTGTAGCATGCAAGTCACACGAGAAATTTCTAATTGTATAAAACACTAGCTGCAAAGCTGCGAAACTCAGGAATAGAGCCTAACAAAACAAGAGTCCGCATGGCACGTCCTCATCGAGCGACCACGCTTCCAGGATAGCGGCAAGAGCCTCAGCCGGGCGCCATCCAGTGAGAGCTGGGAGATTTTTTTTTTGTACGAATAATCCATTTTTTATTCAAAAATACATAAATATACCCGCGAGAAATTTTTTTACAAAAATAGGCTCAAGTCGCCCCCCATTGGGCGACTCTCACCTTTCGCCCAACCGTGAGGCGACAAAACTTGTGTCGCTCTACCGGAAGGCGACTGCAATTAGTCGCCTTCCTATTGGGCGACTACTTGATAGTCGCCCAATGGATGGGCGACTTATAATGCAGTCGCCCAATAGGAGGGCGACTTTACTCTTCCCCCGTGATTTTTTTAGAGTTTTGTCAATTTTGTAGTTTTAAACCTGGAAAAAATTTGGTATAGTTGTAATTAAAGTTTATGTTCACTGGATGTTGTAGGTACATAAAAAATTTTGGGAAATTTTTTTTAAGAACGATTAAGTGTAGAACATTCGATACATAAAGTGGTAAGTGGCATGTGTCTTAGAGACGCATACATACATTCGATACATACATTAGAACTCTGTACTTCTAATGTTCAGAACTCCACAACTAGTCATAACATGCCTTAGGGAATATAACTTGCTGGGTCTATTACATTTTGTCTACTGGGTGTAGCGTGGTTGTTTCCCCTTTTTCTCGCGCCCTGAAGATGGCTCCGCTGCATCATGCTTCCTGTCACTCTTGGTCTTGAGAGCTGCCTCACGAGCTTGAAGCTCTTCCTCCTGACGCTTGATGGCTACTTCACGCAGACGTAACTGCTCCCGCCTCCTTTGCAGCTCATCCTCCTTGCCCTTCAGACGGATTTGGTCCACCGTCACGCGACGCTCTTGCTCAAGCCGCATCTGCCGTTCCACCTCGCGAGCCTGAGTCATCTTGGCAAAGTATTGTCCTTTGTTTTCCACCTGCATTGGCCGGTTCCGTGGCCATGCCGGCGGCACCTGATCCACCCATTCGATGAACTCGCAAGGCTACGTGTGGCGTGGTAGATATCATGGATCAAGTTGAAAAACGATAACGAGAAACAAATGATTGAGAAAGTTGTCGTCGTTACCATGAAGTCGTCATCCAGGTCTGGACACTTGAAGAATCCACGGCCGTAGTTGGCTCGTTGTACTGGATTCGTCCAGACGGACAACATCGTCCTAAAGCCGCAACGGCACTTCGGGCGCTCATGCCACTCCGGCACTCCAAATGGGTCGGACCTCCAGGAAGACATTGTTGTGTAGTAGTATTCTGATGGCTAGAGGAGGAGATGTGGTATGGAAGACATAGGAGGCCTTTATGTAGGCAGGTTATCTGGTGCAGTGGGCATAGTCCATGGAGAGGACGACATTGGCATCTTTTCGCTTTTTCAGGATTCCAATGTAGCAATAAATGTCCCTATGTAGGCTTTTCAGAGCTTGGACCATGCAATGTATTTGGTACAACATAGCCTTTTCAGTCGTTTGCAGGAAACAGTACGTTCCACGAAATAAGTGCTACAACATTGCCTTCTCAGAGGCCAGTAATCATAATTTCTGAAACAACAAGCTACGGTCATTGCAAACGTGTCGGCCTCAAGTCCATAACGTTCAAATAGTCCATACAGCAAATACATGTAGTAACTAAGTAAACAGAGCAATACTAAGCTGCCAGCACAACACCAACTACATTACAGAAAACGGATGTAATATACAAGTTTTACTACTGATCAGGACATGAAGTACTCGGACATGAAGTTGGAAGGATCCATACCCACGGTCCCGCATGCAACGAGGACATGAGAGCATGGCTTGTGTAACAACTTAAGCTTGTTGCATGTGCAGTTAGGTTCGTTTGCATGATCTCCAAGGCATACCTCGTGAGTAATAAGTGAACGAGCCGTCCCAAATCTGGCTCTATCACGGAGTATCACCTCGAAACGATGCTCCCTGTTGCCCATGACATGCACTGTGTGCAATTGACCCTTATGTGCCTTCGGCTCCGGGATTGGCCACATGAAGTGCGGCACTCGCGTGCCTCTCCCTGAAGTAGCGGATTATACTGTGAAGAACACCTTCCACGATGGCGACAAGGGGCTAAGAACGGAGACCCCTGAGGACCCAATTGTAGACCTCGGCAAGGTTAGTTGTCATTATTCCATACCTTGCGTCATCCGTGTCGTGCAACAGCGACCACTTCTCCAATGGTTCCCCCTCGATCCACTGTGAGAAGCACTTGATGTTTCGTGAGCTCCGCCTTCTTGGACCACTTGGGTTAGCCTCATCAATTGCTGGCAAGCATTGCGGTTGTGCCGCCCCAGGAGTGACCGGCCCCTTGCTCCTCTCTTCGACGTTCTTCCTGGTGTGCTCATCTAATAACCCCCATAAAGCATCAAATTTCCTCTGCTGGTTCTGCCCGGTCAGCCTCTTGAATAGCTTCATCAAAGATTGTTTCGGGAATTACTTGAAAAAATTTGCCCCTAAGTGACGACTGCACCACCGGTTCCTCATATCCGGCCAAGGAACGGTCTCCTCAGAATCTTCTTGAAGTTTTCTTATAGCCTTTATAATACCGGCATGACGATCATGGATTACGCACACACGTCTTAGAAACCATAGCCAGCTCTCATAATTCTTACTCTCCACAAATGCAATGGCCAGCGGCAATATTTGATTGTTACCGTCAACGCCTAAGGCCGTCAGGAGCTGCCCTTTGTATTTGCCTGTTAAGAAGGTCTCATCTATTGAGATCACTGGCAGCATGTGCCTGAATGCTTCAATGCTAGCACCAAATGCAAACAATGCTTTCTGCAACACTGCAAATCCCGGTGGACTTATGGACGGCTTGTCGTGCACGGCGATGTACGTGCCCGGGTTCCTTTGCTGCAACACCTTAAGCATACGAGGAAGATTATCGTACGCCGCCTCGAAAGTGCCAAAACGTTTTTCCAACGCCTTTTGGTTGGCACGCCACGCCTTCGCGTAGCTAATCTTATACTTGAATTTATTCTCGATAGCTACCACAATATGCGTGGCCGCAATATCTTTCTTCTCCACTATCTCCCCATACATCAAATTGGCTATAAATCCGGACATCAGATTACGATGCCTCGCCAAGACAGTGTTTAGAATGCAGGAGTGTGGCTCCACCTTGGACACAATCCAGTGAGTCTCATACTTGGGTCTACGTGCGTGCACCCTCCAAGGACAACCATCCTGCTCGCACTTCACAGTGTACTGCTCCTGGCTTGATTTCACGACGCGAAATGTCCGCTGCATTGAAAGGGCCCAAAGCTTGATGGCATCCTGCAGCGCTTCCTTGTCAGCAAACATAACATGCAACCGAACCTCTGTGTCATGATACTCCCATGGTGATTCATGCTCATCATGTGCGGAAACACCCTCCGCATTAAACCGGTTCCATTCCTGGGGATTAAGAACATCTTCATCATCGAAATTGTCCTCCTCGTCGTCCTCTACAGCTTGCTCTTCATCCCATGCCCTCTGGTCAACAGATTCCATCTGCTGCACGATGTACTCATTATGCTCTCCTTCATCGGCTTGCTCAGTTCCCTCTCTATAGCTTGACGGCTGTAACTGTCCTCCGTGTACCGCATCGGCTTGCCCAGTTCCCTCTCTATAGCTTGACGGCTGTAACTCTCCTCCATGTACCGCATCGGCTTGCCTAGTTCCCTCTCTATAGCTTGACGGATGTAACTCTCCTCCATGTACCGCATTGCCTTCATGACGAACAACTTCATCAGCTCTGCCAACGTTCGGCCCGCACGAGCTTCTAGCACCTCCCGAAGCATAGGCGGACGCACGAGCTTGCGCAGCTGCTTGTAGTGAGCACGGTTGCATAAGCAGAACACACTCGTATCCACGGCGGCGGCACCCTTGCACAAAGCCCTTCCACGAAGCAGAGCGCACCAATGTCTTCAACTCCCATCTGATGTCCGTGGGAGACCGGCTCCAAAGCCCTTGCACAACAGCGCTGCACACCTCAGGGTCCAATCAAAAACTCCGGGTCAGGCAATGCTGCACATCTGTCATTCGAGCATTCTCGTCATCCGAAAGTACGAGAGTGACTTGCGAAAAAATCGCTCAAATCCACACCATTCGGACCTTCACGAATCATTCCAGCACCATAATACACTCTCAATGTAGTAGTGGTCATTGATGATGTAGGCCTGCGTATATGATTGAAATTTACGACATGTCAAATAACATCGTACAACACTAAACTAAACTTTCTATACTAAAAAGAGTGCTAAAATTTCTATACTACAAAATGTTCCATACTACAGAATGTATACTACCAATATTTCATCTAAATAATAGTGCAAATACAACATAATCAAAAAAATACCTGGATCCAATTGGATGGAATAGCTTCTACTCCTCCTTCCTCCCTCACCTCCTCCTCTAACCCCGTCTTCCTCTCCTTCTCTTCTCCCCTCCGTCCTCTCTTCTCCCCCTCCTTTTCTTCCCCTTCCTCCTTTCCTCTTTTTCCTATCGTCTTCTTCTCTCGTTTCTTCTCTGTGCGTCTCTCCTCTTCTTCTCTCGTTTCTTCTCTGTGGGCAGTGAGGGGGAAAAGCAGAGGGGAGGTGGTAGTGGGCGGCCGACTGTGGAGAAATAAATTAAACCCCCCCTGTCGCCCTACCGTTGGGCAACTGAGATTCCAGTCGCCCAACCGTACAACAACTGTAATAAGTCGCCTAAGAATTAGGCAATAGTATTGATTCGCCCAACGGTTCTCATATTCCCTAAATGTCGCATCACGGTTGGGCGAAAGGTGAGAGTCGCCTAATGGGGGGGCGACTTGAGCCTATTTTTGTAAAAAAATTTCCTACGGGTATATTTATGTATTTTCGAATAAAAAATGGATTATCCGTACAAAAAATTCGAGCTGGGACATCTACAAAGCTTGTCTGGATTAAGAAACCCAACAAAATTATAGCTACAAATGGACCAAATTCTGAACTACATTTCTAAACTATGTTTCTCTACACAAACAAATCACCATAGAGTTCTCTAACGGAACAAAGCTGTAGTTGAGTTTTAGGTTGCAAGTGCGACAAAGCTATTCTACGGCTGAGCTAAACAACAATCAGTGGCGGACTCCAGAAAAGATATAAGGTATGGCAAGAACATAAATACACATTCTTCAAGTTACCAATCACCCTAGTAGCATATTAAAAGCAATAAAAACCTACAATACATGGTATGATTGAGCAAAATTCCTAAACATTTGTGTACTGACCTTCTTGTTTACCATTTGATCTCCATATGCAAATTCGATAGATGCTACAAAATTTCTCCTTGAAAAAAATCATAGATGTTACATAATTTGTAGAAATGCAGTAGTTGTCTGTAAGCATATCAATCATGAATCTTGTATATAGTGTTTGATATTTTGGTTGCTCAAGAAAAAGAAATTATAGATAGAATGCTTTGCTTCACCAACCAATGTACTTAGTAACACCTTGCGAGAGAACGATAGTGGAATAAAGGGAAAGATAACTGATTAAGCAGCAAAGCTACACCGAACTAACCTAAAATGAAGCCTACGAGATTGAGTACTAGCTTTGTAGACGGGGACAAACCCACCGCTGCCAAGGAGACTGTCGTCCAAGAAGTTAGCCGCGCCGTCGCCCGCACAAGAACTAATTAGGCACGTGCCCTTAGGAATGGCTCTGCAATTACATGAGCATATGACTTAGGGGAGGCCCATGACCATACGACACGCCTCTGTAAGGCAGCAGCTCATCTTCCTCCCGACGCTCCTCCTCCAACCTCCCTCGTGTGCTTCCATGACGTCCACCCAGGATGTACCTAGGTGGTCCCGCTCGTTTCAACTTCAGCTTTTGGTTTCTGGCTTATTTTTCACTATTCATAAATTTCGTCTTTTTCTGATTTTTTTCATTTTTTTAGCTTTTTTGCCAGTTCTTTTTTTCCTGTATTCGTTTGCGTTGTCCAAGATGAGTTAACATATTTTTTTCTATTTTTAAATTTAATTACGCCAATAAGCCACCTTCAGGTACAGTGAAATTTCAGCCACCTATAGTGTATTTTTAGCCATAAGCCACAGCTTTTCAGCCCAACTGAGCAGGGTTAATCTTTTGCAATCACGGACAATCAGCTTTCAGTGGAGCACATTTGCTGCTTTACGCTTCTAAGGAAACAAAACCTGTTGGGTGTACTGAAATAAAAAAAACTATGCATGGAAGATCACAAAAGCAGAATGGTTTATTTAACCAAATAAAACTATGCTTCTTAAAAGATTACACAACTTCTACGGAAACAAAACCAACAGGCCTTATTGAACCAGACAAAACTGCGCTTATTGAACTCAACAAAATCATGCTTCTAAGGAAAACAAATCTACGCTTATCATCCAAAAGTGCTTATTGAACCATACAAAACTATGCTTATTCATAGGCTTACTGAGTCCGACAACGAAAAATTAAACCTAAACTTAACATAGCATATATTATTCAATAAACAAAATGCAAAAAAGAGAGTGGTTTCAGAGTTACATGTAAACATAACACTAAGCATATCTAGTAGAATACTTTCACAGTTAAATTATTGGCTATATTGGGTTGTTAAAAATTGTTTTGATGATACGGACAATTGGATGGACTCCATTCCACACAAAACTGATTCAGATAAAAATGTGGATGCTTCTAAACTAAGCTAAACAAATGAAAACACAAAAGCTATTGACCTTTCCACTTTTCTAAACAAGAATGGATTCCAGCATGAACTTAATGGCTGACGCTAGAAATGCTTGAACTTCAAATAAACACAAGGTGTCCGGAAAAATGGGATGCTAAAATGCAAAAATCTGGATAGCAAAAACTTCAGCAAGTTCAATTATCAGCTTTATGCAACAGAATCAGAGGCTAACAAAAAGGCAGTGCGCAAAATTTTCCTTATAAGAACAGTGAGCCGCAATATGCAAAGTTAAAAATGACTCACAAATCGTATTGATACCACTGTTAGTTGCAAGCATATCAGCGTATGGAAGCCTTCGGTGCTAAGCTAACTGTACTCGATGGCCATTTGGGCCATTGGCAGCTTTGTTGCGCTATACAAAAGCATCAGACTATAGGCATTATTTACCGACAGATGAATTTCCTTTGTCTAATCCCAGGAAAAGGATGTATTCATGACCAATAACCATAAGGGAAGATGTGCAGTGCATTGATTAAAAACAAAAAATGCTAATACTTGTGCAGCTTTATCGTGTCATTCCAGGACATTCTCTAGACAACATGGCTTCTATCAGACAAGTGTGCCGGAGCACAGGCGACCGAATTAGAGACATGGGTTGCTTGGCTACGATTCCGTTCAGACTTTACAGGACTCTTATATCTTACACAAAACAAAAGCCTGTATATTTGCCTATGCATACTGGCATCTATGTACTCAAAAACGAATTGTCAGCTTCATTCAAGATGGAATCTATTCATGCAGAGCCAATTATTACATGGGAACGAAAATGGGCTCTCATCGTTTGCAGCTCGCAGCTCATTTAGCTCTAAAAATAGTCGAGACAAGACCATATTATGCCCCTAAATCCAAACAAAAATCTACGTCTCATTGACTCTATATCACAGCACGTCCTACTCCTTCACCCTGCCCCCCAACACCTCTCTCCGCTCTCTCTCTCTCTCTCTCTCTCTCTCTCTCTCTCTCTCGAATAACAAATCCAAAAGAAAGGAGAATGGGGACTCGAATACTTCAACTAGAGTAACTACATTCACTGCAACGGATGCTACCTCCCTGGCACGGTCCCCAAGCGTGCAAGGAGGCCATATTTGCCATTTCACCGTGACGAGGCCAAATCTGGAATTACGGGGAGCGCAGGGCCAGAAAATGGCTAGGCTTGGCAAGCAACAACATCCTCACATAGTCTCCGACGAACCTCCCGATTGGAGGCCAATGAAGCTACGGCCGGCAAAACTAATCTAATGCTTAAAATTTCGGATGATTTTTTTTTCAACAAAACATCCGAGTGACAACTATCAAAACCCTTAAATAAATGATCTGCATTTGGCCAATCTTTCGCTGAAACTGCCCTTCACTATCGGACAAATGTTGTGACGGCAGGATACCTGCCGCGGCCCGCGGGCGCGACGATGGGGACCGTACAGATTGTAGAGGCCTTCAAGTAACAAGGCGCAAATAGCAAGGCTCGGTCCGAGGTTGACATGGCAACCGATGCGACGACCCTTCAGGGCTTCGGCGCGGCAACCTGCCGGCGTCCGCGGCGCCGCGGTTCCACCACCGGCCGCCGCAGAGCCGAACCACTCCAGCCAAGCGGTTCTCCTGTGGGACAGGACCGCCGCGATGACCGTAGCTTCCCTGACGCTGCCGCGCGCAGGAGGTGGCTCGGCGCGGCCCCCCTCGGCGACCTGGAAGGGTGCGTTTACGGAGGCCATGGTCATCTCCTCTTCGCCATCTCCCCGTGCTTCCCTGGTTCCTCCTCCCACCAGCCGCCGCTGCACGGCAGGTTTTTCCATACTAGCTTCTACATGTCCGCTGCTTGAAGGCTACTTCTTCGTTGAAACCAACGGTTGTTAGTTTTAAGCTGGTTACGTCATGTTACCTTTTAGCATAACTTCCGTTTGTAAAGTGCCGATCTCGGTGTGATTAGGTTGGTAGGCTATATCTCTGTTTTGGTAATCTATCTGGATAAGCCTTAAAACTAGTTGAATTTGTTTTAGCATGTTGTGTGTTAATATAAGGTGAAAATCCCGAAAAGGTGCAGTTGGATCGCAACACAAAAACACCTCTATTTTTCCTCGGTGTTTGCGTTGTGTTTGGCTTTACCGGACAAACTATTCACCATCCAACAAAGTGTATTTGCAAGCAGCGCCTTGTGTTCTTTGCCCACACTCCTGAAACCTGTGTGTTAACCTGACATTTGGTATCAGAGCTTGAAGGCAATTGACGATAAGATCCTAGAGAAGAAAGTTGCGGTGGGCGACAGCTCCTCGGAGAAGAAATCATCACCACAAGTAATGGCGAGAGGAGGGCTTGTGCCAATTCAGTATCCTTTGCTGAACGACACAAATTACGATCTGTGGGCCATGAAGAAGAAGATCATAATGCATTCACTTGGTGTGTGGGCAGTGATTGAAGGCAAATCACTGGTCGAAGATGAGAAAGATCAGGGTGCCTTGGCCACGATATCCCAAGCGGTGCTGGATGCCGTGATGATGGCCATCGCAGAGAAAGAAACCGCAAAAGAGGCATGGGATGCCATCAGGGAGATGCGCATTGGAGAAGATCGTGTCAAAAAGGCAAGAGCTTAGGTGCTGAAACGATAGTTTCATCGACTGATCATGGAGGATTCAGAAAACATTGGTGTGTTCTCTCAAAAACTCACTAGCCTGGTGGGTGAGATCCGATCTCTTGGCAATGATATACAGGATTCTGCAGTCATCGAGATGTTATTTAGTGTTGTCCCTAACAGATATCTTCAAATCGTGATCACAATTGAACAATTTGGAGATGTGTCAAAGATGTCCCTAACAAAAGCAATTGGACACCTAAGGGTGTTCAAGGAGAGTCAGAATGGACGTCATCATCACAAGGAGGAGGGTAAGCAACTAATGCTCTCTCGTGCTCAATGGGAGGCCCTAGCCAAAAATGAAAAGAAAAGTGGCGAAGGCTCCAGCGATAATGCGAAGAGGGGTGGTGGTCGTAGCGGTGGCCGAGGGAGAGGTCGTAGCCAAGGAAGAGGGTGTGACACGATTGCTAATAGAAAACCACACCGTAAGTTTGATATATCAAAGATTCGGTGTTTCAAGTGTTCAGAGTTTGGCCATTTTGCATCTAATTGCAATAAACCCAAGAAAGAAAAGGCATACATGGCAGAGAAAGGGGATGATTCACCTGGAAACCAAGGAGGTTACCACCACAGATGCAGTGTGTCTAGTGGAAGAAAAGGTTCAACTCATCTTGGAGTGAATGACAATGAGAACGGATGTGTTTAGTACCTAGACACGGGAGCAAGTAACCACACGACCGAAAGCAGGAAGTAGTTTGTTGAGTTGGACATGTCTTCTGTGGCATAGTTAGGTTCAGGGATGGATCTACTGTGACGATCAGCGACCGTGGCACCGTACTGATGGAAGGACACATCGATGAGCACATTGTGTTGACGGATGTATATTACATCTAGAGCTGACAAGAAATATCATTAGCTTGGGTCAGCTCAAGGAGTGTGGGTGCAAGGTTGTGATAAAAGAAGGTCATCTACATGTGTTCGATTGGCAAAAGTGCTTGTTAATTCGTGTCAAGTGGGCTTGAAACCTTGACCCTACACATCCAGTATGATTATTGGCACGACTTGATGTTGAAGCCTAGAGGTGGCATGGGCACTTTGGGCATTTGAACTTTCAAGCTTTGTGAAAACTAGGCCAGGAGGGTCTAGTGGAGGGTCTTCCGGTGGTGAGCCATGTGGAACAAATCTATGATAGATGCCTCGTCGGAAAGCAACGATGCACACCATTCTCATAGATGACAAATTTCAAAGCAAGCCAATTTTTGGAACTAGTACACAGTGACATTTGCGGACCAATGTCTCCCCCCATGCTGGCTAGAAACAAATTCTTCCTACTATTAGTAGACGATTACAGCTTGTACATGTGGATTGTTCTACTAAAATCCAAGGGTAATGCGTTTCAAGCTTTCAGAAAGATCAAGATGGCTGTTAAGATTGAAGACAACACAAAATTGAAGGCACTTCACATCGATCGGGGAGGTGAATTTGGGTTGGATGAGTTTACCACTTATTGTGAGCGGATAGGGATTAGAAAGTACTTGACAGCCCCTTATTCCGCTCAGCAAAATGGGGTTGTTGAGCGAAGAAATCAAACGGTGGTAGCCATGGTATGTAGTATGATGAAAAGCGTGAATGTGCCCGGGGAATTTTGGGGAGAAGACGTAACAACCGATGTCTCTATCTTGAATTGGGTGCCGACTAGAAGCATGATTGGAATGACCTCGTACGAAGCATGAAGTAAGAAGAAGCCAGTGGTACACCACATGCGCATCTTTGGATGTGTAGTACATGTGAAGAAGGTGGGTGGCCACATAAGCAAGCTTGCAGACTGTAGTTCTCCGGTGGTGTTCATCGGATATGAAAGTGACTTGAAGGCATATCGTACGTTTGATCTGGTTACCAGGAGGGTATGCATCACACGAGATGTGATCGTCGAAGAAGAGAGAGCGTGGGATTGGGACACCACGTTGCAGGCTAAGCTGATTATGTCATGTTATCTTTTAGCATATCTTCCGTTTGTAAAGTGCTAATCTCGGTGTGATTAGGTTGGTAGGTTATATTTCTGTTTTGGTAATCTATCTGGATAAGCCTGAAAACTAGGTGAATTTGTTTTAGCAAGTTGTGTGCTAATATAAGGTGAAAATCCTGAAAAGGTGCAATTGGATCGCACCACAAAAACACCTCTATTTTTCCTCTGTGTTCACGTTGTGTTTGGTTTTGCTGGGCGAACTGTTCACCATCCAAAAAAGTGTATTTGCAAGCAACGCCTTGTGTTCTTTGCCCTAGCTCTTGAAACCTGTGTGTTAATCTGACATTTGGTATCAGAACTTGGAGGCAATAGACGATAAGATCCTAAAGAAGAAAGTTGCAGTGGGCGATAGCTCCTTGGAGAAGAAATCGTCACCGCAAGTAATGGCGAGAGGAATTGTGCCAATTCAGTATCCTTTGCTGAATGACACAAATTACGATCTGTGGGCCATGAAGAAGAAGATCATAATGCATTCACTTGGTGTGTGGCCGGCGATTGAAGGGGAAGCACTGGTCAAAGATGAGAAAGATCAGGGTGCCTTGGCCGCGATATCCCAGGCGGTGCTAGATGCCATGATGATGGCCATCACAGAGAAAGAAACCGCAAAAGAGCCATGGGATGCCATCAAGGAGATGCACATTGGAGAAGATCATGTCAAAAAGGCAAGAGCTTAGGTGCTGAAACGGTAGTTTGATCGGCTGATCATGGATAATTCAGAAAACATTGGTGTGTTCTCTCAAAAACTCACTAACCTAGTGGGTGAGATCCGATCTCTTGGCATTGATCTATAGGATTCTGCAATCATTGAGAGGTTATTTAGTGTTGTCCCTAACAGATATCTTCAAATCGTAATCACAATTGAACAATTTGGAGATGTGTCGAAGATGTCCTAACAGAAGCAATGCACGCCTGAGGGTGTTCGAGGAGAGTCAGAATGGACATCGTCATCACAAGGAGGAGGGTAAGCAACTAATGCTCTCTCGTGCTCAATGGGAAGCCCTAGTAAAAAATGAAAAGAAAAGTGGTGAAGGCTCCAGCGATAATGCGAAGAGGGACGGTGGTCGCAGCGGTGGCCAAGAGAGAGGCCGCAGCCAAGGAAGAGGGCGTGACACGATTGCTAATAGAAAACCACACCATAAGTTTGATATATCAAAGATCTAGTGTTTCAAGTGTTTAGAGTTTGGGCATTTTGCATCTAATTGCAATAAACCCAAGAAAGAAAAGGCATACATGGCAGAGAAGGGGGATGATTCACCTGGAAACTAAGTAGGTTACCACCACAGATGCAGTGTGTCTGGTGGAAGAAAAGGTTCAACTTCATCTTGGAGTGAATGACAATGAGAATGGAAGTGTTTGGTACCTAGACACGGGAGCAAGTAACCACACGACCGAAAGCAGGAAGTAGTTTGTTGAGTTGGACATGTCGTCTGTGGCATAGTTAGGTTCAGGGATGGATCTACTGTAACGATTAGCAACCGTGGCACCATACTGATGGAAGGACGTACCGGTGAGCACAATGTGTTGACGGATGTATATTACATCCTAGAGCTGACAAGTAATATCATTAGCTTAGGTCAGCTCGAGGAGTGTAGGTGCAAGGTTGTGATAGAAGAAGGTCATCTACATGTGTTTGATTGGTAGAAGCGCTTGTTAATTCGTGTCAAGAGGGCTCGAAACAGATTGTATGTCCTCAACTTTGACCCTACACATCCAGTATGATTATTGGCACAACTAGATGTTGAAGCCTAGAGGTGGCATGAGCACTTTGGGCATTTGAAATTTCAAGCTTTGTGAAAACTAGGCCAGGAGGGTCCAATGAAGGGTCTTCCGTTGGTGAGCCATGTAGAACAAATCTGTGATGGATGCCTCGTTGGAAAGTAACGATGCACACCATTTCCACAGATGACAAATTTCGAAGCAAGCCAAGTTTTGGAACTGGTACACAGTGACATTTGCAGACCAATCTCTCCCCCCATGCTGGCTGGAAACAAATTCTTCCTACTATTAGTAGATGATTACAATAGGTACATGTGGATTGTACTACTAAAATCCAAGGGTAATGTGTTTCAAGCTTTCAGAAAGATCAAGATGGCTGTTGAGATTGAAGACAACACAAAATTGAAGGCACTTCACACCGATCAAGGAGGTGAATTTGGGTCGGATGGGTTTACCACTTATTGTGAACATACAGGGATTAGAAGGTACTTGACAACCCCTTATTCCCCTCAGCAAAATGGGGTTGTTGAGTGAAGAAATCAACCAGTGGTAGCCATGCCATGTTGTGTGATGAAAAGCATGAATGTGCCTGGAGAATTTTTGGGAGAAGATGTAACAACCGATGTCTCTATCTTGAATTGGGTGCCAACCAAAAGCATGATTGGAATGACCCCGTACAAAGCATGAAGTAAGAAGCCAGTGGTACACCACATGTGCATCTTTGGATGTGTAGTATATGTGAAGAAGGTGGGTGGCCACATAAGCAAGCTTGCAGACTGTAGTTCTCCGGTGGTGTTCATCGGATATGAAAGTGACTTGAAGGCATATTGTACGTTTGATCTGGTTACCAGGAGGGTATGCATCACACGCGATGTGATCGTCGAAGAAGAGAGAGCGTGGGATTGGGACACCACGATGCAGGCTAAGAAAGCTTCATCAAGGGAGATCTTCCATGTGATGTACAAGGTTGGTTCATCGGCTGCCATCAATGAACATGAATCACATCAAGCGCCAGTCACCCCAGAACATCCAGAAGCATCAAATGTGGAAGAGGACCAGGTAGAAGTATCCACACCAATCACGCCGGCAGGGGTTTTAGAAAACAAGGCAACCCCAAAATTGTCCAAAGAAGCTCCAGTGCAGATGCACACACTACAAGAGCTCTTACGACACCACTGAGCCAGTACATCTTGAGTACTCTGGGCTCTGTTTTTTGGGTGTAGAAGAACCAGCGACGTTCCAAGAGGTAGACAAGGAGGCAAGATGGATATATGCCATGCAAGAGGAGATGGAGTCCATCCATAACAACCAGACATGGAGTTTGGTAGACCCCCCCAGTCGATCATCTAGCAATAGGACTCAAGTGGGTGTATAAGGTAAAGAAGGATTCGACTAGAGCAGTGGTAAAATACAAGGCCTGTCAAGTGGCCAAAGGCTATGTCCAGAAACAAGGCATAGACATTGAATTAAGTTTTTGCTCCTGTTGTGAGGTTGGAAACGGCGATGTTACTCATTGCCCTGGTAGCTCAAGAGGGATGGCGATTTCATCACATGGATGTTAAGTCAACCTTCTTAAATGGCGATCTAAAGGAGGAAGTCTATGTACACCAGCCGCTAGGTTTTGTTGAAAAGGGTAGTGAACACAAAGTATTGAAGCTATACAAAGCTTTGTATAGTTTGAGACAAGCCCAAGAGCGTGGAACTCTAAGTTGGATAGAACATTGACATCACTTTGTTTTGAAAAGAGTCCACTTAAGCATGCAATATATAAGAAGGGAAGAGATGGAAATTGCCTCCTTGTTGGTGTATATGTGGACGATCTAGTGATCACTAGAGCCTGTGAGTCCGAGATTGCAAAATTCAAGTAGAAGATGCGTGAGGTCTTCAAAATGAGTGATTTAGGCCTCTTAAGTTAATACCTTGACATCGAAGTCTGCCAAACATCAGGTAACATCTTCCTTTGCCAAGAAGCGTATGCAAAGGAGGTTCTTCAAAGCTACGGCATGGATAGTTGCAACCCAACTCAAGCTCCAATGAAAGCAAGACTCAAGTTAAGCAAACAGAGTTCTACACCACCAGTTGATAATACTATGTACAGGAGCATAATAGGAAGCCTGAGATATCTCACAAATACTAGGCTAGATTTAGCTTTTTCGATTGGTATTTGTGAGCCGATTTATGGAGTCACCAACGACCGAACACATGGCGTGAAGCACATACTAAGGTATGTCAAAGGTACACTTGCTTTTGGTTGTTGCTATAGAAAGAAAAGAATAGGGAAGAAGTTCACATGATAGGTTATAGCGACAATGACATGGCCGGCGGCGTTGATGATCATAAGAGCACAACAGGCATTGTTGTTTTCTTTTTAGGATCAAACCTGATTAGATGGCTGTCACAGAAGAAAATGGTGGTCGCATTATCCTCATGCGAAGTCGAGTATATAGCAATAGCAACTACGATGTGTCGAGGGGTTTGGTTGGAATCTCTTCTGGGTGATCTCTTCAACCGAAGTCCTAATAAGGTGGTGCTGAATATCAACAACTCTACTATTTCTCTATGCAAGAATCTGGTGTATCATGATAGAAGTAAGTATATAGACACTCGATTTCATTATATCAGAGAATGTGTGGAAGAAGGCAAAATTGAAGTCAAACATGTCAGCACTGATGAACAGCTCGTAGGTATTCTGACTAAGCCATTGGTAAGGTTAAAATTTCCGGAGATGAGGGAAAAGGTCGAGATACGGGCTGTGAAGAAGGAACAACCAGCTTAGGATGGGAGATATTCTGACCAAGGAAAACATCCTCGAGAAAAAATTTCACCCCACACCGAGAATCCCAAAATTTGGAAATTTCAGAAATTTTCAAAAAAATGCGTTCAAAAATTTTAATTTCAAATTTGAATTTTTGAAGGGAAATGGAAAATATAAAAAGAAATAGTGCTTGTTTTGGGGTTTGAACTCACAAAACTCATGCTCACCCACTACCATCCCTCACCACTAGGCTAGCTAAGTCTTTCTTTCCTTTTCTAGTTATGAAAGCTATTTAAACCTGAAATTTTGAACCAAAATACACCCCTTCTACCAAATTTTGGACCCAGCCGAAAATTCCTAAATTCACGAATTTCGGCCGAAATTGTAATCCCTGATTCTGACTAAGCCATTGGGAAGGTTAAAATTTCCAGAGATGAGGGAACAGGTTGGGATAGAAGCTGTGAAAAAGGAACAACCAACTTAGAGAGGTGAATGCTAGTTTAAGCCGGTTACGTTATGTCATCTTTTAGCATATCTTCCGTTTGTAAAGTGTCGATCTCTCGGCGTGATTAGGTTGGTAGGTTATATTTCTGTTTTGGTAATCTATCAATGTAAACTTGAAAAGTAGGTGAATTTGTTTTAGCAAGTTGTGTGCTAATACAAGGTGACAATCCCGAGAAGGTGCAGTTGGATCGCACCGCAAAAACACCTCTGTTTTTCCTCTGTGTTCACGTTGTGTTTGGTTTTGTCGGACGAACTGTTCACCGTCCAACAAAGTGTATTTGCAAGCAGCGCCTTGTGTTCTTTGCCCTGGCTCTTGAAACCTGTGTGTTAATCTGACAACCGTGTGCGTGTCTGTAACGTGAAGGGAGGAGGCATCCCCGGCCGCTGCAGCAGCGCCCAAGCAGGAGCAGAACCTAAGCTTGTCACTTGACGAGATTGAGAGGTCCATCGTGGCGCCGAGATGCCGGAACCCCAGCGCCAGCGAGTTCTTCCCGGACCTCACGCGGCGGCTCGACAACTACCTCGCCGCAGCCAAGGACCTGCTGCAGCTGCTGCGGGACCCCGCTGTGGCGTCCGGACATCGGCGACTGCATGACCGCGCGAAATCCCTTCTCACCACTACTATGTCCTCCATCGCCATGCAGTTCTGCCATCTCAAGATCTGGAGACCCGACGCCCATCTGGGCTGCTTGCCTGCCTCCATCTGGGAGTCCGTCAGGTCCAGCTGCGGCGGCTGTTCTGCTTCTAGCTCGGCGTCCTCCTGGCCGAGCTCCTCCAGTTCTCTCATTGGCGATAGTAGCGGCACGAAAGATGCCAGTTTCGACGCCTACTACACGGCTCTCGGTGAGGAGAGAACAGTGCAAAGTGACAAAGCATTCTCAGGCATGACATACATCGACCTCAAGTCCTCGATCATCCTCGACGACATTGCCGGCGTCATGATTGAGGCGGGGTATGAACACATGCTCCGTGGAGCTTTCGATGAACACTGCGCTCAACTCGCAAGGTATATTTATGCGTGTGTTTGTTTCTCAAAACCCGATTCAGTCAATTGCTCATGCTGCACAAGTAGTATTATGAATATTCATGCAGCTCCACTTAACTGTACCTAGGGCAAGTAATTTGAGTTTGTTGAACATTCAACCTTATACCCTCCAGGCCTCCACAAAAATCCAAACCCATTAGGATCCTTTAAACAGTAATTAAATGAGCTACGAAACTTTTGGTCCTTTTTCTGTTATTTAGTGATAAATTTCTTCATCTGATCTGTTTTATTTTGAATTTGTTATCTTGTCCAATATCAAGCAGGTACATCGAAATTCTTGACATTGATAACATTTTGGGTAGTCACATTGGGGAATCCAGAGAAATGCTACAGAGGGTCTGGACATCATTAATGCGGGTCAACATCGGGGTTCTCACTGAAATGAGAAGGCAGTTGATTGTGCATGATTTTGGTTCCTTCAATACACTCAAGGAGGACTATTTCTTGGCAATTGCGAAGGTATCAGTTATGAAGTTGCTTAACTCTGCTAGTTCTATCTACATTCAGGTGGGACCACCAAATGAGCCCTCCTGCAAGGATGGTCATTCGGCAATGAAGCTTGATCCATCCAAAATGGTAAATGTGGTGATGATGTACCAAGAACTGAAGTATGCCATGCCGGAAATCTTAGCGTTGTTCTCGGGGCAAACTAAGGGGTTCATTCTTGCAGAGGGCGAAGTGCTTATAAATGGATTGTCAGCTATGTTTGTCAAGCTAGTTGTCGAACTAAACGATTTGCTGAGATCGCAATGTTTGATGATCACTGACACCGGTGTCCATCGTATTACACGGCATATTATGGATCATTTGGGATTGCTGGTTGAACAGAAGAACACAATCTATCTGATGCTAAAGGGTAATCCGGATGAATTTGGCCAACTAGTGGCACAACTGATCACGTCTTTGGAGTTCATGCTGGACAGGAACTCCAGGAGTTTGGGACTTCAAGGGCAGCAACAGGTGTTCCTTTTGAACAATGTGCACTTCATGCTTGAGCAAACGAATAAATATATAGATTTGGGGATAATTTTAGGACAATGCTGGCTCTTGCAACGCCATGACCAACTCGATCGGTTCATGAAAAGCTATGTGGAGGCTTCTTGGGCACCGGTTATGTCCTCTTTCGAAAGGCGAGCTCTAGTCCCTACAATTTTGTGGCCCCATCAATTGTTTGATAAGTTTACTTCTTGTTTCGAGATGACCTACAATGTGCAAAAGACTTGGAAGGTCACTGATCCCCTGATCCGGCAAAAGCTGCGCGAGGCGATTGCTCAGAAGGTTATCCCACTGTACCGAATGCAGATGCACAACTACTCGGAGAAGAAGCAGAAGTCCGCGAGGTACAGCGTCGAGCAGCTGGAGTCACAGCTGCTGGAAATGTTCGAGGGGTAAATGGACACCACCTTCAAGTTTGGATGCAGACAGTTTATACTTTGAGTGCATATGACAGTAGAATTTGTGTCCATATATGCATGGATCTGTAAAAGATGCATGTAGGAACAGATACTTATTTAAGGAGGTACATTGTTGTAGGAGAATGATGGGAAAAGCGTTATGTTAGCATTGTTGCAAAGACTAATGATGCTTTGTTTGCCAAATGTAATATATGTTGTTTCGAAGATAGAACTCCTAGGAGAGAAGTATTCTGCTGTACCTTGGATGCAAACGTAAGAATTCTTTTTCTTTGTCTAGAGATGCCGCTAACAAGATAAATAAAGGGCTATGCTTTCATACGCCTACACTACTACAGAAAGTCTAATACTAGACGCCAAATCACAGACGATTTTGTGAAACCGCCTGTGATGTATACTATTACATACGGTTTTAATTTGGAGGCCGTCTGTGGTATTTGTGTCGGGAAAAAGGAGTATCACAGACGGTTCTTACCGCTGAACCGTCTGTGATACTGGAATATTACAGACGGTTTTTATTATAAATCGTCTGTGATAATAACCTGGAATATCAAAACCGTCTGTGATATTCCAGTATCACAGATGGTTTTATAATAAAAATTGTCTGTGATACGTTTCCCGCCTTGCAATCCTTCAAAATTTCATATTTTCCCGCTTAAGTCCGAATATGATTCATTTTTAAGACACCTCCAGTAAAACGGGCATAACTTTTGCATACGGTGTCCGTTTTCGACGTTCTTGTACTCGTTGGAAAGTTAACGACGAGCCCGATCCAAAAAATGACCCGCTTGAGCTCGTCGCCCTCCAAGACCTGAAAATCGGCCATCTTTGGACCTAAACCAGCGTCGCAAGTTTTTGGTTTCTATTTTTCCCTTTTTATTGGTCTTCCTTTCGGAATTTGGATTTTTCTTCAACTGAAAAGTTGTAGATCTCATCGAAACCTTTCAAATGAGTATATATAAGCCATATAAAATTTTGTTATTTTATCTTTTCAGACTAGTTGTTTATATTGCATCGGTATATAAAATTTTGTGCTCTAATTCACAGACGGTTCTATATCCACCAATCCTTACCCCACGGATCGTAGCTCTGCCTCTTCGTTCCCGCGCCAAAAATTTCGAACTCCCGCCTCTCCCTCCCTCTCCCTCCCCTATAAATATAACCAAAACCCAGCCTCCTTACTGGTCTCCTCCTCCTTGCTGTCCTACTCCTTGCTGTTCTCCTCCTCCTCCTCCTTGCTGTTCTCCTCCTTGCAGATGACGCACAAGTCTACGGGAGGCAAGACACCGCAGAAGCAACTAGCTCGTGCCAACCGTACAGACGCTCAATCAACGCCGATGATGGTGGGCGTCAAAGACATCCAGCTCATGCGTTGCATCAGGGGCGAGAAGGCATAGATGATCTTTATTTTGGGCGAGAAGGCATAGATGATCTTTATTTTTTCTCTGTTCTTGTTGTGTAACCTGCTCGTTGTTTTGAGATATTGTAATGGTAGGCTCTAATCTTAATAAAAATGGATGTTTTATGTTTGTGAAATGAATTGAGATGTGAATTAGATGTATACATGTACGTGTTGATCTGCTTGTTTCAGAGAGCATGGCTAGCATTTCCTGAGGCTAGCCAATAAACAGAAATAGGTTTAGGAGTAGAAGGGAATATCACAGACGGTTTTTAACTAAAAACTGTCTGTGATAGTTATAATCACAGACGGTGATCTATGATAACTATATATCACCGTTTGTGATTATAACTATCACAGACGGTTTTTAGTTAAAAAACCGTCTGTAATATTTGCACCACAGACGGTTCGAAAACCTTCTGTGATGACCTCGTAGTATTACTGACCCATAAATTCAGATGGTTCACAAAATCGTCTGTGATGACGTTTTTGAACCGTCTGTGATGACCTTTTCTGTAGTAGTGCTAAAGAACCACCTTTTGGCGGATTGTGTTATGGGTATACGACTCCACTCACCAGTTTTCAATTTCTAGTATCCACCTTTTTACACATACGAGTGTATTTCAATAAAAGATTTGCGAGGTTATAAATTTATCCTCGACCACCCTATTTCTAGGTGTGGTTAGATGGAGCATTCGTGTGTGTGGTATGCGTGCTAGTGGTGGTGTGTACGCGTGCGCTTCTGCCTTGCAATTAAAAAAGCATAGCCTAAAAATAAATCAAATAAAAATTTTGCCATACCTAATATTTAAGTTTATATCTATATATAATCTTCAATTTGATTTATTTCTATAGGTTGGTACAGATTCGCTATGGCCTAATGTTAACTATTTTGATTTAAAATTTGTAAATCTTTTTTTAAAAATATGTACCGACGCATACTCTGCCCAGCAATGGCTTTTTTGTTTTTGCAACAATTATAAGTTCCATTTCAGAATGACGTGATACCTCGAGAGCATCCCAGTCCCACAATTTTTTGACACTTAGAAACAGTTTATCATCTTAACAATAACAATAACAGCAGAAGCAGGCCTACATCTTAACAATAAAGAGCAGTGATGAGAGATATGTACGCGAGACGACAACGAGAGAAGTGAAATACATGATATATCCGAACAAAATGAAAATAAAGAAGTAGAGAAGCTCTTTTTTGGAAAGCTGGTGTTAGGCCAGTCTCAATGGAGGTTTCATATCCCAGTTTCTAACACACCTATATTTTGGAAACAGTGCAGAAGAGTTTCATCCCCATGAAACTCTCTCTACTCCCATGAAACTTTTATCATCTCTCTCTTCATCAATACAGTGCTATGTCAGTGTATTTAATGCCTATAAAACTCCATAAAACCTCCACTGAGACTGGCCTTAGATGACCAACCTGTATTTATTTTCTACCCTTTAAAGCCTCCAGTCACTTTAGTTAGATGACCCTTCGCTGCGCCCGTGGCCAGGGCGCCGCGGTGGAGGCCCAGTTCGTCGCCCTCCTGAGGGCCAGCGCCTCCGGCGCCGCCGGCGACCTGGCCTCCGGCGCCGCCCTGCACGCGCGATACGCCAAGTCGCACCTCCCGCCCACCACCTTCCTCGCCAACCACCTGCTCGTCCTCTACTCCCGCCTCGGCCTCCCTGGCCTCGCCCGCCGCCTATTCGACGAAATGCCCCGCCCCAACGTCTTCTCCCACAACGCCCTCCTCGCCGCACACGCGCGCGACCCGCGCCTCGCCGCTGCGCTCTTCGCCCGCATCCCCTGCCCGGACCTCGTCTCCTACAACACGCTCCTCGCCTCCTTTGCATCGGCTGGACTCGCCGCGGACGCGCTCCGGCTGTTTTTGAGCATGCGCCGTGAGGACCTCTCTGTTGATGGTTTCACCGTGTCCTCTGTCATATCTGCTACGACCGGCATTTCTGTTGTCTCCCAGCTTCATGCTTTTGCTGTCATGTCTGGGCTCGATGCATACGTCTCCGTCAATAACTCGTTGATGAGTGGGTATGGTAAGGGTGGGTTCTTGAAAGAGGCCGAGAGGGTGTTCGCGAATATGGGTGACAGCGCAAGGAACCATGTGTCGTGGAACTGTATGATCGCGGTGTATGGACAGCATGGACATGGCTGGAAGGCTATGGAGCTGTTCGAGGACATGGCAGGGCGGGGATTCACTGTAGACACTTGTACTCTGGCTAGCGTGCTGTCAGCGTTCGCTGCAGCACAGGACTTGGATGCTGGGATGGAGCTCCATGGCAGACTGATCAAGAGCAAGTTCAGTCAAGACCCACATGTGGCGAGTGGCCTTGTCGATTTGTATGCTAAATGTTGTCGTATTCAGGACACAAGGAAGGCATTCGATGAGGTTGACACGCCTGATCTGGTGCTATGGAACACACTTATATCTGCATACTCATTGCATGAGGAGGTCTCTGAGGACGCGCTTCTTTGCTTCCGAGCAATGCAAAGAGCTGGATTTTGCCCAGATGATTGCAGCTTTGTTTCTGTGATCAGTGCCTGCTCCAGCATGTCATCACCGTCACAAGGGAAGCAGCTACATGCATTGGTGATCAAGTCTGACATACCAGGCAATCAGACTTCTGTTGACAATGCGATGATCACGTTGTATTCAAGATGTGGAAAGGTAGCTGAGGCCAAGATGTTGTTTGACAGGATGACAGAGAAGAACACTGTGTCCTATAATTCGATTATTGCAGGCCTTGCACAACATGGACATGCTGTTAAAGCACTCAGACTCTTCAAAGACATGCTGAATTCAAAATATGAACCGACAGGCATTACCTTTATTTCAGTGCTATCAGCATGTGCCCACACTGGAAAAGTCGATGAAGGCTGGGACTATTTCAACTCAATGAAGCAGAAATATGGCATAGAACCTTGCGAAGAACACTACTCTTGCATGATTGATCTACTTGCCCGTGCCAAGAAGTTTGAGGAGGCTGAGGAGATTATAATGAAAATGCCTTTTAACCTCAGTTCAGTTGGTTGGACTTCCTTGCTCGGTGCTTGCAGGACACATGGAAACATGGAGCTTGGAGCAAGAGCAGCCAAAGAGATTCTCCATTTGAGTCCTTCAAACGCATCAGCACCTGTTGTGCTCTCAAATATGTATGCTAGTGCTGGCAAGTGGGAAGAGGCTGCAAAAATCAGGAAGCTCATGAGAGATCGGGGCATTAGAAAGAAGCCTGGCTGCAGCTGGATAGAGCTTGGAAGAATAATTCATGTGTTTGTTGCCAATGATGTCTCACATCCTAGAATCAAAGTGGTATACCAATTCTTGGAGGTGATGTCGAAGAAGATGAAGCTTGCAGGGTATGTGCCAGATGTGAGATGGGCGTTGGCAAAAGCTCAGGCAGCAGAAGGGGAGACAAGGTTGAGGCACCATAGCGAGAAGCTTGCGGTGGCCTTTGGCTTGATTAACACGAAAGAAGGAGAACCTATACTTGTGATGAAAAATCTGAGGATATGCGGAGACTGTCATAATGCCATCAAGATAATCTCTGCTATGACTCGTAGGGAGATCACCGTCAGAGATGCACACCGGTTCCATTGCTTTCACGATGGAAGCTGCTCATGTGGAGATTATTGGTGAAACTGAAAGCCTAACTCCTGAAGTTGAGGGAGCTCAACTTCTGTTTTTGTTTCTACCATCACATCAGATGCACTTCGCAGTTCTTGTGGTCACCATTGCGCTGATAACAAGCACTGTTCTAAAATGAAATCTAGTTAATTTGGACTATGTTGCAGAAAGATATGTCAAAGTTCAGTTTCCTTGGAAACTCGAGTTGGTACTGAAACTCAGAGTCAAAATAAATAACATCTGTTCTTGCTTAAAAAAATTGCATGTTGAAGCATTTTCTGCTCAATGACTTATCTAACAATTATGTTCCAGGGTAGCCATGTTGGTGGAGATCATACAAGACGTGGTCCATGATTTTGTGATCAAAGACCTTGAAGACTAGTACATTGCGGTTGTTAAAATAGTTTAAAATATATCTTCAGTGGTTAAGGTTATCTGAACTTTAGTATATTTCGGTAATAGGCAGAATTGATTAAAATCAGTTATTCATTGTATTGCAGGAGAGAGGACGTCTTACTTGAAGAATGAACTGTTCCTGGTGCTGGCACAGAGCTGTCAAAGTTGTCCTCGCATCTAATGACACGCATATCACTGCATACTTTGTTTAAAGACTCAAATTTATTTCTCAATGCAATACAAGATGTGCAAAAGATCAATGATGCTTTCTTAGTAAGTATGCAGTGCGAAGCATCAATTTCATTTTCTAAGCTAGTTCAGTTTGCACAAGATGATTCTATTGTTTTAGATGCATTTAAGACGGCAAGGTTGCCTTTCTCATATTTGTCTAGCAAAATCCTATTGAAGGCATCTAGCTCAATTGTCAACTTAGTACAATTATTGCAAAAAGTTAGGTTATCATTAAGCATTTTTTTAGTGGCTATGCAACTATTACAAGGACTAGATCCTACCTTACTAATTTCAGTTCTAGCAATCACTTGTTGCTCTACACATGTGAAATGACCAAGGTTGTTATGGCGTCGAGATATCGGCGATATCTCGTCGCCATATCGCCGTGGCGGACCGGAGGCTCCATCCCGTCCGGACGATATGGAGGTGTGCCGTATCCGCCGTCGCCGCAGCTGGATCCGCTGCCGCCACCGGATCTACTGCCTCCGCCGTCGCCGCAGCCGGATCCACTGCCTCTGCCCACGCCGCAGCCGGATCCGCGGTCACGCCGCCTCCTGCTTCGCCGGGCGACGAGTCTTCGCCGCCTCCTCCGCGGCTGCCGCTTGGGGGCGGCGGGAAGAGGAAGCGGCCGTCGGCGAGTTGGCTCGGCCTCGCCGGCGCCGGAGGCGGAGGAGATGGGGGAAGGAGAGAGGAAGAGAGGAGGGAGGCGGCCGAGCGGGCGAGAGAGGAGAGGCGGCGAGCGGGCGAGCGAAGACTGAGCGTGCCTCACGCCAGTTATTGCTTTAGGGTTTCTGCAATTTGCAATTTAGTCCTCTTCATTTCTGAAATTACAATACAGTCATTTTTTTCTTTATATTTCTTCTGTTTAGACCCTCCGGAAGTCCAATATTGTTGTGGCTACTTATGTGTATGGAGTCGCCACGCCGCGCGCCATAAGCGATATTGTTGTGTGAAGGTGGTGAGGCGCCGCACCGCTGTAATAACCATGGAAATGACTCAATTTCAAGTTCTCAATTTAACAAGCATGCTAGCACAAAAATAATACTTGTTCTTAGTAATGAACCTAAGATTATCTATCTCCATCTAACCATTATCAAGATCAGTCACTAGGGGATCATGAGCAACCTTAAGCTTTTCATTTTCATCATATAAGGCAACACAAGAATCACATGGCACAGAAGCATTAGATTTCAACAACTCATTTTCCTTTCTAGTGCGAACACATAAAGCACAAGGGCTAATTCCCAAATAAACTACTTCACCACGAAAGCACTCAAGTTGAGAATTCAAATGTCCAAATGATCATTGGTAGTTTTCAAACTCCTACTCTTAGTAACCAAGGACTTACATGACTCACAAGGTATAGGAGAACTTAACCTATTAATTTCCTCAAGCATATCATTCTTATCATTCTCTAGATTTTTCACTTTCTTTCTGAGAGTATGCAATTGTGAGTGAGTTTCTACTTTCTCACCTTACTTAGCTTAAGTAGGGGATCATCCTTCAAAAGCTCTCCATTATGATCACCCTCAATCGCCCTTATCTCTGAAACTAGAACAATAGAAAGTAAAGAGAGGGAAGGGTATCAATGGCAGAAGAAAGGAGGATAAAATATGAAGGTTGTGCTGGCAGTGAGAAAAAGAAGAGTCACATCGATTCGATTTGTGATGCCACAGGAAAAGACGGGAAAGAGAATCATGGTGGGCGCGAGCGCTACAATAGCTTGGCTCGGCGTTCTTGGCGAGATCAGGAGGAGGGAGACGGGTTTGACCAGTGGGATCACGGGCCTACGTGTCGGTGAGAGGGAGGAATGGGCTGAGAGAGAGGGCGACGCTAGGGAGAGAGGATGACAAGTGGGTCCAGGGTCCATTTGTTGGGTTAAGTAAAGGCGTAATACAAGGAAATACACGAATGAAACGGAGGAAGCAGAAAACTTGAGGCGGCTCGGGGGCAAGGAGATGGGCTGGATTTCACCTGAAAGCGCAAGCAGTTGGGCTGGAGGGGAGAGAAGGTGATGTGAGAATTTCGGTTTCAGCCTATCAAGAGTTTAGGGATTTTTAATTTGATTTTCTATTTTGGAAAATGCCATAAAATATTTTTGAGCTCTGAACAATAGCAAATGACATCCAACAATTCCTGAAAAACACAAAGATGCATTCTAGAATATGTGGAATCCAAATAAAATGTTTTTAGAATTTAGAAGTGTTTTTATTAATACTAAAAATTCCTTGTAGGCTCAGGAAAATAAGAATAGACTTTTATAAATTCAGAGAGATTCACAAAATGGCTCAAAAATTCAGAAATGGTTAAAATAGTTAATTTTAGCTGGAATTTGAAAATTGAGGCCGTTACACAGACTTGTTTTTTGAACATGGGGGTTTCTACGAACCTCAAAGCAAGCATATGGCGTGTTTGCAGAGTTTCTTAGAAGATTAAATAATTAGATGATGACTAAGGCAGCCTGTTTTCAAAAGTACTCGCTCCGGTTACAAATATATGTTATTTTCGGATACATACAGTCAAATTTTGGAAAATTTGACTATCGATATATTTCTTAAATATTTATATTAGATATATAAAAATCATATCAAAAATTATTTTCATAATATTGTAATTTTATTAGATTTTATAAATATATTATAATACAAATTATGGGTTAAAACTGAGTTTTGGGAAATATGTCAATGTCCAAAACGATATGTGTCTAAAGTTGTTAAAACAAGTTGATTAGGGTTGTGCTGAGTTGGACTTTTTTTCACTATAGTTGGTTTATTTTGTATTGTAACAATTAGTAGCTTTTTTGGCATAATTAAATTTTAAAAAAAAATAAAAATAGAAAAAACAAGTTGCCCTGTTACAGACAATGAAAAGATAAAAAAAGTCCAAAAAAGCTTAAAGCTAGAAAAATAAAATTAAGAAATAGTAAATTAGAAGTTAGAAACTGATGGTGAAATGAGCATGTTATATTGTTTTGGGATTGTAAATTATCCGCATTTGGCCAAGCATGCCTGCCAAGCATTATCGGACAATTGTTCTGACGGCAGGATACCTGCCGCGGCCTGCGGGCGAGACGATGGGGACCGTACAGATAGGAGAGTGAGGCCTTCAAGTAACAGGGCAAATAGCAAGGCTCGGTCGGACGTTGACATGTCAACCGATGCGACGACCCGTCAGGGCTCCGCCGCGGCAACCTGCCGGCGTCCGCGGCGCCGCGGTTCCACCACCGGCCGCCGCAGAGCCGAACCACTCCAGCCACTCGGTTCTCCTGTGGGACAGGGCCGCCGCGATGACCGTAGCTTCCCTGACGCTGCCGCGCGCAGGAGGTGGCTCCGCGCGGCCTCTGAAAAGCCCCAAAATTTCAAACAAAAATTTTCTTAATTTTTGCTGCATTTTTTAGTGTTTTTTTTGAAAACTTTCCTTTTTGGGAAAGTTTTCCCCGCCGCCGCTTTCCCTTTTCGGCCTGGCGCCTTCTCCCTCGCGTTGGCGCCTTCTCCTTTCCCGCCTCCTCTTCTCCCCGGCGCCTCCCGCTCTTCTCTCGCGTTGGCGCCGCCCCGATTCCGCCTTTCCCCGCGCCCAGCGCCTCCCTCCGCGCCCTTCGCCCGTTGGCGCCCCGGCCCCTTTCTGCCTTTGCCTCGCGCACGCGCGGAGCGCTGCGCGCTGCGCCTCGCGCGGACAGCGCCGCCCTCGGATCCCCTCCTCGCGCCCGCGCCGTCCCGACCTCCGCGGTCCGAAACCGTGGGCGCTCCCGCGCCACGCATCGCCGCTCCTCTGCGCCTGGCCCCGCCTAGCAGCGGCCGCCCTCTCTCTCTCCCGCGCGCGGACGCCCTCCGCCCGCCGCTCCTCGCTTCTGCCCCGCCGCGCTGTCCCGACCGCCGCAGAGTCTTCGCGCCACGCGGCGCCATTCCTCTGCGTCCGACCCCACCTGGCAGTCCCCGCCCGTCCCCTCCACCGCGCGGACACACTTCCCTCCCATGCCGCAGCTCCACCCCCGCCCGTACTGTCACCTCGCCATTACGGCCGCTCAGCGCCCGGTCACCGCCTCGTCTGCGCGGAGGAGATGCGCCACCAACTCCCGTCCATCTCTGTTGACTTCGCGCCCCGGCCGTTGCCTTCTCCCCGAAGGACTCCCTCTCCCCGCTCGGGGTATAAAATCCCCCCTTCGGCTCCTCGCACATCCTTTGCTTCCCGAGTGCTCCCACCACCCTCAACCCCCTCCCAGCACTCCAGAGCACCTCCCAGAGCGCCCGATTGAAGCCCCGTCGCCCGTAGCTCCGCCATTGCCGCCTTGTGAGCCGGCGGCACCCCGAAGCCAATCTCCCTCTCCTCTCCCTCATTCTTCAATTGCATTCGTCCGGAGCATCCCCTCGGTGCGCTGATCATCTTGGCAATCTCCTTTTGGCAGGTGATCGCTCGAGGAGTCCCAGCACCGAAGCTCTCCGCCGGCCGCATCACCCTCTCCGTGGCCAGCACGCTCCGAAGCTTCCCAGCTCCTGCCACCACTGCCAATGTGAGTCTCTGGACCCCCTCCCCGTGTAACCGCAGCCGTTCGAGCTCCCTTGCCACCGATGACCTCCCTCACCTCCGAGCACCCAAATCTTCCCCTTCTGTCCCCCGTCCTCTCCATTGTTCCCCTCGCCCTCCAAGACCCTAAAACGGACTCCCCGGATCAAGCTCTAGCCGGTGGAGCCCTCCCCGGCCACTGGGGACCATCGCCGTCGCCGGAGCGCCGCAGTCCCGCCATCCCCACTTCGCTGTCGCCCCGCTCGGCTGGAGGTAGACGACGACCGACGTGGCCTCGCCTCCATCGCCCGATCCCACCGTTGCCGTCTAACCTCAGCCGCCAGATCAAGCCATCCCCTCCGCCGTCCGATCCTCATAAACACCGCCCCTCCCCTCCGTCGGATCTCCCCACCGTACCGCTTTGCCCGTCTCATCTCAGCCGCCCGCGCCGATCGTTGCCATCTCGTCTGGACCGTCCGATCGTCGCCCGCTCCCTCGCCATCCACTCCGTCCGACCGCACCACGCGTCGGCCATCCAGGCCGCCCGGACGCGCGGTGGACTGGGCCGCTCTCCCCGGCCCGCTCTGCTCCCGCGCGCGCGCGCGTTCGAAAATCCCAGCCGGGCCGCACTGTAGCATGGGCCGGCCCGAGCACTGTTCATAATCGTTTTTCAGTGATTTATCAATTTCTAAAATCCCAGAAAATCCAAATAAATCCTAGAAAATCATAAAAAATCCCAAAAATTCCCAAATTTAACCACCTTGCTCCAAATAATATTCCAGACCCATTGGTGACCTCCATTTCCACAGATCCATCCCAAATAAATTCCTAAAATTCCTCATTTGGAGATTTATGCAATTTACTCCTTTTTAAATAGTTTATTTTCCCTCGCTTGATTAGTCTCAAGCTGGACTTAATTTGTTTTGTATGTTTGCGCTAGTGTCGGAGTCTCCGGAAGTTCAGTTGCAGCCCCAGGAGCCAGGAGGTTCTTCGTTCGAGCTAGCGGAAATCATTCGGATTGACGGCAAGTCCCAAATCCTTTGATCATATTGCAACCCATGATGTTTATTTATGTTAATATGCTATTTGCATTATGTTAATTATGAAATGTTAGTTTGAAATAAAATAAAATGTTTAGAATGACTTGTTATGTAGTTAATCCTACCACCGTTAAATGCCATGTTTAATTTGTAGCCATGCCTTTGCAACCCTAGAAATAATTATCCGTTAATCTAGATAACTGTAGATTATTATCGTCATGCAAAGTCTTACACTAATAAGGCTGTGGCCGCGGGCCAATAGAATTTGCAAACCCGACTCTAGGGTAGGGTGGTATGGGACACCGTGCCCTAGAGCGGAGAGTGCTTGCGGGCACAAGGTAGGGTAAGGGGATTGTGGTGCGCCGCGAGACGGTTTTCGCCCATCTCTTACCCTAGATTTGGAGTAGGGTAAGTGGGGTTGTGGTGCGCCGCAAGACGGTTCTCGCCCACCGCTTACCCTAGGATGGGTCGCGGGCCTGGTGAGGTTGCGGACCATGTGAAATTAAGGACTGAAACCCTTATGCTGAGCAAACGTCATAGAACCCGCTCAAACCACGGGAGTTGACTTGTCAACACTTGTCTAGTAGCTGCTCAACTCGATTGAAACTCTACAGGTGTGGCGGTGGAGGAGGTTTAGCAGTGAGGTTAGGCAAGCCGTGATTGGGTGCCTAACAACGGTAGAGTTCACTCGAAGCGGCACCGTTTTCTTTTCTTTGTGTGTGTGTGTGTGTGTGAGCGAGCCAGACCCGAGTGAATTCTACCGGGTAGAGTCTATATAAAGAGTTGAGCAGTGAAACGACCTGGCTTTCTTAACTCTTTAGCGGGAGTTAAGGGATCGTGTGGGTAAAGCTGAGCAAACTCTGCAGAGTCAAATAAATGGTATTCGAATACGCCGTGCTCCCGGTTATTGGAGCTGTGTCACTTGGGTGATTCCAGCAGCAAAGCTTAAGTAGTTTTGTACATGCTTTAACTTGTTTAGGTTGGTTAATGAACTCTTGTTGAAAATCCCTGAGATCTTGAGGAGTAGTTTTGGGTCCCTCTTCTAAAATGATTGCAAATAAAACTGCATCCACTCAAAGATAATAAACCAAATATATTCCCTTCCTTGAAGTTCCGTACATGTAATAAGTTAGGATCCCTTTGGGATTTGTTGAGCCGGTTGATTGGCTCACGGCTTGCTTAATCTAACCTTTAGAGGATCAAGACGAAGGAGAAGGTCTCCCCGTTGAAGAAGTCCCGGAGGGTCTTTTCTGTTGGTGATATGCCCTAGAGGCAACATGGCGATGTTGAATATATCACATACTATGTTTATGATACATTGCTTTGTTCCTTGAAATAGACATTATCATTATTGATCAATGAGTATGTGACTTATTCATGAGACTCTTAATGCCAAAATGTTGCTATTTCTAAATGATCCCTGATCATATATCATATGAGGAACATATATGATTCAAAGATCAGCATATGTATTGATTGATGATCATGTCTCATGGATCATGGTATGGAGATACCAAATCAATAATATGGACATGTGTTAGTGAACATATGTTGGATAGACCCGCCATGAGACACTGCAGAGATTCCATGTGTCATTAGTTGGTCTCAAGTAGTGTTTATGTAGAATCGTTAGACTTGAGATCATCATGGTTCCCAACATGCGTAGTAGCCTATTTTGGGACTACTAACCACTACTCCGTAACTGGGTAGTCATAAAAGTAGTCTTCGGGTTTGCTATGAAACATGTAGTGGGATGTGAATGATCAAGATAGAATTTGCCCCTCCTTATGGGAGAGATATCTCTGGGCCCCTCGATGTAATGGATTATGAAAGTGCATGGCCATGCCAATGTGATTGAGGAGTCAATCACAAGTTTATAATCCATCACGGAATCGAGAGAGTGATTGAGCCATTAAGAGGATGACACAGGTCTCGCCTTGAGCTTAATCTATATCGTGAGGCAAAAGGATTCGTACATGAGAACATTACAGGTTCAGCCGATATGATCTTTACGTATACTTTGGGGTTAATATGTCTTGCTAGAGGCCGCTATTAACAGGGTGACCGGAAAGGTGTTTCCGGGTCGCGACCAAGTATACGTGAACCTACAGGGTCGCACACTTAACGGGTTGGAACACTAATTCGAATGTGATTCGGATGTGGGCTCAATTCGGATAGAGATCCGGATAGACTCCTATTGGGCCTCGGTCCACGAGGCCCAAGTGAGGAGGTCTATATATTTGGAGGCGGGGGGGCTGAGGGATGCACGCATATGTTCCTCCCGAACAAAACCCTAGCCGCCACCTCCCGAGCCAAACCCTAGCCGCTCGCGAGTGCTGGTACACTCGCGATCGGAGTTCCAGCCCCGGACGTGTGGATACCGGTGGAGGCGCTGCTCGTTGCGGCGTTGATCGGCATCAACAAACTACAGATTGGATCTGCTCGTGGTGTGGTTGATCGCGTGGAGGAGACGATCTGTTCGGGACGATCGGCTACTTCCACTACTACCTCGACGCGCGTGGTTGGATCGGCTTCTCCAACTCTTCTTCCGCTGCGCTGCGCGTCTAGTGGTAACGATCTATGATCCCTTCTTAGCATGATGTCCTGGTGTGCGCGGTAGAAATTTTTATTTTCTGCTATCGTAGCCTACGCGCGTTCCTTCAGTGGTATCAGAGCCATCTTGCTTAGTTTGCGATCTGGATCAGCGCATATGATGATATGCGGTTGTAGTAGATTGGATCTATTACAGTCTAGATCAGTCGGTTCATGTGATGAATCGATGGTAGCACGGGTTGATGAGATCAATCGGTGAATAGGGGTTGGATGAGGCGCAGATTGTATCACTACTAGTGCCCTAGAGATTGTCTCGGATCGGCATAAGGTGGTTATGTCGAATACTAGTAGGATACGAATCTGATAGCCTCGGGCCAGTGGGAATACTAGTGCCCTAGAGATTGTCTCGGATCGGCATAAGGTGGTTATGCCGAATACTAGTAGGTTACGGATCTGATGGCCTCGGCCCAGTGGAAAAACTAGCATCCTAGAGAATGTCTCGGATCGGCATAAGGTGGTTGTGCCGAATAGTTTTTCCATTGCGATTTCATAGATTGGATCTGTAAATTTCGTAGGGTGTTCAGGGCGCTGCCCTGAAACCCGCGGGGGGCGGCCCCCCCCTCGACCCCCCGCCCGCTGACCGGCCAGCGGGACCGCCGTGCGTACCCGCCTTGTATAGCGTCTTGGGTTCACATCGTTAGGTAGAATACGATTCTACGTCTAACTTGTTTTTGCAGAGAATGACGTGAATAGTATGGCCCTATATCTTATTGGAATGTATGAGATGTATGTGATGCATGTAACATTCGTTCATGGCCTGCGTGTCATGATTATTTCAGCTATTGTTAGCTGTCTATATTGTATTTAACGACCTGCGTGTCGACCTTAATGCTTGAATCTATCTTTGTAATCTTCAATTTCTAGCTATTATAGGTAGTAGCCTAGTTTTGAGGTTACAAGCTTTCAAGCATGGTGGCCTAAAGGAGTGATGTGGAGGATGGAGATCGTCTACACCTACATGGAGATGGAGATCACCATTTGTTTGGGCCATACTACTTCACAGTTAAATGTGTTTATCTGTGATATTATCTATCTTATTCTTATGCAATGTTTTTGTCATATGTTGCTTTGGTAGGATAGAATCCCTCATAAAATTAGGTGTTCATGCCCTTCCATATGTTGCACCAAAAGATAATGATCACCGCATGGTAGGTCTACCAAAGTAGAGTGCCGTCGGTTATCATCATTATTTGGGGTAGATGTCGGACATCTACATGCGGAAGCATTTGGTTTACTTAACAAGGTTATCAAAACAGTTTTGGACCTTGGGGCATAGATTGGGGCCGGGGCATGTTGATGTCACCCAACAAGCAAGAGTCACATAGGGATGTGATTAGCAAGGTGTTGCTTACCCATGTCACTAGTTTTCTAGCCGTGATGCCAAAGCTCACTAGGAATTAGTGAAATGAGGTTCTTGACCCACTATGTAACTTAGAGGGAGTTTTGTTGCAAAACACATAGTGGGAGTCTTTTGTTAAATTGTTTAATAAAAGATGAACATAAACATAGTGCTAAACTTTGCATATTCTTTGTTGTAGATCATGTCAACTAATGCCGCATCCAGTTCTTTTAATTTGCGATCTATTCTTGAGAAAGAAAAACTCAATGGAACGAACTTTATGGATTGGTATCGCAACTTGAGAATTGTTCTCAAGCAAGAGCGCAAGGAGTATGTCCTTGAGTCTCATTATCCTGATGACTTGCCTGATAATGCTACTGCGGCTGCACGGAGAGCTTATGAGAAGCAAACGAATGATTACCTTGATGTGAGCTGTCTCATGCTTGCCACAATGTCCTCTGAGCTTCAGAAGCAATATGAGAACACAGATGCCTACAATATCATTGTGGGGTTGCGTGGTATGTTTGAGAACCAAGCAAGGGCTGAGAGGTTCAACACTTCAAAGTCCTTGTTTGCGTGCAGGCTTGCAGAAGGGAATCCCGTCAGCCCTCATGTGATTAAGATGATTGGCTACATTGAGAGTCTGGAAAAGCTTGGTTTTCCCCTTAGCCAAGAGTTGGCTACTGATGTGATTCTCCAGTCGCTCCCCCCGAGCTTTGAGCCATTCATACTGAACTATCACATGAACAACATGGACAAGACCTTGGCAGAGTTGCATGGGATGCTAAAAGCTGCCGAGGAAAGCATTAAGAAAAGCAGCAATCATGTGATGATGATGCAGAAAGGCAAGGGCAAGCCCAATGTCAAGAAAGGCGCGGTCAAAAGAAAGTTAGCTCCCGATGAGATCGCGAGCAGTTCTAAGGCCAAGCAAGTCAAGAAGGGCGCTGCTCCTAATGCAGATTGTTACTACTGTAAGCAATCAGGTCATTGGAAAAGGAACTGCCCAAAGTACTTGGAGGATCTTGAGAAGAAGAAGGGAAGTACGACTTCCTCTCCAGGTATAAATGTTATAGAGATCAATCTTGCTACTTCATCCACTGATTCTTGGGTATTTGATACCGGATCGGTTGCTCACCTTTGCAAATCGTTGCAGGGGCTAAGAAGAAGTAGAAGTTTGAGGAGGAGCGAAGTGGATCTTCGCGTTGGCAATGGAGCAAAAGTTGCTGCGGTCGCTGTTGGCACCATGCCATTGTCTTTACCTTCAGGATTAGTTTTGGAATTGAATAATTGTTATTGTGTTCCATCTCTTTCCAAGAACATTATTTCTGCTTCATGTTTGCAAGCAGAAGGTTATGACTTTAGATCTGTGAACAATGGTTGTTCTCTTTATTTCAAAGATATGTTCTATTGTCATACTCCATTGGTGAATGGGTTATATGTTCTTACTCTTGAAGAGTCACCGGTCTATAACATTAATGCAAAGAGGCAACGTTCGAATGATTTGAATCCCACGTTTATTTGGCACTGTCGCTTAGGTCACATAAATGAGAAACGCATGGAGAAGCTCCATAGAGATGGTATTCTGCACTCATTTGATTTTGAATCATTTGAGACATGCGAATCTTGTTTACTTGGCAAGATGACAAAGGCACCTTTCACCGGTCAAGGTGAACGGGCAAGTGACTTATTGGCACTCGTACATTCTGATGTATGTGGACCAATGAGCTCAACAGCCAGAGGTGGTTTTCAGTACTTCATAACTTTTACTGATGATTTTAGTAGATATGGGTATATCTACCTGATGAAGCATAAGTCCGAATCCTTTGAAAAGTTCAAAGAATTCCAAAATGAAGTGCAAAATCATTTAGGCAAGACAATCAAGTTTCTACGATCTGATCGTGGAGGCGAGTATTTGAGCCATGAGTTTGGCAATCATCTGAAGGATTGTGGAATTGTTCCACAATTGACTCCGCCAGGAACACCTCAATGGAATGGGGTATCTGAACGGAGAAATCGCACCTTATTAGATATGGTGCGCTCCATGATGAGCCAAAGTGATCTTCCGTTGTCTTTTTGGGGGTACGCTCTTGAAACAGCCGCTTTCACACTAAACAGGGTTCCATCAAAATCAGTAGAAAAGACACCATATGAGATGTGGACAGGACAACGTCCTAGCTTGTCTTTTCTTAAGATTTGGGGATGTGAGGCTTATGTAAAACGTTTACAATCTGATAAGCTCAGTCCTAAATCTGATAAATGCTTCTTTATCGGGTATCCTAAGGAAACAAAAGGATATTACTTCTATAATCAAGGAGAAGGCAAAGTGTTTGTCGCCCGGCATGGTGTCTTCTTAGAGAAAGAGTTTCTCTCAAGAAGGGATAGTGGGAGCATGGTGCAACTTGAAGAAATTCGGGAAACACCTGAAAACGTTTCAGCTCCTACAGAACCACAACAGGATGAACAAACTGTTGAAGAACCTGTTGTGGACACACCGGCACCACGTAGGTCAGAGAGGTCACGTCGTGCACCTGAAAGGTACATGTTCTTGACTACTCAACAACGGGACATATTGTTGTTAGACAACGATGAGCCTAAGACCTATGAAGAAGCGATGGTGGGACCAGACTCTGAGAAATGGCTTGAAGCCATGAGATCCGAAATTGAATCCATGCACAGTAATCATGTTTGGAACTTGGTTGATCCACCTGATGGTGTTAAAACCATTGAGTGCAAATGGATTTTCAAGAAAAAGATAGACATAGATGGAAATGTTCACATCTATAAAGCGCGATTGGTGGCCAAAGGTTTCAAACAAATTCAAGGTGTTGATTATGATGAAACTTTTTCGCCCGTCGCAATGATAAAGTCTATTCGGATCATTCTAGCGATTGCTGCATATTTCGACTATGAAATATGGCAAATGGATGTCAAAACAGCTTTCCTTAATGGAAATCTGAGTGAGGATGTGTACATGACACAGCCCACGGGTTTTGTCGATCCGCAATCAGCTGGAAAGATATGCAAGCTACAAAGATCCATTTATGGATTAAAGCAGGCATCTCGGAGTTGGAACATTCGTTTTGATGAAGTAATCAAAGGGTTTGGTTTCATCAAGAACGAAGAAGAGCCTTGTGTTTACAAAAAGGCTAGTGGGAGCGCACTCGTGTTTCTGGTCTTATATGTGGATGACATATTACTGATCGGAAATGACATTCCTATGCTCGAATCTGTTAAGTCTTCATTGAAAAATAGTTTCTCTATGAAAGACTTAGGAGAGGCGGCATATATTCTGGGCATCAAGATCTATAGGGATAGATCAAGAAGGCTAATTGGATTAAGCCAAGATACGTACATTGACAAGGTGTTGAAAAGGTTCAACATGCAGGATTCCAAGAAAGGCTTCCTACCTATGTCACATGGTATACATCTTAGCAAGAGTCAGTGTCCTAGTACACCTGATGAGCGGGATAAAATGAATGCGATTCCATATGCTTCGGCTATGGGATCCATTATGTATGCCATGCTTTGTACACGTCCAGATGTCTCGTATGCTTTAAGTGCTACAAGTAGATACCAGTCAGATCCAGGTGAAAGTCACTGGATTGCCGTAAAGAACATCTTGAAGTACTTGAGAAGAACTAAAGATGTGTTCCTCGTCTATGGGGGTGAGGAAGAGCTCGTTGTAAATGGTTACACCGATGCTAGCTTCCAAACTGACAAAGATGATTTTAGATCGCAATCTGGATTTGTGTTCTGCCTGAATGGCGGTGCGGTGAGCTGGAAGAGTTCCAAGCAGGAGACGGTTGCTGATTCTACAACAGAGGCCGAGTACATAGCAGCTTCTGAAGCTGCTAAAGAGGCTGTTTGGATCAAGAAATTTGTTTCTGAGCTTGGTGTGGTGGCTAGTGCCTCCAGCCCAATGGACCTCTACTGTGACAATAGTGGGGCCATTGCGCAAGCCAAGGAGCCTAGATCGCACCAGAAGTCCAAGCACATTCTACGGCGATTTCATCTCATCCGCGAGATTGTGGAGAGAGGCGATGTGAAGATATGCAAAGTACAAACGGATTTGAACATTGCAGATCCGTTGACAAAGCCGCTTCCCCAGCCAAAGCATGAGGCTCACACTAGGGCAATGGGTATTAGATACCTACATGGTTGACTCTAGTGCAAGTGGGAGACTGTTGGTGATATGCCCTAGAGGCAACATGGCGATGTTGAATATATCACATACTATGTTTATGATACATTGCTTTGTTCCTTGAAATAGACATTATCATTATTGATCAATGAGTATGTGACTTATTCATGAGACTCTTAATGCCAAAATGTTGCTATTTCTAAATGATCCCTGATCATATATCATATGAGGAACATATATGATTCAAAGATCAGCATATGTATTGATTGATGATCATGTCTCATGGATCATGGTATGGAGATACCAAATCAATAATATGGACATGTGTTAGTGAACATATGTTGGATAGACCCGCCATGAGACACTGCAGAGATTCCATGTGTCATTAGTTGGTCTCAAGTAGTGTTTATGTAGAATCGTTAGACTTGAGATCATCATGGTTCCCAACATGCGTAGTAGCCTATTTTGGGACTACTAACCACTACTCCGTAACTGGGTAGTCATAAAAGTAGTCTTCGGGTTTGCTATGAAACATGTAGTGGGATGTGAATGATCAAGATAGAATTTGCCCCTCCTTATGGGAGAGATATCTCTGGGCCCCTCGATGTAATGGATTATGAAAGTGCATGGCCATGCCAATGTGATTGAGGAGTCAATCACAAGTTTATAATCCATCACGGAATCGAGAGAGTGATTGAGCCATTAAGAGGATGACACAGGTCTCGCCTTGAGCTTAATCTATATCGTGAGGCAAAAGGATTCGTACATGAGAACATTACAGGTTCAGCCGATATGATCTTTACGTATACTTTGGGGTTAATATGTCTTGCTAGAGGCCGCTATTAACAGGGTGACCGGAAAGGTGTTTCCGGGTCGCGACCAAGTATACGTGAACCTACAGGGTCGCACACTTAACGGGTTGGAACACTAATTCGAATGTGATTCGGATGTGGGCTCAATTCGGATAGAGATCCGGATAGACTCCTATTGGGCCTCGGTCCACGAGGCCCAAGTGAGGAGGTCTATATATTTGGAGGCGGGGGGGCTGAGGGATGCACGCATATGTTCCTCCCGAACAAAACCCTAGCCGCCACCTCCCGAGCCAAACCCTAGCCGCTCGCGAGTGCTGGTACACTCGCGATCGGAGTTCCAGCCCCGGACGTGTGGATACCGGTGGAGGCGCTGCTCGTTGCGGCGTTGATCGGCATCAACAAACTACAGATTGGATCTGCTCGTGGTGTGGTTGATCGCGTGGAGGAGACGATCTGTTCGGGACGATCGGCTACTTCCACTACTACCTCGACGCGCGTGGTTGGATCGGCTTCTCCAACTCTTCTTCCGCTGCGCTGCGCGTCTAGTGGTAACGATCTATGATCCCTTCTTAGCATGATGTCCTGGTGTGCGCGGTAGAAATTTTTATTTTCTGCTATCGTAGCCTACGCGCGTTCCTTCATTTTCTTCGACGAGGACCCTTGGCTGTAGGTCTTCGCCGCGCTCAAGCGGATTCTGGAAGTCTTTTGTAATGTAATTATACTTTGGGCTTGCACGCCCCGCTGTGAAAACCCGGATGTTAATCCTTATGTCAAATATATGCTGGACTTTTGTTGTAAGCATGCAATGGTATACTCTTGCGCGACGTTCCATAACTGTTCATGCGTGAATAGTTGCGGAATGCCGTGTCCGTACGCGCCCCTGGAAACGGGGGTGTTACAAGAAGTGGTATCAGAGCAGGCTCTTTGACCATAGGTTGAGACCTAAGGCAAACTAGGAAGCGATTTTATCGCAAAGCTTAAGTTAAGCCATAAAAACGGTTTACGAAAAATATAAGGTTTACTGCTGTCTTTTTGCTCTCTTGTTGCTACCTTATCTGTCTTAAATTTATTTCTGCTTAAGATTTACATTTGCAAAAGTTTATTGTCTCGCTTGTCTAATTTCAAAATTTCGTTTCCGGCAGATGGTGCACTACGTTCTCTCCCGCCCTGACCGTATGGATGGATGGCCATACAAGCTTTGGGAGATGAGGAGGTACCTTGGTTCGAGGGAGCACTGCAGCCCAGTGTTCCATGCAGTGAGCCGCACCCGTGGAGAGTAGCTCTACGAGTGGAAGGCGTGGGTGGTCCTTACACCCTTGCCTGTCCGCCCCGACCAGGAGCGCAAGTTCATCGCCAGAAGGATGGACAAAGACGACGCAGTTCAGGACGCGGCCCAGAAGGCTGCGTTCTACTTGCGAGACTACTACGCCTTCGAGTTCTCCTTCACTCCCTTCGACCTGGTGCCGCAGCAGCGTCGCCGAGGCCTTGCCGTGCCTCAGTTCGGTGAGGATGACGATCCCCGCCTCGCGGGCATCGCCGTCCTTTGGGCACAGCAGATCGTTCGCTACGACAACGCCGTCGCCGAGTCCAGGAGGTTCCAGGAGCAGCTCTGGGAGGCTCGCGAGCAGGTTAAGCAGCTCAGAGCCTCTCTCCGTCGTTTTGAGGAGATCGAGGCCTTGGATCACGTTGAGGAGCCGAGCGTCCAGTCCTCGTGCTCCACGGTGCAGTCTAGGCGCAGGCGCCGGCTGATGACCACGGTAGAGTACCGTGCCCGGCTCCGCCCGGCAGCCCCGCTTGCCCTCCCAGCACCAGGGGACGACGAGGAGTAGACGCTGTTCGTTAGCGTAGACAGACCCTTTTGTAATAGCTGTACTTTTGTTATGTAATGCAAGTGCAAACTCGAACCCTAAGTGGTCTGCGTGCCGCTTGCTTTATTGTGGAACTTATGTTAATTAATCCTTTATGTTGCTTGTCTCAATTATCAGTATTTCCCTCTGTGTGTTCAAAGCTTTCTCCTGTCCCCTTTCGTTCTTATTCTTATCTTTGTTTCGCCCTATACTTACCTTGAAATTTGAAGTCTTACTTACCTGCTCTTAGTTGTCAAAGCCGCTGCAAAACTAATCTCAAGTTCCCAATAAACAGATGGAGCCAGCAGAGCAGACGGGTCAGACCAGCGGGCAGGGTGCACCTGCCACCAACCAGAACACGCTTGCCAATGTTATTGAAATGTTAGAAAAGAATCGATATCAAGGAGAGCAGAATATCTTGAAAGTGTTAGATCAGCAAGCTCAGCTTCTCGAACAGATGGCAACTCGATTCCCCAGTTTTCCTAGTGGGAGTAGTGCCCCTCGGGATGGTTCTCCAATTTCCACCCGATGGGCGGATTTTCTGAAAACACGTCCACCGGTCTTCTCCACCTCCGCTGACCCTATGGTAGCTGAGGATTGGCTCGTGGACGTGGAGAGAAAGCTTCAAACAGCACGATGCGATGACAAAGAGAAGGTGTTGTACGCATCCCACCAGTTGCAGGGTGCTGTAGCTACGTGGTGGATCAACTACCAATGCACCCTACAGAACAGAGAAATTAGTTGGGAAGACTTTTCAAAGGCCTTCCGCAAGGCACACCTACCAGATGGCGTCATGGAGGCTAAGCGTCGGGAGTTTCTTGCGCTTAAGCAAGGAGGACGCACTGTTATGGAGTACTTACATCAGTTCAACCATTTGTCCAGGTTTGCCCCAGAAGATGTTGACAGCGAAGACAAGAAGATGAATAGATTCAGGGCAGGATTACAGCAGTCTCTGAAATTTCATATTTCAGCTCTGAAGTTCCAGGATTTACATGACATGGTGAACAGCTTAATCAACTCAGAAGAATCTAGAGGAGAAATGGAGGACTATAGAAAGCGTTAGGCCGTACACAAATCCCAATCTTCTTCACATAATGCTCAACGAATCAGGACATCGGGATCGCCCTCATATCGATCCCAATCCTCCCGCCAGTTTGTGAGGTTACCGAGGACTCAGTCTGGCCAGTCACAGCAGTACAACTCTCCTTTGCCACTAGCGCTCAAGTGCCCCACCTGTGGTGGGAATCATCTTGCTAGTAGCTGCCCAAAGAGATCCAATGCTTGTTTTCACTGCGGAGAAATTGGGCACTACAGAGACCAATGTCCTAGAAGGAACTTGCCATCTGATGCGGCAAGACTGCAAGTCCAAAATCAGCAACCGCAAGAAAACAAGACGCAGTCAAGCCCTGGCACTCCCAAGGGAGGATATCTACAGATCAAAGCAGCTGGACCCCAGTCTCCAGCCGGCACAGCCAATTTCACGTCAGTAGGCCGAGGCAGAGGCCGTACCAGATCCACCTTCTATGCGAGGGTGAACCATGTGTCGGCAGAGGACGCAGCAGGAGCTAGCGACATCATTACCGGTATGTTTCCAATCAACTCCATACCTGCATTGATTTTGTTTGATCCTGGTGCAACACATTCATTTGTTTCGAAGAGTTTTGCTTCAAGAAATCAATTGCCTTCTGTTGCTTTACCAAGACCCTATGTGGTTGAGACCCCTGGGGTTAGAATGGAGTCCCACAATGGGTGTGCGGGACTCAGTATAAAAATCCGAGGGGTAGATTTTAGAGCAGATTTGTTGCAACTAGATATGACAGGATTAGATGCCATTTTGGGCATGAACTGGTTGGCCAAGAACAAAGGCAAGGTAGACTGTGAGATCAAGACAGTGTCATTGGTCAATTCTGAAGGTCAGAAAGTGGTAGTAGAGACAGATCGAGAAGTATTAAAAGATGCCAGGAAGCGTATGATCAACATGATAGCAGCCACACCTAATCAAGTACCAGTGGTGCAAGAGTATCCAGATGTCTTTCCGGAAGAATTACCAGGAAGACCCCCTGACAGACAAGTGGAACTTGCTATTGAATTGGTACCTGGTACCAAGCCAATTGCCAAACATCAGTATAGAATATCAGCTAGTGAATTGAAAGAGTTGAAGAAGCAGTTGGATGAACTATTGGAAAAAGAATTCATTCGACCAAGTGTTTCCCCATGGTCAGCCCCAGTTTTATTTGTGAAGAAGAAGAATGGAGAGTTGAGAATGTGTGTCGACTACAGAGGGTTGAATGCAGTCACAATTAAAAACAAGTACCCGTTGCCGAGGATTGATGATTTGTTTGATCAACTCAAAGGTACCAAAGTGTTTTCCAAGATCGATCTGCGCTCGGGTTATCATCAGCTTAAAATCCGAGAGCAAGATCGAGAGAAGACTGCTTTCATCACCAGATATGGATTATTTGAGTTCACGGTCGTTCCCTTTGGTTTAACCAATGCGCCAGCTTATTTCATGAATCTTATGAATCTGGTGCATATGGACCAATTGGATCGATTTGTGATTGTTTTCATTGATGACATTCTGATATATTCCAAGAGTGAAGAAGAACACAAAGAACATCTGCACATGGTATTGACAAGATTAAGAGAACATCAGCTATATGCAAAGTTTGACAAGTGCAATTTTTGGCTAAAAGAAGTTGCTTTCTTGGGTCACATTATATCTGAAGATGGAGTGAAGGTCGATCCAGAAAAGATATCTGCAGTTATGGAATGGAAACAACCCAAGACCGTGACTGAAGTAAGGAGTTTCCTTGGATTGGCGGGCTATTATCGCCGATTCATTGAAGGCTTCTCGAAAATTTCTCGACCACTCACTCAGCTATTGAAGAAGGACAGGCCATTCACATGGACAGATGCATGTGAAGAAGGTTTTCAGATGTTAAAGACCAAATTGACAACCACGCCCGTCTTGATTTTGCCTAATCCAGAAAAGGAATTCCAAGTTTACTGTGATGCTTCAAAGCAAGGTTTGGGATGTGTACTTATGCAAAACGGAAAGGTTGTCGCTTATGCCTCAAGACAGTTGAAGCCGCATGAGGAAAATTATCCCACACACGATTTAGAACTAGCAGCCGTAGTGCATGCACTAAAAATTTGGCGGCACTACCTGTTAGGGAATCGATGTGAGATATTTTCTGATCACAAGAGTCTGAAGTACCTGTTCACACAGCCAGAATTAAACATGAGACAGCGCAGATGGCTGGAACTGATAAAGGACTATGATGTCGATCTTCAGTATCACCCGGGCAAGGCCAATGTAGTTGCCGATGCCCTTAGCCGCAAGGCTCGTCCAAGCAAAGCTAGCAAATCAGAGTATCCGCCAGAGTTGCAAAGGGACATAATACGACTGAACTTGGTGATCACAGAATAGGGTGAAGAAACAACATTAGAAATTCAACCATTATTAACAGATCAGATTAAGGCAGCACAAGATGAAGATGAAGAGATTCAAAAACTGAAAAAGGATATTCAAGGAGAAGAGTCAGCAGAGTACGCAATAGATGAGCATGGAATCCTCACCTTCCGTGGTCGCTATTGCATACCCGACAAGAAAGAGTTAAGGGAATTAATATTATCTGAAGCTCATTCGTCCCAATTCTCAATTCACCCCGGAGGTACTAAGATGTACCAAGACTTAAAGAAGAAATATTGGTAGAACCAGATGAAAAAGGAAGTGGCAGAATATGTAGCTAAATGTGATGTTTGCCAACAGATCAAGATAGATCACCAGAAGCCCTCGGGATTGTTGCAGCCTTTGCCAATACCCGAATGGAAATGGGATAGTATCGGCATGGACTTCATTACTGGACTTCCCAAGACTCGTGAGGGATATGATGCTATTTGGGTCATTGTCGATAGATTGACCAAAGTGGCTCATTTCCTCCCGATCAAGCAAACTTATGGGAAAGATAAACTTGCTGAGTTATACTTGACAAGAATTGTGACTCTACATGGAGTTCCGAAGAAAATTGTGTCAGATAGAGGAGCACAGTTTACATCTAAGTTCTGGGAGAAATTACATGAAGCAATGGGCACTGATTTGAATTTCAGTTCAGCCTATCACCCCCAGACAGATGGACAGACAGAAAGAACAAATCAGATTTTGGAAGATATGTTGAGAGCTTGTACTATTGTGTATGGTGCAGCCTGGAATACTTGCTTACCATTCGCTCAATTCTCATACAACAATAGCTACCAAGCTAGTATCCAAATGGCCCCGTTTGAAGCACTTTATGGCAGAAAATGCAGAACCCCTTTGAATTGGACAGAAACAGGAGAGCGACAACTTATTGGTCCTCAGATTGTTCAAGACGCAGAAGAACATGTTAGAATTGTCAAAGACAGACTCAAAATGGCACAAGACCGACAGAAGAGCTATGCAGATAACCGCAGGAAGGATTTGAGCTTTGAAGTTGGAGATTTCGTCTACATCAAAGTCACTCCGTTCAAAATAGTTAAGAGATTTCAAGTTAAAGGCAAATTAGCACCAAGATATGTGGGACCGTTTCAGATTATCGGAAGAGTTGGGGAAGTAGCTTATCAAGTGCAGCTCCCACCCAACTTGTCAAGAATGCACAATGTGTTCTACGTATCTCAGCTTCGAAAGTGTCTACGTCAACCAACAGATAAAGTGCCATTGTCAGATATTGAATTGCAGGATGACTGCACGTATGCTGAAGAACCACTACAAATACTTGAAACATCGAGAGGCAGCTCAGAAACAAGAATATTAGATTTTGCAGAGTGCAGTGGAAGAATCATACAGCGGATGAGTCCACTTGAGAACGAGAATCAGACTTGCAGCGGGATTTTCCCAACTTACTCCCTGGACCAAGTTAATCTCGGGGTCGAGATTCTTTTAAGGGGGGTAGGTTGAAAAGCCCCAAAATTTCAAACAAAAATTTCCTTAATTTTTGCTGCATTTTTGAGTGTTTTTTTGAAAACTTTCCTTTTTGGGAAAGTTTTCCCCGCCGCCGCTTTCCCTTTTCGGCCTGGCGCCTTCTCCCTCGCGTTGGCGCCTTCTCCTTTCCCGCCTCCTCTTCTCCCCGGCGCCTCCCGCTCTTCTCTCGCGTTGGCGCCGCCCCGATTCCGCCTTTCCCCGCGCCCAGCGCCTCCCTCCGCGCCCTTCGCCCGTTGGCGCCCCGGCCCCTTTCCGCCTTTGCCTCGCGCACGCGCGGAGCGCTGCGCGCTGCGCCTCGCGCCCGCCTCCCCTCGCGCGGACAGCACCGCCCTCGGATCCCCTCCTCGCGCCCGCGCCGTCCCGACCTCCGCGGTCCGAAACCGTGGGCGCTCCCGCGCCACGCGTCGCCGCTCCTCTGCGCCTGGCCCCGCCTGGCAGCGGCCGCCCTCTCTCTCTCCCGCGCGCGGACGCCCTCCGCCCGCCGCTCCTCGCTTCTGCCCCGCCGCGCTGTCCCGACCGCCGCAGAGTCTTCGCGCCACGCGGCGCCATTCCTCTGCGTCCGACCCCACCTGGCAGTCCCCGCCCGTCCCCTCCACCGCGCGGACACACTTCCCTCCCATGCCGCAGCTCCACCCCCGCCCGTACTGTCACCTCGCCATTACGGCCGCTCAGCGCCCGGTCACCGCCTCGTCTGCGCGGAGGAGATGCGCCACCAACTCCCGTCCATCTCTGTTGACTTCGCGCCCCGGCCGTTGCCTTCTCCCCGAAGGACTCCCTCTCCCCGCTCGGGGTATAAAATCCCCCCTTCGGCTCCTCGCACATCCTTTGCTTCCCGAGTGCTCCCACCACCCTCAACCCCCTCCCAGCACTCCAGAGCACCTCCCAGAGCGCCCGATTGAAGCCCCGTCGCCCGTAGCTCCGCCATTGCCGCCTTGTGAGCCGGCGGCACCCCGAAGCCAATCTCCCTCTCCTCTCCCTCATTCTTCAATTGCATTCGTCCGGAGCATCCCCTCGGTGCGCTGATCATCTTGGCAATCTCCTTTTGGCAGGTGATCGCTCGAGGAGTCCCAGCACCGAAGCTCTCCGCCGGCCGCATCACCCTCTCCGTGGCCAGCACGCTCCGAAGCTTCCCAGCTCCTGCCGCCACTGCCAATGTGAGTCTCTGGACCCCCTCCCCGTGTAACCGCAGCCGTTCGAGCTCCCTTGCCGCCGATGACCTCCCTCACCTCCGAGCACCCAAATCTTCCCCTTCTGTCCCCCGTCCTCTCCATTGTTCCCCTCGCCCTCCAAGACCCTAAAACGGACTCCCCGGATCAAGCTCTAGCCGGTGGAGCCCTCCCCGGCCACGGGGGACCATCGCCGTCGCCGGAGCGCCGCAGTCCCGCCATCCCCACTTCGCTGTCGCACCGCTCGGCTGGAGGTAGACGACGACCGACGTGGCCTCGCCTCCACCGCCCGATCCCACCGTTGCCGTCTAACCTCAGCCGCCAGATCAAGCCATCCCCTCCGCCGTCCGATCCTCATAAACACCGCCCCTCCCCTCCGTCGGATCTCCCCACCGTACCGCTTTGCCCGTCTCATCTCAGCCGCCCGCGCCGATCGTTGCCATCTCGTCTGGACCGTCCGATCGTCGCCCGCTCCCTCGCCATCCACTCCGTCCGACCGCACCACGCGTCGGCCATCCAGGCCGCCCGGACGCGCGGTGGACTGGGCCGCTCTCCCCGGCCCGCTCTGCTCCCGCGCGCGCGCGCGCGTTTGAAAATCCCAGCCGGGCCGCACTGTAGCATGGGCCGGCCCGAGCACTGTTCATAATCGTTTTTCAGTGATTTATCAATTTCTAAAATCCCAGAAAATCCAAATAAATCCTAGAAAATCACAGAAAATCCCAAAAATTCCCAAATTTAACCACCTTGCTCCAAATAATATTCCAGACCCATTGGTGACCTCCATTTCCACAGATCCATCCCAAATAAATTCCTAAAATTCCTCATTTGGAGATTTATGTAATTTACTCCTTTTTAAATAGTTTATTTTCCCTCGCTTGATTAGTCTCAAGCTGGACTTAATTTGTTTTGTATGTTTGCGCTAGTGTCGGAGTCTCCAGAAGTTTAGTTGCAGCCCCAGGAGCCAGGAGGTTCTTCGTTCGAGCTAGCGGAAATCATTCGGATTGACGGCAAGTCCCAAATCCTTTGATCATATTGCAACCCATGATGTTTATTTATGTTAATATGCTATTTGCATTATGTTAATTATGAAATGTTAGTTTGAAATAAAATAAAATGTTTAGAATGACTTGTTATGTAGTTAATCCTACCACCGTTAAATGCCATGTTTAATTTGTAGCCATGCCTTTGCAACCCTAGAAATAATTATCCGTTAATCTAGATAACTGTAGATTATTATCGTCATGCAAAGTCTTACACTAATAAGGCTGTGGCTGCGGGCCAATAGAATTTGCAAACCCGACTCTAGGGTAGGGTGGTATGGGACACCGTGCCCTAGAGCGGAGAGTGCTTGCGGGCACAAGGTAGGGTAAGGGGATTGTGGTGCGCCGCGAGACGGTTTTCGCCCATCTCTTACCCTAGATTTGGAGTAGGGTAAGTGGGGTTGTGGTGCGCCGCAAGACGGTTCTCGCCCACCGCTTACCCTAGGATGGGTCGCGGGCCTGGTGAGGTTGCGGACCATGTGAAATTAAGGACTGAAACCCTTATGCTGAGCAAACGTCATAGAACCCGCTCAAACCACGGGAGTTGACTTGTCAACACTTGTCTAGTAGCTGCTCAACTCGATTGAAACTCTACAGGTGTGGCGGTGGAGGAGGTTTAGCAGTGAGGTTAGGCAAGCCGTGATTGGGTGCCTAACAACGGTAGAGTTCACTCGAAGCGGCACCGTTTTCTTTTCTTTGTGTGTGTGTGTGAGCGAGCCAGACCCGAGTGAATTCTACCGGGTAGAGCCTATATAAAGAGTTGAGCAGTGAAACGACCTGGCTTTCTTAACTCTTTAGCGGGAGTTAAGGGATCGTGTGGGTAAAGCTGAGCAAACTCTGCAGAGTCAAATAAATGGTATTCGAATACGCTGTGCTCCCGGTTATTGGAGCTGTGTCACTTGGGTGATTCCAGCAGCAAAGCTTAAGTAGTTTTGTACATGCTTTAACTTGTTTAGGTTGGTTAATGAACTCTTGTTGAAAATCCCTGAGATCTTGAGGAGTAGTTTTGGGTCCCTCTTCTAAAATGATTGCAAATAAAACTGCATCCACTCAAAGATAATAAACCAAATATATTCCCTTCCTTGAAGTTCCGTACATGTAATAAGTTAGGATCCCTTTGGGATTTGTTGAGCCGGTTGATTGACTCACGGCTTGCTTAATCTAACCTTTAGAGGATCAAGACGAAGGAGAAGGTCTCCCCGTTGAAGAAGTCCCGGAGGGTCTTTTCTTCGACGAGGACCCTTGGCTGTAGGTCTTCGCCGCGCTCAAGCGGATTCTGGAAGTCTTTTGTAATGTAATTATACTTTGGGGTTGCACGCCCCGCTGTGAAAACCCGGATGTTAATCCTTATGTCAAATATATGCTGGACTTTTGTTGTAAGCATGCAATGGTATACTCTTGCGCGACGTTCTATAACTGTTCATGTGTGAATAGTTGCGGAATGCCGTGTCCGTACGCGCGCCCCTGGAAACGGGGTGTTACAGCCTCCCTCGGCGACCTGGAAGGGCGCGTTTACGGAGGCCATGGCCATCTCCTCTTAGCCATCTCCCCGTGCTTCCCTGGTTCCTCCTCCCACCAGCCGCGCGGTTCTCCTGTGGGACAGGGCCGCCGCGATGACCGTAGCTCCCCTGACGCTGCCGCGCGCAGGATGTGGCTCCGCGCGGCCTCCCTCGGCGACCTGGAAGGGCGCGTTTACGGAGGCCATGGCCATCTCCTCTTCGCCACCTCCCCGTGCTTCCCTGGTTCCTCCTCCCACCAGCCGCCGCTGCACGGCAGGTTTTTCCATACTAGCTTCTACATGTCCGCTGCTTGCAGGTTACTTCTTCGTTGAAACCAACCGTGTGCGTGTCTGTAACGTGAAGGGAGGAGGTATCCCCGGCCGCTGTAGCAGCGCTCGAGCAAGAGCAGATCCTAAGCTTGTTTCTTGACGAGATTCAGAGGTCCATCGTGGCGCCGAGATGCCGGAACCCCAACGCCAGCGAGTTCTTCCCGGACCTCACGCGGCGGCTCGACAACTACCTCGCCGCAGCCAAGGACCTGCTGCAGCTGCTGCGGCACCCCGCTGTGGCGTCCGGACATCTGCGACTGCCTGACCGCGCGAAATCCCTCCTCAACACGACTATGTCCTCCCTCGCCATGAAGTTCTGCCATCTCAAGATCTGGAGACCCGACGCCCATCTGGGCTGCTTGCCTGCCTCCATCTGGGAGTCCGTCAGGTCCAGCTGCGGCGGCTGTTCTGCTTCTACCTCGTCGTCCTCCTGGCCGAGCTCCTCCGGTTCTCTCATTGGCGATAGTAGCGGCACGAAAGATGCCAGTTTCGACGCCTACTACACGGCTCTCCGTGACAAAGCATTCTCAGGCATGACATACATCGACCTCAAGTCCTCGACCATCCTCGACGACATTGCCGGCGTCATGATTGAGGCCGGATATGAACACATGCTCCGAGGAGCTTTCGATCAACACTGCGCTCAACTCGCAAGGTATATTTGTGCGTGTGTTTATTTCTCATAACCCGATTCAATCAATTGCTCATGCAGCACAAGTAGTATTATGCATATTCATGCAGTTCCAATTAACTGTACCTAGGACAAGTAATTTAAGTTTGTTGAACATTCAACCTTATACCCTCTACCAAAATCCAACCCATTAGGATCCTTTAAACAGTAATTAAATGAGCTACGTAACTTTTTGTCCTTTTTCTGTTATTTAGTGATAAGTTTCTTCATCTGACCTGTTTTCTTTTGAATTTGTTATCTTGACCAATATCAAGCAGGTACATTGAAGTTCTTGACATTGATAACATTTTGGGTGGTCACGTTGGGGAATCCAGAGAAATGCTACAGAGGGTCTGGACATCAGCAATGCGGATCAACATTGGAGTTCTCACTGAAATGCGAAGGCAGTTGACTGTGCATGATTTTGGTTCCTTCAATACACTCAAGGAGGACTATTTCTTGGCAATTGCAAAGGTATCAGTTATGAAGTTGCTTAACTCTGCTAGTTCAATCTGCATTCAGGTGGGACCACCAAATGATCCCTCCTGCAAGGATAGTTATTCAGCAATGAAGCATGATCCATCCAAAATGGTAAATGTGGTGATGATGTACCAAGCACTGAAGTATGCCATGCCAGAAATCTTAGCATTGTTCTCGGGGCAAACTAAGGAGTTCATTCTTGCAGAGGGTGAAGTGCTTACAAATGCACTGTCAGCTATGTTTGTCAAGCTAGTTGTTGAACTAAACGATTTGCTGAGATCGCAATGTTTGATCATCACTGACACCGGTGTCCATCATCTTACACGGCATATTATGGATCATTTCGGATTGCTGGTTGAACGGAAGAACACACTCTATCTGATTCTAAAGGGTAATCCGGACGAATTTGGCCAACTAGTGACACAACTGATAACGTCTTTAGAGTTCATGCTGGACAGGAACTCTAGGAGTTTGGGACTTCAAGGGCAGCAACAGGTGTTCCTTTTGAACAATGTGAACTTCATGCTTGAGCAAACGAATAAATATATAGATTTGGGTCTAATTTTAGGACAAAGCTGGCTCATGCAACACCATGACCAACTCGATCAGTTCATGAAAAGCTATGTGGAAGCTTCTTGGGCACCGGTTATGTCCTCTTTCGATAGGCGAGCTCGAGTCCCTACAATTTTGTGGCCCCATCAATTGTTTGATAAGTTTACTTCTTGTTTCGAGATGACCTACAATGTGCAGAAGACTTGGAAGGTCACTGATCCCCTGATCCGGCAAAAGCTGCGCGAGGCGATTGCTCAGAAGGTTATCCCACTGTACCGAATGCAGATGCACAACTACTCGGAGAAGAAGCAGAAGTCCGCGAGGTACAGCGTCAAGCAGCTGGAGTCACAGCTGCTGGAAATGTTCGAGGGGTAAATGGACACCACCTTCAAGTTTGGATGCAGACAGTATATACTTTGAGTGCATGTGACAGTAGAATTTGTGTCGATATGCATGTATCTGTAAAATATGCATGTAGGAATAGATACTTATTTAAGGAGGTACATTGTTGTAGGAGAATGGTTGGAAAAGCGTTATGTTAGCATTGTTGCAAAGACTAATATTGATGCGTTGCCAAATGTAGTGTATGTTGTTTCGAAGATAGAACTCCTAGGAGAGAAGTATTCTGCTGTACCTTGGATCCAAACGTAAGAATTCTTTTTCTTTGTCTTGAAATGCCACTAATAAGATAAATAAAGGGGGCATGCTTTCATACACCTAGAGAACCACCTTTTGGTGGGTTGTGTATGGGCGTATTCCTCCACTCACCAGTGTTCAATTCCTGATACCCGCTTTTATGAACACGTGAGTATGCCTCGGTAAAAACTTTGTGATGTCTCATATTTATCCTTGACATCCTATTTCTAGGCATGTGGTTTGGTGGCACATTCTTGTGTGTGTGGCGCACACAAGAATAAATCAAATAAAAAATTTGCAATACCTAATATTTAAGTTTATATCTATATATAACCTTCAATTTGATATATTTTTTATAGGTTGGTATAGATTCGCTATGGCCTAATATTGACTATTTTGATTTAAAATTTGTAAATCTTTTTAAAAATATGTACCGAAGCATACTCCGCCGAGCAATGGCTATTTTGTTTTTGCAACAATTATAAGTTTCATTTCAGAATGACGTGATACCTCAAGGGCATCCCAGTCGCATAGTTTTTTGACACTTAGAAACAGTTTATCGTCCGACAATAACAATAACTGCAGAAGCAGAAACAGTTTATCGTCCGACAAAAACAATGACACAATAATGGCCTGCAGCCAGACAGACTCCACAAACAACCTTACATATTCGGATACGTGAATCAATACACAAAAGACTTGGCCAGAATATCAAAAACAACAACAGCACTACATGTTCAGCCTGGGAACTTCGGCAATCAGCAAACCTAAGTACGAGATGAATTGATTCATCAATTGCAACATTTGTGCATGGAACAACGGTAGACAACAACATATTCTCCTCCGCAGTCGCTACATAGATAACCAACATTGGTTTTGGAAAAAAGAACGCATGACGAAGTTTTGAACAGGTCACAACCCAACTGGCTAGCAAAATATCACATTTGATGAAAATCGGATTTTCACCGTATGCGCATTTTCACTGCTTATGTCTGGTAGCCAAAATATGCACAAATCTTATAGCAACACAAAGTGCAATTTGGGTCCGTTCATATTAATTGTGACTGAAGCCTTTTGGCTAAAAATGAATATTAGTGGCTAAAAAAAGTGGCTTTGAAGGAGGGAGCGAGCGATAAGGAAAGTGAGGGAGAGATATGTGTGCGAGATGAGAGCGAGAGGAGTGGATGCGTGATATGTTCGTGACCCCTTGTCTTATCTCTGGAGTAAAATGAGAGTGAGAAAAATAGAGAAACCGTTTCGGAAAACTGGTGTTTATATGAACTGACTCTTGCAAACCAACCAATATTTATTTTCTGACCTTTAAAGGCTCCAGTCACTATAGTCATGCCTAGATGACCTAAAAGCACTGTTCAGTTTCCTTGGAAACTCGAGTTGGTACTGAAACTCAAGAGTCAAAATAAATAACATCTGTTCTTGCTTAAAATAATTGCATGTTGAAACATTTTCTGCACAATAACTTATCTAACAATTATGTTCCAGGGTAGCCATGTTGGTGGAGATCATACAAGACGTGGTCCATGTTTTTGTGATCAAAGACCTTGAAGACTAGTAAATTGTGGTTGTTAAAATAGTTTAAAATATATCTTCAGTGGTTAAGTTTATCTGAACTTTAGTATATTTCGGTAATATGCATAATTGATTAAAATCAGTTATTCATTCTATTGCAGGAGAGAGGAGGTTGTAGGATCGTCGATAGCAATCAGAAGGGGGTGAATGATTGAAATCCCCAGCGGAAGCTTTTTTTCAAATTTTCTGCCTTTTAATTGTTTACTATGCAAAAAAACAGAAATAACAAAAAAAAGGATTTTTTCTGATTTTACCGTAGCGAATACTATAGCAGTACCAATTACTGTAGCAAAATAATGTAGCGAATACTGTAGCAGTTACTGTAGTGACTAGATAATGGGTTGCTAAAAGTGTACGTTTTTGTTCAATCTTCCAATCGATTTTTAATTAAAACTGATTCATGTATGTAAGCAAGAAAAATACCTAGACATAGATCATGCATGGAGATACCCTAAGAAACAAAAAATCAGGAAAAAGGATAATATATACGAATTAAAAAACTTACAAACTTTATTGAAAAATTACGAGCACTATTCACGTGGATTATCCATCAACACAGTACACTCTTCTCTGAGTGTTTTCTTTTTCCGTCGATTTTTCCTCTATCACCTTGCGCTGTCTTTTTTCTTCTGTTCCAATCTTGCGTCTCGTTTTCACACGCCATATTTTTCCCGTCTCCTTGGCCCGTCCCTATGCACGGCCGCCTGTCCTTTTATACCCCTATTTTTTTCTCCTACCAAAACCCTAACACAACTCATCCAACTAGGCCTAAGCCTTTTTTATCTCAACCAGGCTTTTGGCCCACTAATTTTCAAGGGACCCGAAACGCTTCCTAACACGGGTTTTTACACCTCCGAGTTTTCAACTCATCATGTGTCGAAGCCTCTAGGACCGTACCTCCCGTAGTTTCTTCACGCATCATCTACCTTTGATCTCCATGTGCTCTAGTGTGAGCCCGACCACCTCGTGACATCCTCGATCACCTGGACCTCAGATTTCCCCCTCTTAGTTCCGATATTCCTCGTCACCGACCATGACCGTCTCCACGCCCAACCTGCACATGCAAAGACCAAAGAACATTCTTTCGGCATAAGTTCTTCCAAACTTGACCAACATCAATTCACACAAACGCAACACAACTCGCATAACAATGCTAAACAAAATTATCAAATATTCACCATCACAAATTAACTATTGTCAATTATTCATCATCAAAATATCCAAGACCTAACCACATGGTCTAACAGAGGTCTTGAAGAATGAATTGTTCCTGGTGCTGGCACAGAGCTGTCAAAGTTGTCCTCGCATCTGATGACACTTGTATTACCACACACTTTCTTTAAAAACTCAAATTTATTTCTCAATGCAATACAAGATGGGTAAAAGATCAATGATGTTTTCTTAGTAAGCATACAATGCAAAGCATCAATTTTATTTTCTAAGCTAACATAGTTTGCACAAGATGATTCTATTGTTTTACATGCATTTAGGACAGCAAGGTTGTCTTTCTCATATTTTTCTAGCAAGATCCTATTGAAAGCATCTAGCTCAATTGTCAACTTAGCACAATTATTACAAGAAGTTAGGTGTCAGAACCCGGAGCAACAACTCCCGGATCCTCTGTGTAAATCGCACTAGTCTAGGAATAGCTAGTGCACACAGTAGAACAAAGATAAATACCCAGCACAAATGACCAACTTCATTAATTAAAAGAGTACGACCTTATGGCCAAGTTTCTAAAATCGTTTTTGAAAAACAAAGTCTAATCCATGAAAAACTTCTACTTAGAATGCCCATAACCATGGGCACAATTATCCAGGATAGATTATACACTCTGCAGAGATTGTATAGCTTTACCCACAAGACACGATCATCTCTTTTTACCACTAGATTGCACACTTCCTTATGTGTGCGGTGAGGAGTCGTGACAAGGCCTTTACAATGCAGAGCCTTCAACCTGACCAAGCCAGCTCTAAGGTTTCACCCGAGTAAGGAATTCACCAGACCGGGACCCCATCTTGAGCCAAGTGAGACTTCTCATGGCACCGACCACGCTCACCTCAGCCTACAACTTAACTCAGGTTGGGACTCTACAAATTATTCAGCCAGGGCTGTCCCATACCAGCCTTGTGGTAGTACAATAGGGCTTTGCAACAGTAGCTCACAATAGTACCACATACCCTCGTGTCCGACAATCAACCCTGTGTCTCCGAACAACAGGGCATGCCTGCACCCACCACCTAACCAATTGCCTAAGTCTAAACCAGTTTTATATTTTGTTGTCAAAATTATTCATAAATCTCCTTGACTCACCAAAGTCAAGAGTACATTTGAAAACCTTATCATTTTATGTGAAAAGTTCATCATTTTATATGAAAAGGTATCCCAACCCATAGTCATTTCTAAGCAAGACTAAGCATTTGCTATCCATAAAGTCTCTAGCTATACTATTGTACCAACTAGAGTTTTAATCTAGGGTGACAAGATATCAGGGAAATTCAATGTCAACGGAGGTGATAACAAGTAGGCAATAACTAAATTTAAAACTGAATTGAAATACGTTGAATAAAAATATGCATGCAGAATAATTTAAAATAACATAATTTTATTTTGAAATTTGGGATCAACATGATCAAGGAGTGTGACTTGCCTTGCTCTTCAAATTGGTGCAAATCTTCATCTTTGAATTCTCCTGAATCGTCGAAGTCTACACGTGAAAATAACCCACCAAATTCAAATAAACTTCAAATATTTGAATTAAGGCCAGAAATGGATAGAGGGAAATTTTTTGATGAATTTAGAAATTTGAATGGGCTCAATCGGAGTTAGGATGTGATGGACCATGTGGAGGTGATCCCGAGTGTGTGATGAGTAATTGACATCGGTTTTAGGAAAGTCGAGTTTGGTTTGTGAGGTTTGTGCCTTGTCATTGCATTGTGCAATCGGTTTGGTCGGACTTGGTCAAACTTGGTCGTATGGGTTTAGGATGCTTAGTCGCTTGTTACAGCAGGTTTGGGCTTTTACTTGCTTAATATTACTCTTAATGCTTCTATTGATTACATGTTATCGAGCGGTGCTATGTGATGTGTTTCTTGTTGGCAATGGCTGCAGGACATCGAGGCGGAGTCGTGGCGAGGCCCGGGGTGACCGGACTAGACACGGGTGGTGTCGAGGTCAGAACGGTCAGATGTGTCGAAGACGGCAGAGACTCGAGGTAGCTACGAGGCTTGAGCGGCAAGAAAGTAGGAAACTTCCCGGAAGGTGCAGGAGGGGCGTTTTGGAGAATACGCAAAGCTTCACTAAAGGAAGTGGGTTATGGATAAAGCACTAGAGTTGTTGAGGCTTAGTGGGTAAAGAGAGAGGCAATCCATTAGTGATAGACTATAAATAGGGGAGTGTCTCCTGCATGTAGTCTAAGTCTTTTGGAGGTTGTTTTGCTTTCTCTTTAGTGGGTGAGAGCTGTTGGAGAGCACAGAGAGTTGTCCCCTTCGTGTATGAGAGTTCTTGAGGGACAGAGACATGAGTTCTTGATCATTCCAAGCATGTATGGGGTTGTAGGGATGATATGAGTTGATACTCTATGTAATCATGTATCTCTCTTCCTCATTATCAATCCAAGATGGCTTTGTTTGAGTTTAATTGAGTTCCAGGCTTTTCTGTTGTTTTTGCCTTCGATGCTCTCTCTGGTTGATTTATGAGTTTTTCGTTCTTGAGTTGATTGTTGCTAAGAAGGGCCAAAATGGATTGCTCTGTGATGGGAATAGGTCTCAAGATCATTTGATTGATTTCTCCCTAGAGCAAAGTGAATGAATCAAGGATTTTCATTTTTCAGGTTCTCTGTTCTTCATTTCTTGTTTCTAGGGTTTGAGGTAGATTTTGATTCCCTTCAGGAGATGGCCTGATTTTTGGTCTGATAAGTCTTTTAGTTATTACTATCTTGACTGCAAAATCTCATAAGCAAACGACTTAAGACCTTTGAGCAATTTTGGTTTTTGTGCTCCTCTCTGTAGTTTTTCAGATTTTGGGCTAGATCTTAAATTCTTGCTCAAATGATGAAATCCTTTGTACCAAAAGTGCTTGATGTTTTTAGAATAGGTGTGTGCTCTCTTGGCTAAGGGAAATCAACTACATATATCCTATTTGGCCAAAAATCAAAGTTTTAGGTTTTTGCTGCGCAGAAGTTTCAGTCTGTTTTCGGGCTACTGCTCTCTGGCTTGGCTGACAGAGATAACCGGTCAGATCGGCCTCTCTTCAGCGGTTAGACCACCCGCTTCATGCCGGTCAGACCGGGGTTACACATGCGGTCAGACTAGACTGGCGGTCAGACCGGTCGCCCAATGGCGGTCAGACCGGCCGTATGAATGCGGTCTGACCGGTCCATAAGTAGCGGTCTGACCGGCCCCAGTTGTATGTGGCTATTTCTTTTTCAATGCTGTGTGTTGGGTCTCCTCTCTGATGCTTATTGTCTTCTTCTCTCCTCTGGTAGTTTGAGGATCCAGAAAGTTTGAATCTCTACTCTTCATAGCTTGTGTAGCCTTGGGAGAGAAGAGAGTTTGTGAATACTTTCTTTGGCTTCTCTTGTGTCTTAATCTCTCCTTTGCTTGGTTGTCCTGTAAGATTTCCCAGAGAACTTAAGAATCCTTCTTTTCATAGATTTTATATCTATCGGAGAGAGGATTTGAGGTAGTACTTTTTGGGGCAAGTTTTCTTTTTAAGAGCGACATTCACCCCCCTCTATCGCCATTTCGGTCCAACAATTGGTATCAGAGCCAGTTAGCTCTTCTCGATAGATCTTAACCGGTCTCTAGAGCCATGGCGACAGACAAGTACTCAACCAAGCCCCCGGTCTTCGATGGGATCGACTATCCCTTCTGGAAGAGCCGGATGGAGACCTACATCCAGGCTCAGGGCTACGCCATCTGGCGTAAGGTCAAAGTACGTTATGTTGTTCCTACCGATGAGAACATCAACGCTGGAAATATGCTTGATGTTGAGGCGAATGCAAAGGCAAGGAACATCATAATCCAGGGGTTGAGTAGAAGCGAGTTTGATCGCATCTCTCATCTATCGTCGGCCTTCGACATCTGGGATACCCTCGATGCATACCATGAGGGCACCACCCAGATTAAGACGGTTCGACAGGACCAGTTCAAGCGAGATTACAACAAGTTTAAAATGCTCGCTAGGGAGTCCTTGGATGAGTGCTTCGCTCGCTTTCACAATATCTTGAGCAACCTCCGAGCGGTCGGTCTCACATACCCCGACTCGGCCCAGAAGGGGAGGGAGGCGGGGTGCGCGGCGGGGATGTGGACGGATCTGGGTCGTCCACGCGTCGCCCGTGGGGAGGGGTGGGGATTTTGGGTTTTTGTTTTTCAGAAAGCCCGAGAAATTACAATAAAGCTCAGAAAAATATGAAATGAATTCCATAATTTCCAAACAAATTCACAAAAGTTCCTGGAAATATTTTTGACTTAAATAAAATATTTTCAACCTAAGTTGGTATTTAACTTTCATACTTAAAATACTTTTTAATTTTAAAAATAGGTTTTAAACTCTAGAAAACTCAGAAAACCAAATAAAAGCCAAATAAATCCAAATAATCAATTTAAATTAGGATTCTTATAGGAAAACCAAAATATCATTTTGTTTAATAATATTTTTAGGTTTTACTTAAAATATTTTTCAAATCCAGTCTTTTGAAAAACAGAAATTCAAGGCAAATCCAAATTTAAAATTTAGGCCCCAAAAGACATGTTTTTATTTTAAATCAAATTAATTTATTTTATTTTTTCTCAAAATTTGAAAATAAACAGCTGGGTTGTTACATTAGGCTATCATCCAGCAATTTCTTAGTGCCTATACAAGTATTACAAAGACTAGATTATAGTCTACTAATTTCTGCTCTAGCAATCTCTAATTGCTCTACACATGTGAAATGACTCAATTTCAAGTTATCAATTTCAGCAAGCATGCTAGCACAAGAATCACACATGTTCTTAACAATGGACCTAAGATTATCTATCTCCATCGTACCGTTATCAAGATCAATTACTAGGAAATCATGAACAATCTTAAGCTTTTCATTTTCATCATGTAAGGCAACACAAGAATCATATCACACAGAAGCATTAGATTTCAACAACTCATTTTCCTTTCTAGTGCGAACACACGAAGCACAAGGGTTAGTTCTCAAATAAACTATTTCACCACGAAAGCACTCAAGTTGAGAATTCAAAGTGTCCAAATGATCATTAGTAGTTTTCAAGCTCCTACTCTTCATAACCAAGGACTCACAAAGCATACGAGAACTCAACCTAGTAATTTCATCAACTATATCATTCTTATCCTTCTCTAAATTTTTCACTTTCTTTCTAAGAGCATGCAAATGTGAGATGTGTTTCTCCTTTCTCACCTTACTTAGCTTAAGTAAGGCATCATCCTCCAAAAGCTCTCCGTTATGATCATCTTCAATTGACACTCCACACATGGCAATAGGCTCCATCTTCTACTCCTTGGGCTCCACATGCATCTTATATCTGAAACTAGGACAACAGAAAGTAAAGAATGCACCATAAATGTCACACTTGACATCTTTCGCAATAGCCCACAAGCTCAACTTAAACTCAAGTCTCTTGTCACAATGGACATCATCAGCAAAACCACGATAAGAAGCAAAGAAGTGATCACAACTCCTATCACTACTTGCCATGCTCAAAGATCAACGAAGATTACAAAGAGCAAACCTCGCTCTAATACCACTTATAGAACCGATGAGGTGCCACACAAACAATGACCTCTTGTAAATCTTTTCCTTTAAGAAGTTTACAGTTATTTCACTCCAATAGTTATGTGTAGCCATGAAGATCAAAACCTAACCCCTCACAATGAAATCTCTATGAAAAACTGACCAAATGAGGTTTCACACACCCGGGCTGTCTGACCTCCAGCTAATTGGGGGTCTAACCAGTCAGGGGAGGTCTGACATCTCTTTGGTTGGCGGTCTGACCTCTCCCTCAAGTCAGATTTGAAAATCAGCACTATTTCAACTCCAAGAATTGACGTCACTTTCAATCCACAATTCCAAATCATTTGACACTTTGCATACACCTTGCCTAAGATATTGTGAACCTAATCCATGAAGAAATCGAAGCAAATCTTTCTAAAGCTTTGAACTTTTTTATCCGAAGACAAGTTGCCCTAAAACCAGATCAAATTTGAAAATGATAATTGATAGGAGCTCGTGGGAGGAATCAAGGCAAGATGGTTAAAGATCGTTTCCCACACATCCTAACATCCTTAAAACACAACAAGAATCAAGCCAAAAGCCCTCAAGAGCAAAACCTCTAAAATAAACCTTTTTTTCACCAAAACTGGGTAAACTAAGAACTTACAAAGAACAAGTACCTAGGTAAATGATATTTGGTCTATAAGAGATATCCCCATCACTTATACGTCTTTGGCATCAAGTAAGATTAAGAGAGGAGAAAGAAACACTAAAAATGAAGTCAAATAAAGAAATCAACAATTGAGCATATAAGAGGAAGACTTCGATGAATTTAGAGATTTGATTTGCCTTTGAGATGAATGTTTACAGTCACTCCCTTAAGAGGACAAAGCTATTAGCACACATAATTGCTCTCATCTGTCTCTAGATATTTCTCTCAAGCTCTCTCTCTCTCTCTTCTCTCCATCCATCAACTCCTTATATTGTGGAGCTTTACATGAAACCTTAAAAACAACCACTTAATGGATACTATCTACTGAGCTATTGGAAAACCCGCAAACCCAACAACATAGCGGTGTTTTCAACTCAACACACTCATGTACCCATTTCAATGTGTCATCTTCATCGTTAGCTCCATTATCCTAAATCCATCAAACCTTGTCCTCTGTGGAGTATCCTTGACCTAATTCACTTAGGCGCCGCCGTGGTTTCGCATAACACCACCTTTTTGGTGTTGGGTAATTTACCAAAATGCCCCTCTACCAACCTTTTCTCAATCCTTCGCCTTGAAGCATCACCCATACTTCATGATCTTCCATGTGGTCCTAATGACTTGTCATCGAACCTCTCACATGTCCGGATCCCACCGAACTATTCTCGCTGGCAAACGAGCTTAAATTACTTAGCACACCACATGCCTTACCATTCACCATGACCGCACCTAGTTTTCTTGACCGTTCTTGATCTTAGCTTCTCCTTGAACTTAGTCCCGGTCCACCTTACCGTTGTCCAGCTTGTCTATCACTCTGCAAGCCTCGGTCATCTTTTGGCAACATCTGTATCATTCTAGACCTAAGCTCGCCTAGCTTAGTCATGATCCCTAAATCACTCTAGACCTAAGCTAGAGCCGGTCTGACCTCTCCCACTATGCTGGTTAGACTAGGCCTTATAAATTTAGCCCTAAAACTCAGGAGCTGGTTTGATCAGCCCTGCAGAGTGGTCAGACCGTGTTTGCCCAACAGTCCGTACGACTTTGCACAGTGGTTAGACCGGCTCTAGGTAGACAACAACTCCACAATTGCAATTTTTCAAAATCAAACTCAAACTTTGAGAACACATGAAAACTACAATCAATTACTCATCACAAAACTTAGGTTGATCTCCACACATCCTTAGTATTTTCAGTACGGGGATGGCCTCTATTGCTATGTTACAAATGCCGTATAGCAATGCAGCTGATGCAGCCCATATTTCGCCTCTGTTTTTAGCTGTGTTGATATATTGATATATATTGTAGATTATTTGTGGTTATCAAAAGTTCAAAATTTTGATCAATTAAGTAAAATGTTGTGATTGTGTAAGTTGTTGAATTTTGTAGACAAAATTTAGATGGTGTGGTTTAATAAGAATCTAATATCGGTGAAGTAATTTGATCGATGTGGTAGTTATTTGAGTGATGAGGATTTTTTTGGATTATTAGGTGGTGTGACTTGATTTTTAGTAAATATCTCTCTTGGAGTTAGAATCTTTCTAAAAGTGTAGCTGGTGGAGATTGTAGTTAGCTATTGGCGTAAAATGATTGAGTATATATGGATTGCTAGGTTTTTAGATAACAGGTTTAAAGATTTCCCTACCAATCATATTGAAATTTGATTGTAGGGACCATAGAGGTTGAAGTTACAGAGATTAATGGGCGGAATGCTTTGGTGGTTTATAAGACTGTGAATTTTTGTATTACTTATAGTTATAATATTAATAGGATTTTATTCGAGTCTATGGATATGAGGAGATGGAATTGGACTTTTTGTTTTAGTCTAGAAATATAATTGTCCATTATGCACGGAAGTAGGAGAACAACTTAACTCTGGGGATTGTGATGATCATTGGTTGGATTTATTTGGTTGTGGTATATGTATGTGTGTTAGGATTTTCGAGGTGATTATCCTTAAAGAATTGGGGTGAGAAGATTCCATATGAGATCTACATCTAAGTTTGCTTGGAGTTATTTATAGAATATTTCTTTGGTAAAGGAGTTGACTAGAGCATTTTGTGGATAAGTGGTGCCTCTCTATATTGGTGTGGATATTACTTTAAAATTATGTATATCCTTGAGATTGTTAATTTAAGAGAAATGAGTTAGTGTGGTATGCTAGAATTTGGAATTCTATGATTTAAGACCAAAATTTATTTGTTAAAATTAAGTAGAGTGTGTTTTTTCTAGGGTAGTGAGATACCCATCTAGTTTTTGATTGATTTATGTGTTTATATCGGATATTTATTTACAAAGTGAGTTGGTTTTACATTGGAATTTGTGGTCAAATCCTTGTAGGAAAAAGAGGAAGCTGTTGATTTGAGCATTTAAGTGATTTCATCTTTGACTTATATAGTTTTTATTTGCAAGTGTATATTTGGAAGTTGAGGGTTTTTGTTGTGAGTTCTTCGTTTTTAGAGCATGTTCTTTTGGAAGGGAGTGGGTTCAATGAGTGCTTTATCAAGAAGATGCTTCTTACAATTTGAAGTGATCTCGCTTTGCATTGTCACATATTACTCTTTTCTAAGAATAGTTTAATTTGAAATTGCGGATTTTAAAAAGTGGGTTTTCTTGCTAAGGAGGAGTGCATAATTCTTTGCTTGAGGCATGAAAATGTCGAAGGATGTATTGCATTTATATGTACACCAAGTATGAAGTGTTTGTGCATCCCGTGCCATGACACCACAGCTCCACACTGCCTCTGCCGTGTTAAAAGGGATGTGGGGGGAGAGAGATCTAAAACCTAGTTTTCTTTCTTTGCTTTTCCCCGTGCATCGCCGCAAAACTCCCGTCATATTCGCCATCGCCAGCACCTCACCACGCATCGCCAGGGTCGCGCTTGCACGCGTTGCCATCGCCCGATCGTCCGCTGCCGCGTGTTGCAGGCATCGCCAATTCCCGCGTCAGCCGCACGTAATTGCCGGTGCCGCTCCCGCATCATTACCACTAGTTGTGCTCGCTACGCGTATGGCCTAGCATCAGCGCAGCCGACTTGGGCCTCGGGACTGCAGCACGATAACTTTCGCACACGTGCTGTAGAGATGGTTGCAAGATTGCACAGTGCATAGCGCAAAGCCATCGCGCCCAACTACTGCTAGTTGCATGCATGGTTATTGACTAGAAAGTTTTTTGACTGCATGGCTGCCTGTACATGTTAATCTCCGTCGGAATAGGAGTTTGCCCAGGACAGCAGGTCAGACGCAGAGGTAGTTTAGAAAAAAAAAAAGGTGAGGAAGGGATCGTAATTTTGGTGTTCTTCATCAGGGTAATGAACTAGAATTTCTATCTATTTTGCAGAGTAGAGTTAGAATTAGAGAGAGATTTACATGTTTTTGTCAAGGGTTCGATTAATAGAATAGTTCATCTATGGTAGTGTGCAATTGTTATTTCAGGTACTATGTGGGCTAAATTTGAGAATTTCATGTACTAGAAAGTTGTATAGGATTTTAATAGCTTTTTGTAGACTTTTTTTTTATTTATGTTGATATGAGTAGATTATGAGATATGAATTTTGTAAGTCTACGGTTTATTAAATTTATTATGTTTTGGTAGCACATATTTATCTATAGATTAAAAATAGAAGATGGAATAATTTGGGGATTTGGTCTACATGAAAAATGTAGGTAATTTATTAAGAATTCTAGAGAGTTCAAGAATATAGTTTTTAGAATAGTAGAACAGAAGGTATCAATTTTGGGAGACTGATGTCTAGAACTGGGTTGCTGCTAGATGCAGTAGTGAGAAATCATTAATTTGACTAATTTAATGGCAGAATTAAATTTTAGAAATAACTAGAAACTGGTAGATAATTTCCTGTATATTTTGAAAATATCATAGTTCAATATATTTGCATGTGTAGATTAAAAGATATGGATTTATTATATCTACTATCCAGAAAATAATAGATTTATCTTCTGAGTTAAAAACCGGGTGTTTAGATGATTTAATCTGGACATGTGATCAACTTGGAAATTGTTAAAAAATTTGTATAGATTCCAAAACTGGTATGGTTTGCTATATTTTGATATGAAAATTGAAAGTTATGGTAATTTTGGAACCAGACAGCGGGGTTGACTGTTTGGTAAAAGGGAAAGTTATGGGTTTGAAAAGCGTGTAGGAGTGTTATTATTTATTTGTTGCCTTGCCATGTTATGGCATGTATTGAGAATGAGTAATTGCTGTAGGAAGAATAGTGTTGGTTATGTTATTATCTCCTAATCAAACCGGTCATCACAACTAGAGGTAAATGCTTAGTAGAATAATAGATGAAGATTAATAATTGCTCACTATTATTGAATTATTCATATCATGTAATAATTTTGATTATCTTTTATATAGTGTGACATTAATTTGATGATAATTGTGATATGTGATAAAATGATGAAAAATGGCATTCATGACATAACATATGCATTACGAGCCAGATCAATGAGAAAGTCAATAGCTAAGAAGAAAGCTATTTGACTATTCTAATGTACTCTTAAGAAAAACCTACTTTAGTAAGCACGTCATGGGATGGAGGAAAGACCTACTTCGGTAGACACCTTCACAAGGTTGAGGTAGAGAGTGGCATCGATGGGTGTACCCTCCGCTGTACCGGTATGAGCTACTAAAAGAGAATGATACTTATCATAAGCATTGCATTGCATTGCATTAAGATATTGAGACGAGATATTGAGATATGTATATGATAATTGATGAGAATGGGATGTGAAATTTTGAGTTAACGGTAAATGGATTTAAATTGTTAAAATGATGTAAATTCATCTATTATTTTGCTTTGGGTTTGCTGAGTCTTGGACTCACCTATACTTTTTTTTTGTTGTTTTCAGGAGAACCTTGAAGGCGACATGTATGTGTGGATGTAGAACATGGTTTATTGCACACTTGTAGTTCTTCACTCCACCTAGTAACTTATCATTTATGGACATGAACACATTAGATGTTTCCATAGCATTGATTAGAAAATTTATGATTTCCTGTAGTCTTTATAGTGCATAATATTGCTGCTTGATGCTTTACTTAATTTAGGTTTATTTATGATTCATTTTGGTTATTGTTGGTTCATATTAAACGGTTTACAGTGTTGCTGAAGTATATGTTTAATGATATGTTGAATGTTTATTCTTAAAGTCTAGTTGTTGGTAAAGCTTATCTATTGGCTAAAAATTAGTAGAGTTGTAGTTGTAGGTGACATTTTGAATTTTTGTTAAGCTGGGATGTTATAACAATTGTGCAGGAAATTCTACTAGTTAACTTAAACATAGAGTTGGAGGTTACATATGTAATTTCGAGCCTACATAAAATTGGAAATAGAAGGTAAATAAGGTAACAAATTCTTTTGGTTGTGAACTACCAAATCCTAGTGCTTATCCTTTTGGATTAAAACAAACCACAATTCAAAACAATTAACACTGGAATCCATGGACGAAGCTAGGTTACAAGTCTACAGAGTAACTGAACTGGATTGTCATTGTTTAGTGATTATTAAACTATGTAACTGTCGGACTACGGAGCAACAACTCCTGGATCCTCTGTGTAAATCGCACTAGTCCAGGATCAGCTAGTGCACACAGTAGAACAAAGATACATATCAAGCACAAATGACTAACTATATTAAATAAAAGAGTATGGCCTTATGGCCATCATTTACATCAATGCTCATTGGCAACAAAGATAAAGGCAAATAATTGCGGAAGCAAACTGACCAAAGCGAAGCCCATGCCTGCTCACAGGCAAACAATAGTAAGATGCAGCCTACTCGTCCAGATATTCACCGTAGTTGAAGTCGTCTTCCTCTGTATGGAGATAGCAATGTGAGTACAAACTTGTACTCTACAAGTCACATGGAGAAATGCATCATAATGATAAAGGCAACAAAGAAAGGCATATAGGGTTATTTGAGCATAAAATAACATTTAACGAAATATAGTAAATAGATTGAAAATGCAGAATTTAATATAGTAAGTAAATACAGTAATTGTAAATAAAATTAATACCGTTAGTGCAAGCTTCGACCAAACACTAACCTAACCACGGACATCCCATCCACCCGAACCATCTTTTCTAAAAGATCTCATATGGATTCCATCCATCCACATGCTTCCAATCACTCATGGATTCCATCCATCCACAAGCTTTCATTCTCTTATGGATTCCATCCATCTATAATGTTTTCATAAACTATTTTGAAAACAAAGTCTAATTTGTGAAAAACTTTTACTCAGCTTGCCCATGACCGTGGGCACGGCTATCCATGATAGGTTATACACTTTATAGAGATTATACAGCTTTACTCACAAGACATGATCATCTCATATTGCCACGTGATTAACACACTTCCTTAGGTGTGCGGCGGAGAGATCATGACAAGGCCTTTACAATGCAAAGCATTTAACCTGGCCAAGCCAACACTAAGATTTCACCTCAGTAAGAAATCCACCAGACCAGGACCCCCTCTTGAGCCGAGTGAGACTTCTCATGGCCTACGCCACGCCCACTTTCAACCTACAACACTGTCACATCCCACAATTTGGCTTTTTGAAAAATTTAAATTCAAATTAATTATTTTAAGGTAATTGGATTTTACTTGGCTTTTATTTGCCTTTCTGGATTTTCTGGAATTTAAAAAATATTTTTAGAATTTAAAAAGTAATTCAAAATATGAAAATTAAATATCAACAATAGTTGGAAATAATTTTATTAAATCCAAAATATCTCCAGGAGCTTCTGTGAATTTTTCTGGAATTTTTGGAAGTATTTTCATTTTTTTGAGGCCTAAATAATTTTCTAGCCTTTTCTGAAAATCTAAATCGAATTTGGAAAAATAAAAATTCCTCCCAGCTCCTTCGACCGATGCGTGGACGGCCCAGGTCCGCCCACGTCGCCGCTCGGCCAATCCAGGCCGCACCTCCCCTCTCCCTCGCTGTCTAGCGGGACCGGCCCGTCAGCCGGCGGCCCCGCCTTCCCCTCCTCCTCGCCCGACGCGTGGACGGCTCGGATGAGCCGAGTCTCCGCGCGGGCCATCCAGCCGCTCGCTCTCACTTCCCCCGACTCCCTCGGCGCGCGTTCGAGCCCTCGGCTCCGCACGCTGAGGTTGAGTTTTCTCAATTTATTCGCACTGACAAGTGGGCCCCACACGTCAGCGGCCGCCGGTCTGCGCTGGCCACTGCCGCCTGGGCCCCACCCCTCTGTGCTGGTCTCTGACAAGTGGGCCCGGAGTCCAGTGGGTCCCATGTGTCAGAGGCTGAGCCAGTGGGCTCACTGTCCAGTCGGTCCCACACGTCAGGGACAGCTCTCTGTGGACTCACTGACCAGTGGACCCCACCTGTCAGTCTCTCAGAATAAAAAAATAGAAATTAAAATCTAATATTCCAGTGGACCCCACCTGTCAGAAATTTGGGAATTTCTAGATTTATTCAAATCTGAGATTTTCAAATGAACATAACTTTCTCATTTTAACTCCAAATCCAGCCATTCAAATTTCTAAATTCATCTAAAATCATAATCTTTCTAACTATGGCCTCTGTTGAATTTTTGGATTTTATTTGAATTTTCGTTTGTATTTATTTGCTTTGTTCGCTTCGTCTTTCCTCGCGTAGATTCTAACGTTGTCGACGATCCCTGTTCACAGCAACAAGAAGACCCAGAAACCCTGCAAGAAGGCAAGTCTCCTTTGATCATCTCGAACCTATGATTTTGAAATATTTTAATTATTTCAAATTATGTGCATTGCTATTTATATAAAATATTAGTTCAAATCTTAAGGGTTAGTTAAACCAACCTTGTTATACCCTCCATTGAAATTGATTGCCATGTACCTTGTCACCCTAGAACTTCCTTTGTCTCAATAATGAGATTACTATTAATCTTTGTGAATATTAGAATGGTAGAATAATGCTTAGTCATGCTATCCAATATCTTTAGAAACTCTTGAAAATGGGAAATTATGACTGGACCCTTGTGTTTATAAATGTAGTGGTAATTGGAGTTGCCACTGATCTTTCAAAATAAAATAAAAATGTGAAAGTTGGTTTAGATTAGGGTGGATGGCTGTTTGGGTTGGTGCAGTAAGCACGAGAACTTGTTAAGTGTATGTTCCACCCTAGTCAATTAAGGACCGACGCTTGTGTTTGTCCAAACTGAGCATTAACCGTACAACCACAAGTCTATATGGGTACGACCTAGCTGACTAACTTATGATAGTCTAGTTTAGGTGCCACCAGTGGAAAGTGGGTGCCAGGGATGGACTGGTTATTCACAGTGAGGGACAGGGATTTACTGTACTCATATGGCGCAAGAGGGGGCTTCGGTTCGGGCGGTTAGCCTACCTGCGGTGAAACCTCAGCGGGTGGTATCTGCTAGATTAGAGTAAGGTAAAGGCTTTGTGATATTTTATCTGGGTCTCATGCCAAAGGAACCGTGTTGACTTTGAGGATAATTTATCTCTTGTGGGTAAAGTTGTACAACCTCTGCAGAGTGTAAAACTATTCGAATAGCCGTGCCCACGGTCAAGGGCGGGCAAGGAATGCATTCACATGGTAGATTTCTGGCTTTGGTTTTAAAATCAAAAGTTTTGTATTCCGAGAGTGGAGGGAACTCTCGGAAGGGAATCCTGGCGGATGGAGCCAGAGAGGGTGGATGGAACCCGCAGTTTAAAACTTGACCAATGGTAATTGGTTAGCTAGTGTTGGTAGTTGGAACCTTCACTAGAAAGTTAACTCTGTTAAAACATTTACTTTATTAACTTGATGCCTTCAAAAATAATTAGTAGTAATTGAAATTAAAACATTGCTTTGTGCAAAAGAACCATATGGCCTTCCTTTGTTAAGCCTTGCATCTATGCATTTTTCCCAAGACTTGCGGAGTACTTTATGTACTCACATGCTACACTTAAAAATAAAATCTCAGAGGAAGTTGAAGCTCAAGAAGGTGACTACGACTACTGCTTTGCTTGTGGCTGCGACGGATTCTTCCCGGAGGACTAGGTCGCGCTTCCCTAGTCAATTGCCTGTGGCGAATTGATGGGTCGTCCTCGAGTTATCTTTGCTTCCGCTTTATTTCTTGTGTGCGAGGTCGTAAACCTCCAATGTAATAATGAGACCATGTGGTCAGTACTCTTATTTATTGTAATAAATCGTTGATGATGATGTTTTCCATTCTGTTTGACTGTGTGCACTAGCTTTGATCTGGGACTAGTGCTGTAATACACAGAGGGTCCGGGTTCGGTAATCCCGGGGCCCGACAAACACGACTCAGGTTGGGACCCGCAAATTAGTCAGCTAGGACTATCGCATACCAGCCTTGTGGTAGTACGTTAGGGCTTTGCAATAGTAGCTCACAGGCCAGTCTTTAATTGACTTAGTCTCAATCACATACCCCCTGTGCCCGACAATCAACATTGTGTCTCCGAACAATAGTGCATGCCTGCACCCACCACCTAACCATTAGCCTAAGTCTAAACCAGATTTTATATTTTATTTCAAAATATTCCATAATCCTTCTTGACTCACCGAAGTCAAGAATACATTTGAAAATCTCATCATTTCATGTGAAAAGGTTTTACCAACCTAAAGTTATTTCTATGCATGTCTAAGCATTTGCTACTAAAATTCTCTAGCCATACTAGTGTACTAACTAGAGTTTTATTTTAGGGTGACAAGGTATCGAGGGATTCAAGGTCAACGGAGGGATTAACAAGTAGGCAATAACTAAATTTAAAACTAAATTGAAATATGTTGAATAAAATTAAGCATGCAATATAATTTAAATCAACATAATTTTATTTGTGAACTAGGTTCAACATGATCAAGGAGTGTGACTTGCCTTGCTCTTCAGTTGGGTGCAAATCGTCATCGAAGAATTCTGTGGATTCGTCGCAGTATAAACGTGAAAATAACACACTAAATTCAAATAAGTTCCAAATAAACAAAATGAGGGCAAAAATGGATAGATTGGAATTTTTTGATGAATTTAGGAATTTGAACAGGTTCAATCGAAGCTAGGATGAAGGAGAACATGCTTTAAGAAGTTTAAAATCAGAGAAAAAGAATCATTTGGATTTTCTGGAATTAATTTTCTAAAGGAAATTGGAATTATGACATCAGTAGGGAATTTCTTTTTTGGCCAAATTATTTTTCTACTAGAAAATCGGATTTGTGATGTCAGCATGACATCAACCCTGTTGATTGAGACTGACCAGTGGGCCCGGCTCACATGGACCGAGTTGACGGACCACAGGAATGGCTGAGGTGGCAGGGACTACGAGTACGAGTACCTGGTACTCGTTACGATCACGCTGTCGAACTTACGACCACGTAGATCAACTTACGACCACGCAATCGAGCTTACAACCATGTAGTCAACCTTACGACTATGAAGTCGTTGCGACCACTCGGAGCTACGACCACAAGTATCTAGTCACAACTGGCAGTCGTAAGGGTCTCGGGTGCTGACGTGGCTCGTCGGCCGGGAGGGCGCTCGGGACCCGAGGGTCACTGGCGAATGGCAGCACGGCTGTGGCCGGCGTCAGGTGCAAAAGAGAGAGGAGTCGACGGGGAGTGCGATGGTGCACGCGGATATTACCGAGGATGGCCAGAAGAGGGTTGGCGACGAGGGAGGCGACGACATCGCTCGGGTCACTGGTGAAGACGGCGCTCCAACGACGAAAAGGTCCGACCAAGGGGTGGAGGAGCTCGGCGACGTTGTGGTGAAGCCGGAGGAGGTGTCGGGGGGGGCACGAAAGTGGTAGAGGCGGCGGTGATTGCTCGCCGGAGGAGCTGAGGCAGCGGATGCATGAGGCGGGGGCGAGTGGCGCTCGGGAGAGGGAAGAAGAGGGCGGAGAGAGGTGGTGCGAGGGTAGGGGGTGTCCGGGGAGGGTTTAAATAGGGGACAGGAGGGGGCATGGCGTGGGGGATTTCTCGCCGGAGAAGGCGGAGGTGGGCGGCGGTTGCGGGAGGAGAAGGGGGAAGCGGGCGCGGGAAGAGGGGACGGTAGGCGACGGGCGCGGGATTGGCAGAGGACATGGGTGTGCGGAGTGCGGCGTACGAAAGAGAGGGCCAGAAAGGGCGGAGTGGCGCAACGGTCGTGGCGGCGACGCGGCGGTGAAGAAGGAGGTGGGTGCGCGGGGACGAAGGATCTGACAAGCGGGCCCCGCGTGCAGCGAGAGAGAAGAGAGAGGGAGGGAGCGGCGGAGAAGATGGCGACGCGTGGCAATGAGGAAGATCGGGTGGCCAAGAGGAGAGAAAGGCAGCGGACGGGGGAGATGGGCTGGCAGCGGCGTGGGCTGATTGGGCCGTCCACGCGTCGATCGGTGGGGAAGGTAGGGCGAAAATGCGGCGGCGACGTGGACGCATCCTGCCTGTCCATGCGTCGGCCGGAGGGAGGGCAGATATTTTAATTTTATTTTGGATTTTAGAAAAGCTGAGGAAATCAAATAAAGCTCAGAAAAATATGAAATAAATTTCAAAAATTTCAGAAAAATTCACAGAAATTCCTGGAACTAATTTGGACTTAGGAAACATATGTTCAACTTAAGTTGGTATTATATTTTTATACCTAAAATACTTTTTAATTTCAAAATAGATTTTAAACTCCAGAAAAACCAGATAAAAGCCAAATAAATCCAAATAATTAATTTGAAATAGGATTTTTACAGAAAACCAAAATATCCTTTTATTTAATAAGATTTTTAGGTATTTACTTAAATTACTTTTCAAATTCAGCCTTTTTTAAAAGTAGAAACTCAGGGCAAAACAAAATTAAAATTTAGGCAATGAAAACACTTATTTTTATTTCAGTTTAAATTAAATTAATTTTAAATTAATTATTTTTTCACTCAAAAATTGAAATAAACAGCTAGGCTGTTACAGTAACCGAATATGATGTACACAATTTTTCTAAAATTTGCATGTAATTATTGTTGTATCTACATTTGCAAACACAAAGAAACAATTGATGCCAAATGGAAGTCTAGTGCTTAGCGTTTTTGGTAGCGATAACCAAAAGGAGTAGTTGATTAATGGTGATGCCAATGGCAGCAGAAGCCAAGGGCGGCACAACCATGTGTGCATTGCAGTAACATCGATTAGTATATTACATATGCTAGTAATTGGGTAATATACAAGGCCAAAATGACATGAACTCCGCAAGGCCTCTCCAATGTTTCTTGTGTGGTTGATTTAATCATGGTTGTCAATGGCAGAATTAAAAGGGAGAAGACAAGTTAAGCATCTGGATCAACCGGAATGGCAAGGGCCAATTATTAGAGGCATATCATGGAGATGATTGTATCACTTCTATGTATATAATCTTTTGAATAATATGTTATTTTGCCCTTTGAATAAATGTCTTTCATATTAATCAACAAGTATATGACTTATTCATAGAACTCTTTATTCATATTTTGATATTATTCTAAGTTATCCCTGATCTTATGTCATTATATGGAATAATTATGATTTATAGATTAGAACATGTATTGATTGATAATCATGTTTCACGAATCATAGATATGGGGGTATCAAATCAATAATATGACACATGTTAGAGAACATGGTATTAGATTGACCTACTATGAGGTATTGTGGGAATTGCTATATTCTTAAGTGTCATCAGTTGATCTCATATATGGTTTATGTAGGATCCTTAGATCTAAGGTTACCGCAATTTGCTACATGTGTAATAGTTTACTTAGATGTTGCAAAATACTACTTCGTAACTAGGTGGTCATAAAGGCATGTAAGCGATTAAGATGGAATTTGCCCCTCCTATATAACGGGAGAGATATCTCTGGCCCCTCGACGTGGTTGAATTAAGGAAGTTCATGACCATGCTAATATGCTTGAGGAGTCAATCACAACTAAGTAATCCACTATAGATTCGAGTGAAGGATCGAGTTATCATAGGATGACATGCTCTCGCCTTGAGTTTGATCTGATATCATGAGGCAAATGGATTGGTACATAAATATTATATAGGTTCGTTTGATATGATCTTTATATATATTTGGGGGTCTTTATGTCCTGCTAGGGACCGCTATCGACTTATAGACTGGAAAGGAGTTTTGGCCCATGATTTGATATACATGAACCTATAGGGTCACACACTTAACGGGTCAGAACGATAAGGGTTCGAATGATGGACTCTGAGTGTGATATGATTTCTACTCATATTGGATCCCGTTGGAGGTTCCCCGAGTGGGATACAATCTCTACTCATATTGGATAAAAATCTAGCTTGGGGTTTTCCGAGTTGGATACGATATCTAATCGTATCGGATAAGGATCCGATTGAAGGCTATATAAAGAGAGGTGCAAGGGCTGAGGGAGGGATCACGAGACACACCCACCAAAACTCTAGCCACTACCTCTCATAACCCCTGCCGTGCACGCTGGTGCTAGTACACTGACGTACGATGTTCCATCCATGAATGTGTGGACCTCGGTAGAAGTGCTGCTGCGGCTGCGGTGTTGATCGGGACGATCTCGAGGAGGAGGCGGTTAGTCAGAGGATGATCAACTACTTCCATTACACCGACGCACGTTTCGTAGAACCGGTCGCTTAATCTCTACTTTTGCTACACTGTGCATCTAGTGGTAATGATCTATGATCTTTTATCTTGGTTTATGCAGTAGAAAATTTTAATCTGCGTTTGTATAGTCTACCCGTATCCCAACACCAATTAATGGCAGAATTAAAGGGTGGAATGGCAATTAAAAACTTGGGTAACCAACATGGCCAAGGGCTCTAACGATTTAGATTTTGCAGTAGTTAATAGTTACAAGTTACAACTACAACATTGTTTAAAAAAATCCATATACCTAAGTTACCCTTTAATTAAGTGCCCGTATATCCTAGTACCTTCCAAGCACCGTCGAACATTTCAGCTCCAAAAATATGGTTTAATTGAATCCTGACATTCCAGCTCAAAAAAATAAGTATTTACTAAAAATGTATAGCTGCATTTCTGTGAAGGGAGGGGGAACTCTTCAGTATTGACATGTCGAATTCCAGTGGAGTTTCTTCATTGCTGCATTTTTTCTCATCAACTTAGGTGCCAGACGAGTTTCCTTTTGCAAATGTGTCTGATAGAATACTGTATATATTTACCAGAACGTAACCTCTCTGGCATTGCGCATCGGGCTGAGATTATGACCAAATCGTATCAAACATCTTTCTGTAAATAAAAAAGTGTCAGGCATCTAGCACAGATTTTTCTATCCCTCCATTGAATAATTAAAAGTTCAAATGGCAGGAATGACCGCATGAGATTGAAAGGAACTCATGCTTTTGACCTCTATCATCTAAATACAAACTGAAAATACAGTAAAAAGGTATATACATACTGCAAAGGTTTATATCTCCGCAAGCTGTATGTTCCAGCACCAGTTGTGTACTCTGTTTACACTAGCTACTAAATATCCTCAATGTTTATGTTCCCTTCTATGACCTCGATGCAAGATCCAATTGACTTCCCAGTAGACATTGCCTCTGCAAGCTGCGATCTAGCTTTTTCATGGCGGCGAAGTATTAGAACAGTGTTCAGCACAGCCCATCTGACCTGTGAATCAGCTTTCTTCTGGGTGAAACCCAGGCTCTTGAGCAATCCATCCAACTGTTAATGCAAAAAAGAGGCCCAGAAAACAAATAATAGTGTTACAAACTTACAGGTTGTCCGTCAAATTCAATAGAAGTAACTCATGCATACCTGGTTGATGTCCGCTAGTCCTCCTTCGGCGTATCCATACAAAAGATACTCTGTTGCTACTCCAGCAAGTGCAATGCACGAGAACTTATTCAACATCTGCCATTAGATCCAATTTACGGTCAAAGGTCTATCACACATATTGATAACAATCACAAAACAACCAACATTTAAACACGATCACCAATTCTTTGAAACTATGTGGTATATTCTTTTGACTTTCTCAGTCTTCACTGAAGCAGTAGTTAATGTGTCAGCAACAATTTTGCCTATTCCAGCATATGAACATTATGCAATAAAATGCCAGAAACTCCAGTTCAAGGTACATGCGAGCAGGGAGCTTGAAAATCCGGAATAATCAATGACTGATCTGGAGTGATTTGCATGGGCATTACTAGTTGACCTCATATTTGCTTGAGTCAATAAAGCCTGTCTCCCTTCCATATTTTTAATGATTCAAGACTAGTTTGAAATGGAGCGTCTTTTAATTTTTATCTTCAGTGAAGAACCTTTTTATCAGCATATGCTTTGTGGAAGTTCTGAGTTCTAACACTGATCGACAGTAGATCTTGAAGTAGAGTGAATCGCATCTGACAGCATATTCTATAAACTTTGTACGAAACAGACTTCTAGAAACTCTCACCATGGCAGATAGCTTGCCTGTATTGATCTGGAAATAAAAGGTAACCATTAGGCTAACATATATAACAACAAATTTTTTGTGGAAAAAGATATAGAACAATAACTTAACAACGTAAATGTACCCTAAAAAATGTCCTCAGAACAAAAAAACATGAATATCCTCTCACATATCAGCTATAAATTTTAAATCATAACATCTGCAGGGTGTTGCACAATAATTTTTAGGAATTATTAGCACACAATATTTTTTTTATTTTCCGTACTGCCCAGAAAGAGATTTGGCACATTACTACCCAACAGATGAGTTGTATTGTAAGAAACCCCTTGGGCAGAGTAACGTTAATGGTTGGCCAGAGTAACAGCAACGGTGGGAAGCGTAACTTTTTTATTCAATAATATTTTTCTGAAAAAATATTTTATTAAACCCTTTGCCAACATTATTTTCAATTTTGACTCTTTTGGCCACACCACTATTCGTGACGTGACAAGACAACACTGCACACCAGTCACCATGGTGTGGCCAAATTCTGCCACTCCACCACCCGTGGCGTGGCAGTGTTGTTTGGTCACGCTACCATCAGTGTGATGAATTTAGATCCGTTATTATGAGTTAATGATATATTTTAGTAATTAGTGGTAATTATATTATGAGACTAATATTTTTTATAAGTAGATGAATATGTCTTATGATGATGAAGACTTCGGATGGCGTCATGAGTTGATCATCATTAATCTAAGGTTTTGGGATGAAGGATGATATCTTGTGTTGCTTAGAATTAAGTCAAGATTAAGACACATGGTGGTGGAACGAGGAAGTGCAAAAGGCTATTAAGGAGAAGAAGTTATGCTACAAGCACATGTATCATGATAGGAGCGATGACAACGTACAGAGATACAAAGCGACAAAAAAGAATATGAAGAAAGCGATGAGTGAGGTACGAGGCAAGCCATATGAGAAAATTTATCAGAAACTAAGTACAAAGGAGGGAGAGAAAGATGTCTACAAGATGGCTAAAATTCGAGAAAGGAAGACGAGAGATTTCAACCAAGTTAAATGCATCAAAGACGACACTAATAGACTTTTGGTGAAAGATGAGGAGATCAATGATAGGTGGAGAGATTACTTTGACAAGTTGTTTGTTGTGGCTACAGACCAAACAGAGAGAGAGATGGTAGTGGAGAGTGATGGAGATGAGTAATGGCCTTGGTTTCTCCCCATGGCCTGCATCCCATATATATATACATGGGGAGTGCTTTTACAATTATACCCTTACATATGAGTATCCCCTTCAGGGGCACTTATGTCATTACACATGGCCCATTCTGGGCTTTATAACCTTCTACCAGGCCTGCTGGGTTTAGGTGGGGGCTACCCCTACAACATTGTTCAATCGTGATAATGATTATAGTATGATTGAACTGGATAATGTTTTTAACGACACCGATAAGTGGTTTGTTCGAAGAATCCAGGAGGCGGAAGTAAAAGAGGACTTAAAAAGGATGAAAGTGGGTAAGGCGTTGGGGCCTGATAACATCCCTATTGAGGTGTGAAAATGCCTAGGAGAAATGGCGATTGTTTGGCTAACTAAGTTGTTCAATAGCATTTTTAGGTTGAACCAAATGCCAAACGAGTGGCAGAGGAGCACATTAGTGCCAATTTTCAAAAATAAAGGAGACATTCAAAGTTGTACTAATTATAGAGGAATTAAGCTCATGAGCCACACAATGAAGCTCTCGGAACGAGTGATTGAGCATTGTTTAAGAAAAGTGACTAGCGTGACGACAAACCAATTTGGTTTTATGCCTGGGAGATCAACCACAGAGGCGATTTTCTTGCTACGACAATTGATGAAGAGATATAGGGAGCAAAAGAAGGACCTTCACATGATATTTATTGACTTGGAGAAAGCCTATGACAAAGTGCCATGAAATGTCATGTGGTGGGCGCTTCAAAAGAAAAGAGTCCCAACAAAATATATTACCCTAATTAAGGACATGTACAAAAATATTGTGACTAATATTAGAACGTGTGGTAGTGTTACTACTGACTTTCCCATTAAGATAGGATTACACCAAGGGTCAGCGTTGAGTCCAAACAGTTTTGCCCTAGTGATGGACGAGGTCACACAGGACATACAAGGAGATATCTCTTGGTGTATGCTTTTCGCTGATGATGTGGTGCTAGTTGATGAGAGTAGGATAAATGTTGATAGGAAGCTCGTGTTATGGAGGAAGACCTTAGAATTAAAGGGTTTTAGACTTAGTAGGACTAAAACTGAGTATATAAGGTGTGATTTTAGTGGTGCTAGAGTAGATGATGGAGATGTTAGATTGGATTGACAAGTAGTGCCTAAGAAGGACATGTTTCGTTATTGGGATTGATGCTATAGTGGGACGGTGAGATTGATGAAAACATGAGCCACAGGATAAGAGCGAGGTGGGTGAGTTCTATAGGATGGCGATCAGACCCGCAATGCTATATGGAGCAGAATGTTGGGCGACTAAAAGACAACATATATAAAAAATGAGTGTAGAAGAGATGAGAATGCTGCGGTGAATCTGTGGTCATACAAGGTGAGATCGCATCCGCAATGATGATATATGTGATAGGGTGGAGGTAGCACCAATTGAAGAGAAGTTTGTCCAACATCGCTTGAGATGGTTCGGACATCTCCAACGACGGCCTCCTGAGGCACCGGTACGTAGTGAAATTTTAAGACGTACTGAAAATGTAAGGAGGCAAATGTCGACCAAAATTGACGTGGGAGGAAGCAGTTAAAAGAGACTTGAGGGATTGAAATGTATCTAAAGAATTAGCTTTGGATAGGAGTGCATGGAAGTTAGCGATCCACGTACTGGAACCATAAGAAAGTTAGGGGAAGTGTTTTAGGCTCTTGGCTCAGATAGCAGGTTGTACAGCTTAGGGTTTTATCAGTGTAGGTTTTATTTCAAGGCTCATATCTATTTGATCTTGAGAATGTTTCATTTCTAGCCTACCCCAATTTGTTTGGGACAAAAGGCTTTGTTGTTATTGTTGTTCCGAAAAAGAGATGATTATGAGTTGATCAAGATCCAAAGGATGAGATGATCATAAGTTGATCAAGTTCTCAAATAGGAGATGATCATAAGTTGATTGTCAAGCCAAGTGAAGACTCATCATGTGTTGATGGATGACAAATGAGGAATGCATCATGGGTTGATACATATCAAAACAAGAGCTTGGGCATAAAGTGAAGATGTTCGCCATTAAGCTTCAAGAAGATGTTCAAAGTAAAGGTATAACTAGCTAGACTAAGAGTGTGATCTTAGTTTTTTACCGGTTTTGGTGTTTGGTTGAAAGATCGGATTGTTAGTATAGATTGTCGTACTATTAAGAGAGATCATGTCTAGTAGTTTGAGTCTTATTATGTGTTGATAACGTAAACTCACTTGCTCTAGCTCTCCTTTGTATGATGTTTAGATTTGCGAATATATTGTACAAATAGTTATAGCTCGTGTATAATCTTTGTAACTATGACTTAGATTTACAAATGCGTTTTACAAATGGTTGAAGCCCATAATTCCTACTCCTTCACATTATGCTTAAATTTGCGAATGTGTTTTGTAAATAGTTGTAACTCACGTATAATCCTTGTGATATGTGACTTAGATTGGCAAATGCGATTTGTAAATGGTTGAAGTTCATGTTTCCTACTCCTTGTGGCATGATGCTTATATTTATGAATGTATTTTGCAAATGGTTGAAGCTCATGTATAATCTTTATAACATGTGACTTAGGTTTGTGAATGTGTTTTACAAACGGGTTGAGTCCATGTATTCAATCTTCGTGTCATGATTCTAAAGTGTGCAAATATATTTTTCAACTTGTTGTGAATCATGCCTTGATCCTTATGTACATGGTATTACATTTTACGAATGTGTTTTACAAAAGTGTTGAAGTATATGTAATCTGTCTCTGTTGAAATTTGTGTGGCTATGTGACCACGACAATGAGACCGTCCTGTGTAAGCGGTCGGACTGCCCAGTGGTATGATCACTCTGATTATGGCAGTATGACTAGGGCGGTTTGATTGGCCATTAATTGGCTGTCAAACCGGTGCATGGCAAGCGGTTAGACCGATGCAAGTATAACCGACCTTGCAGTACTACTGGCATTTGTTTCCAGTAGTTATTTTTCAGAAAGCATCTTTTTGTGGTTGTGATCGGTGTGGTCAGACCGGCCTGTGTGGCGGTCTGACTGGCCCTTGTGAGGGCGGTCAGACCGGGTGAGTCTTGTAACGACTAGTTTCTAGCCGTTGTAAGGAATAGCGGTAGTACTGGCCGTTTGCCTGCGATACTACCGTATTTCCTGGTTTTTGCTCCCAACGACTAGTTTTTTTGTTCGGTACAAATACTCTCTTGTAGCCAGTTAGAGTAAAGCTTTTGGCACTTCATTATGCATTCTTGAGGTAGTGTGAGACTTTCTATTCAGTTGTGCATGTGTTGCACCTTATGAGTAAGGTGAGAGTTCTCTAGTTGTATATAGAGGTGGATTTTGTATCTACATTGAGCTTGCACATTCGTTGCACATGGTGAGAATTAAACAAGAGACTTGGCTTATTACTCTTAGATGTTGTTGACCTCTGGATAGCCTTGGAAGCGTTGTGCCCAATGATTTTCTCAAAGAAGGTTGTGAGAAAACTCATTGTGTTGTGAAGGTTGGAGCTCACCTATCTAGATGGAGAAAGAGCTATTACTAGTGGAATTGAGGTGGTTGGCTTAATTTGTGGAGCCGATCAAATTTATTTCAAATTTATTTATGCTTACCTCAACATGGATTAGAAGAAACCGGTAAATTTTTGAACATCATGCTAAAACATGGTGTGTGAATTGTGGTTTGTCTCCTTGTGCTCATTTATATTATTGCAATTTATATTCATAAAATTTAATTAATTGCTTGTCACCATAGATTTGCAAATCTTGACATAGACTTAGTGCGTTGGTGCACTTAGGTGAAACTATATGTTTTAGGTCTTAATTGTGTAAAACCGAGTTGACTTAAGCTTCTGCATATAAACTCGATTTTAGCTAAAAAGATTTTAAAAGCGTCTATTCATTCCCCTCTAGTTGGCCTACTCGATCTTACACAATAGCGCGGCAAGAAGTGCTATTTAGCTAGACTTATTCTGTAGCGTGGCAGTGCTATAGGTGGTAGCATGGCCAAAAGTATCTGTTGTAGGGGTGGCCCCCACCTAAACCCAGCAGGCCTGGTAGGAGATTATAAGGCCCAGAATAGGCCATGTGTAATGACATAACTGCCCCCAGAGGGGATAACCAGATGTAAGGGTATAGCTGCAAAAGCACTCCTCATGTGTATATATATATGAGTAAGCCTTGGGGAGGACCCAGGCCATTACACTTATCTTCATCACTCTCCACTACCATCTCTCTCTCTGTTTGGTCTGTAGTCACAACAGTTGGCGCCGTCCGTGGGGAGGACGAAGACAAGCCTGAAGACCGAAGAAAAAGATGGCACCGAAAAAAGCTTCCTCAGCGGCGGCGAAGGGGAGGAAGGCGGTCGGCCCGGAGCATCGTATGAGCACCAGGGCTTCGGCATCGGCAGCGGCGGGCGCGGGCGCCGACGCAGGCGTGGTGGCCGAAGACGCCGGCGTTCGCGCAGCGACGACCAACCCCGACACCGGCGTTGCGAGGACGGACCCGGCCGTCGAAGATGTCGGCACGGGTGCGGCGACAACCGACCCCGCCGACGCGACGACAGCCGACCTCGCCACCCCCACTGCAACCCTCGCCGGCGGTGCGGACCGGGCGGTCCGAGGTAGCCTCGACGGAGCGACCGGCAGTTCGGGACCCCGCGACGCGGTCGTCCCCGCGCCGATCCGCCCGTCGGAAGCACCGGCGACCCCGCCCGCACCGGCGATGGAAAGCGCCCTGCGGGCGGCTCTCAACGCGTTTCAGCAAGAACTAGGGGACCTTCGCGGAGCCGTCCGAGATATACAACAGGCTCGGAGCCAGCAGGTCGCGCCAGTAGTCGCGCCCGAGCCCACACCAGAGAAGGTGGACAGCCGCGAAGCCCCCACGGCTAGCCGTGTCCCGCTGAGATGCGTAGATCCGGAATCCCCGCTTTCGGCGGGGCTGCAGCAGGCCGCGTGGCCCGAAGACTTCAAGTTCCCTCGCATCACCGACCCGTACGAAGGCGACACGGATCCTCGCGAGTTCGTGCGCGTATACGAAACCGCGATCGAGGCCGCGGGCGGAGATGACACCACGAAGGCGAAGGGACTCCCCCTCGCACTGCACGGAGTGGCGCTCTCTTGGTTTTTTACCATAGAGCCGGGCTCCATCTATGCGTGGGAGCAGCTTCGCGACCGGCTTCGTACCAACTTTCAAGGATATCATGTCGAGCGAACCGATGCGGACCAACTCTTCGCTGTGAAGCAAGGACCCTCGGAGACGCTCCGGGACTACTTCAAGCGCTTCGCCGAAACTCGAGGCCAGGTACACGATGTTAACGAAACCACAGTCGTTAATGCAGCCATGCAGGGCCTTCGCCCGGGCCCGATGGCCGAATACAACGCGCGGAGGCCAATTACGACAGTGGCCAAGCTCTTCGACAAAATGGACGAGTATGCGTGGGCGGAGGAGGATGCGCGAAGACGCAACATCACCGCCCTCGGCCTCGCCCATGAAAAGCGGCCCCCGCGCGAGGTCGGAGCGGGTGGCCCCTCCTCGAAGCCGGGCCGTAGCCGAAAGCTCCGAGGAGGCCCTCCTCGAGGCAGTGAGGACGGAGTACAGGAAGGCTCGTCACGGTGTAGGCCCAAACCTCGGCGCCGCCAACGCCGGTCGCAGGCGGCCCATCACGTCCTCGCCACCGAGAGCACCCGCCAAGGACCCGACCCCACCTCACGAGGGGGAGTCCGGGGATCGGAGGGCGGATTTGACTACGGCAGCCAACCCCGCGCAGAGCAGGAGCTTCTGCGCTATGGCAAGTGGTGCGAGGTACACGGCTACGGCGATCATTACACAAGGGCATGCATCGCGGTGATGGAGCTGCGGAGGGTGACGGCCGGATCTCGGACTCCGCCTCCTCGGCCCCCCGCCGAAGCCCATGTGGGGCACCCAAGGGATAGCCCCATACGGGCCACCGCAACGGAGGGCGCGCAGCATCATCACCGGAGGCTCTTCCTCAAAAGCCCCCGGGGAGCAACCGCAGCTCTGGATGCCGCCCCGCAACATCACCTTCGACTTGAACGACGCCAGGGGCGTCGAGTACCCTCACCAAGACCCTCTAGTCATCCAGGCCCACATAGCATGCTGCGAAGTCAAGCGCGTCCTTGTCGACAGGGGAAGCTCCGCGAACATCTTATTCGCAGACGCCTTCGACCGCATGGCAATCCCCCGAAGCCGGCTGGAGCAGCCAGGAGCTCCGCTTCAAGGCTTCGGGGGTCAACCGCTGCAGGCCCTGGGGCACGTTTCCCTTCCTGTCACCTTCCGTCAGGAGGGCAACAAAGGTAACATCCGGACCGAGCATGTCACCTTTGATGTCGTAGGTATCCCACACCCCTACAACGCCATATTGGGGCGACCCGCCATCAACTCTTTCGAGGCAATCCCGCACCACACCTTCTTGTGTGTAAAGCTCCCGGGCCCGGAGGGTGTCATCACCATCTTCGGCGACCAAGACCTGGCAAGACGGGCCGAAGGCGGCAGCCGCGTCTCGCATCGCCCGGTGCATGCTCTCTCCGGCGTGCCCGGTGCTGGGCCCTCCGCCCCCGGGTGGACGCCCAAGCCTCGGCCCGAAGGCGGCGTCAAGAAGGTGCCGCTTCAGGCGGAGGGGCAGTTTGTCTCCATTGGCGAGGGGCTCCCATCGGGGGTCGAACGGGAGCTGCTCCGAGTGCTTCAGAACAACGTGGACATCTTCGCATGGTCCCCGGAGGACATCAAGGGCGTGGATCGCGCGGTAATCCAGCATCGTTTGGTGGTTCGCCCCGAAGCCAAGCCGGTCAAGCAAAGGCTCCGGCGTATGTCGATGGATCGGCAGCAGGCGGCCAAAGCGGAGGTGGCGAAGCTTCTTCGCGCCGGGGTCATCCGCGAGGTCCACCATCCAGAATGGCTCGCTAACCCGGTGCTAGTCAAAAAGGCCAGCGGGGCCTGGCGCATGTGCATCGACTTCACGACACTCAACAAGGCGTGCCCGAAGGACAACTACCCCTTGCCGCGCATCGATCAGCTGGTTGACGCCACTGCTGGGTGCGAACTCATGAGTTTCCTGGACACCTATTCCGGCAACCACCAGGTATACATGGCCGAAGACGACGAGGAGAAGACCAGTTTCATCACGCCACTCGGGACGTTCTGCTTCGTCAGAATGCCTTTTGGCTTGAAGAACGCAGGCGCTACCTTCACTCGCCTCGTCGCCATTGCCCTGGCCGCCCAGCTCGGGAGGAACGTCGAAGCCTATGTCGATGACGTGGTGGTCAAAACTCGGCAACTTGCTCTACACGGCCGGGACCTCCAGGAGACCTTCGACAACCTCCGGAAGGCGGGCATCAAGCTCAACCCCGACAAATGTGTCTTCGGGGTACAGGCGGGCAAACTCCTCGGTTTCCTCGTGTCCGGGCGGGGCATCCAGGCGAACCCCGATAAAGTAGACGCTATCCTGGGTATGGAGCCGCCCAAGACAACGAGGGAGGTCCAGAGGCTGGCGGGCTGCATGGCAGCATTAAGCCGCTTCCTATCCAGGGCGGCGGAGCGGGGCCTGCCGTTTTTCAAGACACTCCGCGGGTGCGATGGGTTTCGTTGGGACGGAGACTGCGCGAAGGCCTTCAACGAGCTCAAGCAGCACCTGGCAAGCCTCCCCACTCTGGTCGCCCCAGCACCAGAGGCTCCCCTCTTGCTCTATCTGGCCGCGTCAGCTACCGCGGTCAGTGCCGTCCTCGTCTTAGAGGAAGGCGCCATGCAGCGGCCTGTCTACTTTGTCTCCGAAGCCCTTCAAGGCGCGAAGACAAGATACACGGAGCTTGAGAAGCTCGCCTACGCGCTGGTCATGGCCTCCAGGAAGCTTCGGCATTATTTTCTGGCTCACCCGATCACAGTGCCTTCCTCATTCCCCCTGGCAGAGATGCTACACAACAAGGAGTCCACAGGGCGTATCGGTAAATGGGCCGCCGAGCTCGCTCCCTTCTCCTTGACGTATGCTTCGCGAACGGCAATTAAATCCCAAGTCCTGGCGGATTTCCTCGCCGAATGGACCCCGCCGGCCCAACCCGGCCAGACGCACGATGACCCCGTCTGGACGCTTACAATCGACGGAGCTTACAACGTCGCCGGCGCGGGCGTAGGGGCGGTGATCGTCACGCCCGAGGGACAGCGTTTGCTATACTCGGCGCGCCTTGCCTTCCCCGCCACCAACAACACGGCCGAATACGAGGCGCTGCTCTTTGGCCTGGCGAAGCTCAAGGCAGCCGGCGCGAGACGGGTGCTGGTCTGCACCGACTCGCGCTTGGTGGCCGGCCATGTGGACAAGTCATATCAAGCCAAGGACCCTGAGTTGGCCAAGTACCTCGCGGCGGTACGGGCGAGGGAAAGGCACTTTTTGGGTGTCACCGTCAAGGCCATCCCCCGGGCGGAGAACGAGCAAGCAGACGCCCTCGCCAAGGCGGCCAGCCAGCAACTGCCCCCCCCCTGAGGGGGCATTCTACGAGGTGTTAGCAAAGGCGGCCATCGCGCAGGACAACCGGGACGCGGCACTTGTCGACCGCATTGATCGGCCAGGAGATTGGCGGGAGCCCATTTTCAAATTCTTACAAGGCCTCGCCGAACCGGAGGATCCTGCCGAGCTGCGACGATTGCAGCACCGCGCACGGTCCTTCCAGGTGTTTGAAGGGACACTCTACAAGAAGGGGGTGTGCGCGCCGCTCCTGCGCTGCCTCTCGACCGAGGAAGGAAAGGAACTCTTGGCGGAAATCCACGCGGGCGTATGCGGATCCCACCTGGCGCCGAGGTCATTAGTCGGCAAGGCGTTCAGACAAGGCTTCTACTGGCCGACTGCCGTCACCGACGCCCAGGACCTCGTCCGTCGGTGCCAAGGGTGCCAATGGATGGCGCACATCATCCGCAGGCCCCCGACAAGCCTCAACCCAATCCCCCCGGTGTGGCCACTGGCGCGCTGGGGTCTCGATATAGTAGGACCACTTGCCCGAGCTCCAGGGGACCTCCGGTTCATGGTAGTCGCGCTGGAGTATTTCTCCAGGTGGCCGGAAGCGACCGCTCTGGCCAAAGTAACTTCTGCGGCCATACAACGCTTCCTATGGCAAAACATCATATGTCGCTTCGGAGTACCTCGGGAGCTCACGGTTGACAATGGCCTGCAGTTCGACGCCGCCCTCTTCAAAGATTATTGCGACAGCATGGGCATCACCCTCCGATTCGCCTCGGTGGGGCATCCCCAGTCCAACGGGGCGGTCGAACGGGCGAATGGCGCCATCTCTGCCGCCATCAAAAAGCGCCTGATTGGATTGCCGAAGGGCAAGTGGCCAGACGAGCTTCCCAGCGTTCTATGGTCCCTTCGCACAACGGTAACGCGCCCAACGGGGTTCACGCCATTCAAGCTCCTCTTCGGCGATGAAGCAGTGACGCCCGAGGAAATTAAAGCCGGCTCGCGAAGGGTCCTCGTCCAAGCACCCGAAGAGGAGCGCCATGTGTCCTTGGATCTCCTCGACGGGATACGGGCAGACGCAGCCCACCACGTCGAGAAGTACGCGCGGCAGACAATGCGTACTCGGGACCGCTCTATATGCCCGCGGGGGTTCAAGCCTGGGGATCTCGTCCTCAGAGTGGCGCTCCAGGCGGAGACCGTTGGCAAGCTGGAGTCCAAGTGGGAAGGCCCGTACATCGTAACGGAGGCATTGCCAAAGGGGGCGTACCGCCTCGCCACGCTTGAAGGACAAGCCTTCCGGCACACATGGAACGCGGACAGGTTGCGGCGGTACTACGCCTAGAAGCAGCACAGTAGGCGTAGAGCCACCGGCCCGTTGATTAGGCGATGCCCGCCCGCGCAAACGGGAGTTCAATAAAGGTTACTGTTCCAAGAGCATCCCGTGTCCGCGCTAAGCAGAGCAAAGTCCACGGACTCTAAATAAGACGTAGCGTCGAGCCTAGCTCCGCACGCGCGAGTCTCCGGACTATAAAGAAGACGTAGCGTCGAGCCTAGCTCCGCACGCAATAGTCCACGGACTCTAAATAAGACGTAGCATCGAGCCTAGCTCCGCACGCGCGAGTCTCCGGACTATAAAGAAGACGTAGCGTCGAGCCTAGCTCCGCACGCAATAGCCCACGGACTCTAAATAAGACGTAGCGTCGAGCCTAGCTCCGCACGCACTCTACGGAGTATAAATAAGACGCAGCGGGGGGACGCCTTCGCGCGTACTCTACGGAGTATAAAGAAGACGTAGCGTCGAGCCTAGCTCCGCACGCAATAGTCCACGGACTCTAAATAAGACGTAGCGTCGAGCCTAGCTCCGCACGCGCGAGTCTCCGGACTATAAAGAAGACGTAGCGTCGAGCCTAGCTCCGCACGCAATAGTCCACGGACTCTAAATAAGACGTAGCGTCGAGCCTAGCTCCGCACGCGCGAGTCTCCGGACTATAAAGAAGACGTAGCGTCGAGCCTAGCTCCGCACGCAATAGTCCACGGACTCTAAATAAGACGTAGCGTCGAGCCTAGCTCCGCACGCGCGAGTCTCCGGACTATAAAGAAGACGTAGCGTCGAAGTCCGCTTCCGCACACATCAGTCCACGGACTCTAAATAAGACGTAGCGTCGAGGTCCGCCTCCGCACGCGCGAGTCTCCGGACTATAAAGGAAATCGTAGCGTCGAGATTTGCCTCCGCACGCGCCACTCCACGGAGCATAAACGAGATGCGTACACCTGTCCTCCGCGTCCGGCGGCAGGTAACACCAAGCATAAAGTACTACTTGTTTCCATTGCAAAAGCAAAGGGGTTACATGGTCACACACGTAAGAGCCAGCACATCATCCCCCTGCACCACCCGACCAACCGCTCAGCCTTGGCGCGGTGCGGACGAGCCCGCGCTGTCGTCGCCGCGGCGCTGAAGGACCCTTTCAAGCCACTGGAGGAGGTCCCCCTCCCCATGCAACGTCTGCTGCACGGCGACTCTCGCTGCACCTTCCCCGAAGCGGCCCCAGATCCGTTGGTGGAAGTTCTGCAGGCTAGCCCCAATGGAGCGGATGGCGTCCGACATAACATCGGGTCGGTCGGGAAGATCCAGTTGAGGATTCGCTAGCTCGTGGGTATGCCTACACCCACGAGTATGAAGCAGGGCGAGGGCGAAGCACACACCAACATAGCCGCTGTGCTCGCCAAAGGTCCTGGCGCCACGAAGAGCAACGCCGGCCCCCTCCTCGATCAGCCCGAGCGTCTCCGACAGGGCCTCCGGCCTGTGCGTAGTATCCGGCACTCGGACGCACAGATCTCGAAGGGCCTGGTTCAGAGACTCCATGGCCCGCCACGCCGACACAGACGCATTTTGCAAGGCAAGGCGGTTCTCGGCAGCAGCCTCCGCCAGCTGGGCGTTCTCCCCTTCTAGGACGGAGATCTGCTGCACGAAGGCGGCGCGTTCCCCAGCCGCGGTGTCCCGCGCTTCCGTGGCCGCAACTTGTGCGGCCACCAGGGCGTCCTCCAGCGCGCGAAGTTCTTCGTCCTTCGCGGCGATAGCAGTGTTTGCTTCGCGGAGGTGGGCTTCCAGAACCCTCTGCTCCCGAACGCGGGCCTCGTCAAAGGACCGGCTGAGGGCAAGCGTCTGACAGGAACAACAAATCAGCAGGCGTCTAGCAGTACCGTACAAGCTGAAGCGCACGTACTTACCCTCATCTCGGAAGCCTGCAACGCGAGCGCCAGGAGGTCCCCCGCGCAGGACGACAGCACCTCTCGATTGAGGCCGTTGTCGGCACGCTCGGCGGCGGCGGTGAGGTCGCAAAATATCTCCGGGCGAGGGAGGAAGTCCGAGCGAGCGAGTCCCGGCCCCAACACGCCAGGATTTACCGTGGCCACGGCCACGTCAGCAGCAATGGACACCGGCGGGGCATCCTGCACGCGGCTCCTGACTTCGCGCATACCTCCGCTGCTCGATCCTTCGCCACGTACGGGAGACGTCGTCTCGCCTGATGTCGGCAGAATGAGCGAGCAGATCGGAGAAAGTCTCGCGAAGTCAGGGGAAGAAAGGGACTCACACCTACCTCCTGCGCCCCTCGTCACGGTAGGAAGTGGCGCCGGGTCGACCACCCAAGGGGACGCGGGCGCCTCGACGGTTGGGGAGAAGGTCTTCTCGGCCGCGCCAGCCGCCGTAATCCCACGGCAAGGCCCCGCAACAGCGTATCGACCCCCCGTTGGCGGGGGGGACTGCGTCCGAGGGCGTTTCGCCTGCGGTGACGCAGGCGATTCTTCCACGGCAGAACCAGCTCCGGTCATTGCCGCCCCCGCGGTTTCCTCCGCGGGGGGCACGCCCTCGTCGGCCGCTACGGTTGATAACGCACCGTCCCCCATGGTTTGCTCGCCGGGGACGACGCCACCCCCCGGGTTGACGGGTGCCAACTCAGCGGTGGCCGCGAGCCCGAGCACGGGCTCGTGGGCATCGGCAGAAAATGTCGGGGGATCCGCGGCGGCGCGCCCCTCCGAAGCAGTGTGGCCAGGCCCACCGCCGGTCGCACGCTCCGCCTCAGCTGAGCTAGCCGCCGGGGGGGGCTGCAGGGTCGCGTACGGCAGCCGGGGAACGGGCCCGGCGTCGCGAAGACAGCCCCCCCGCGGGGCTATCACCGTCCTGAGCGCCAGGAGTCCCGGCGGGGAGCTCTTCCGGCACCATGCGCTCGGGCACGGCAATGCCTACAGCCTCGCAGGTGCGGTTTATCCGCCCCTGCTTAGCCGCCTTCACCGCGGCCTCGCGAGCCCGATGCTCCTTAAGCGTATACGGGCCGAGGAGCGCCGCAACCACGCGCTCCGCATCTTCTAGCCTAGTCACTGCGCAGGAGACCACGTCAGTTAGGCGGAAGCCAAACAGATACAATGACACGATGGGCGACTTACAAGGGGCGGAGGGCGGAAGCACCCGAGACACACATGGTTCGAACCCGTCCTCGCGGGGGCCATTCGGCACAACATACTTCCCCCGGGAGGAGAGTGGCGCCGACCTATGCATCGTGAACTCCTCGGCTAGGTCGCGTACGCTCATTCGACGGGCGACACCGACGAGGCTCTGTAGCTTTCGCGTGTCGTCAATCTCCGCCTTCAGACTCGGCGTGCTATTAAACGAGATCGGCCCGCCTCGGCACTGCAGTCTGCTCTTGTCGGTCACGGTGTAATAGAATCACCACCGCGTCCAGCCGGACGCCCACTGCCCTGGCGAGGCGGACACAGGAAACAACGTCGCGCAGGACGCCCGGAGCACGAAGTCCACACCGCCAAAGTTGGACACCGCCCCGCCAACCTTTCTCGGTCGACAGTGTGCATCGTGCAGGGTGGCGAATAAGCTGGCGCTGGGGCGCCACCCCTCTGTCCGCATCGCCCACGCGAAGACAGCGAGGCGGAGTAGCGCGTGGGGTGTCAGCTGGGCTAGCTCCAACTGGTAGGCCCGCAGGACTTCGCCCACAAACAACGTGCAGGGCATCCGAAGGCCGGCATCGAAGAACGCGACGAAAACAATTGCCTCCAGGGCCCCGGGCTTCGGCTCCGTCTCGTCCCGCCGGGGTAAGCGAGCCCCATTGCGGTCCGCGATCTTCCCCTCATCCACGAGCCGTTGTAGCGTCCCTTCCGTCATGCGGCTCTTCCCCAGCACACGGGAGCAGGAGCCTCCCGAGTGCTCCATCGCGTTCCACAGCTTGTTGGCGCGTGAGCTCCCCCGCGGCACCAGTTTGTACTCTTGGGAAGGATGGTTCACCTCGCCCTGGCTAGGCAAGGAACCGCTGCGGGGGTGGTACGTGGCGTCGTCGTGGCTGGCCATCGCTCTCCGCGACAAGGGAAGGAGAAGAAGCAGGCAAGGGAGCAACTGGCGTGACAATTAGCACGGGCGCAAGCGAAGCGGCAGGTCAAAAAGCAAAATGAGAAAGGGTGCCTCCACCTCAACACTAACACCTTATAAAGGCCGCTCGCCTGCCCTGGCACTCAATGCACAGACGGATCAAATTCCCGGCGATTCGGCTGTCCAAGATTTGGAAAGAAGAACCGCTCGGACCTAGAAGGCCGCGCCTGGTAGGTGGCCAAGCAGCGCACAACGCCCCTGCCTCTTCAACACGCGTCCAACTTCTCGGGGGACGAGGCGAACGGCCGCGGTCACGCAACCGCTCACATCCCACGACGCACCAGTCGTGAGTTGCCACGTGCCCCACCTGCAGCATGGCAGACTGCATGACGCGACAGCCTGGCTTCTGCCAGGCCAGGCGTCGGCGTAATTCCAGCCGCCATTAAAAGCGCACTACCCCGGAGCGCGCGCGTCTACCTCGACTAGGCGCCAGCTTCGCTGCCACCCGTTCGAAGGGTAGGGGACGGAGCGCGCGCGTCTACTTCGACGAGGCGCCAGCTTCGCTGCCACCCGTTCGAAGGGTAGGGGACGGAGCGCGCGCGTCTACTTCGACGAGGCGCCAGCTTCGCTGCCACCCGTTCGAAGGGTAGGGGACGGAGCGCGCGCGTCTACTTCGACGAGGCGCCAGCTTCGCTGCCACCCGTTCGAAGGGTAGGGGACGGAGCGCGCGCGTCTACTTCGACTAGGCGCCAGCTTCGCTGCCACCCGTTCGAAGGGTAGGGGACGGAGCGCGCGCGTCTACTTTGACTAGGCGCCAGCTTCGCTGCCACCCGTTCGAAGGGTAGGGGACGGAGCGCGCGCGTCTACTTCGACTAGGCGCCAGCTTCGCTGCCACCCGTTCGAAGGGCAGGGGACGGAGCGCGCGCGCCCACTTCGACTTGGCGCCACCTTCCGCTACCACCATCCCACATTTCAGGCTCCCCAACCACAAGCTTGGAAGATTTCACAGGCCGCAGGGGACGGAGGGGGCCAAAGGACTCGACGACATGGCTTCGGCCCTGTGAAGCCCTTCACCATGAGAGGCTCCTGTCGTAGGGGTGCCCCCCACCTAAACCCAGCAGGCCTGGTAGGAGATTATAAGGCCCAGAATAGGCCATGTGTAATGACATAACTGCCCCCAGAGGGGATAACCAGATGTAAGGGTATAGCTGTAAAAGCACTCCTCATGTGTATATATATATGAGTAAGCCTTGGGGAGGACCCAGGCCATTACACTTATCTTCATCACTCTCCACTACCATCTCTCTCTCTGTTTGGTCTGTAGCCACAACAGTATCAGATTTGTGAATAAAGTTGTCGAGGGTTAGTGATAAAATAAATTGAGAAATAGATTAAATAATAAAAGTGGGTCTGGCCAGCAAGAGGCTATCAAAATAAATAGTTGGTAAACTCAATAAGAGCAGGTACAATAAGGCTTAGTCAGCAGGCTATAGCAAATATAATATCAACAAAATCTTATGTGGTAGAGAGAGAAAGGAAGAGAGAGAAGGAAGCTGGCTACTAAATTACAGCTAGCTATAGCACGTAAAAATATGCATTTCACTCTCTTACACGTAGGGTCAAATAGTTATTGTAATAGCTACCTTATTGTATGAACTATTTTTTTGAAGGCTATAAATGAAATGGACAAGTGTTATAACCACTAGTTGACTATACTATTGTACTTGCTCTAAGCGAGAATAAGTGTACTTGATAAGTGAAAGTTCAATGTACAATACCCACAATAAAGGAGAAAGAACAATGGTAGGTATACATGAAGGCTCGACCAAAATATCATATATTGGAGGGTTCAACATTGCGATAGCAATCCAAAATATTGAAGGCAGGAAAAACATGTTAAGGTGATAAGGAAACTAACCTCTTGAAGGAACTCGAAGTCCACAAAAGCTGTCCCGGCTTGCACGTTCAGTGATCCTTGTTTGATAAGTGTATCCAAGCTTGTGATAGTGTATCCCTTGGGAAGCACCCCAAGCAAGTATGCTATCAAGAAGTGACCAGCTTCGTGCTTCATATTTTTCATATATAAAATATTAGTTGCTTAGATTATTACAATACACCGCAAAATTAATATTTTAAAAAAGTAGTGAGGCAAACAGTTTGCTCAAGGAAATCAAATGGGCATTTTGTAGCCAGATTTGAAGATGGAAAATACAACAGCTTTACGTATGACAAGAAAAAAAATATTTTTCTGGCTTCCTACTTTATTTGGTTCAATTTTAACTTCATATTAGTTTTAGATTATCTAGCAAAACCATGCTTCTTTTTCCAAGCGAAGATTACCAGCTAAGTTGGACTGTATGAAGTGCCAGGTAAAGACAAAACTGGCACCATCACTTTGTAGGAAACTATATAAAAGGCTGATAGCAAGAAATTATCAACTGAGTCAAATAAATAAGTCTCCTAACAGAAACTTTATTCTCTCGGAATCACCTGCCAAACTTAGACAGACATCATATCACTTTGGTATATTCATGTAAAATAGCACACAAACATGCTTGAGGCTCCCCTATTGTTTCAGACATCAAGGGCACATCATTGACAATGCTGAACTACACTATTCATTAATTGACTTAAAAATTAGGGTTAATCCCTTATATGCCACTGGAAAATTTCAAAATCTCTGATTGTGTCACTGATGTTTGGGCCCGGTCTGGGCCCATATTTCAGTGACACAATGAGTTATATGTAAAGGATAATGCAAACTTTCCATGGCAAATAAGGAATTGCCCATGCTGTATTGCAACAAAGACACGTGGTGCTTAAATATTAACATTTTATCATCCATCAACTTTGCTGCCTAGAGAATTGTCTTTTAATCAAGCAGAAGACAACATCTGAGAGTGTTCAAATTCAAAGATCCCAGATCCTGAAAAACATGGATGGTATATATACCTGAATAACTCTGTTATGGTACTTCTGGCTGAGATTGTGACCAATTGTATCAAGAACCAAGTTTCTCACCCCTCCATTGAAATATACCTAGAAAGCTGTAGATGCGTAAGCTCAAGAGACAGAGGGGGTCATTTCAACTTCATGACTTGAGACAAATAATATCATGAAGTAAATAAATAATACAGACCAATTGTTAACATTACTTTATATAGCAACATTTTTCAAGTTATCCTGAAAAGCTGCTGAATGGCTGCAAGGATGTTTGAAATGTGCTGAATAAATACAATTAGCTCCAAAAATGAACAAACTAGGCAGCTAAAATGAGCATGCGTGCAAAGTTATAGGATTGCTTGGTTAGAGATTGCATAAAAGCTCAAGCTAATTAGTACCAAACAACCACATAACAGCATGAATGGGAGTAAAACAGCAGACTATATCTATCAAAATCTCATATGATTAAATCTTCCTTGAAGACATTAATATAAAGAGTTAAAGATTGCTTTTAACAACTGCAACAAAACTATGCATGGCTAGGGAATTTGCTGTAAAATGACAAAAGTATGCAGATAGTGGTAGATCAACAGCCAGTTTGTCACAAGACATGTAATAGATGATCTACAAGCCCATGTAGTCAAGTAAAAAACTCACCAAATCAACAGACCACAGAGATAGTAGACCTAAAAACAGACACAGAACTTGGAGTTGAGAAAGCTCAAATGCAGCTGATATAGAGAGCCCTCCGAGAACTGCAGCAATTTGGAGATTTCTTTCAATTGATCCCAAAGTCAGATCCACGGGAGATAGAAAAGCAGAAGTATCAATCCCATTTAGCTTAAGCTCATCTAATTTATAAAGTCTTTGAGGTACCTAGTAGAATTTCAGTATAAAAGAGACAAAGTTAGTATAATAGATCACATTCTCGAAAAAAGAAAAAGGTAAAGCTTCAGTTTCTTCCTTATCAAACATATAGTACAAATTAACACCAGGAAATCTCTTTGTAAGAAAAACAAAGTTGCATTGTTTGCTTGTCAAACATGTGGCGCTAAACAACAGCAATACTTGTGCCCATGTAAAGTATTTGGAATATAACCCTTAATATAGAAATAATAGCAATTGCCTCCCATGCAATGCTGAGATAATTTCGAGCATTGGACTGGATAGAGGATAGCATGAAAATGAACTCATCTTAAGGACGGGCTAGTGGCCTGGTGGTAGGAGCGAGGGTGTTTGTTCCTACCCACATTGGTTTTATTTAATCATAGTACACGTACGCATGTGCGTTCAGTGAAAAAGCATATATCTATACTTCGTGAGGCCCTAGAGCATCCGAAAATTTCTAGCGTGTGTAGTGAACATATACACGTGTGTGTGCATGTATGGCATGAGTAGGGTGTGAGTGTGATGTGCGTCCTTCATACACTGTCTAGAAAAATGAACTTAGCTTATATTTGTCCAGATTATTCACATTGATTCTCACAAATATAAAACAGAACTGTGTAATATATAAACTCAAAACTTGTAAATGTACCAGCTAAATTGGTCAACAACACCCATCGAAAAGTTGCTTTCACTATCTTTCAGGTATCTGACAAAGATGCTAGCAACAAGTAAGGGCGAAAATTTTTCTAGAAGCCCTTAATTAAATGGGATTGTGTATTCATATCTCAACAATTTTTTCCTAAAAAAGCTGTTGAATTTTGAACCATTGGATCCAGATCCAACGGATCCCTGCTCTCCTCTTTGCGGGGTACGCCCTCATGCGCTCCTCTTATCCCGCCGCCACACTGCTCCTCTCACGCCATTGCTGCACTGCTCCTCCCATGCTGCTACCGCCAGTAGCATAGGTGAAGAAGCGATCGTCGCCTCCCTCACTGGACACAACTAAAAATATCCCTAATCTATGGAAGGCAGAGGGGGACCATTTGGCATCGGTAGCGAATTTGCCGGAGTTGTAGACAGAGGCATCGGATTTGCTGAAGCTGGCTTTGCCTAGCCTTGTTTTGCCGGAGGCAGAGGGGTCAGGCTTTGCTCGAGTTCGCCGGAGCTCGAGATGAAGGATATTTAAGCACATCCAAAGGTTAGAAATTCTACTGAAATCACAAACGTTTGTTCGTTGAATGTGGTTTAGCAGTTCCGTAACTAAATTTAGTAGCAACTACTATCAAACCAAGACAGTATTCCCAGTTGCTTTACAACCAATACGGTGTGTTTGGTAACAGTTGGGAAGGAGGAGTTTCGAGGATAGAGTTTGTGGTGGTATTGGGCATGGAAGTTTGCATTTTCCACACAATCCCTTGTTTGGCAAGAGGGATGGAGAATTGCAAGGAATTAATCTGAAACTTGTATGACATGCTAACTTGTAACAAGGACTGGGCTGTACCCCTCTCTATAAAGAGCTACTCCCTTCCAATTAACAGCGCCTTCATTGGTTTAAAATGGTGGGGGTTAGATCATTGGATGGACACTCAAATTTCCACCATGCCCACTAACCAAACAGTTGACTTTATAACCCCCACCAGCTCATTTCCTATTCCCTCCCACCAATTCCCTCCAACCAAATAGGCTTTTATTTTTCCTTCTTTTCTTTCCACTCTAGACCCTTTGCATGGAGGTAGGATGCAGAATCCAGAACTATCAGAGGTGATAGCCTTAGTGGTGGTTCTGAAGCATGCACAAAACAGTAACTATGTCAAGGAACATTATGCATAACTTAAATTAAACATTTCCCATACAAGTCGTATCGCCTCTGGACAAATCCGTAAACATCTCATCGCACCCTCTCTGCTCATCAGTTCTTTGCCATATCAGTAACGCACGGAAATGCTCTAATTGAGAGACGAACGCAAATAATTGCGACATCACTTCTAGTAATCGAAAGAATTAGCACACGATAGCAAGAGAGAAGAACACATTGGTCGAATCAAGAACCCAGGATGATATGAAGTGGCAAGAAAACAACCTGCCTCGCCGTGCCAAAGCACCGGAGACCACCGTCCTCCCCCTGAGAACCGCGCACGAGGGACAGCGCCGCCTCGTCGCTCCCCTTGCGCAGCTCCTCGTCCACCTGCTCCAGCACCGCCCTCAGCCGCGCGGCCGGCTGGGAGGAGGTGTTCGCAGCGCGAGCAGGCGGCAGGCGCAGCCTGACGACAGCGGCGGCGGGGGGCAGCTGGGCGAAGCAGCAGCAGGGCGCTCCTCGTAGTCCCATGTTCCACGTCGAGCAGCCCAAGAGAAAACTGTGGGTAGTACACAACGTCACACGAGCGCCGAAGCATTATCCAAAACTTGGAGAGAGAATTAACCAACGTCTGCTGATGCCTACACCAAACGGCTTCAACTTTTAATTTTTTAGGTCAGAAACTATTTAAGATACATCGGTTTTTAATTTTAATTTTCTTTTTCAGTCTTTTTTACTTTTATTTTTTCTTTACATCGTCCGTAGACATATAACGGTATTTTTATTTTTTTTCTTTATTTTTTTAATTGAATGATTTAGAAAAGGGAGTGTATAGATATCACCCAGATGTTTTCTTTCTAATTATCATTTAAATTTGTGACCTTTGGATTAGAGAACAAAACTATGCATGGCTAGGAAAGCATAGCACACGTAACCCTTCTGAACAGAACCCTTAAATGCATTGAAGGGGTGCGAGTTATCCATCTGATGAGACATCCCATTGAATCAACACGTCTGATTGGAGGAGAGGTTGCCATCAGAGAGAGATATTCGAAGGTAACTGACCTTTGGTTGTTGTTAGTGGGAGATAATCATGCGGCACAACTGCATGGCAGTTGTTGTTAGAGACACAGAGCCGAAATGTTGTGTTGTTTGGGCTGGATAGAGCACGTGTCTTATTCGTTCACATGGAAGAAGTTCCCTGGAAGAGGACCCTCAAACCAGTTCATGAATCCTCTGAGTGGTCTACTGGTTGGGCAAAGTGTACAGTAATCCTCCGACCAAGGTACTTGGGGAACAACTATAGAAAGCTTACAACCAAGGGGATCTTAGGTCCTAATTAAATATTAAAATCATATTTAAGGATTTATTCAATCATCGTCAGCTAGTCTCCAAAATTTAAGTGAATTTATAATCTGAATATTTTAGATTGAATTTCAATTCGGAAACTACTCTTTAAATTGTAAGAGTAAAGAAGTAGTTTCCATTCACTTTGCATCCATTGGGTTTCTGATTGGATAACTACTATTTGCAGTAGGAAAAAACCCTGGTACAGTACCTGTTGGCTTCACGCTTTGTCAAAAAACCTTTCATCTTCAAGTTCTTTTGCCCCTTCGCATTTGCCTATTCGACTGCATCCTCAAATCCATTCAATCTTCGATTCTCAACCACTATAGCCAAAATGTCGGATTTGATCACCGATTGGCCGATGTCTGAGCTTGACCCAAAGAAGTTGAAGGCCATGGAAGAGGAGGGGTTACTCCCCGATAAGGTTTTAATTGGTTTTGTGGAGGTCGGCAATCGGGGATAATTTTCTCAACTGAAGTGGCAACGAAATCCCAATCTTTTGGGCGTACGTAGAGTACGGATTCAGGCTACTAGTACATCTATTCTTATTAGAAGTTTTGGAATTCTATAGGATCAAATTGGTTAATCTGGCCCCTAATTCGATCGCCTACTTAAGTATCTTCATCCATCTTTGTGAAGCATATTTAGAGATTCCAGCAAATCTAGAGTGCCTGAGATACTTCTACAAGATGACAGTAAGATCAGGGAAGGCATTGACATTACCCAGAGGTTGCTCTTTGCAGCTCCATGACAGGAAGGCAAGGGAGTACATCCCAATGTACTCCTTTTCTTCATGGTCATCCTGGATGAAGCTGTGGTTCTATATGACACTCAGCAAAGAAGACATCCTCTGCTTTGCCAGTTGGATTGCAGTCGAGAACCCAAGGTGGAGGTCTTCATCAAGAAGGAAGGAAAGATAGAGAGATGGGTCGATACCATCATCTATCTCAAGGACAAGGGACTGACATCATGGTACATAGTAAGAGATTTTTCCATGCGACGAATCAGTCCATTGAAGTCGTGTGACCACATCATGTTCTAGTATGAGGGTGCGAAGGAATCGACCAGGGACTTCTCAGAAGGTAAGCATTGAGAAATTGGACCAGTCGAATTTTATTTCTATTTTGTTGTAGTTTTTGACCTTAAGATTTTCCTTCTTTTTTATTTTGTTAGCCTAAACTCCACCAAAGTGAGCGAGAGGATAAATATGATCTACGAGGGAGAGCCTAAGCAGAAAGGAGTACCCCTGATCCTCGTTATCACCACTCCAGATGATAGGATCAAAAGACTTAAGGTAACTTAATAATTTTTTTCATCTAGATTTATATTTTCCGATTGATGTGTTGCAATACTTTCATGATGTGTAGATGGTAGGGTCGGAGAGTGCTGAGGCGGTTGAGAGCTCGAAGGAAACTCCTTCGAGCTCCAAGAGGCATCGAAGCATGAAGAAGTTGTATGGAGCATCGGTATCACATCATGCTCTGTCGACCACTACCATGACTGCTCCTCCATCTCCCCCTCCGACAGCATAAGCATCTAAAACAATGATCCCCTTGGAGGTAGGCTTCTACTATGATTTTGAGAGTTTTTTTAAACCTACACCTTCTCTTTTTCAGAGAACTAAGAAATTGCACTGACGAGAGTATATTTCTTGGATAAAGGCCAAGCTCACCTTGGTCGATGACAATATGAAAGAGAATGAAGAGCCATTGGTTGGAGCCACAATGACCATAGAGCCAATGGTGATACCAAATTCACCGGTTGTGGGTGTCGGACCCCGGAGCAACAACTCCTGGATTCTCTATGTAAATCGCACTAGTCCAGGATAAACTAGTGCACACAGTGGACAATAAAGATAAATGTCAACCATAATGACATTTATTAACTAAATATGGGCATGATTGCCAAAGTTTACATCCACGACCAATAGGCCAAACTTAAACATAAGCAGCGGAAGAAAAACACCGAAGCGTAAAAACCCAACAAGCTTGCCCACAGGCAAATGACAGTAAGACACGGCCTACTCGTCTAGATCTTCATCGTGGTCGAGGTCACCTTTCTTTGTGTGGAGATAGCAAGGTGAGTACAAACTTGTACTCCACAAGTCACATGGAGAAATGCAACATAATGATAAAGGCAACAAAGGTAGGCATATAGGGTTATTTGTGCGTAAAACAACATTTAAAGAAATACAGTAAATAGATTGAAATTGCTGAATTTAATACAGTAGGTAAAAATAGTAATTGTAAATGAAATTAATACCGTTAGTGTAGGTTTCGACCAAACACACCCAGACCATCTTTTCCAAAAAATCTTGTATAGATTCCATCCATCCACACGCTTCTAATCACTCATGGATTCCATCCATCCACAAGCTTTCAATCACTCAAGAATTCCATCCATCCACAAGCTTTCAATATCTCATGGATTCTATCCATCCATAAGTTTTTCATAAACCATTTTGAAAAACAAAGTCTAATATGTGAAAAACTTTACTCATCATGCCCATGACCGTGGATACGGCTATCCAGGATAGATTATACACTCTGCAGAGGTTGTAAAGCTTTACCCACAAGACATGATCATCTCATATTGCCACGCAATTAACACACTGTTGTGGCTACAGACCAAACAGAGAGAGAGAGATGGTAGTGGAGAGTGATGAAGATAAGTGTAATGGCCTGGGTCCTCCCCATGGCTTACTCGTATATATACATACACATGAGGAGTGCTTTTACAGTTATACCCTTACATCTGGTTATCCCCTCTGGGGCAGTTATGTCATTACACATGGCCTATTCTGGGCCTTATAATCTCTTACCAGGCCTGCTGGGTTTAGGTGGGGGCCATCCCTACGACAGGAGCCTCTCATGGTAAAGGGCTTCACAAGGCCGAAGCCATATTGCCGAGTCCTTTGGCCCCCTCCGTCCCCGCGGCCTGTGAACTTTTCCAAACTTCCGGAGCTGCGATGTGGCCGAAGCAGACGTGCGCGCTGCTGCGACGCTCGAATTTCCGGGCGTCCACGTGGTGCGGGCGTTGAGGCGTCGTGACCATTAATATGGCGGCAGACTTCCGGCGGTTGGACTTCTGCCGATTGGCCTTCCGCCGGTTGGTTCCCCTGCTGATTGGGGTATATATATGGCACTGGTGAGGTGTTGCTCCTGCGTATACTGCGATAGAAGCTGTTCCCCTAAAATGGGCCCCTGCCGTGCATCAACATTCCTGGGTGATACTGAGCGGCTTGGGGAATGTTGATGCACAGAAGGAGGTCTATTTTTCCTGGGAGCTTGATCAGCGCTGGTTATCGACAGCCAGCCGCGCTTCCTGACCCCGCACCGCGCTTCCGTAGGCGACAGCGAGGTCTGCCCTGTTTTTCTTAACAGGCCTACCTACAGTCGGCGTTCCTGAGGGAGCCCGCCGGCATTACCTTGTATGTTGATGCACTGTAGGTGGCCTGTTAAGGAAAACGAGGTAGATTTCGCAGGACAAGACCCCCGTCTTTGCTGCGCCCCGCCGAAGTGGACTCGCGTGCTCCGTCCCCCACCCTTCGAACGGGTGGCAGCTTGGCTGGCGCCTGAGTCGAAGCAGGCGCGCGCACTCCGTCCCCTGCCCTTCGAGCGGGTGGCAGCGGGGCTGGCGCCTGAGTCGAAGAAGGCGCGCGCGCTCCGTCCCCTGCCCTTCGAGCGGGTGGCAGCGGGGCTGGCGCCTGAGTCGAAGCAGGCGCGCGCGCTCCATCCCCTGCCCTTCGAGCGGGTGGCAGCGGAGGCTGGCGCCTCAGTCGAAGTGGACGCGCGTGCTCCGTCCCCCGCCCTTCGAACGGGTGGCGGCGAAGCTGGCGCCTAAGTCGAAGTAGACGCGCGCGCTCCGTCCCCCGCCCTTCGAACGGGTGGCAGCGAAGCTGGCGCCTGGTCGAAGTAGACGCGCGCGCTTCGTCCCCTACCCTTCGAACGGGTGGCAGCGAAGCTGGCGCCTCGTCGGAGTAGATGCGCGAGCTCCGTCCCCTGCCCTTCGAACGGGTGGCAGCGAAGCTGGCGCCTAGTCGGAGTAGGCGCGCGCGCTCCGTCCCCTACCCATCGAGCGGGTGGCACGAAGCTGGCGCCTAGTCGAAGTAGGCGCGCGCGCTCCGCCCCCTACCCATCGAGCGGGTGGCAGCGAAGCTGGCGCCTAGTCGAAGTAGGCGCGCGTGCTCCGTCCCCTACCCGTCGAACGGGTGGCAGCGAAGCTGGCGCCTGAGTCGAAGCAGGCGCGCGCGCTCCGTCCCCTGCCCTTCGAGCGGGTGGTAGCGGAGCTGGCGCCTAGTCGGAGTAGGCACGCGCGCTCCGCCCCCTACCCTTCGAACGGGTGGCGGCGAAGCTGGCGCCTAGTCGGAGTAGGCGCACGCGCTCCGTCCCCTACCCCTCGAACGGGTGGCAGCGAAGCTGGCGCCTAAGTCGAAGTAGGCGCGCGCGCTCCGTCCCCTACCCGTCGAACGGGTGGCAGCGAAGCTGGCGCCTGAGTCGAAGCAGGCGCGCGCGCTCCGTCCCCTGCCCTTCGAGCGGGTAGCAGCGGAGCTGGCGCCAAGTCGGAGTAGGCGCGCGCGCTCCGTCCCCTACCCCTCGAACGGGTGGCGGCGCAGCTGGCGCCTAAGTCGCAGTAGGCGCGCGCGCTCCGTCCCCTACCCGTTGAACGGGTGGCAGTGAAGCTGGCGCCTGAGTCGCAGCAGGCGCGCGCGCTCCGTCCCCTGCCCTTCGAGCGGGTGGCAGCGGAGGCTGGCGCCTAGTCGGAGTAGGCGCTCCGTCCCCTACCCATCGAGCGGGTGGCAGCGAAGCTGGCGCCTGAGTCGAAGCAGGCGCGCGCGCTCCGTCCCCTGCCCTTCGAGCCGGTGGCAGCGGAGCTGGCGCCTAGTTGGAGTAGGCGCGCGTGCTCCGTCCCCTACCCTTCGAACGGGTGGCAACGAAGCTGGCGCCTAGACGGAGTAGGCGCGCGCGCTCCGTCCCCTACCCCTCGAACGGGTGGCAGCGAAGCTGGCACCGAAGTCGAAGTAGGCGCGCGCGCTCCGTCCCCTACCCGTCGAACGGGTGGCAGCGCAGCTGGCGCCTGAGTCGAAGCAGGCGCGCGCGCTCCGTCCCCTGCCCTTCGAGCGGGTGGCAGCGGAGCTGGCGCCTAGTCGGAGTAGGCGCGCGCGCTCCGGCCCCTACCCTTCGAACGGGTGGCAGCGGAGCTGGCGCCTAGTCGGAGTAGGCGCGCGCGCTCCGTCCCCTACCCCTCGAACGGGTGGCGGCGAAGCTGGCGCCTAAGTCGAAGTAGGCGCGCGCGCTCCGTCCCCTACCCGTCGAACTGGTGGCAGCGAAGCTGGCGCCTGAGTCGAAGCAGGCGCGCGCTGCGTCCCCTGCCCTTCGAGCGGGTGACAACGGAGGCTGGCGCCTAAGTCGGAGTAGGCGCGCGCGCTCCGTCCCCTACCCCTCGAACGGGTGGCAGCGAAGCTGGCGCCTAAGTCGAAGTAGGCGCGCGCGCTCCGTCCCCTACCCGTCGAACGGGTGGCAGCGAAGCTGGCGCCTGAGTCGAAGCAGACGCGCGCGCTCCGTCCCCTGCCCTTCGAGCGGGTGGCAGCGGAGGCTGGCGCCTAGTCGGAGTAGGCGCTCCGTCCCCTACCCATCGAGCGGGTGGCAGCGAAGCTGGCGCCTAGTAGAAGTAGGCGCGCGCGCTCCGTGCCCTACCCGTCGAGCGGGTGGCAGCGAAGCTGGCGCCTGAGTCGAAGCAGGCGCGCGCGCTCCGTCCCCTGCCCTTCGAGCGGGTGGCAGCGGAGCTGGCGCCTAGTTGGAGTAGGCGCGCGCGCTCCGTCCAATACCCTTCGAACGGGTGGCAACGAAGCTGGCGCCTAGTCGGAGTAGGCGCGCGCGCTCCGTCCCCTACCCCTCGAACGGGTGGCAGCGAAGCTGGCACCTAAGTCGAAGTAGGCGCGCGCGATCCGTCCCCTACCCCTCGAACGGGTGGCAGCGAAGCTGGCGCCTAAGTCGAAGTAGGCGCGCGCGCTCCGTCCCCTACCCCTCGAACGGGTGGCAGCGAAGCTGGCGCCTGAGTCGAAGCAGGTGCGCGCGCTCCGTCCCCTGCCCTTCGAGCGGGTGGCAGCGGAGCTGGCGCCTAGTCGGAGTAGGCGCGCGCGCTCCGTCCCCTACCCTTCGAACGGGTGGCAGCGAAGCTGGCGCCTAGACGGAGTAGGCGCGCGCGCTCCGTCCCCTACCCCTCGAACGGGTGGCGGCGAAGCTGGCGCCTAAGTCGAAGTAGGCGCGCGCGCTCCGTCCCCTACCCGTCGAACGGGTGGCAGCGAAGCTGGCGCCTGAGTCGAAGCAGGCGCGCGCTGCGTCCCCTGCCCTTCGAGCGGGTGACAGCGGAGGCTGGCGCCTAAGTCGGAGTAGGCGCGCGCGCTCCGTCCCCTACCCCTCGAACGGGTGGCAGCGAAGCTGGCGCCTAAGTCGAAGTAGGCGCGCGCGCTCCGTCCCCTACCCGTCGAACGGGTGGCAGCGAAGCTGGCGCCTGAGTCGAAGCAGGCGCGCGCGCTCCGTCCCCTGCCCTTCGAGCGGGTGGCAGCGGAGGCTGGCGCCTATGTCGAAGTGGACGCGCGCGCTCCGTCCCCCGCCCTTCGAACGGGTGGCAGCGAAGCTGGCGCCTAGTCGAAGTAGACGCGCGCGCTCCGTCCCCTACCCGTCGAACGGGTGGCAGCGAAGCTGGCGCCTAGTCGGAGTAGGCGCGCGCGCTCCGTCCCCTACCCATCGAACGGGTGGCAGCGAAGCTGGCGCCTTCGCCCTGCGGACACCGCCGCGTGGGCGGTGACTTGGGTTCTTTGATGCGGCCTTGCGCTGTACAGGTTCCTGGAATCACGCCGGCCCCTGGTCTGACAGGGTTAGGTTCCCGTACCGTGCGACCCGACGCGCCCGGGGCACGCGGCGGCCTATGACTGGTGGGCGGCGGGATGTGGACGGTTGCGTGTTTGCAGCCGCTCGCCTCTTCCCTAGGCAAGGGGGACACGGGGCAGGCAGTGAGTGGCGCCTGTGGTCGTGACCTTCCAGCGTTAGGTGGGGCGTTGCGCTGGACGGGCGTTTGTACGACTGCGGTCGCGCCTCGTACACGGACCTCCGCGACCCTTCGCTTTCGATTACGGGGAATCGTGCGGGGCGGGCCTTTACACCGCTGCGGTTGCATCCGGCACGCGGATCGTTGCGACGCTTCAGTAGCGGCGGTATGGGCGAGGTGGCTTGAAATAGCCCCCCCGTAACAGCATCCCCGCACCTTTACGCCCTCTTTTCTGTCTGCTCCGCCTTCCACACCTTCGCGCTATCTTCACCGCTTCAGTCTCGTCGTGGGAAGCGATGGCCTCCAGTAGCGAGCGCGGACAGGCGGTTGGTGGCTCTATCATTCGCCGGCGATCCTCGCCGTTGGAGGTGAAATACGCGCTCCAAGAACGCGACCCGGCGGCGGCTGTCCAGGAGCGGCTGGTGGCGGAGGAGGAAGGCACGTTCTCCGGCGAGCTAGGCCCCTCGCTCGTGACCGAGAAGACGATCCAAGGGCTCTTGCGCGCGGGGAAGTTGTCCGGGCGCCAGGACGTACGATTGCCCGCCGGCGATGAGACGGAACCGCATCCCGAGAGGTCGGAGGCGGTCGTATTCGTTGCCTTTTTCGACGCGGGGCTCCGAATCCCAGCGGCGACCGTGGTGGGCAACGTGCTGCGGACCTTCGGGCTGGAGCTGGCGCAACTGACTCCAAACGCCGTGGCCCGGCTCGCGGTGTACAGCTGGGCCCTGCGCTCGGGGGCGTGCTGGCCCAGCGCGTCGCTGTTCGCCTATCTCCACGAGGCACGATGCCAGCCGAAGGGCCGGAAGGACGGGACGCTGTCGAGCTTCGGTAGCGTCTCTTTTATTCTTCGCTCGTCGTGCAAGAAGCTCTTCCCTGCGAACTCAACTCGCGGGAAGTGGGAGTCTTACTGGATGAAGCGGTGGTTCTACCACCGTGTGGAGAGCGGGAGCGGCCTTGCGTGCATAGGCCGACCAATCGCGTTCAAGCCCTCGCCCGGTCGAACGCTCGATGATGAGGACAAGCGGAGGGTCAAACGGCTCGTAGGCGTGGCCGCCCGCCTCAACATGCGCGACCTTGCCGAAGAGTACGTGATGTACGGCGTGGCACCGCTTGCCTACGACTGGCATCTTGCCGCCGAGAGGCATCGAGACGACAATGTTTCGCCGTGGGTTTGCTCGCTACCGGTGCCGCCCGATCCCCGTAAGCCTCGATTGCGTCCCTCCTTTGTTGACGCGAAATGCGTTGTATGCTGATGCTATTCTCCTTTGCTTCAGGGATTTCTTTGGAGGAGGCGGAGCAAGCCGCGCGCGTATTCCTGGGGCCATACACCGCCAGGGAGCACAAGCAGCGCGCGTCTGCTATCGCCAAGGCGGGGCTGGGGCGAATAAACCGCGTGTGCGAGGTCCTGGGCCTTGCCGTGCCGGACCATGTCGCTCCAGACGATGGTGGAGCGAAGAAGAAGAAGGCCTCGTCTCGGAAGAGGGGCCGCAGCGGGGCGCCTGCCGCGCCTGCTGCTAGTGTTTCCGAGGGCGCGGCGGACGCGGAGTCAGACTCGGCGAGCTACGCCGATTCGGGCTTGGGTGGCGCAGGCGCCGAAGGCGAGGTGTCTTCGGCAAGCGTCCCGGACGGCAGGTTTGCCGCAGGCAGCCGGAGGGGGAAGCCTCACCGCCCGCCGAAGTCGTCGAGGCGGACCCCGTGCGGACCGGCGATGCCGAGGTGGAGCCCTCGACCGCGGCCGCTGTGGTGCCGGAGGCGCCCTCCGCGGGGGCGCACGTAGCCGTGCTGTCTTTACGCACAGCAGCGGGGACCGAGGTGCCCCCTTCGACGACTGCCACCGTGGAACCTTCGCCCCCGGGCACAGCAGCCACGGGGTCTTCCCCAACCACGGCTGCGGGGGCGGTGGCGTTGCTGGCTGCCCCGGCCAAACGGCCATGTGTGCGGCCAGAGCTCCACCGGACACCGCGGGGGTTTGTCGTGGCTACGGGCATCAGAAGCTTGTGGGACTCCAGCGCAAGCACCGGGGGCCCCGTGGCCTATGCGCCTTCTGCCCCTCTGGCCACACCGCCCGCCGCGCAGGGACAGCCGTCGTCCTCCCCGAACGCGGAGGCCTCCGCTCGCGGCGGGAGCATTCCTTCTGCTACCGAAGGTAGGGTGGCTTAGCTTACTCTGGTGTATGCTTTTATGCCTTGGGGTGTTCACCCGTATCCTTATTTACAGCGTTGCTCATTCCGGAGGGGGAGCACCCGACGGAACACGGGGCCTCCGAGCACGTGAGCCCTGCGGACTTCGTGCCGCCTCCGGAGACACTGAGGGCGTGGCGCGGGATTGTGAATGACGCGGCCACGAGCGTCAACCCGCAAGTGCTGCAGGCCTACGATGCGGGGCGCCCCGAGGACGCTTTCGAGGTGTCTGGGGTGAGGGTAAGTACTCATGCGACCGCGCCTGAGTTTAGCTGAGTTTGCTAAGTCTTTTCCCTTCTACAGACACTTGTGCTGGGGCAGGCCCTGCAAATGGCCTATGCTCGTAGCCAAAAAGCGCTCGAGGATAGGCTGCGGGCCGCCGAGGAGGAGCTGCGCGAAGCCTCTGGCGCCCGCTCTGCCCAGGACGCCCGCATCCGCCAGCTGGAAGCGGAATGCGCCGAAGCGAGGGTGCACGCCGAGGGGCTTGTTGCGTCGGCGCAGGAGTCGGCCGCGGCAGCTGCTGAACAAAAGTTCGCGGCGGAGCGGGACGGGCTCCTGGAGCAGGTCGCCGCGCTAGAGAAGGAAAAAGGCGAGCTTGCCTTGACTCTAGCGGAGCGCAACCGGACGCTAGGCGACGCCTCGGTGGTTGCTTGGGACGCCATGCAAGCGCTGGAGAGCCATCTTCAAGGGCTGGTAGCGGAGGTGCCGGGATGCGCCTTCGGGCCGGAGGAGCTGTCTCGGACGCTCCGCTGGGTCGGGGATGCCGCCAACGTCGTGCGCGATGCGGCGACGTCCTTCGGCACCCACTGCGCGTACACGTCGGCATGCTTGGTGTGCGCGCTCCTGCAGCACCGCGGTTGTACGCACGTCGCCACGCTGGATGATCCCCAGCTGGAGATGCCTGGCGGGGCCGGAGTAATGTCCGGCGCCGTCTGCTCCGCTCGCCTTGCCCTCGGGCCCTTCTTCGACCGGATCTGGGGTCACGTCGGGCCGGATGCTGCACGGATCGAGTTCCAGAAGTCACTCTACGGGACGGGGAGCCTCGGCCAATTTCTGGACGGGGTCCCTCGACGCGACGATGGTGGCGCTGGGCCCTCCGAAGGCGCTGGGAACCCGCAGGTCTGACGCCGTGGTGCTTAGGTGTAGGCGTGTGTTGTACTGTTCCTTGTCTTTGCGAATAAAGTACACACTTGCTACTTGCATTCTGACTTTCACCTACATCCCGGGCAGCTTCCTTGCTGGGACCGACTTCGTGCGGCCGACCTTTCAACCCGACGACGCCTTCGACGCTGGCGAAGGGCCGAAGAGTCGCTCGACTTTTGGGCGAGCCGGCCTTCTTCGAGCGAGGCCCCAGCTTTAGCGCGTGTTAAGGACGAACCCGCGGGGTAGCGGCTTAGAGCGGCCGGGATGTTGCCGGACCTTTGTACGTGTGATTCTTCCGGTATGCAGACTTCCTAGCATTTTAAGATATGCGCTGTGTGTTGATGCCGCCGTTGGCGAAGTAGCTGCGCCAGGGTTCCGTAGAGCGGACAGTCCGCAGACTGACGTATGCGAAGGCAGACCTCCGCGGTTTGCCTTGCTTTATAGTCCGGAGACTCGCGCGTGCGGAGGCAGGCTTCGACGCTACGTCTTATTTAGAGTCCGTGGACTGGTGCGTGCGGAAGCGGACTTCGACGCTACGTCTTCTTTATAGTCCGGAGACTCGCGCGTGCGGAGCTAGGCTCGACGCTACGTCTTCTTTATAGTCCGGAGACTTGTGCACGCGTGCGGAGCTAGGCTCGACGCTACGTCTTATTTAAAGTCCGTGGACTAGTGCGTGCGGAAGCGGACTTCGACGCTACGTCTTCTTTATAGTCCGGAGACTCACGCGTGCGGAGCTAGGCTCGACGCTACGTCTTATTTAAAGTCCGTGGACTAGTGAGTGCGGAGCTAGGCTCAACGCTACGTCTTCTTTATAGTCCGGAGACTCGCGCGTGCGGAGCTAGGCTCGACGCTACATCTTATTTAAAGTCCGTGGACTAGTGCGTGCGGAGCTAGGCTCGACGCTACGTCTTCTTTATAGTCCGGAGACTCGCGCGTGCGGAGCTAGGCTCGACGCTACGTCTTATTTAAAGTCCGTGGACTAGTGCGTGCGGAGCTAGGCTCGACGCTACGTCTTCTTTATAGTCCGGAGACTTGCGCGTGCGGAGCTAGCCTCGATGCTACGTCTTATTTAAAGTCCGTGGACTAGTGCGTGCGGAGCTAGGCTCGACGCTACGTCTTCTTTATAGTCCGGAGACTTGTGCGCGCGAGGGCGTCCCCCGGGTGCGTCTTTTGTTTATACTCAGACCCGTCACCTTTGGCTACGGCGAGTGCACACGCGAACGTGCGTCTTTGGCTTATACTCAGTCCCGCCACCCTGGCGACGGCGAGTGCACACGCGAACGTGCGTCTTTGGTTTATACTCAGTCCCGCCCCCCTGGCGACGGCGAGTGCACACGCGAACGTGCGTCTTTGGTTTATACTCAGTCCCGCCCCCCTGGCGACGGCGAGTGCACACGCGAACGTGCGTCTTTGGTATATGCTGCGGGGACGCGCGCGTGCTTGCGTGTGATGAAGAAAGATTAGCGGCAAACGGCGATCTTCATTACATCCCCGTTTGCGCGGGTGAGCAACTACAAAGGGTGAATATACTGACCGTTTGCCCTTGGTGCGGCCGCAGCCTCTAGTCGCTAGACATCTGCAGGGCCCGCGCAGGCGCCTATGGATGACCCCGCGGACCTCCGCGCTGTGACGCCGGCTCTAAGAGCGTCGTTGGGCTTCGCGACGCGGGCACCTGGTGCCTGGCTCGATGCGCCGGGCCATATCCTGGTCGCCTCGGACGGTGATGATGGCCCGGGGACCCGGGATCTTCATGCACAGATAGCCGTGATGTGGTACCGCGCCGAAGGAGTTGAGGATTGGGCGCCCTAGTATGGCATTGTAGGGGTACGGAAGGTCGACCACGTCGAAGGTGGCATCTTCGGTCCGCACATTGTCATCTCGGCCGAAGGAGACTTGAAGGCCGATTTGGCCCAGCGCCCGCAGGGGCTGTCCCCCGAAGCCCTGCAGTGGGATTCCCGAGGGCCCCAGGCGGTTTCGAGGGATCCCCATCTGGTCGAAGGCCGCCGCAAACAATACGTTCGCGGAGCTACCACCGTCCACCAAGGCGCGCCCCACGTCGCATCCCGCGATGGTGACCCGGATGACCAGGGGGTCCTGATGAGGGAAGTCCACACCCTGGGCGTCGTCGGGTGTGAATGTAACTTCGTGCTGCGCCCAATCCGGCGGTGCTTGCGCTGGGTATGCCGCCACGTGATGTAGTCTTCGCGCGTAGGCCTTCTGCTGCCGTGCCGAGGCGAATTCCAGTGCAGAGCCTCTGGATATGACGTTAATGACCCTGCGGTAGGTTGCGTCCGGGGCCTGCAACGACAGGAGGCCCTCCCGAGGCTGCTGTACGTGAGCTTGGATCCGTAAGGCGCCTTCCTGGGGTTGCATCCCTTGCGCCTGTACCTGCATCCCTTGCGCCTGTACCTGCATGGGGGCCTCGTATGGGAATTGGACGTGGGCCACCGCAGGCGGGCGCGCCTCCGGGTTCCTGTCCCTAGCGACGCTGTCGCGGAGCGCCGCGATGGAGGTGCAGGTGCGGGTATCATGATTGCCGCGGTCGTGGACTACGCACCACAGTCCCTGATGCTGGTTGTCGTAATCCCCACGACCCTTATCGTCGCGGCCCCTGCCACGGCCGCGCCCCAGGCCACGGCGCCCCCGACCGCCTCGGCCCGCTGGAGCACCCTCGTCGGACCCGCCTTCGATGTTTAGGACGTACCAGTTTCGCCTCGACCTCTGCTGGCCGCGTTTGGGCTGATCGGACGACTCCTTATGCGGGTTGTCCCTACGGTCGGGCGCGTCCCGGGACGACTCCTGCTTACGCTTTCCCTTCGAAGAACCGCCCTTCGGCGGATCTTCGGCTTTTGCCGAGGCTCCGGCCTGGTTGGTGTCGGAGTCGTCACCTTGCCTTCGCCGCGCGTCTTCCTCCGCCCTGGCATATTCTTCCATCTTGTCGAAGAGCTTCGCCACCGTCTTGATTGGCTTTCGCGCGTTGTACTCGGCCATCGGGCCCGGACGAAGGCCCTGTATGGCTGCATTGACGATGGTGGTCTCGTTGCAATCTTTCACTTGACATCGAATCTTGGCGAAGCGTTTGAAGTAGTCCCGGAGCTTCTCCGAAGGTTTTTGCTTCACGGCAAAGAGCTGGTCCGCGTCGACTCGGTCAACGTAGTTTCCTTGGAAGTTGTTATGAAGGCGGACACGAAGCTGTTCCCACGCGTAGATGGAGCACGGCTCTATGGTAAAGAACCAAGAGAGCGCCACTCCTTGTAGCGCGAGGGGGAGTCCCTTTGCCTTCGTGGTGTCGTCGCCGCCCGCGGCTTCGATCGCGGTTTCGTATACGCGCACGAACTCACGGGGGTCCGTGTCGCCTTTGTACGAGTCGATGGCGCTAGGAAACTTGAAGTCTTCGGGCCATGCTGCCTGCTGCAGCCCCGCCGAAAGCGGGGACTCCGGATCCACGCGCCGCAGCGGCACGCGGCTGGACGTGGGGGCTTCGCGACTGTCCGCCCTCACCGGCGTGGGCTCGGACGCGACCACTGGCGCGGCCTGCTGACTCCGAGCCTCTTGCATATCTCTGACGGCTCCGCGAAGGTCCCCTAGCTCTCGCTGGAATGCATTGAGAGCCGCCAGCAGGGCACTTTCCATCGCCGGTGCAGGCGGGGTCGCCGGTACCCCCGACGGGCGGGTCGGCGCGGGGACGACCGCGTCGCGAGGTCCTGGACTGCCGGTCGCTCCGTCGTGGCTACCTCGAACCGCCTGGTCCGCGCCACCGGCGAGGGTTGCAGTGGGGGCGGCGAGGTCGGCTGTCGTTGCGTCGGCGGGGTCGGTTGTCGCCGCACCCGTGTCGACGTCTTCGACCGCGGGGCCCGTCCCCGCAACGCCGGTGGCGGGGCGGGTCGTCGCGGTGCCGGTGACGGGGTTGGTCGTCGCGGTGCCGGTGACGAGGTTGGTCGTCGCCGCGCGAACGTCGACGTCTCCGGCTACCGCGCCTGCATCGCCACCCGCGTCCGCCGCTGCTGATGCCGAAGCCCTGGTACTCATACGACGCTCCGGCCCGGCCGCCTTCTTTCCCTTCGCCGTCGCTGAAGAAGCTTTTTTTGGTGCCATCCTTCTTCTTCGGTCTTCAGGCTTGTCCTCGTCCTCCCCACGGACGGCGCCAACTGTTGTGGCTACAGACCAAACAGAGAGAGAGATGGTAGTGGAGAGTGATGAAGATAAGTGTAATGGCCTGGGTCCTCCCCATGGCTTACTCGTATATATACATACACATGAGGAGTGCATTTACAGTTATACCCTTACATCTGGTTATCCCCTCTGGGGGCAGTTATGTCATTACGCATGGCCTATTCTGGGCCTTATAATCTCTTACCAGGCCTGCTGGGTTTAGGTGGGGGCCATCCCTACGACACACACTTCCTTAGGTGTGCGACGGAGAGATCATGATAAGGCCTTTACAATGCAAAGCCTTCAACCTGGCTAAGCCAACTGTAAGGTTTCACCCCAGTAAGGAATCCACCAGACCGAAAACCCCTATTGAGCCGAGTGAGACTTCTCATGGCCTACGCCACACTCACATTCAACCTACGACATGACTCAGGTTGGGACCCGCAAATTAGTCGGCCAGGACTGTCCCATACCAGCCTTGTGGTAGTACGATAGGGCTTTGCAATAATAGCTCATAGATCGGTCCTTAATTGACTTAGGCTCAACCATATACCTCTGTGCCCGCTAATCAACACTGTGTCATCGAACAACAATACATGCCTGCACCCACTACCTAACCATTAGCCTAAGTCTAAACTAGATTTTATATTTTATTCAAATATTTCATAATCCTTCTTGACTCATCGAAGTCAAGAATACGTTTCAAAAACTTATCATTTTATGTGAAAATGTTATCACAAAACAAAGATTAAGTCTAAGTAGGTCTAAGCATTTTATATAAAACTCTCTAGTCAATACTAGTGTACTAACTAGAGTTTGATTCTAGGGTGACAAGGTATCGGGGAATTCAATGTTAATGGAGGAACTAACAAGTAGGCAATAACTAAATTTAAAATTGAATTAAAATATATTGAATAAAATTGAGCATGCAATATAATTTAAAATAACATAATTTTATTTGAAAACCGGGATCAACATGGTTAAAGAGTGTGACTTGCCTTGCTCTTCAGTTGGGTGCAAATCATCGTCGAAGAATTCTCTTGAATCGTCGCAGTCTACACGTGAAAATTACCCAAGCAAACTCAAATAAAATCCAAATAAATTCAAATAAACTCCAAATAATAAAAATGAGGGTATAAATGGGTAGATTAGAATTTTGGATGAATTTAGGAATTTGAACGGGCTCAATCAGAGTTAGGACGAATAAGAACGGGCTTCTGGAAGTTTTAAATCAGAGAAAAAAGAAAAAGGCTGATTCTCTGGAATTATTTTCTACTGGAAAAGGGATTTATGATGTCAGTCTTGGGATTTCTTTTTTGCTGAATTATTTTTCTACTAAAAAATCAGGTTTATGACGTCAGCATGATGTCAGCCCTGGAGTATATTCTTCGGACAGAGGCTGACAGTGGGCCCGGTCTACCGTGGACTGAGTCCATGGACCGAGGAAGGGCTGAGGTGGCAGGGAGGATGATGTGGCAGTGACATGACAGGTGACTGGGCTATTTTGCTGACGGGACAGCCAGGTGGTGCTGACGTGTCTGACACGTGGCTCGAGAGGGCTTTGGTACTGACGTGGCATCCACGTGTCACTGACATGGCAGCCACGTAGGTTGGGTCTGCCGAGGTGGCATCACGCGTGTCTTCCACGTGAGCCGAAGGGGGAGGTGGCTGCTGGTTGCGCACGTGTCATCTAACCGGGCAGTGGTGGCGTGCCACCGGGTGCCATGTGGCATGCCACAGGAGCTTGGGCTGCTGACGTGGCTCGCCGGCAAGGGCGACACTTGGGACCTGAGGGTTCGCCGGCATTCGGGGGCACGGCAGCGACCGGTGAGGGGCGAAGGAGGGAGAGGAGGCATCGGGGAGTTGATTTTACCTTGGCACGGTGCTCGGCGGTGCTCGGCGGTGCTGGTCGGCGACGAGGAGGGCAGTGGAGGCGGCTCGGGTGCTCCGGTGTGGTGGCGCTCCGGTAGTGTCTGAGCGCAGAGGAGGGGCGCATGGGCTTCGCGGAGAGGAGGGGAGGCTGAGGAGGGTGACGCCAAGGCTCGAAGGTGGTCGAGGCAGTGACTATTGCTCGCCGGAGTTCGGGGCGGCGGCGGAGGCGAAGGCGCACGGTGCAGGGGTGGTGTGGAGCTCGGGAGAGGGAGTGGAGTGGAGGGGAAGGTGGTGCGGAGGGAGAGGGGCTCGAGGGGCCTTTTATAGGGGCAGAGGAGGAGCGTGGGCGCGGGAATTTCTTACCGAAGGTTGTGGCGGCGGTGGTTCCAAGATTAGGTGAGGAACGGGCGCGAGAGTGGGGGAGGTGGGGCAACAGGCGTAGGGAGTTCGGCGCACGATGGGAGAAGTGGGGTGGCGCATGTGTGGGAGGGGGTGGCCGGGTAGGGCGGAGCGGTGCAACGGCCTGGCGGCGGGGATGGCGGCGCTTGCGCGGGGAAGGAGGTGGGGAGGAAGAAGGAGGCGGCACTGACAGGAGGGCCCGTGTGCAGCGAGAGAGAGAGGGACGAGAGAGGGGAGGCACGGGCGGCGGAGATTGCGCCACGGGAAAGGGAAGGAGATCGGGCGGCTGGGAGAGTTAAGTGGGAGTGAACGGGGGAGATGGGCTGGGCGGTGGCGTAGGCTGATTCGAGCCGCCCACGTGTCGGGCGGAGAGAGAGAGGGAAGGTGGGATGCCAGGCGGCGACATGGGCGCATCCTGGCCGTCCACGCATCAGCTGGAGGGAGGGGCCAGAAGATTTAAATTTTATTTTGGATATTCAGAAAAGCCCGAGAAAAATCCAAAAGGCTCAGAAAAATACTAAATAAATTCAAAAAATCCCAGAAAAATTCACAAAAGTTCCAGGAGATGTTTTGGACTTAGGTAAAATATTTCAATATTAATTTGGTACTAGATTTTTATACTAAAAATACTTTTTATTTTAAAAAATAGATTTTAAACTCCAAAAAAACCCAGTAAACCAAATAAATGCCAAATAATTAATTTGAATTAGGATTTTTTGTATAGAAAACCAAAATATAATTTTATTTAATAATATTTTTGGGTTTTACTTAATTTACTTTTCAAATCTAGCCTTTTTAAAAACAGAAAATCAGGGCAATTCAAAATTAAAACTCAAGTAATCAAAACACTTATTTTTATTTTAAACCCAAATTAATTTTAATTTAATTTTTTCACTCAAAAATTAAAATAAACAGCTGGGCTGTTATAGTGGGCTCCTAGATTATCGTGACAGACTGAATTAAATACCCAGTGGCCATTCCTCAAGATCCAAGTGCAATGGAGGAGATGGATGCTTTGGTGGTTGAGGGAGCTCCATCTTCTGAGTAGGTGATCGGAGAAGCTATCTCCAACTGCCCCATGGAGGATCTGACTAAGGATAAGTGTATCCAGTCGAAAGACTCAAAGGGTCTGACCAGCCCTACCACTGCTATATTGGTGAAGTCAGTTGACAAGAAGAAGAGGAAGGTAAGTGCTTTGGACTATGCTCTAGGATGCTTTAACTTCAAAAACAAAAAAGATCAGATATGTACTAGTCATAAGAATTCATGTAAATTCATACATTTTGATTTCTTTCGGCATTTTTGGAGTCCTTACTTCTTTCTTGTCATTCTTTCTTTGTAGCACCTCTACTACTCTAATCAGCTTTGGTCCAAGTACTCCACGTGACAAGGCTCCTAAAGGAGTGGTCATAGCAACCCCAAGCTGATGGAGGAATCATTAGTGGCTGCTCTGACTAAGAAACCTTTAGTGGCTCTGACCCCATCATAGGACGTTGAGGTAGAGGAGAAGTCTTGGTAGGATCTGATTGTTGCTAGGAAGAAGTGGTCTAAGATGAGGGGGTAGATATGCTTCCTCCATTCTTTGGAGGACTGGAGGTGGAGAGCTCTTCTCTAATAAAGAAGTCCCCAATCCAAGGGACATCCTCGACTAGCTTTGGATCTTCAATAATCAAAGACTTGAGGAGCTTTGGTGGATGAAGTTCTCAGATTGTGAGTTGAGGATGGGTCCCAAGATACTATTCTCATCGTATGATGACAAAAGCGGCCCAGGTAATTTCTCATTATCACTTAAGATACATTTTTGGTTTTGTTCAAAACTTTTGTAAGTTTTTTTTTCTTCTCTTTTCTTTTTAACATTTGTGGAAGGAGTTGCACTAGTTGGGGAAATGATAAGATGAACATTAGCCCTGGAGAAAGAAAGGGTTACCCTCAACCGAGAAGCTGATGAATGGTAATAATATTTCTTCTGATTATATTTTGGTCATAAATTTGACTGCTCAGAGGAGGAAGCTGCTAAATTCTTTAAAGAGATGAAGCCCTTCGGGAACCAGATAGTAGAGGAGATGAAGGTTGGATCCCTATCAGATAGCGGCTAGGTAATATGAAGTACTCTTACATAAAAAACTTACCTTTATCATCAATAGAGTTTATGTCATTTTCTCAATTTAATGAGTACTCATATCTTTCCAAGCCCCCGACTACTGTCAAGTAGTAGAACTTACTATGGAAGCAGTAGACCAAGAATAAGATGTACTTTATTCCAATCGGTGGACTCTAATTATGTTGTATGAATAATCAAGTATTTACTAGGAAATCATATCAGATAGAGCCAACGAATGATTTTGACAAATCTTAGATACTATTTCCAAAATCGATGTAACATCCCGGATTCTGGGAAATGCAAAAATGAGGAAAATTTAAAACTTTTTACACGCATATTATTTCCTTAGCTTTTATTATAGTTTCCTTGGAAAAGCAACTTGCAAACACAAATTTTTGGAAAGAAATGTGCACAATTTGAATTCAAAATCAAATTTGAAAAGTTGATCCTAAAATGACCTAGGAGAATTCACAGTAGAAAAATCTAAAAAAATCATAAACATATTCATGGCATTGGAAATTGTTTTGAACATTTTTGAACATGTTCTGGAATTTATTCAAATCAAATTGATGTTTGTTACATAGAACAGAGAAATTCCTTGATTTTTGAGAAAAATCTAGAGTACATAAAATTATAAACAATTTACATAATGATCTATAGCATACATAAAAATTTTCATAATTTTGGGAGCTCATCTAATGTGTTTTAAAATTTCCCAAACACTCAGCTCACCTTAAGGCTTTCTCTTTCTCTCACTGCCATGTGGGGCCACCTGTTGGGCTGCCCCTTCGGTCACTTAATGTCAGATTTGGATTTTTCAATCCAGAATCTCCTGTGAATACACCGCACTATTCCTTGGATTAGTAGATAGTGCTCACGGGTACATTGCTACATCATTTCATACATCACATGAAACACAACAACTCGTAATAATATTACATAACTGAAATTGAATTATGTCACATCGGGCAACAGTTTTACATAAAGGCCGATTAGGCCAAATGTTCACATTACAAAAACATAGTAGCGGAAGCATAAACAAAGTAAGGCCTTTAATCCACAGGCAAGCGACTGGGGGTAAATATGTGCCATATGAATATTATCTAGGCTTAAGCAATATTTATAGGCACACAACTCCATAGTCTAATTGCCTAGGACCCAAAAGCGCAGGTGATGTCCTAGTTCTCGGCATGGTTTCCTCCATCTGTAGCAGCGGTTTCTTCATATGCGTAATGGTCTTGGGCCCCTGAATCTGATTTTGGTAATGCGAGTGTGAGCACAAACCACTGTGCTCCGCGAGCCAATACACAGAATGCAGTATATAGTATGCATGGCTTATCAAGAGAAGGCTAGGGTTATTTTATTTGCCAGAAATTGCTATTTAATTATTCTTCTTAGAAAATCTCCTATGACTTAGTAGTTTTGACTAAAGCATAGTGTATCTGAAAGATTGCTTTAATAGTAGTGATCCAGATACCATCTACCATTACATGGTCTCTGCACCATATGCTAGACCTTCAGTGTTATAGCCACTTACATTATCACTGGGACGACACCCAGGGCAACACGAATCAGGGCTTCCCACTGCCCTCCATTTTTCCCATTCCACCTGTCAAGTTTTTGAAATAGAACTATATCTAGTTAAGTTCCCATGTCCGCCCTTGACCGTGGGTACGGCTATTCGAATAGTTTTGACTCTGCAGAGTTTGCACACTTTACCCACAAGAGATGGTTCACTCATTGCCCCGCATGATTTCTTAGTCGTGCGGTTGAGCAGACCATCACAATAACCGTTCAAAGTACCTTGTCCCTTCCATCATTTCACCCTATGGGTCGCTCTCACTTGCGGTGGGTCCCATACGTTGTGCGGGATGTTCTTCCTCAGAACGACTAGCAGTTGGCTACCAAAACTACTAGCCTCCACAGAAAACTTCACCCTCTACGAGTGTCCTATTCAAGCCGTCACACAGACAGCCGCTTGCACTACCTCACCTCCTCCACCTATGAGGATGACTTTCAGGGTCTGGTAAATTTACTAAGCTAAGTTGTATTTTACAGACTTGTGGTTGTACTTGTATTACACAGGAGGTCATGACGAGATTTAGTCCTTAGGGTATCTGGGCAGTTCTACCACTAACCACACTCTCGTGCACCGCTGCACCATACCCCCGAGCCATCCATCCAGATAGATAAGCAATTTGCGATTTTTGGGAGCATAAAATAACCATATCAAAATATACTAGTCATTACCACCATGACTTCCCAAACCCGTTTTTCATGATTAAAAGTGATGCTTGGACCTTTTGGCCCCAATGCCTAAGCAAGTAAGTACGGACTTACTTTCGAAAGTTTACCACTATAGTTTTACTAGGGTGACAAGGCTCACATATTCGAATATTTCAAAGGAATGTATTATTAGCAAGCTTATTAATGGGTTTGTAACTAGGGTATCGAAATCAAGCACATACTTAGCACATAAAATAACAGCATACAGTTGATAATTTAAACAAAAGTAAATTACAAAAAATGTAGGTTCAATATGATCAAAGTATTGACTCACCTTGATCACAGTGAGTTGGGTCCTGATTGTCTCGAGCGGCTTCTGCTTCGGCTTCCTCCTCTTGAGCTTCGTACGCTATTTTTACATGCGCGAAAATTTGGATAAAAATCATCAAACCAAATAAACATTCGCAAGAAAATCCAAATAACTCCAAAATTCATGATTTTAGTTCCATTGGATATACTTTGATTTTTGGATGAATTTAGAAATGTGTTTCATTCAATTGAGTTAGAATGAATTAATTATAATCATTTGAAGTTTAACCATAATTCAATTATACGCAATATAGCCTCTAAGTCAATTTGAATATCATAGCCTAAAGGTTTGTGGCTTAATGTTCACATTATCTTATAGCCAAAAGAATTATCCTAATTGCTAGGTCATAAAGACAATGGTTTATGGTTTAACTTTGTAATGGTTAATACTATATCATTTACTAAATCATCATTTCATGCAAGCATAAATCTACACAATATTCTTAATCAATATCTCACGATGCCTTTAATTAGTAAGTAAGCTTTAAAATAAAGGTTAAAGGTTAAAGGCACATTAGTTACCATTATATAATATATAATCCATGATTAGATATTTATTATGCTCATTTATATCCTAAACAAATTTTAGCATCATTTATGGACCAATTTCTGATTTTTCCTTAATTTTTCTTCACTGAAATCACTTAGCAAAAATGTTTAAAACCTATTTCTAAACGTTGCGGGCTATGGAACTCGAACGCGGGTGGCTGAGGTGAGCGCGCGCTGCTAATCGGTCGGCCTCTCTATGTTACTTGAAGTAAAGGGGGGAGGAGTTGTAGAAGAGCCGAGCGGCAGGAGTCCCAAAACAGAGCAGCTTCGGGCGGTGTACGGGTGGCAAGGTTGCCGGCGAGGGGCGGCCAGAGGGTTGTCAGCGGTGGGCAAAATGGGTTGCTGACCAATGGAGGAGCCGGTGGGGGCCGAGGAGCGCCGGAGGTGGGTCGGTGACGTGCGGTTGTGGCGGGCTAGGGAGAAGCTCGACGCCGGCGAGGTACAGGCACGGTGGAGCTCGGTGGAGGGGGGAGTAGCTTCGCCATGCTCCTAGGATGGTGTGGGAGGGAGGAATCAGATGGTGGTTGCTTGACGCGATGGCGCGCTCGTCGGCCGGCCGTGAGGAAGAAGGAGGCGCCGGCGAGCCGAGATGGCACGGGGAACCAATTGGCTGCAGTGGAAGCTAGAGCGGAGGCTGGCAATTCATTTGGGAACTTTGGCCGGGGTTCTTATAGTAGGGAAAAGGCGCGGCGGCAGGAGGGCAGGTAAGGCTGAACTCAGCGGTGGCATGGCCACAGTGGGGCGACGGGACGAGCGACCGGGGTGACGTCGGGCTGTCCGAGCGGAGGGGGTGGCTTCGGCCCTGTCCGAATGCCGCGAGGGCAGGGAGGAAGAAGGGAGGGGGCGGTCTGGCTGGGCTGGGCCGGCCAGGCCGAAAGGCCCTTCTCATTTATTTATTTATTTCTATATGGCTATTCTCATCTACATTTTTACATGTATAATTTCCTTGCCTCTATTTCTTTATTACTAACTGTTGTAGGGGTGGCCCCCACCTGAGCCCAGCAGGCCTGTTAGAGGAATGTAAGGCCCAAAATGGGACATGTGTAATGACATAAGTGCCCCTGAGGGGAATACTCGGATGTAAGGGTATAATTGTAAAAGCACTCCCCATATGGATATATATACAACACAAGCCATGGGGAGAAACCCTAAGCCATTGCTCACCTAACTCTCCACTACCATACTCTCTCTCTCTGTTTGGTCTGTAACCACAACAGTTGGCGCCGTCCGTGGGGAGGACAAGAGCAAGCCTCCAGATCCAAAGAAGGATGGCACCAAAGAAAGCTTCATCATCGGCGGCGAAGAAGAAGGTGGGAGCGGCGGAATCCCGCGTCAATACCAGGGCTTCAGTGTTGGCAGCCGCGGGCGTGGGTGGCGATGCGGGTGTGGCGGTCGCGAACACCTGTGTTCACGACGCGACGCCCGACCCCGCCACCACCGCCGCGACGTTCGATCCGGCCACCACTGCCGCGACGCTCGACCCTGCCACCACCGCCGCGACGCTCGACCCCATCACCACCGCCGCGACGTTCGATCCCGCCACCACCGCCACGACGCTCGATCCCACCACCACCGCCGCGACGCTCGACCCCGCTACCACCGCCGCGACGCTCGACCCCACCACCGCCGGTGCGACAGTCAACACCGCCCCGCACATGGTAGGTAACCCCACTGCAGGTACCACGACAATCGCCGACAGCGGTGCTCGGGTGGTCGGAGGCAGCAACGCCGATGTCCACGCAGGCACGGTGTCCGCTCCCCCACTTGGTGCAGGAACGGTGAGCGGTTTCGGCGGCAACACGGGCTTCGTCACCGGCTCCAGAGTTCTTCACGCCAGTGCAGTGGGCAGTCCGGGAGCACAGGCCGTGGTTACCACCGCTCTGGTCGCGCCCCTAGGTGCGCCAACGGCCCCAACCACATCCACAGCGGAGAACGCCCTGCTGGCGGCCCTCAACGCATTTCAGTGGGAGCTAACGGATCTCCACGGAGCCGTATGGGACATGCAAGAGGCTCAGAGCCAACAGGCCCCACCGGTGGTCGCATCGGAGCCCACACCGGAGAGAGCGGATAGCCGCGACGCCCCCACGTCCAGCCGCGTCCCACTATGACGCGTGGACCCGGAGTCCCCACTCTCTGCAGGCCTGCAGCAGGCAGCATGGTCGGAGGACTTCAAGTTCCCGAGTATCATTGAAGCGTACAAAGGCGACACAGACCCACGGGAATTCGTGCGCGTGTATGAGACCGCCATCGAAGCCGCCGACGGAGATGACACCACGAAGGCAAAGGGGCTCCCGCTCGCGTTGCAGGGGGTGGCGCTCTCTTGGTTCTTCACCATCGAGCCACATTCCATCTACGCATGGGAGCAGATCCGCGACCGACTCTACAACAACTTCCAGGGAAACTACGTCGAGCGCGTCGACGCAGACCAGCTCTTCACAGTTAAGCAAAAACCTTCGGAGAGGCTTCGGGATTACTTCAAGCACTTCGCGAAGGTACGTTGCCAGGTCAAGGACGTCAATGAAACAACCGTCATCAATGCAGCGATACAAGGCCTCCGCCCGGGACCGATGGTCGAATACAACGCGCAAAAACCAATCAAGACGGTGGCGAAGTTCTTCGACAAGATGGAAGAGTACGCTAGAGCGAAAGAGCACGCGCGGCGGAGACATGGCGATGACTCCGACACCAACCAGGCGGAGGGCTCGGCAAAAAATGATGGCTCGCCGAAGGAGGGCTCATCGAAAGGTAAGCGAAGCAGGAGCCATCGAAGGACGCCTCCGAGCGCAAGGAGGCCCAGCACAAAGACTCGTCGGGCAACAAGCCCAAGCACGACCAACGCAAATCTCGGAAACCTCGCTACATCTTTGACATCGAGGGTGGCTCCGAGGACAACGCCCCTGCTGGTCGCGGCGGCAGAGGGCGCCGTGGCTGGGGGCAGGGGCGTGGGCGGGTTCACGACGACAGAGCCCGCGAAGAGTACAACGACCAGCACCATGGGCAGTGGTGCGAAGTCCACGGTCGGGGCAGCCATGACACGCGTGCGTGTGCCACCATCGCAGCACTCCGGCAGAACGTCGCCAGAGGCAGAAACCCTGAGGCGCGCCCGTCCGTCGTGGCTCACGTCGAACACCCCCAGGACCAAGGAATGCAACCCCAGGAAGGCTCCCTACGGATTCAGGCCCACGTGCAGCAACCTCGGGAGGGCCTCCTGCAATTGCAAGCCCCGGAAGGAGCCCAGCGTAGGGTCATAAACGTCATCTCCGGGGCTCCTCGTTCTAGTTTGCCTCGGCGCGACAACGGAAGGCCTATGCGAGGAGGCTACACCACGTCGCGGCATACTCAGCGCAGGCGCCACTGGAGTGGGCACAACACGAAATCACCTTCACGCCCGCTGACGCTGAAGGAGTGGAATTTCCCCACCACGATCCCCTGGTCGTCCAAGTCGTCATCGCAAGATGCGAAGTCAGGCGCGTCCTGGTCGACGGAGGAAGCTCCGCGAACATCTTGTTCGCAGCGGCCTTCGATCAGATGGGGATCCCCCGAAGTCGATTGGGCCCTTCGGGCATCCCCCTGCAGGGCTTCGGAGGGCAACCTCTGCGGGCATTGGGCCAGATATGCCTCCAAGTCTCCTTTGGTCGAGACGATAATGTGAGGTGTGAGGACGCCACCTTCGACGTTGTCGACATCTCGTACCCCTACAACGCTATATTGGGGCGGCCAACCTTGAACTCTCTCAGGGCAGTCCCACATCACGGCTTCCTGTGTATGAAGCTCCCTGGACCGCGGGCCATCATCACCGTCCACGGTGACCAGGATATGGCTCGGCGCATAGTGCTCGGCAGCAGAGGTCCACACCACGAGGCACGATGAAACACCTAGCCCGGGTGTGCAAGTGCGAAGATCCTTGGCGGCTCTGGAAAGCACCCTGCCGGGCCCCCGCGCGCGTTACCCCAGCAGCAGAGGCTCCCACCGTGCCCCGCCTCATCAACGGGCGACAACAGCCGCAGCTGTTCTCGTCCTTAAACGGTCAGTGGTCAATATCCCACCTTTTGTAATCACTCACCCGTGCAAACGAGAATTTAATAAAGTTCACCGTTTGCAAAAATTGTCTTGTTTCCCGCAAGAAGCGCGTGAAGGATTACCTTCGCACGCACTCTCCATGAGTATAAACAAAGACACGCGTCCGCGCGCGCACTCTTCGTGAAAAACACGGGCATGAGTATAAACAAAGACACGCGTCCGCGCGCGCACTCTTTGTGAAAAACACGGGTATGAGTATAAACAAAGACGCGTGGGGGGATGCCTCCGCGCGCACTCTACGGAGTATAAATAAGACGTAGCGTTGAGGTCCGCCTCCGCACGCAACTTCACCGCCCGCAACGCGCGGAGGCTTGCCTCCGCGCGCAGTCCACAGACTTTAAATAAGACGTAGCATTGAGGTCCGCCTCCGCACGCACTCTATGGAGTATAAATATGACGTAGCGTTGAGGCCCGCCTCTGCACGCAACTTCACCGCCCGCAACGCGCGGAGGCTTGCCTCCGCGCGCAGTCCACGGACTCTAAATAAGACGTAGCGCTGAGGTCCGTCTCTGCACGCACTCTACGGAGTATAAATAAGACTTAGCGTTGAGGCCCGCCTCCGCACGCACCTTCACCACCCGCAACGTGCGGAGGCTTGCCTCCGCACGCAGTCCACGGACTCTAAATAAGACGCAACGTGAGGCCTACCTCCGTGCACACTCTACGGAGTATAAATAAGACGCGGATGTTGTCCCTGCGCACTCTACTGAGTCTAAACAAGATGCGGATGCTCCCACGCACGCATAAGTATTATCTCTATGCGTACTCTCCGGAGTATAAACAAGGCGTGGTTGATAGTCCCACGCATTCTACGGAGTGTAAATAAGACGCGGAAGCTCCCGCGCACGCATAGGTATTATCCCTACGCCTACTCTCCGGAGTATAAACATCGCGTGATCGACGATCCTTGCACCATGAGTCTTGATAAGGCGAACTAGAGGCTTGCCTCTGTGTGCATCTCGCAGTGATCGTGCAAAAGGCAGCCGAGGCTCGCCTCCGTATGCGCCTTGTAAAGTCGGCGTGAGACGTGGCGGCAGCCTACACTCACGAGCATCACGCGCGCGTCTACTTTGACTAAGGCGCCGGCTCCACCGCCACCACTTTGAAAGGTAGGGGATGGAGCACTCGCGTGGACGGAGCACTCTTGCGTCTACCTCGACTAAGGCGCCGGCTCCGTCGCCACCACTTCGAAAGGTAGGGGACGGAGCGCTCGCGCGTCTACCTCGACTAAAGCGCCGGCTCTGCCACCACCACATCGAAAGGTAGGGGATGGAGCGCTCGCGCGTCTACCTCGACTAAGGCGCCGGCTCCGCCGCCACCACTTCGAAAGGTAGGGGACGGAGCGCTCGCGCGTCTACTTCGACTAAGGCGCAGGCTCCGCCGCCACCACTTGGAAAGGTAGGGGACGGAGCGCTCGCGCGTCTACCTCGACTAAGGTGCCGGCTCTGTCGCCACCACTTGGAAAGGTAGGGGATGGAGCGCTCGCGCGTCTACTTCGACTAAGGCACCGGCTCCTCCGCCACCACTTCGAAAGGTAGGGGACGGAGTGCTCGTGCGTCTACTTCGACTAAGGCTGGCGCGTTCCGGCTCGTGAATGCCCAGGGCCTCACAAACGCGGTTTATCCGCCCCAGCCCCTCCTCCACGACTGCAGCCGTACGCTGCTCATGCTCCCTGGCCGTATATGGCCCAAGGAACATGTTTGCCGCGCGTTCCGCGTCCTTCAAGCGCATTCCTAGGCGAGACAAGAAGCGTGGTCAAAAGCGATGCAGCGAACAGCGAAAGGAAATAAGGACACGGCCGAGGCTTACGAAGTCCGGAGGGCGCTGGTAGCGAGCAAATAGATGGGCGAACGTTGTCGTCCCGGAGTTTCCCGGCAGGGAGACGCCACTCATGGGCGAGCGGCGCCACGCCGTACATAATGTACTCCTCGTTGAGGTCGCGCATGTTGAAGCGGGCGGTGACCCCACAAGCCTTCACGCCCTTCGCCTGTCCTCGGAGTTGAGCGTTATGCTGGGCGTGGTGTTGAACGCCATTGGCTGGCCCGTACACTCGAGACCGCTACCGCTCTCTACACGGTGGTAGAACCACCGTCTTGTCCAGCCAGATTCCCATTTCACTCGAGTGGAGTTCGCGGGGAAGAGCTTCCCGCACGGCGACCGCAGTATAAAGTTGACGCTGCCGAAGTTCGATAGCGTCCCGGCCTTTCGCTCCTTCGGCTGGCACCGTGCATCGTGCAGATAGGCGAATACCGAGGCACTGGGCCAGCATGCCTCCGAGCGTAAGGCCCAGCTGTACACGGCGAGGCGGGGCAACGCGTTCGGAGTCAGTTGTGCCAGCTCCAGCCTGAAGGTTCGCAACACATCGCCAATGACCATCGCGGCCGTGATGCGAAGCCCGGCTTCAAAGTAGGCGACGAAGACAATCGCCTCCGATTCCTCAGGTCGCGGTTCCGCCTCGTCATCGGTGGGTAGCCGCACCGCCTGGCGGTCCGACAGCTTCCCCTCATGCAGCACGGTACGGATTGTCTCCTCCGTCACGAGCATCGGACCCAAGACGCTGGAGTAAGGGACCTCCTTCCTCTCCGTCGCCACCCACCACTTGTCTGCCACCGCCGGGTCGCGCCCCTCGAGCGCATACTCCACCTCAAGTGGCAAGGACTATCGGTGGATAGCGTACCTATCGATCGTTTGAGCGTGCTCGCCGCCGGGCGCCATCGTTATCCGGGAACTAAACGACGGCGGAAGGAAAGTGCGGTGGCAAGAAAATCAAAGAGCAGGAGATGAGAAGGGCAATCAGAAAGCGTGTGGAGGAGGTGAAGACATGGTACCACAGGGGTATTTAAAGACCCCTCGCCTCCCGCACCACCGGTAAGCGACTGGCGGAAGACAAACCGCTCGCCTCCCCATGACCGGAGCCAAAGCATCGCGACCGAAGCCGAAGCGTCGCGACTGCCCATGTGAGTCGGGTATGACCGCGGCTGTACAAAGACCTGTCAGCGCACGACGTGCCAGTAGCATCCCGCCGCGTGTCGACTCCCACTAGGCATAAATGCAGGCCATGCGACATAGTGCAGCCCCCCAGCGCGTGTCGGTGTGATTCTCGAGACCAATGCAACAGCTTCGACGAGGTCTTCGTCCAGCAGCGAGGCCCTGGCTCCGACTTTACCTCCGTTCCCGCGAAGGAACACCTCACCGGGACATCGCGAAGATGTCGGAAGCTACCGCGACTCCGACGTCCGCGCAACCCTCGGCCTCGGCCAATGAAGACCCAGTGTTCAGCTCTGGCCGAACCCGTAGAGCAGCGCAGGCGGCCACCTCGGCTTCAGAGTCCACGCGGCAACCTCACAGCCTAAACCAGCAGGGATCCAGCCGCCTGGGTTCCCCGTGATTCGGGAACGCAAAGGCTGATTTACGGCAGGTTTTGACATGTTCTCATAAATAGATAAGCTTCAGTACATCAATATTTCCTGATGGTAACACCGGTGGGCGCAATCAGATGATGCAGATGAACTCAAGCATATCTGTCTACGAGAACAGATCAAACCTCACCATTTCCATATGGGAGCACGGTGCACGAGCAGGAGGCCACCTATCCAACTGTACGATGCGGGTACCCGATCAATCGGTAGGAGTCCAACCGGTAGGAGCCTAACCAGCGCGGCGCAACCGGCGGGAGCCCAGCGGTTCGGCTACCCACGATTGGGAAACACAACCACTGGCAACTAGGGGCGCGCACGGGTAGGTGGGCAGGCGGCGCATGACGCGCCCATGGCACCCCGCCACGCGTCCCGCCCTTCTAGGGAAGGGGCGAGCGGCCACGGTCGTGCGACCGCTGACAACCCAGGACGCGCCAGTCATGGCCCGTCGCGTGTACACCTCGGGTGGGAAAGCATGTACGGCAGTAGCAGCCTGCTCCTGCCATCCCAGGGGTCGGCGCGATTCCAGGAGCCATTAAAGCGCGCCACCAGACTGCGGAGCCGCGCCCACTTCACGCCGACGAAAAGCCACCGACGCGAGGTCTGCCTCCGCTCCAACTTCGCCTTCGCAGCCCTAAGAACCCGCGACTCAGGGCGGCCCGGGCAACTACCAACCCCGCCAGACCGGATGCGACTTTGGCCCCGACTTCGACTCCAACTCCTACGCCGACGTCGCCCTGTGGACGACGGAGACTTCGCCAACCCGCCCAGCCCCATACCCTCGCGACACGACCAACACTACACCAAGCAATGAGACTCCGCCGAACGTTGGAAAAGCTCACAGGCCGCAGGGACGGAGGGGGCCAAAGGGCTCGGCGACATGGCTTTAGCCCATGAAGCCCTTCACCATGAGAGGCTCCTGTTGTAGGGGTGGCCCCCACCTGAGCCCAGCAGGCCTGTTAGAGGAATGTAAGGCCCAAAATGGGACATGTGTAATGACATAAGTGCCCCTGAGGGGAATACTCGGATGTAAGGGTATAATTGTAAAAGCACTCCCCATATGGATATATATACAGCACAGGTCATGGGGAGAAACCCTAAGCCATTGCTCACCTAACTCTCCACTACCATACTCTCTCTCTCTGCTTGGTCTGTAACCACAACACTAACATTCTTGTATCTTTTTATTTTTATTATTTCTTTATATTTTACTTTTATTTTCATTTGTCTATTAACTATTAATGTGTAGGTATTTACATATTTAGTTACCCAAAGTAAAATTTCAGGTTTTATTTCAAATTCTAAATTCCTATCATTTCCACATTTCCTTATTAGTTTTATTTTTCTTAATTTCTTCAATTACTGGAACCTTAAACCAAAAATCCAAGGAATCCAACAAATTCAAATTCCAAGAAAATATATTCCAAAATAATTCAAGGTTTACACATTTCCCAAAACTCAAATTTCCAAGGTGTTACACTTAAGTCCTGACACTAATAGTGGGACCGACCTCACTTGTCAGTCTACCTAGTCTTCACTTGCTGGCGAGTCAGGCCCATTGGTAGGCTTCATCTTCCAGCTCATGTGCGTTGCGCCATCGTTGCTCCACCGTAACCGATGTCACCAATTTTTGACAACTGAGCACGCGGTTCTAGCTCACCTATCCGGCCTCACCTACCAGTCACATCATCATGCTGAGTTCCCCATTCTATCCTTTCTGCGTGTCATACGTTGTCAAGAAGCACTGAGCATTCATCTCAACGCTACGCTCGTGAAATCTCGCATGTCCCTCTTAGCCATCCCGTGCCTACAAAACTAATCCAGCTACACCATCTTCTTCCTCCTCTCACCCTTGCTTCATTCCCATGAAAACCTAAGCCTTCTTTCCTCGCCACACTTGGAATGCACCGTCTTCCTCCTTGCTAGTGAGCGTGCTTCACCAAGCACCTCGATGGCTTGAGCTCTCAAGAGGACACCTTGCTCCCCTAACCATGTCACCTTGTGTTCTATACTCTCTAAAGCTTTTTCCCTCGGTTAATTACTCAATTCATGCAGGCCCTCGCTGGAATTGAGCCATCTTTTTTGTTTTCAGCTAGAAGCATTGCCACTAGTTGTTCTTGAAGGAATGCGCGTAGGCTACGATAGCAAAAAACAAAACTTTTCTACCGCGCACACCAGGATATCATGCTAAGGAGGGATCATGGATCGTTACCACTAGACGCGTAGCGCAGCGGAAGAAGAGTTGGAGAAGCCGATCCAACCACGCGCGTCGAGGTAGTAGTGGAAGTAGCCGATCGTCCCGAACAGATCGTCTCCTCCACGTGATCAACCACACCACGAGCAGATCCAATCTATAGGTTGTTGATGCCGATCAACACCGCAACGAGTAGTGCCTCCACCGGTATCCACACGTCCGGGGCTGAAACGCCGATCGCGAGTGTACCAGCACTCGCGAGCGGCTAGGGTTTGGCTCGGGAGGTGGCGGCTAGGGTTTGGCTCGGGATTAATAGAAGCATGCACCCCTCAACCCTTCGCCTCCATATATATAGACCTCCTCACTTGGGCCTCGTGGACCAAGGCCCAATAGGAGTCTATCCGGATCTCTATCCGAATTGAGCCCACATCCGAATCACATTCGAATTAGTGTTCCAACCCGTTAAGTGTGCGACCCTGTAGGTTCACGTATACTTGGTCGCGACCCGGAAACGTCTTTCCGGTCACCCTGTTAATAGCGGCCTCTAGTAAGACATATTAACCCCAAAGTATACGTAAAGATCATATCGGCTGAACCTGTAATGCTCTCATGTACGAATCCCTTTGCCTCACGATATAGATTGAGCTCAAGGCGAGACCTGTGTCATCCTCTTAATAGCTCAATCACTCTCTCGATTCCGTGATGGATTATAAACTCGTGATTGACTCCTCAATCACCTTGGCATGGCCATGCACTTTCATAATCCATTACATCGAGGGGCCCAGAGATATCTCTCTTATAAGGAGGGGCAAATTCTATCTTGATCATTCACATCCCACTACATGTTTCATAGCAAACCCGAAGACTACTTTTATGACTACCCAGTTACGGAGTAGTGGTTAGTAGTCCCAAAATAGGCTACTACGCATGTTGGGAACCATGATGATCTCAAGTCTAAGGATTCTACATAAACACTACTTGAGACCAACTGATGACACATGGAATCTTTGCAGTGTCTCATGGCGGGTCTATCCAACATATGTTCACTAACACATGTCCATATTATTGATTTGGTATCTCCATACCATGATCCATGAGACATGATCATCAATCAATACATATGTTGATCTTTGAATCATATTTGTTCCTCATATGATATATAATCAGGGATCATTTAGAAATAGCAACATTTTGGCATTAAGAGTCTCATGAATAAGTCACATACTCATTGATCAATAATGATAATGTCTATTTCAAGGAACAAAGCAATGTATCATAAACATAGTATGTGATATATTCAACATCTCCATGTTGCCTCTAGGGCATATCACCAACAGTTCTCTCTCTCTGGTAAGGCTTAGGCCAATTCCTTGCTCTTCGAGCATCACCATTGCCTAACTGAGCTAAGCCAACCATGCTCTCACACTATCTTCCACCATAGTGGGCCATCACCATGCACGACATCACTGCTGCTGCTCACCATTGACTGGCAACCCCAGAGCTTCCCCGATGCCACCAACCCACTTGGTAGGCTCCTAGTAGTCCCTAGAAGCTCATGCACTAGTTTAATTTGGAAATGCATCACCGTATCATAGTCTTCACCATAGCCATTCATGGTCACAACGGGAGACCTTTCGGGTGAAGCTCCAATGACCTTTGGTCCTCGAGCCAAGCCCCAGACACTTAGCGACATCACCCTGAGTCGAATTGATTAGTCTTAGCATGAATGCATGCCTCTTTTGCCCATGCCGTAGCTCACAGGAGAACCACCACTGCCTCTTGTCATCGCATGGCCATCGCTGTCCCCCGTTTTAGTCGCCGTCACTACCTAGAGGTGCATAATGATGTAGCCGTTCTACTTTGACCATGTTAACACCGAAGTGCAGCTCCCCTCACTACCAGCGAGCTCACTGGAGCTTAGCTCCACTCAACTCTATCTTACTTCGAGTTCACTAGAGCTCACTGATGCCATAAATCCATTTTTTAGAAAGAAAAATACAAATTAAAAATCAAAATTCGAGCATAGTGCCATTTCTCATTTTCTTATCATTTTCAAACCAAATAAAATTCAAATGGTCATAACTTTTGCATGTTATGTTTGTCTCTAAATTTTTCTAAAATGATGCTTTATAAAAATATGCAAAAATAAAATATTTAAGTTTTGTCTTTGTTTAAATTCATTTGCCTCTTATTTGTATGTATTTGGATTTTATCGAATAGGCACCGTTGCGCCGGACAATTTCAAGAACGCATATGAATCATTTTCTGAGCAACAAGAGCAAGGTAAGAACCTCCTTTCACCATGTTGATTCTAATATTTTAATTACTGTATATTGTTTACAAAATCTATTATGCACACGTGTATGTTCCACTAGAATTGCTTCACTGTGGGTAATGGTAGTTATATCCATTTGAATGTATTGAACCTCCTTGCAAATTTGATATCCTTACTGTTGTAACCTTTAGGACATGGATTAGATGATATTTAATGTCATTTTGGGTATATTACATTGAATATATGGTCCAGATGCTTAGCCAGGTGATAGTTTTCGCTAAGTTTGATCTTTTAGAAAAATTTATATATGGACATTAGTGATTTTGAAATGTTAGACCAGAGGAGGAACCTCTGTTAGTTTGGCATAAAATAAAATAAAATAAATCTAATTTTTAGACATGGGATAGTTATGTGATAAACTGTAAAGTGTGAGCGGGTATCTCACATGTAGATAGGGGAAGATTCTCACCCACACTATCTGATGAGTCTTGGGTCAATGCCATGCAGGAGGAGTTAGAGAATTTCGAGAGAAACAAGGTTTGGTCGCTTGTTGAGCCCCCTCGAGGTCACAATATCATTGGGAGTAAGTGGGTGTTAAAAAACAAGCAGAGTGAGGATGGGGTTGTCATTCAGAACAAGGCTAGACTGGTAGCTCAGGGCTTCTCCCAGGTTGAGGGTCTAGATTTTGAGGAGACCTTTGCCCCTGTAGCTAGACTTGAGGCCATTGGAATCCTGCTTGCCTTTGCAGCTTCTAAGGGTTTCAAGCTTTACCAGATGGATGTCAAGAGTGCCTTCCTCAATGGCTTTATTGAGGAAGAAGTATATGTGAGACAGCCTCCAGGTTTCGAGAACCCCAAATACCCAAACCATGTCTTTAAGCTTTCCAAAGCTTTGTATGGACTTAAGCAGGCCCCTAGAGCTTGGTTTGAGAGGCTTAAGTCCTATTTGTTGAGTCATGGTTTTGAGATGGGTAAGGTGGATAAGACCTTGTTCATTCGCCGGCATGGCACTGACCTTCTGCTCGTCCAGATTTATGTGGATGACATCATCTTTGGCGGCTCTTCTCATACTCTTGTTTCACAGTTCTCGGATGTCATGAGCACTGAGTTTGAGATGAGTATGATGGGCGAGTTGACCTTCTTCCTTGGCTTCCAGATCAAACAGACTCGGGAGGGTACCTTCTTGCATCAGGGCAAGTACAGTCGTGACCTCCTGACATGCGTCATTTTTGCATATATTTACCCATCATTTTACCCCCATATTTTCGCATTTTGGGACCATTTATCACTATTTACACGCTTTTCCATATTTAATTGCTCGAAATGGACCTTTTTACATTTTTTATTATTTTTCCGCAGGCCGGCGCGATCTAGGCGCATAAACAACAATTCTGGGACTACTCCGTATAGTAGTTCGCGTCGTCACGGAAGCGTAGAATCAAACCGCGATGAAATCGAAGTTTCCAAGGGCCAGAACAGAAGAAATCCATTGGGGAAGGACCTGTTCGTAAATGCTGAAACCATGGAGGGCTAAAACGCAAAATTACCAAATCCCTAACCGGCCACAAAACCCTAGCCGCCGCCGCATTTTTTTCCCAGAGCCCGGTTCTTCTCTTCTCCTCCCCTTTGCTCTCTCCTCCCCATCCTCTTCTCCGGCGCCGGCGAGCGCCGGGCCGCAGCTCGCCGGTGCGTCTCCGCCACTCCTCCGGATCCTCCTCTCCGTCCCCATCTCCTTTCACGCCGTCCGAGCGCCGCCACCTCTCTCCGCCTCCTCTATTCCGCCCCCTTCTCCGCCTCCCTACGCCGCCGCTCTTCGTCCAAATCCCGTGCACCGCCACTCACCACCGCTCCTCCATCCTCCCGTCCACCGCCTACTCTCGTGCGCCACCTACATCCCCTCACCGCCGCCTCTCCTCTCGCCTCCCGAGCTCCACTGGCGCCGCCGACTCTCTCCGCAGCTTCTCCTCTACATACTCCACCGCTCCCCTTCTTCAACCGCCGGCGAGAGCCGCATGTGCTCCTCCACCGTGCCTTCTCCTTCTCCATCAACTCCCGCCGCTCCTCCACCATTCCTCTTCCCGTGCGCCACCGCACCAGCTCCCTCCGGCGCCGCCCTCACTCGGCTGACTCCCTTCATCGACACCGACGCCGTCTTCTTCCACACCGCCACGTCTTCACCAACCTCGGCGACCGGGCCCTCTTCTTCACCACCGTCACCGGCCGCCACTACATCACCGACACCGGCGACCGCGACATCTGCTTCCCTGCTGCATCCACTTCACCGAGCCTCAATTCATCTGCTGCTCTTACGCTTCATCTTCATTTAGGTTTAATTCTTCCTCTGTTTCCTCTTAATTCTTCCTCTGCTGCTCTTAATGCTCTGTGAGATAACTGTGCAATGTGGTATGTTAGTGGTATTTTTAGTAGTGTTAATTGTGATATGTTAGTCCGTGCTTATAGTCAATGCTTGTCCTGTTGTCTGTTAGTATATGTGTGTGCTTGTGTTGCGCGATTTAGCTAGTCGACGACCGTCTCCCTTCCCCGTGCTGTCTCAACCTCCCTTTGCTTCTAAACCCTCTCTCTTTGCTTTTCTCAGCGGTCGTTCGATCGTTAAGTCGTGCGAGCGTTCGTAGTTCTGTGTTTGTTGTGTGCCGTCGTCGTCTAGTTAGCCGTCGACCGTATTTCCCTCTCATTCCCTCTCAACCCACCTAGTGCTTCTAAACCCTCCCTCAGTGCTTCTCGACTACCTCTTTCTTTTTTGCGGTCGATAGTTATTCAGGTCGTCGGTCGGTAGTTGTTTTCGTCGTGTAGTCGTCGTTGTTCGTTCGTTCAGTAGTAGTGTTCGTTTGTGTTGTCGTTAGTGTCGTTTGTGCGTCGTTCGTTTAGTCTCTCGTTGTGTCGTTTGTTCGGTCGTACGACTTCCATTCGTACGGTCGTTCATTTCGTCGTCATTTGATAGTTCGTTCGGTCGTTTTAGTCGTTGTAGGTTTAGTTTTCCCCCGTTTTGTTTGACCTAGCTTTAGCTGAGCACCGGTAGCCTCAGTCTAGTCCCTGTGGAGAACACGACACTCGCCGCTATTTCAGTGGCAACCCGTGCACTTGCGGGTGTGCTATTTTTGCACGATCAAGCATTTTGGCGCCGTTGCCGGGGACTAGCTTAGAGCGACAGTGTTAGGCTATAGACTAGGTCGTTGTTTGTTTTCTTTTGCTTGTTTTGTGTTTGTGCTGACTTGTCTTTCTTTTCGTTATTGTTCATATTGGTGATATATTGCTAATCTCTAACCCTTTCTCTAGTTATTTCTCTCTTGCGCGATTTGTCGTATCCATTCTAGTAGGTTGATTGATACGGGTACTTATTGAGGCTATGGCTTATTGTTATGATTCTCATGGTTTTATGAGCACTCCTACTTATGATACTCTTCAAGAACAGGTAAATCTATTGTCTCGTCAGTTAGAACGCTATGCTTTAGAGCGAGGAGTTGTGTTAGAGAGCGGGCATGGTCAGTATAGTTTTTTATCAGGCGCCTACTCTCCAGTTGTTTCTATATGCCAGACTTGTGGTTTTCAGGGCCATTCACCCGCTGAGTGCCAACGTGGTTATTTGTCCACTCCAGAGTGTTATGGCATGAGCTTTGCTAAGCCGAGTGGGCCATACCTTGACACTTATCACCCTGGATGGCCTGAGTACTCGAGTCTGTCATATGGAAACAACGACCCTGATATCTCATCATTTTCTTCTAGTATACCATTGCAGGGTTTTAGATATGGAGATCAGGATATTTCTCATTGGTCACACCAGCACTATCTTGTACCTCAGCATCCGCCTCCTACCCCTCAATCTGATCGTATGTCCAAGATGGAGGAGATGTTGGCATCATATATTACTAGGATGGACACTCAGTTTAGTGACGTAAAAAGCCAGTTGAGTGCATTGAGCACATTGATGTCAGAAGTGGAAGATCATAGAAATTCACTCCAATCATTGAGTAGTTGCTTGGACAATCATGCCACATCACAGTCTTCATTTAGTACCACTGAGACGCTCCCTATCTCCTTAGAGGTGCCCCGCTTTGATGATAATCCTTCTATTGATGGACCTGAGCTAGAGTTAGTCACTTTTGATGCCATGGACTCACCATATATGGACCCTGATACTTGTATTGATGAGCCCGAGCTTGAGACTCAGAGATTTGATGTGGTAGACTCTCATTGATTTGACCTCGATCCTGTGCTTCTTGAGACCGATATGGAGAGATTCATCTTTGAGGATGTGGGCCACTTAGATGATTATTTTATCTTTGAGCCTGAGATGGAGATATTCATTCTTGATGATGAGGGGCCTGCTTCCGATGTCGACGAGGAGCACATTTCTATTGATCCATCACCGGCTACTTCTTTCGTCGATATCGCCCCTCTGGAGGTTTCTACTACCGTGCATTCTACTTCACCTACACTTCAGGTAGTTTGGAAACTCTTCCTCGACCACTTCAGGTTTGATTTCTTTGGCCCTGACGAGACATATGCTATTACTAGTTGTGCTCATCTCACTGATAGACCTCATGATGTACTTTATCGATATACCTACATGATTGGATATTCTATTGATGACTTGGAGGGCGTCGACCTTATCACACATATTTGCCATGTTTTTGAGTCTATTTGCAGGGTTACGCTTGTGTACCATTGACTACGAGTGGACTCGACTCGAGTCGACATCCCTTGGGATCCAGGTGGATTTCGAGGCATGTTGTTTCATGAGGAGGGCGAACATGTGCCTTTTCCATGTCCCGTCCTTGGCCCTCCTCCCGCTACATCAAAATGAGCATCTCTTTATCTTTTTATTTCCATACCTTTTGTTAGTTTTTGTTGGTTTCTCCTCTTTTCTTTCTTTTTATTTCAGGTCCCATGCTAGATCTTCATCCTTGTACGTGCGAGAAGCCATGGGATGATTTGTCACTTCCACTGCATCATATACGCCCGGTGAGCTGTTTCTTACCCCTTTAAGCACATTCTTTATTCATTGCTCAATTTAAGCTTGGGGGAGGACTTGTATGTGTATGGATGATGTTCTAGCATGTTTGTATTATATTTGTGAGCATTTGAGCTTATTGTCGTGTAGTTGATGATATATGGTCATTTGTATGCTTTATATTGTGCTTATGTTGATGATATATGGCTTTTACTATTGCTCTCATGTTATGCTTATTGTACATCTTGGCCATGTGAGCCCATACCATGATTATTTAAGAAAGGTCATGCTGAAATTTTCATCGAGCTATATTGTTACTAGTTCTTTGTATGCCTTAAGTCACTTGGCATTATATTGTAGAGCTTGAGTTTTGTTTATTATCCTTGATGTGCTTAGAAACCTTGTGATCCTATAGCATTTGATTCATTGCGAGTTACGCATGTGTCTTAACCATTTGCGAATTGAATTGGTTCTAGTCATGGCCTCTTGAATGATCATATCTTAGTTTCATGCTTTGGCATATGTTATTTTAGATATTGATACTTTGCTTGAATGAAAAATTTGTGAAAGGGGTAGTCCTATCTTGAGCCAATAACTTGGTTGATTTATCTAGGTATCTATGTCTCGGGACACGTGTTACTTAGCATTAATGAAAACCGATTAAAGATGCTTAATCTAAAAAAGGAAAAGAAAAAAAATCGTTTTGCAATGTGTGAGTGTGTGAAATAAGTGACTATGTCATATTGGTTCGAAAATGTGTTGAATAAGTGGCAATGTTTTGCCCAAGTGTGAGTGTGAATAAGCGGCAAGTTTGCCCAAAGCTTTGAATAAGTGGCACAAGTGCCCATTGTGTTTTAAATTTGCTAAAAATCAACAAAAATTAGGTATCATGGCTCAAGTGTGGGCTTTTTCATAAATTTCATGCGAGTATTAGTCTCTTTGTCTCAAATAGCAAATGCCTTAGCATGACCCTTTGCTATGCTCATTCTTGATGTTATACCTAGTTCCGACGCCTTACAATTTTGGTTGGATTCATGTGATCACTTAGTGTATTTCGACACTTGAGTGTGTAATTTGATTTGGTCAAATGCTATAGTTATCACTTTGGTATCTTTTCTTGAATATTCATTCTCATCTTGGATGGTCCTCAAAACTCGAGTTACATGGTCTCATTTTACATTGTTGTATGTCTCTTGACTTGTTACATGCATTTAACTAGTCTTTTACCTTATGACTTGTTGTCTGGGTTCGATAATATCATGCCATTTACTTGAGGACAAGTAAAAGTTTTAAGCTTGGGGGTATGACATGCGTCATTTTTGCATATATTTACCCGTCATTTTACCCCCATATTTTCGCATTTTGGGACCATTTATCATCATTTACACGCTTTTCCATATTTAATTGCTCGAAATGGACATTTTTACATTTTTTATTATTTTTCCGCAGGCCGGCGTGATCTAGGCGCATAAACAACAATTCTGGGACTGCTCCGTATAGTTGTGTGCGTCGTCACGGATGCGTAGAATCAAACCGCATGAAATCGGAGTTTCCAAGGGCCAGAACAGAAGAAATCCATTGGGGAAGGACCTGTTCGTAAATGCTGAAACCATGGAGGGCTAAAACGCAAAATTACCAAATCCCTAACCGGCCACAAAACCCTAGCCGCCGCCGCATTTTTTTCCTAGAGCCCGGTTCTTCTCTTCTCCTCCCCTTTGCTCTCTCCTCCCCCATCCTCTTCTCCATCGCCGGCGAGCGCCGGGCCGCAGCTCGCCGGTGCGTCTCCGCCACTCCTCCGCATCCTCCTCTCCGTCCCCATCTCCTTCCACGCCGTCCGAGCACCGCCACCTCTCTCCGCCTCCTCTATTCCGCCCCCTTCTCCGCCTCCCTACGCCGCCGCTCTTCGTCCAAATCCCGTGGGCCGCCTACATCCCCTCACCGCCGCCTCTCCTCTCGCCTCCCGAGCTCCACCAGCGCCGCCGACTCTCTCCACAGCTTCTCCTCTACATACTCCACCGCTCCCCTTCTTCAACCGCCGGCGAGAGCCGCATGTGCTCCTCCACCGTGCCTTCTCCTTCTCCATCAACTCCCGCCGCTCCTCCACCATTCCTCTTCCCGTGCGCCACCGCACCAGCTCCCTCCGGCGCCGCCCTCACTCGGCTGACTCCCTTCATCGACACCGACGCCGTCTTCTTCCACACCGCCACGTCTTCACCAACCTCGGCGACCGGGCCCTCTTCTTCACCACCGTCACCGGCCGCCACTACATCACCGACACCGGCGACCGCGACATCTGCTTCCCTGCTGCATCCACTTCACCGAGCCTCAATTCATCTGCTGCTCTTACGCTTCATCTTCATTTAGGTTTAATTCTTCCTCTGTTTCCTCTTAATTGCGCACTGTGATGATAAATGGTGGATTATTTCCTGTGACTGGATGTATGATCTGTGGTTATGTTATTGTGATCTGTAAATCTGAGTCCTGTTATTGTGATGCATGTTCTGTCACTGTGCTGTGTTAGGTTGAGTTCTGTTATAGAGATTAATGCTCTGTGAGATAACTGTGCAATGTGGTATGTTAGTAGTATTTTTAGTAGTGTTAATTGTGATATGTTAGTCCGTGCTTATAGTCAATGCTTGTCCTGTTGTCTGTTAGTATATGTGTGTGCTTGTGTTGCGCGATTTAGCTAGTCGACGACCGTCTCCCTTCCCCGTGCTGTCTCAACCTCCCTTTGCTTCTAAACCCTCTCTCTTTGCTTTTCTCAGCGGTCGTTCGATCGTTAAGTCGTGCGAGCGTTCGTAGTTCTGTGTTTGTGTGTGCCGTCGTCGTCTAGTTAGCCGTCGATCGTATTTCCCTCTCATTCCCTCTCAACCCACCTAGTGCTTCTAAACCCTCCCTCAGTGCTTCTCGACTACCTCTTTCTTTTTTGCGGTCGATAGTTATTCAGGTCGTCGGTCGGTAGTTGTTTTCGTCGTGTAGTCGTCGTTGTTCGTTCGTTCAGTAGTAGTGTTCGTTCGTGTTGTCGTTAGTGTCATTTGTGCGTCGTTCGTTTAGTCTCTCGTTGTGTCGTTTGTTCGGTCGTACGACTTCCATTCGTACGGTCGTTCATTTCGTCGTCATTTGATAGTTCGTTCGGTCGTTTTAGTCGTTGTAGGTTTAGTTTTCCCCCGTTTTGTTTGACCTAGCTTTAGCTGAGCACCGGTAGCCTCAGGCTAGTCCCTGTGGAGAACACGACACTCGCCGCTATTTCAGTGGCAACCCATGCACTTGTGGGTGTGCTATTTTTGCACGATCACCTCCTGAGACGCTTTGACATGAGTGATGGTAAGCCCGTGTCATCTCCCATGGCGTCCACAGCTTCACTCGACCCAGATGAGGACGGCGAGCCAGTTGATCAGAAGGAGTTTCGCAGCATGATTGGCTCCTTCTTGTACCTCACTGCCTCGAGACCAGACATACACTTCGCTGTGTGTCTTTGTGCTCGGTTTCAGGCTTCTCCTCTCGTATCTCACCACCAGGTGGTGAAGCGCATCTTTCGGTACCTTCGAGCTACCATTGACTATGGTATCTGGTACTCTTCCTCGTCCTGTCTTTCCTTGAGAGCCTACTTGGATGCAGATTTTGCTGGCTGTAGGATAGATAGGAAGAGCACTTCTGGCACCTGACAATTCATTGGCACTTCTCTTGTTTCCTGGTCCTCAAGGAAGCAGTCCGGTGTTGCACAGTCCACCGCAGAGGCCGAGTACGTTGCTGCCGCCAGCTGTTGCAGCCATGTACTTTGGATGGTCTCGACCCTACGGGACTTTGGGTTAATTATCGACAGTGTTCCACTCTTTTGTGATAACACTTCTGCGATTAACATTGCTAAGAACCCGGTGTAGCATTCTCGGACCAAGCACATTGATATCAGATATCACTTCCTTCGAGACCATGTGGAGAAGGGTGACATAGTGCTCCAGTTTGTGGAGAGTGACCACCAGTTGGCTGATATCTTTACCAAGCCTTTGGATAGCTCTAGGTTTTCAGCCTTGCGGGGAGAGCTTGGGGTGGTTTGTCCTTATGGACTTCCTCAAGGGAGTTTTGTGCTTCATGCTTTATCATGTTTATTATGCTCTTACTCCTTTCTGTTGCATTGCATATGGGTGCATTGGGTTTAGTCCTTCTAGCATAGATTAGAGTGTTTCTCTTGTCTAGTTGTTTAAACTTTTCCTCTCATCTTGTGATTCTAGGATGCTGCTTATTAGTTGTTTCTCCTCTCACTAGGTTGAGCTCACTCACTTCTTATAGGTTCTAGTGAGGGTTGGGCCACCCTCGGGTAGACGGGGTACGTGTTTGCTCCCTAGTGTGTTAGTTGATCAGCTGATAGTCCTAGAGTCATATGGGGTAGATGAGAGTCAGTCTGAGCCATAAGTATCCTCTATATCTTATCTATGCTTTAAGGACTGCCTCTTCTGTTTTTCTTGCCAGCTTCTCGATTTTATTACTTTGGTTCAGGGGGAGTTCATTTGGGAGCTTCTAGATCTTAATATTGTCATAACTCAACTTGAACTAAAGTTACATCACATATTGAGGGGGAGCTGGATTTTCTGCATTTCATTTTACATTGTAATATAACTACATGTAGCCTTGATTATTATCCTGTTATGACATGTTTACAATGAATTACATCTTGCCATGATCTGTGCTTATTTGCTAGATATATCATAACTTTATATGTGTAGTCAAGTCTTTGCCATGATAGGTTGATTAAAATGCTCAACTTGAATTAAAACATGTCATGTTAGCTCTTGAGACTAGTTTGTCTTTAGTTATCCTCTTATGATTCATGCCATGTCAAATAGGCTGAGTTGAGTCTTGAATCTTTGTTGAGCTTTAGATTGAGCTATGTTACTTCCTTGATGAAGCATGAGTTAGTACAATCTTTTAAGAAAGTAAAAAGATCTGTTTTGTGCGAAAGAACTGATCTCACCAATTCTTTCTCATGAGACGGCTTACCATTGCACTAGGCATGAACTCAGGGGGAGTTTGGATGACCAAGACTATCTTCTTAAGCTTCTAGCTTGGAGTAGTCGCATAAGGCTTGAGATCTAGTACATGACTAAAAACGTTGGTTGGAAACAATCATGAGTTTTAAGAGAAAAACTTATGTCAAATGTGCTCAATTTGCTTAATTCCACATAGAACAAGTACTTAAACAAATGTCTCATTCTTGAACTTGTAGCACTCTAAATTGACTCAATACTAGCTTCTCGGTTCCACTTAGCTTATTGACATGGTTTCCATCATCTTTGGATACCTCTAGCTAGACTATAATCATGGTTGACTTGACATACTAAGAAATTCGACTAAATTTCAGACTGTGACTTATTTGGCTTAGCTTGATTATACATGTCTTGTCATGATCTTGATAGCATACTTATGTCTTATGGCTTGATGTAATCCTCATATGGTCATTTTGGATAATCTTCATGGCTCTAAATGCTTAAAATAAACAAACTTCAGCCATTTCATCCAACTCCATGCCTTATTCTCTCTTTTGCATCCTTGATGTGTTTATTACCAAAACGGGGAGAATAGCGGAGAAAATGCCATTTTGGGAACTTTCTGGAGCTTTGGAGAACAATTTGCTCTTTCTTGTGTTGCTCTAGTGTTTCTTTTGTCGACATGGTCCTAAGCGTCTTTGATTTCTTTTAGACCATGTTTGACTCTCTTTCAAACTCAACTTTACACTTTTTCTGGGTTTGTCAATATACTCATCAAGGGGGATATTGAGAGACCATGTGGTTATGACCCCATGCTGGTGATGAGTAGTTGACGAGTATTTTGGAAAGATTGAGTTTGGTCTGTGCGTTTCGTGCCATATTGGCATTTGGCTCAGTCGGGTGTGGTTAGTCGGACTTGAGGTGTATTCTTCTTCCCGTTTGAGCTTTTGGGCAATTTCATGCTCGAGTATGTTTTATTGGTGCTAATTGTGATTACATTTGTCGAGCGGTGCTATGTAATGTGTTTCTTGTCTGTGATGGCTGCAGGACATCGAGGTGGAGTCATGGCGAGGCACGGAGGACCGGACTAAGCGCAGGTGGTGTCGAGGTCAGAACGGTCGAGGTGTGCCGAAGACGGCGAGGACTCGAGGTGGTTGCGATGCTTGGACGGCAAGACACGAGAAAACTTCCCGGAAGGTGCAGGAGGGGCGAATTGGTAATTTTGCGAGGCTGCACAAGTGGAAGCGGTTCCGTTCGGGATTTAGCGGGCATAACGGGTTGGAGACCCGTTAGCCAAAGGCTATAAATAGGAGAGGTTTCCTGGTTGTTTGAATAAATTCTAGGGGGTTGTTAGGGTTTTGCTTTAGTCAAAATGGCCTTTGGAGAGGTTGTTTTGCTTTAGGGTTAGGCGGTTTGACCGGCCAGGTTGTTGGGGAGCAGTAATTTCTCGCTCTGTTTTGGGTTCTTCTCCGTTGATTTGTCTCTCTGGTAGATTTAATTTTTAAGGTTCCAGAAAGTATATTTCACCTACTTCATAGCTCCTCATATCTATTGGAGAGGAAAATATCTATGTGGATACATGGGGGCATATTTTAAAAAGTCGACATTCACCCCCCTCTGTCGCCGATTTCGATCCATCAGTATACCATTGGCTCTTTCTGCTGCCCCGTTAGTCTATGGATGATCAATTAAGATGTAACATACCTTGATACCTAGATCCTCACAGCATTCCTAATAATTTCCACTAAAAAACTAGGTACCGTTGTTTGTGATTATACGACTAAGAACACCAAATCATGTAATCATGTTTTTTGTGATAAATTTCTTAGTAGCTTTAGTTGTTATTTTAACAACTGGCTCAGCTTTGATCCATTTTGTGAATGTATCAATTATTACAAAAAGAAATTCAAAGCCTTGGGTGCACTTAGGAAAGGCCTCAGAATATCTAAGCCCTAGGTTGTGAAAGGCCAAGAAAGTGGCATAGTTTGTAGGGCTTGTACAGGTTAATGTACTTGTCGGCTATGAAACTGACATTGTACGCACTTTGACATAAGTTCTTTTGCATCATGGAGGGCAATTGGCCAATAGTATCATTGTCGAAAGGTTTTATTGACCAGAGTTCTATAGGAATGATGTAGAGACCCGAATATACAAATCCGGACTCTCCTGTGTATTCTGCACTAGTCCAGGATCACGCTAGTGCACACAGTGTGAACAAAGATAAATATCATCCATATCACGATATTCTAAGGAAAAACCAAATTGCATTGATAATCATCAGAGTACGACCTTATGGCCAAGCTTACAATAGACTAGCCCGAAGGGCTTAACAAAAACTAGCAGCGGAAATCCAAAAGAAAGCGCAGCAACCAATCGACACACCCACAGGCTATCGAGTGGAGAACGAAGCCTAATCCGCGAAGACGTCGAAGTACTCTCCTTCTGGGACCTCCTGCTGGTGATACTCCTCCTCCTCAACTGAGCAACAGGGGCATAAAGCCGTGAGTACATTGGTACTCAGCAAGTCGTTTGTAACAAATGAATGCAACATAACATGCAAGGCTTACCAATGGATGGCTGAAAGGTTAATTTGCATAAAACGGCATTTGAAAATACAATAAATAGATTGAAGGTGCATTTGAAGTAAAACAATAATAAATAATAATCAAAGGAATTGAAGTAACCACTTATGAATCCCCCATCCATAAGCTAAACTAACCACTTATGGACCTCCCATCCACAAGTTAAACCAACAGTGAATTAACCATCCACTGTCCAAAACTTTTTAGAAATAACTATACCTCGTGTGAAATCACCGAGCATTGTCCATGACCGAGGACGCGGCTATTCGAATAGTTTTACACTCTGCAGAGGTTGCACAACTGTACCCACACGATGTGATTATCCTCACGTTAAAGATCATCACAACAAGGCTTTTACAATGATCCATCTCCACCCGATCCCACTCGCTAAGGATTCGCCGTCGAGTAGGGTAACCCCCTAGTCGATAATTGCCCCCTCTTGCGCCACGCAACATCAGTAGTAAAACCAAAGTGGAGACTTCACAAATTATTATGCCAGGTCTATCCCATACTAGACATGTGGTTTGCACGATAAAGCTCAGATCAATGGCGCACAAAGTTAAGTCCTTAAGAATGACCCAGGCGAAACATCCACATCCCATGTGCCTCTCGCACCCCCTTTACTGCACGATCAATCGCCCAAGTGAAAACCAATTTTGTATAACCACCGCCAATGACGCACCAACGTCACGGCACAAATTTTATAACAGTGGTACCAACCACGATTCAATATCTCATTAAGTCAAATTAATTAATCACATGTGATGATGAACCCAAACGATACTAAAAGCATAGCTAAGCATACTAATCGTACCATCCCAAATGTGATCGTAACATAGCATCACTAGTAAGTTTCCCAACCTATGGTGACAATGGCAGCATGGCATTCAATTTTAACAAGGAGGGAAATACTCAATTGAGGTGATAACTACCAATTACAAGGTTTGAATAAAAATAGCGATGCAAGATAATTTAAAACAAACTAATTAAATAATAGATTGCAAACTGGGTTCAACATGATCAAAGGACACGACTTGCCTTGGCCTTGCTCAGTTGACGGATCTTGATCTTCAAACCCTGCTTCGGCTCCTTCGAAAACGTGATCTAACGAGAGAGAAAACGGAACGAAAACACAAAACAAGATCAAATAAAATTCAAATGAACTCCAAAAACTTCAAAACCAGAACCAAAAGATGGAGCTCAATTTTAGATGAATTTAGGAAGAAGAATCGGGTCAATCGGAGTTCGGACGAAGGAGAACGAGCGATCTAAAGTTTGCTGGGCGAGAAAATGCTGGAAAAATCACAGATGTTACTGTTCATCCGAGAACAGTACTTTTGGCGAGAAGGCTAGCGCTGGCGAGAGGAGGCATGGGAGGTGAATCTAACTAGCAAAATGGGTTATTAGGGATCTAAAGCACACACAGGAACTGACGGCACGCCCAACGGAGACCGTTGACGGCACGGGCGGCTACAACGACATAGGTAGGAGAGAGGAATAAAATCCGGGCATGGAACGTGGAGAGGTAGGGTGAGCACGGGCTAGAACGCGGCTTGGCAAAGCTAGGAAAATTGTCGGCTCGGCCAGAAACCCACCAGAGATGGCACAATCGACGTTTGAACGACGTCGGGAAGGGTAAAGGAAAAACTTAATATCTTGGTGCTCGGTGAACGAAATCTAAAACCACTTGGAGGGTAGCTACCTGGGATGGTTTGGCACGAAGTGACGCGAACGGATTGGTGAAAACATCACCGGGCAGATGGGGGACACGAGATGCCATTGACGGCCATGGCGAGGTTCGAAGGCGAAAATTTGTGGAGGCTTTTTGGGGAAAAGGAAGTGAGCACGGCGTAGAACGCGGCGAGGCAAGGCTAGGAAAAATTACGGCAAGGGCTAAAGCTTACCGGAGGCGACGAATCGACGTCGGGAAGCGCTCTTGACCTAGATTGGAGAAAACTCGATTCCGGGAGATTGGCTGCACCAAAATCAAATTAACTTGGCTAGAAGGTAGATTGGACATGAAGGCACAATGTGACGCGAAAGGATCACGGAGAAACTCACCGAATAGCTCGGGACACGACGAGCAAATTCGGGACCGGAGGGGCTCGGTGCCGACGGCGTCCTGGGCTTTGAGGGGACTTGGCACGGCTTGGGATGAGTTTAGGGAAGCCAAGGGGTCCTATTTATAGGCTTGGAAGAAGTAGAAACCGACTCTAATCCGCGGATTTCGGTTTAGAGTCCGTTTCAGAAAATTGGAGATAAAAGGTAAACGGATGAATGAAACGGAAATAGACCAGTTGGGATGGATTCCTTGCGAGATTTGGCACAACTTTCCTTTTGGGAAGACATTGAGATAAGGTCCGGATTGAAAGTTATGAAGAGAGAGAAAAACGGAAAAACCTGTACACAGCGAACAGATCGATCGGGCTCGCGCGCGCGCTGGAGACGATGCGTGAACAGTACCTTCGGGTACTGTTCATTCTCTCTCCTCTTTTTTTTTTTTTTTTGGAAATTTCAAATTGAGCTCAAACAAACTCCGAAAAATCCCAGAAAATACAGAAAAATTCCTTGTGACACAAGGAACACAAATAAAATATTTTTGGCAAATATTAATGTTTAATTTAATCATATTAAATCTTTTTGATTAATGAAAATTCCAATTAAGCTTTAATTAATTCCAGAAAAATCCAAATGGTGAATTTTATTTTAAAAGCTTCAAAAAGGCTCTGAAAATCAGGATGTTACAAACCTCCCCCCTTAAACGGAATCTCGACCCCGAGATTCAGGCTGACTAAAAGAATAGGTTACCAGGTACGACGCTGGAGACGACGTTGTTGAGGCTTCCCCTTGTAACGCTCTGAGGTATTTGGCTTCCTTGACTTAACGACGTTCCACGGCTTGCTCCTGGAGTCTTGGCAGGGGTACTTCCAAATTTGAAAGGAATAGGCGAGATTGCTTGATGCTTCTGCGGGGTTCCTGGGTCCAACCATCTTGCTGCTGCTCTGAAGAGAAACGCTACTGACTGCTCCAGGCGAAAAGGTAAGGGGGAAAAGTATAGGTAAGGCTTGAGGTTGAACTTGGACAACTTTATTCCGGGTTAGCTGCTCGGACACTTCCAAAACTCTGACCGGGGTTTAAAGATAAGTGGGAAAAGCATAGATGAGAGGTAAACTCGTCTAAGGGGAATGACTAATGGCAACCTAAACTAAGCAGACACTTAGCCAAAAGGCTAACAAAAGAAGCGATAAACTCCGCAAAAAGATTTTTGACATGACTGCATCATAATGCTAGAAGCAAAACTGCAGCTCACATCACACCCAACGGCAAATAAGAAGCAAAACGATCTATACGATACTAACACTATAACAAGGTTCAAATCTAATGGCTCCTAATCTTCACGGAAATCTCTAATCTTGTCTTGACATTTTGAGTGCTTCCTTGATCCAAACTTCACAGCACAGCTTGAAGAATACCATGCCAACTTTCACTTTGATGGAGGGACACTCGAGACATCTATGGACATTATAGAGATAAGAAGTCAAATTTAGTTTCGAAAACAATATTTCAGAGGAGACAAGGAGCAAGAATCCTAAGGATGAGGTAAGAATCAAGAATTACTAGTCAATCATTTGGTTGATTTGATTTAGAAAATAAATTTTGAAAACTTTGCTAATTCGACCACTCTAACTAGGGCTCCGTCCTACAGTCGATATAGCTCTGATACCATCTCTGTAGAGACCCGAATATACAAATCCGGACTCTCCTGTGTATTCTGCACTAGTCCAGGATCACGCTAGTGCACACAGTGTGAACAAAGATAAATATCATCCATATCACGATATTCTAAGGAAAAACCAAATTGCATTGATAATCATCAGAGTACGACCTTATGGCCAAGCTTACAATAGACTAGCCCGAAGGGCTTAACAAAAACTAGCAGCGGAAATCCAAAAGAAAGCGCAGCAACCAATCGACACACCCACAGGCTATCGAGTGGAGAACGAAGCCTAATCCGCGAAGACGTCGAAGTACTCTCCTTCTGGGACCTCCTGCTGGTGATACTCCTCCTCCTCAACTGAGCAACAGGGGCATAAAGCCGTGAGTACATTGGTACTCAGCAAGTCGTTTGTAACAAATGAATGCAACATAACATGCAAGGCTTACCAATGGATGGCTGAAAGGTTAATTTGCATAAAACGGCATTTGAAAATACAATAAATAGATTGAAGGTGCATTTGAAGTAAAACAATAATAAATAATAATCAAAGGAATTGAAGTAACCACTTATGAATCCCCCATCCATAAGCTAAACTAACCACTTATGGACCTCCCATCCACAAGTTAAACCAACAGTGAATTAACCATCCACTGTCCAAAACTTTTTAGAAATAACTATACCTCGTGTGAAATCACCGAGCATTGTCCATGACCGAGGACGCGGCTATTCGAATAGTTTTACACTCTGCAGAGGTTGCACAACTGTACCCACACGATGTGATTATCCTCACGTTAAAGATCATCACAACAAGGCTTTTACAATGATCCATCTCCACCCGATCCCACTCGCTAAGGATTCGCCGTCGAGTAGGGTAACCCCCTAGTCGATAATTGCCCCCTCTTGCGCCACGCAACATCAGTAGTAAAACCAAAGTGGAGACTTCACAAATTATTATGCCAGGTCTATCCCATACTAGACATGTGGTTTGCACGATAAAGCTCAGATCAATGGCGCACAAAGTTAAGTCCTTAAGAATGACCCAGGCGAAACATCCACATCCCATGTGCCTCTCGCACCCCCTTTACTGCACGATCAATCGCCCAAGTGAAAACCAATTTTGTATAACCACCGCCAATGACGCACCAACGTCACGGCACAAATTTTATAACAGTGGTACCAACCACGATTCAATATCTCATTAAGTCAAATTAATTAATCACATGTGATGATGAACCCAAACGATACTAAAAGCATAGCTAAGCATACTAATCGTACCATCCCAAATGTGATCGTAACATAGCATCACTAGTAAGTTTCCCAACCTATGGTGACAATGGCAGCATGGCATTCAATTTTAACAAGGAGGGAAATACTCAATTGAGGTGATAACTACCAATTACAAGGTTTGAATAAAAATAGCGATGCAAGATAATTTAAAACAAACTAATTAAATAATAGATTGCAAACTGGGTTCAACATGATCAAAGGACACGACTTGCCTTGGCCTTGCTCAGTTGACGGATCTTGATCTTCAAACCCTGCTTCGGCTCCTTCGAAAACGTGATCTAACGAGAGAGAAAACGGAACGAAAACACAAAACAAGATCAAATAAAATTCAAATGAACTCCAAAAACTTCAAAACCAGAACCAAAAGATGGAGCTCAATTTTAGATGAATTTAGGAAGAAGAATCGGGTCAATCGGAGTTCGGACGAAGGAGAACGAGCGATCTAAAGTTTGCTGGGCGAGAAAATGCTGGAAAAATCACAGATGTTACTGTTCATCCGAGAACAGTACTTTTGGCGAGAAGGCTAGCGCTGGCGAGAGGAGGCATGGGAGGTGAATCTAACTAGCAAAATGGGTTATTAGGGATCTAAAGCACACACAGGAACTGACGGCACGCCCAACGGAGACCGTTGACGGCACGGGCGGCTACAACGACATAGGTAGGAGAGAGGAATAAAATCCGGGCATGGAACGTGGAGAGGTAGGGTGAGCACGGGCTAGAACGCGGCTTGGCAAAGCTAGGAAAATTGTCGGCTCGGCCAGAAACCCACCAGAGATGGCACAATCGACGTTTGAACGACGTCGGGAAGGGTAAAGGAAAAACTTAATATCTTGGTGCTCGGTGAACGAAATCTAAAACCACTTGGAGGGTAGCTACCTGGGATGGTTTGGCACGAAGTGACGCGAACGGATTGGTGAAAACATCACCGGGCAGATGGGGGACACGAGATGCCATTGACGGCCATGGCGAGGTTCGAAGGCGAAAATTTGTGGAGGCTTTTTGGGGAAAAGGAAGTGAGCACGGCGTAGAACGCGGCGAGGCAAGGCTAGGAAAAATTACGGCAAGGGCTAAAGCTTACCGGAGGCGACGAATCGACGTCGGGAAGCGCTCTTGACCTAGATTGGAGAAAACTCGATTCCGGGAGATTGGCTGCACCAAAATCAAATTAACTTGGCTAGAAGGTAGATTGGACATGAAGGCACAATGTGACGCGAAAGGATCACGGAGAAACTCACCGAATAGCTCGGGACACGACGAGCAAATTCGGGACCGGAGGGGCTCGGTGCCGACGGCGTCCTGGGCTTTGAGGGGACTTGGCACGGCTTGGGATGAGTTTAGGGAAGCCAAGGGGTCCTATTTATAGGCTTGGAAGAAGTAGAAACCGACTCTAATCCGCGGATTTCGGTTTAGAGTCCGTTTCAGAAAATTGGAGATAAAAGGTAAACGGATGAATGAAACGGAAATAGACCAGTTGGGATGGATTCCTTGCGAGATTTGGCACAACTTTCCTTTTGGGAAGACATTGAGATAAGGTCCGGATTGAAAGTTATGAAGAGAGAGAAAAACGGAAAAACCTGTACACAGCGAACAGATCGATCGGGCTCGCGCGCGCGCTGGAGACGATGCGTGAACAGTACCTTCGGGTACTGTTCATTCTCTCTCCTCTTTCTTTTTTTTTTTTGGAAATTTCAAATTGAGCTCAAACAAACTCCGAAAAATCCCAGAAAATACAGAAAAATTCCTTGTGACACAAGGAACACAAATAAAATATTTTTGGCAAATATTAATGTTTAATTTAATCATATTAAATCTTTTTGATTAATGAAAATTCCAATTAAGCTTTAATTAATTCCAGAAAAATCCAAATGGTGAATTTTATTTTAAAAGCTTCAAAAAGGCTCTGAAAATCAGGATGTTACAAATGATGTGCTCCACAGAATCTTCCATGTATTTCAGATAGTGAATGTAAACCATCCTTTTGAGATATACATCTCATCAACAGTCCGTGAGTTTCTCATTTGTAGATGGTACATTCGATTAGAGTGTATGATTTGGCTTTTCATGTTGTACGATCAATCTCTACGTCATCTTCAACAAGTGTGCCAAGCCAAAGATATTTGTAGATTGATATCATTCAATCATTATTGGGGTTGATCTAAGTGACATCTATTGGAGCGTCTTCAGAATGCTCTATTGCTGAGGGCTTGTCGAGTTGCTCATTAATACTCTAGGCGGGATGGGTGGTCTTGAGGAAGCCATTCATGCCAACTGGTCTACTAGAAAGTTTTTGTTTCTAGGAATGTGTTGGACATTGAAACCAAACAAATGCCTTTCTAGTTTCCTTACTTCCACAAGATAATATGGCATCATAGTACTTGAGCATTTATACTCTTTCCCTATTTGATTTGCTACTAGTTGGGAATCGCCTTTCACTAGTAATCTGCGAATCCCGAGAACTTTGCCTACTCGGAGCCCTGCCAGCAAATCTTCATACTCTACCATATTATTTATAGTGGAAAAGTTTAACTAGATGGCATATTTTATGTTTTCTTCGGTAGGAGAAATCAGGACTACCCTAGCCCCCAAAACCTTTCATCAAGGACCCATTGAAGTACATAGTCCATTGGTTGTGGCTTTCCTACTTAGGCCCTTGGATAGGCTCAGGGTTTGTCCACTCAGTAATGAATTCTGTTAAAGCCAATGACTTAATGGCTATTTATGAAATAAAATAGAGATCAAACTCCCCAAGTTTGATTTCCCATTTTGCTATTCGTTCTGAGGATTCCATGTTCTAGAGAACTTGACCTAAAGGATATCTGGTCAGCACCACAATTTTGTGGGCCTAGAAGTAATGCCTTAGCTTCCTTAAAGTCATAAGGAGGGCATACAATAACTTTTATATTTTTTTGATATCTTTATTTTGGTCTACATAAGACTTTGCTTACGTAATAAACTGGTCATTGGATATTGTCACACTTAATGATTAGTACTGCCAGACTACTTGTGGCATAGCAGCCAAATACAAGAGGAAAGATTCTCCTGGTTGAAGAGACTAAAACTAGGGTACTTGTCAAATATTTCTTGACTTTTTCAAAGGCATCATTGTCCTCTTTAGTCCAGTCAAAACTTCCATGCTTCCCAAGAAGTTTAAAGAAAAGTAATCCTTTTTCTTTTAACCATGCTATGAAATGACTTTTCGATACCATACAGCTGGTTAGTTTTTGTACTACGTTCTTTGCGATCAGAGGACACATCTATTCAATGGTGGCTATCTTCTCTAGATTTGCTTCTATTCCTCTAGCTGAAATTAAGAAACCAAGAAGCTTTTTGGAGAAGACTCTGAACTGAAGCAAGTTTGAATGGCAGGATTACCCCATATGGCTTGGATGGTCTAAGTGAACCGTGGTTCGGTGTAACCGAGATGGGAGAGACTTGGCGACATGTGGCAAGCTAGTAGTACACCTACACATGGCAAGCATGTCGATTGCTTGCAATGGATAGTGATGACTGGGTCAACACAAGGTATTTTGGTAGTTTGGCCAAAATACAGAAACTACCCTGGATCAAGGTGGAGCTAATTTGATCAAAACAAATCAAGGCTAAGAATTTAGTGGATTCGGGCTTATGCACTTTGAAAAGCGTGCATAAGTGAACTTGTCCAAGATGGAGTGGCTGTAAAGCTTTTCTCCTCAACCAGTAATAGAATTAATCATTGATCTACTCCATGTCTATCTCTTTACTTGATTTGCTCTTAATTTGGTTGGTTTTTCCTCTCCTCTCACCCTTTCTTGATATTGCTATGCCAAGGACATATAAGAGATAGAGATAACCTTTGAAAATCATTCTCCACTAATCTGGGCATTTTGGTAGCAAATTCATCAAGAAACTCCATTTTTGTTCACCAAGAAACTCAGTTTTTGCAAGTTTTTAATTTCTCAAGTGGTTTCTTGATCTGAGGGTTTTTAGAGTGATTTCTTTGGTGTTCTTACTTGCTGTTACATGTGGAAACATATTCAAAGCCATCTTGGCTATCCTTTGCCCACAAGCAAGTCTTGATCATCGATTTTGGTTTTTGCTTCTTTTTGGTGCAACCTTGCTTAAATATCAAAAAGGCCTGAACTTTGAAATGCATTTTTATGATCTATGGATGGAATAGCTTCTTGAGACCTTAAGAAAGGTGTGTACAAAGTTTCACTACTTTTGGATCATCCAATCAAAATTTACGTGGTTTTGAAAGTTCGCAACCATTCTGATTTTACTGTTTATTTGCCAAAATTCACTATTCATAGCGGTCAGACCACTAGAACAAAGGTCATACCACCCCAAAGAGGTCAGACTGCCCCATGGTAAGTGGTTAAACCACCAAGGAGAGGTTAGACCGCTGCCTGGTTGGCGGTCAGACCTCTAGGGCTGAGTTCTTCGTGATTTTGTGTCCTTGAGTGTTTTCCTTAGTGCTTTCGACTTTGAATTTGATTCTTAGTAACTCTATAGTTATTTGAGAAAAAGATCTAGAATACTTGGGGGAATTTTAATTGGCACCATTCACTCCCCTCCTTTGTTACCTTTCTAGTCCTACATGAACACACACTTCTCTAGATTTAACTTAGGATTATGTCTTGTTAAGTTAGAGAAAGTTTCTTCCAGGTCAAAGATATGATCTTCAATGTTGACTCTTGTTGTGGCTACACGCCAAATAGTAAAGAAGGGGACTAGCAGGAGAAGAGGAGAGCCAACACAGAGATCGGATGTGGAAGGTGGGTGAATAATAATGAGACGATCCCCCACGTCCTGCCCCTCTTAGGGGTTTATATACATAAGTGGGGTAGGATGGGAATTTCCCATCCTACCCCTTAGTACTTACAAAGGATGAGGGTACATTAGTATATTCTTCTATACTATTGGGCCTATTACATGTTGGGCCAGTTGCAAGACCCAGTCACAAGGGGTTGAGCCACCTCCACAACAGTACTCCCTCAACAGCAAGTGCAGAGGTCTCGATGGGTGAGCTGACGTGACCAACTATCCCAGCCCCCCGCTGAGGCAATGCCTACAAGGTGGATGACGAAGTCCTACGCCGAATTTGGGCGGTTCCACCAAGGCAATGCCTATGAGCCAAACGGTGAAGTCCTGCGCCGGAGCCAGGTTGCCCCGCCGAGGCAATGCCTCCAAGGTAGACGATGAAGTCCTACACCGAAGTCGAGCCGTCCCACCGAGGCGATGCCTACGAGGCGGACGGTGAAGTCATACGCTGAAGCCGGGCTGTCCCGCCGAGGCGATGCCTACGAGGCGGACGGCGAAGTCATACACCGAAGCTGGGCCATCCCATCGTGGCGATGCCTATGAGGCGTATGGCAAAGTCCTGCGCTAGAGCCAGGTCGCCCCGTCGAGGCAATGCCTACAAGGTGGACGACGAAGTCCTACGCTGCAGGCGGACCGTCTCGTCGAGGCAATGCCTACGAGGTGGACGGCGAAATCATAGGCTGAAGCGATGCCTACGAGGCGGACGACAAAATCATACACCGAAGCCAAGCCGCCTGCCGATACGATGTCTACGAGGCGGATGGCAAAGTCATACGCCGAAGCCAGGCCATCCTGCCGAGGCGATGCCTACGAGGCGGATGGCGAAGTCCTGCGCCGGAGCCAGGTCGTCCCACTGAGGCAATGCCTACGAGGCGGATGGTGAAGTCCTGAGCTGGAGCTAGGTCGCCCCACCGAGGGGATGCCTACAAGGTGGACAATGAAGTCCTAAACCGAAGTCGGGCCATCCCACCGAGGCGATGCCTACGAGGCAGACGGAGAAGTCATACACCGAAGCCGGGTCGTCCCACCGAGGCGATGCCTACAAGGCGATGCCTACGAGGCGGACGGCAAAGTCATACGCACGTAGAGGCAGGGAGGTGGAGCCGCCGTTCCCCCACCTTTAAAAAACCACGCCCGTAGAGGGAGGGCGCAAGCGGCGTAGGCCAAGGGCGCTACGCACGCAGAGGCAGGGAAGCAGAGCCACCGTTCCCCCACCTTCAAAAAACCGCACCCGCGGAGGACGGGCGCAGGCAGCGTAGGCTGAGGGCGCTACGCATGCAGAGGCAGGGAGGTGGAGCCGCCGTTCCACTACCTTCAAAAAATTGCACCCGCGAAGGGAAGGCGTGAGCGGCGTAAGCCGAGGCTGCTACGCACACAGAGGCAGGGAGGCGGTGCCGCCGTTCCCCTACCTTCAAAAAACCATGCCCGCGGAGGGGGGCGTGAGCGGCGCAGGCCGAGGGCACTACCCACGCAGAGGTAGGGAGGCAGAGCCGCCGTTCCCCTACCTTCAAAAAACCGAGCAGCGCAGGCTGAGGGCACTACGCACGTAGAGGCAGGGAGGTAGAGCCGCCGTTCCCCTACCTTCAAAAAACCGCTCCCACGGAGGACGGGCGCGAGCGGCGTAGGTCGAGGGTGCTACACACGCAGAGGCAGGGAGGCGGAGCCGTCGTTCCCCTGCCTTCAAAAAACCACGCGGCATAGGCCGAGGGCACTATGCACACAGAGTGCAGGCTGAGCGCGCTACGCATGCAGAGACAGGGAGGCGGAGCCGCCGTTCCCCTACCTTCAAAAAACCGCGCCCGCGAAGGACGGGTGCAAGCGGCGTAGGCCAAGGACGCTACACACACAGAGGCAAGGAAGCGTAGCCGCCGTTCCCCTACCTTCAAAAAACCACGCCCACAGAGGGCGAGTGCATGTAGCGTATGCCGAGAGCGCTACACACACAGAGGCAGGGAGGCGAAGCCACCGTTCCTCTACCTTCAAAAAACCGCACCTGCGAAGGGCGGGTGCGAGCAGCGTAGGCCGAGGGCGCTACGCACGCAGAGGCAGGGAGGCGGAGCTACCGTTCCCCTACCTTCAAAGAACCGTGCCCGCAGAGGGTGGGTGCGAGCGGTGTAGGCCGAGGGCACTACGCACGCAGAGGCAGGGAGGCGGAGCAGCCATTACCCTACCTTCCAAAAACCGTGCCCGCGAAGGGTAGGCGTGAGCGGCGTAGGCTGACGGCACTACGCATGCAGAGGCAGGGGGCGAAGCCACCGTTCCCTGGTGTGATGCGTGAAGGCGCGATATCCAGGTGGTGTGCCGCTAAAGCGATGCACTCCCTGGTGTGACACACACAAAGGCGCGTTATCCAGGAGATGCGCCACTAAAGCGATGCACGCCCTGGTAGGACACGCGCGAAGGCGCGATATCCAGGTGGTGCACCGCTAAAGCGATGCACTCCCTGGTGCAATGCATGCAAAGGCACGTTATCCAGGAGATGTGTCGCTAAAGCGATGCATGCCCTGGTAGGATGCGCGCGAAGGCATGATATCCAGGTGGTGCGTCGCTAAAGTGAGGCACTCCCTGGTACGACACACACAAAGGTGTGTGATCCAGGAGATGCGCCGCGAAAGCGATGCATGCCCTGGTAGGACGCGCGCAAATGCGCGGTATCCAGGTGGTGCACCGCTAAAGAGATGCACACCCTGATGGGTCACGCGCGCGAAGGCACGATATCCAAGATGTATCGTGTGATTTTTTATACTCCGTAGAGTTGCCCGGGACGGCTAAATTCCCGACGCTTTACACTCTGCAGAGTACGCCGAGGCGCGAGGCCATCATGTGATTTTTTATACTCTGTAGAGTTGCCTGGGACAGCTAAGTTCGCAGCACTTTATACTCTGCAGAGTAAGCTGAGGCGCGAGGCCATCGTGTGATTTATTTATACTTCGTAGAGTACGCAGAGGCACGAGGCCATCGTGCAATTTTTTTATACTCTATAGAGTACGCCGTGGCGCGAGGCCATCGTGCGATTTTTTTATTCTCTGTAGAGTTGCCCAGGACGGCTAAGTTCTCGGCACTTTATACTCCACAGAGTATGCTGAGGCGCGAGGCCATTGTGCAATTTTTTTATACTCCGTAGAGTTGCCCAGGACAGCTAAGTTCACAGCGCTTTATACACCGTAGAGTACGCCAAGGCATGAGGCCATCATGGAATTTGTTTATACTCCGTAGAGTACGCCAAGGCGCGAGGCCATCATGCGATTTTTATACTCCGTAGAATACGCTGTAGCGTGAGGCCATCGTGCAAATTAAATAAAAAAGAGGACCAAAACAGAGGCATAACAGAAACGACCAAAGACTTGCGGTAACAAAATGCTTCAGAATGCTATACTGGGAAAGCATTAGATGCTGCGATAACCTAGACTAGGCCAAAACTGGAGAAGCAAACATGGCCACATTAAATGCTCTTAGAATGGAATTGCAGCCGCAATAAATGATATGATTAACAACCATTTCTTTATTGCCATGCACGCAAGAAATGCAGCGGCGCTTATTAAAGCCTCGCACGTAATCACATGTAGTGCGTACTGGGTGGGATGGTGGTGACACGGAGTAGACTCTACAGGTGCGGAGACCCTGGCTGCGCAAAGCTAGTGGAGGCCTCGTTGTGAGGTGTGAAGCTGACGCCGTACGAGCAAAGGCAACAGTGGTGACGCGAAGTAGACTCCGTAGGTGCGGAGATCCTAGCTGTGCGAAGCTAGCGGAGGCCTCGTCGTGAGATGTGGAGCTGACACCGTACGGGCGGAGGCAACGGTGGCGACGTGGAGTAGACTCCGCAGGTGCGAAGACCCTGGTAGAGCGAAGCTAGTGGAGGCCTCGTCCTGAGGTGCGAAGCTGATGCCGTATGAGCGTAGGCAACGGTGGCGATGCGGAATTGAGCGAAGGCTGGTGAAGACTTCCCGGAGCTGAGACGAAGTGGCGCTGGTAGGCCGGCGAAGTCGTTACAGAGTTGAGCAAAGGCCGACGAAGACTTCCTGGAGCCGAGGCGAAGTGGCGTTGGCAGGCTGGTGAAGTCATCGCGGAGTTGTGCGAAGGCCGGCGAAGACTTCCCAGAGCCGAGGCGAAGTGGCACTGGCGAGCTAGCGAAGTCGTCACAGAGTTGAGCGAAGGCCGGCGAAGACTTCCGGAGCCAAGGCGAAGTGGCACTGGTAGGCCAGCGATGTCGTCGTGGAGTTGAGCGAAGGCCGGCGAAGACTTCCCAGAGCCAAGGCGAAGTGGCACTGGCAGGCCAGCGAAGTCGTCGCAGTGTTGAGAGAAGGCCGGCGAAGTCGTCACGGAGCCGAGGCGAAGGCCGACGAAGTCGTACAGAGGCGAGCGAAGCTTGTGGTACGAAGGCCGATGAAGTCTTGCTGATGCCGAGGCAAGTCCAGTAGACCTTGCGGAGGCGAGGCCACCGGTGCATAGCCACGCAGAGGTCGAAGTCCTTGCCAGCGCGGAGGTGAGTCTAGCAGACCTCGCAGAGGTGAGGCCGCTGGTGTGGAGCCGACGTCGGTGGGCGAAGCTTGGCGATGCCTCGTGGAGGCTTGACACAGAGACCATGAAGCAGAGGTTCGACGTTGCACGGAGACTTGTGGAGGCCATGAAGCAAAGGCTCAACATTGTGTGGACACTTGTGGAGGCTCGGCGTGGAGACCACGGAGCGGAGGCTTGACGCAGCGCGAGGACTCATTGGGGCTCGTCGTGGAGACCATGGAGCGAAGGCTCTACATCGTGTAGAGACTCTTGGAGGCTCGGCGCGGAGGCTCGACATCGTGCGAAGGCTGGTACTGCTCGTGTGGAGTCCGACAAGCGAAGGCGGAGCTTGAGGTGCAGATGCTGAGCAGGGCAGATGCTGCCCGTGCCGAGTCCGTCACATGGAGTCAGGGCCCAAGTCGTGGACACCGAGCATAGGCAGAGTTGGTTAGCGCGGAGGAAGGATGGTGTGCTACATTCGTGAGTTCGTGCATGCATACTTGGAGTTTGTGCATGCATGGATGGATACTTCGTGCATGCATACGTGGAGTTCGTGCATGCATGAATGGCATGCATGCTTACGCATGGGCTGGTAGCCGCTACGTGCACAATTGCATGCATAGACTATTTAGCCATTGAGGCATCAAGTAGTGCATGCATACGTGGATGCATATGGTTGTTGGCATTCCTTACTTCATCGTGGTCGAGGTCACCAGCGTGAAGGGTGGAGCCATGGCTGGCGAAGCTCGGTGAGGTCTCCCCCAGCAGTGTTTATCTCCAGTGCCTTTCCATACGTAGCTTCTTGCGCGGTCCATGCCGCGGAGCCTGGCTTCGACGCGAAGGGCTCGCTGCTGTGTGACATCACTCGTAGCGGAGACGAGCTGATGCAGCACGAAGGTGTTCTTGGCGAGGTGTACCCCGCGCAGAGTCCGGCGTGGACAAGCCGAAGGCGCGCAAGCTGACTGCGCGGAGGCCGAAGGCCGATAGCAGCATGCGTGCAGGCTGGTGTCATGGCGAAGCGCGGTGGAGTTGAGCTCGATGGCGTACCTCCCTGGCCAGAAGAATCGTGCCACCAAGTCACCCAAGACATCACTTCCCTGCATGAACACCCCTAGCAGAGTGGAGATAACAACAATATAGGAATGGGCGATTCAACTAGATCTATTCAATACAACAACTACAAAACATGACGAAGTATACAGGCAAAGACCATACACCTCTATAGTCAGGATGGTTAAATTTTTAGTGAGCAAACTACTTATCTGTCGCTAATGGCCCACAAAATGGTACAGATGCCATGAATGAAGATGTATGCTCCCAAGAATAGCTTTTAGCTCCTTAAGCGACCTTTTATCCGATCCCCATGGATGGCACCAACTGTTGTGGCTACAGGCCAAACAGTAAAGAAGGGGACTAGTAGGAGAAGAGGAGAGCCAACACAGAGATCGGATGTGGAAGGTGGGTGAATAACAATGAAAGGATCCCCCACCTCCTGCCCCTCTTAGGGGTTTATATACATGAGTGGGGTAGGATGGGAATTTCCCATCCAACCCCTTAGTACTTACAAAGGATAAGGGTACATTGGTATATTCCTCTATACTATTGGGCCTATTACATGTTGGGCCAGTTGTAAGGTCCAGTCATGGGGGGTTGGGCCACCCCCACAACAACTCTTTTTACGACCAGTCATCAATATAGGATTCTAAGTTCCAACCAATCTATGGACTAAAGGTTTTTTGCATTAACCTTTGAAAATTGGCACCATCATTTTTGAGATCAAATAGCATTTTTCACATAATAGAAAGTTCCATATGGAGTGATGAAGGAAGTTCTTTTCATCTTCTTTACTTGTGCTAATATGGTGATACTCGAAATATGCATCTAAAAGCTTAATAACTCGCTACCCAAAGTAGAGTCAATAAGTTGATCAATGCGACTATGCGAGGAAGGGGAAGTCATCATTTGGACAAGCTTAATTAAGATCTATGAAATTTATACTCATTCTCCATTTCCCATTACTTTTCCTAACCATTACAGGATTAGCTAGTCACTCTGGATGGTTAACTTCATGAATAAACCTAGCCTTAAGGTGCTTGTCGACCTCCGACTGGATTGCTTCTTTTTGATCAGGTGCAAAACACCATAGTTTTTGCTTGACCAGTTTCTTATCAGGCCAAAGTGCTAGCATGTGCTCGATCACCTCTCTAGGGAATTTGGGCATGTTGGACGCCTGCCACACGAATACATCTGATTTTGCTTGGAGGAAGGAGACGAGTGACTCTTCCTATTTAGGTTGGTGTCTTGCCCCGACCAAAAACTTTTGAAAAGTTGCACCTGCATTCTCAAGTCCAAGGGGTGGCTTCATAGTTCCCGTCAAACTATCCTTGTCGAAAGGAGGTACCGCCTTGACCTAGTCAGAGGGTTTTGGAGCCACCTTTAGCCTTGAGTGTTTTACCTGTGTATGAGATGGGTTAGTATTCCTAGTCAGTAATTCATCGGTCAGTTCAAGGGGCTTACAATCATAGGCATAAGCCATTTTTCTATCTCCTCGAACCATAATTACTTCTTTGGTCTAGGCATTTTAAGACTCTGGTAACCTTAATGTGTGGCTATCAAGTATTTGGCTAATGCTAGTTGACCTAGGATCTCGTTGTATGCGGTTTTGAAGTCTACTATATCAAATGAGATTCTTTCTGTTTGGAAGCTATCTAGACTTTTGAACATAACCGGTAGGGACACTTGTCCTATCAATTTGGCCATGGATCCTAGGACTATGCCATGAAGGGCATACTTCATGGGCTTCACTTTCAACTTTGGAACTTGCATCTCTTCTAAAGCTCCCGTAAACAAATATTTAGAGAACTATCTCCACAACTATAATTCAATTAACCTTGCCGTTATTTATGGTAGGTTCTACGACAATAGGGAACCTATCTGGTCAAGTCGAAGGAATGGGATAGTCTTGTTAGTTGAAGGAGATGGTTGTTTCTGACCACCTGGATGGCTTGGCAGCGTTTGATGCTTTAGTGAGGTTCACCTCCCATTCCATAGTATTTAGATGCCGTCTGGACTTGTATTGGCCTAAAGAAGAAAGAGAAGAAGCTCAAAAAGTCTCCCAAATAGCAAGAAAGATTATCCCGATCATAATAAGGAAAAAGCTTTGACCGATGATCCAAGAAGAATAAAAGGTGGCGTTCGCTCCACCAAGCAGTAGGGCATTGTAGGGACCCAAATTTTACAACCTGGATTCCTCTGTGATTCCACCGCATTATTCCCTGGATCAGTAGATAGTGCTCACAGATTACAGTTATGAATATCAACGAACATATCATGTGGAAGCGTAAATATAATAGTAGACTTACTCATGGGCCGACTGGGCCGAAATCATTAAATTGCAGTAGCGGAAGAACGAAGCACGCAAGTGGGACCTTCAGGACATGCCCACAGCCAGCCAACTGGAGGTTCGCGACCTACTTGATGACTTCATCTTCTTCTCCATCTTGATCAAAAGTATTGCTGAAGCGTAGTGATCTGATTCCTGATTCTGGATTTGTTATGAGAGCGAGTGTGAGCACAAACCACCGCGCTCCGTGAGCCAATACACAGGATGCAAATAATTAGCATGCATGGCTTATCAAAGGAGAGGCTCGGGTTTATTTTATTTGCCAGAAATTGCTTTTAGCATTATTTGTATTATTTAATCATGGTGTTATTATTGCTGCCTAAAACTCCTCATAGCGATTGCCATAATTGACTTGATCCACCAAAGATACACTTTCTTTATTGATTGCTGTCTAGACTCCAAGCAGTGAGTATCATCATTTACTTAATCTACCAAACACACTTTCTATATTGAGTGTTGTCTAAAACTTCAAACAGTGAGTGACATCATTTATTTTAGATCCATCAATATCTTTTGTATTCTAAATTCCTAACAATCCAATCTTGTGGTTGCTATTCATCAACTCTTCACTTCTGACTCTAACAATTATCCATCATAGTTATTTTTAAATCCACCGTTATCATTTATACCAGGACTTTCTAACAATTCAATCCTTTCGTTATTGATCCAAAAACATTATTTGCTCTTCCAGTAATCAACATTATTTTTCATTTTCTATCTCTAACTAATTCACTAGTATACCTCCACCAAGAATATCATTGATCAAGTTTATGATTTAGTAGTATACATCCACCAAGAATATCATTGATCAAGTTTACGATTCACTAGTATACATCCACCAAGAATATCATTGATCAAGTTTACGATTCACTAGTATACATCCACCAAGAATATCATTGATCAAGTTCATACTCCAATAATTGTTATCATACCTCCAATTTCCCAAAAATTCAATTCATCCATTTAGTATTTGATCAAATCCTATTAATCCCATTATCGCCAACATCTCCCAAGAATTTATATTAGTTATCAATGTCGTAATCCAGCAATTACCTTTGCACTCCCTAAATCTCCAAAAAATCATTTAAATCATCTATCTAGCCTATATATTCATTTAGGCTCCACCAATTTATTTCTTTCAGAATCCACACTATCGTTTTCCCCTTTTATGATCGACAATAATCCACCAACATCTTTATGCGTTTACCACAAACATCCCTCTTCTTTTCTTACGACTCTATTTATTTTTCCTGACATTTTACTTTGAGAGGGATATTATTATTACTTAAAAATATAATACATAGAAATTTCCTGAGGCCTAGCAGTTTTGAACAAAAACATAATGTGTAAGAAAATGCAATAATAATAGCGATCCAAATTCCATCCACCATTACATGGCATCCACACCATATGCTAACATTTCAGCGTTATTACTGCTTACATTACCACTGGGACGACACCCAGGACAATCCAAACTTGGGCTTTCTGCGGCCCTTCACTTTTCCAATCCCACCCATAAAGTTTTCGAAATAAAACTATATCTGGTTAAGTTCCCATGTTCGCCCTTAACCGTGGGCACATCTATTCGAATAGTTTTGACTCTACAGAGTGTGTACACTTTCACCACAAGAGATAATCAACTCGCTGCCCCCACATGATTCCTTAGTCTTGTGGTTGAGTAGACTATCACAATGACTGTTCAAAATATCTAGCTCCTTTCATCATCTCACCTTATGGGCTGCTGCCACTTGCGGTGGGTCCAATCTATGCACGGGATGCTCCCCACAGTTACTAGCGCAGCTGAACTCCACCTCCCGCAACGCTAGAATAGCTGGGAAACTTCACCCTTCACTTGGTGTCCCTTTAGGCCTCCCCTTGCCCTTGCGTATCCACTTCCTTCCACTACCAGTGAGATGAATCCGGGAGTTTCGATAAATTTAATTAGCCAAGTTGCACTTTGCAGACTTGTGGTTGTACTATTTTACACAGGAGGTCATGACAAGATTCAGTCCTCAGTGGTATCTGGGCGGTTCTACCACTACCCATTTTGTGCTTCCACTGCACCACACACACACCCTCGAACCATCCGCCCAGATATTTAAGCAAGTTGGGGTTTTTCGGAACATAAAATAATCATACCAACATATACCAGTCATTACCACCATGACTTCCCAAGCCAGTTTCTCATGATTAAAGATGATAACAATGCTTGGGGCATTTCAGTGCCCCCCGAGTATCTTTGCAGTACTAAGCATGGCGTATAATTAGGGACTTATTTTCGAAAGGTTACCATTATAATTTTGCTAGGGCGACAAGGTTCACACATTCAAATATTCCAAAGGAGATGTATTATTATTCAAGATAAACGATGGGCATATAACTAGAATCTTAAATTAAACATGTATTTGCATATAAAATAACAACAAGCAATTTGATTATAATTTAAACCAAAGTAATTTGCAGAAAATGTAGGTTCAACATGATCAAAGTATTGACTCGCCTTGCGCGGTTTACCGCGGTCTTGAGCTCACTCAAGGTTTTCTCGTCGTTGGTCTTTATCTTCACCTCGATCTTGATCTCACTTGATCCATTGATTCTTCCGGACTCCAACTTCTAATTACGTGCTAAGCAACTGAATTCAAATAAAGGCAAATAACTCAAAAGACCCAAATAACTCCAAGTAAACTCCACTTAGCTTTATTATGAGTTAATGGGTGATTTGGGTGATTTGAGGCAAGATTGATGGGGCGCGGAGTATTGACGGAGTCAATTGGGGTTGGAGCGAAGTGATTGAATGGCGAAAGAAGATTTATTGAGACGAACGCCAAGGAAAGTTCATGATACTAGAAAATTCACTGGAATACTTTACTTCAGATTTGAGAATGGCTAGGCATAGTTGGCTTTTGAGTATCATGGATTGATCTTTTTATTCCATAACTCCTTTTATCATTTTTATATTTATTTAGGAAGTTCCATGCATTAGGTTAGTTCTATAGACTGGTGTAGGAGTTTAGTGCATTAAATTCATCTTTAGTGTATGTATTCCTCATAACTTAGGTTATGGTATTTTATGGGGTTTTATTCGCCAATCGAGGTGTACACCTAATGGTTAATTTTAATGATTCAGTGCCATACGTGCATATTTAATTATCTCATTGATGTTTAATAGAAAACTTTAGTATATTCTTATTTGCTACTCATCTGCAGCTAGTGGTCATAATATTATATGTTTCTTCGGATTGTTTGTTAGTGAGATTATCTCAACATCCGATGACCTAGGGCTACTATACTTTAGCATCTATACACTAACATGACTTTTCATTTGGAAATACTCTGAGGACCAGCTGTCATTGTTACTTTATCCTTTGCATTAGCATCTTTTAGTTAAACTTCTATTTACATAGGACCGAGCTCGCTATACCCAAATTTTATTCCACTAAATTCATCATTAAGATTTATTTATCGGTGACGTGCTAATGGCGAGGATTTTATTAGGGCCCTCTAATCTAAATGTTTATGGTCACATCCTACCATTTAATTAATTTTATGAAGAGGCCTAATTCAATTAAACCTACCATTGAGATTTATTTAATGGCAGCATGTTAAACGTTAGGGCATATGTTATGGTCTAGGGTAATCTTTTTAATTTAAAACCTTGCTTTCATAGTTATCAATTTTACTCCCCTTAAATTTAACTTGGACATATATATATATACACATATATTTTAATTAGGATCCTTATTAAATTTGGATATTGAACAAAATCGTATTTTATCAATGCCTTTAATTGATAATTAGGCCTCAATAAATATTCAAGCTATGGTAATTGCTCATAAAACAAATAACCAGATATTAAATCTTAGTTAAACTTATTTTATATCCTAATTAAATTTATTAACTTCTCTAAATTGTTCTCCAATTTCCCTTATTTTTCTTGCTTGAATTGGATTAATAAAAATCAAAAATAGAAAGAATAAGAAAAGGGGGCGGCTGCTAGAATCGAACTTGGGATTTGGGGGAAGGAGCTTAAGGCATGCGCTCGGCTGGGCCACGTAATGCAGAAGCTTGCGTAAGATGCTTGCAAATTCTCCTTCATAGACACCGTGGGCCATGTAATCCCAGTCCCCTTCATGTCCCATTCCTGCCATCTGTAAACGTTAAGTTACTAATGTTAGTACTTTTCCAAAATGTAATGAAACATAGAGTAGAGCAGATTCTAGGAGGGACACGAGTAAGAATATTATACTATGGTTTTGCAAATTATTTTCATAAATTTCTTAAGTATTGTGTTCCTAGGCCATCCTAATGTCCATCCTAAGGCTTTCACCCTACAGTCGTATGCTCTGATACCAGCGTTGTCGGACCCGAAATTTTCAATCCAAGTCCACTGTGTTAAACTGCACTACTCCCTGGATCAGTAGGTAGTGCACACAGTAACATTGCTGAATCATTTACATACATCGCAAAAGTTCATCAAATGTCAAACCATAATTGTCTTACATCCCGACGGGGAAATGGTTCACATAAGGGCCACATCGGCCATAAGTTGTATTACAATAAAAGCAACGGAAATCCCAACAAAAGTGAAACCAATACCACAGGCAAGTGACTGGGGGTGATTAAGTGCCCTGTATATTATCTAGACTAGGATAATATACATGCACACAATCTCCAACAAGATCTCTTGTCTATAGTCCAAAATACGAAGGTAGCGGCCTAGTTATCGTTATTTCTTCCTCCAGCGTTAGCAGGGGCATCTTCATGATCATAGTGTCCCTGGGTTCCTGTCTCTGTGTTTGATATTGCGAGTATGAGCACAACAACCGTGCTCCGCGAGCCAACACACAGAATGCAAGTAAATAGTATGCATGGCTTGTCAATGGAAAGGCGTAGGGCTATTTTATTTGCCAAAGAGTGCTTTTGAATACAATTACTTAAAATCTCCTATGACCTAGCAGGTTTAAAGCACATACTTGATTAAGGTACTAATCCATATTCTCATAATTTTCCATACATATGGCATCACGCCATATGCCAAGATCATCATAGTTTTTCATACTTATGGCATCGCACCATACAATACTTTCTCATCACTGGGATAACACCCAGGGAAATCCAAACTAGGGCCATCCACGCCCTCCATTTTCCATTCCCACCCATAAAGTGTTTTGAAATAGAACTATATCTAGCAAAGTTCCCATGTTCGCCCTTAACCGTGGGTACGGCTATTCGAATAGTTTTAGACTCTGCAGAGTTGGCACACTTTACCCACAAGAGATAATCCCACTCATTGCCCCACATGATTCCATAGACATGCGGTCGAGTAGTCTATCACAGGTCCGTTACAATGCATCTCCCTAGCAGGGTTACGTCCGCTAAGGTTTCCACTTCCTCCAGGTACGCCCACCCTTCTGGAAGCCCCCTTTTGCGCCATCACGCCGGAGGATGTGGCCATCCTCTACCCGCCCGTGATCATCATGCCGGAGGATGTGGTCATCCTCTACCCGCCCATGATCATACCGGCGCAACCCATACTAAGTTAATGCAAATTATTTAGCCCTGCCTACATTTTGCCAGCTTGTAGTTGTACTGTTATAACCTGGGAGGTCATCACATGATTCGGTCCTTAGGTGTTATCTGGGCGGTTCCACCACTAATCCAAATTATGCATTCACTGCACCACATTCCCACGAACCATCCGCCCAGATAGTAAGCATGCATGTTTTGAGAGTTTTTGGTAACATACATTTATTCCTGTAAATTCACCATATTCCCAACATATTCCCCCAAAACAGTTCTTTCTGGTTCAAGGTAGAGTAGTTGGGGTATCGATGATACCCCGAGCATCTAATATTTCTAAGCAGAGCATATCAATAGGGACTTAGTTTGTAAATTCTTAATGATATAGTTTCACTATGGTGACAAGGCTCACATTACAAATGTATGGCAAAAAGAATAGTGTACACAGATTTATATAGCATGGTGTAACTAACGTTCTGAAATTGAACATAGCATATCACATGAAATAATAGCATGCATGATGGTAATTTGAAAGAAAGTAATTTTGCAATACTGGGTTCAATATGATCAAAGTGTCGACTCGCCTGGATCGCTGGTGTCCTAGTCTTGGTTGTCCGGGTTGGCGTTAGCTTCTGCGTCCTCTTCTTGGTCCTCGTAAGCTATATTACGTTGCGCGGAAATTTTTGGATAAAAATTAGCAAATCAGACAAATCACAATCAAAAATTCAAATGAACTCAAAAATTCATGGTTTCGGTCCCATTAGACAGATCTTGAATTTAGATGAATTTACAAATTTGTTTCATTCTATTTGGAGCTAAAATGAAGAAGTTATGATTGGTCAAAGTTCACTGTTTCGGTCAAATCCTAAAATTACCAAATCCTGACATGTGGGGCCCACTGTCAGCCTCACTCCCGATTTTGATTTTCCATTTTATTTCCTTTTTACTTTCTGTGCTACTGACATGTGGGTCCGGTTACTGTTCTGTGGGGTCCACATGTCAGTACGGGTTCGGTGTGAATGTATCACTGACCATTGGGGCCCAGCGGTCAGTGGGCTGCTCCGGCTACAGCGACCGACAAGGGGGGCCCACCTGTCAGCCCGAGGAAAAATGAAGAAAACTCAACCCGGCCTGCGGAGCCGGAGGCTCGAACGCGCGACCGGGGAGCTGGGGGGAGAAGAGACGAGCGCTGGTAACCAAGTGAGCGGGGAGGCTTTGCCTACCTATATAGGGCAATCAATTCCTTTGAGGTGGGTCTGCAGCGGGGTTCCGGGCAGAGGAGTCGGGGACGATGGTGAGGGCGCGGTGCCGGCCGCGAGGTACAGTCGGCGAGGTCCGGGGAAGGAGCAAAACGCGTTCCTCAAGCTTCGGGGGTGCTAGTGGTGAGCTCTGCAGGGGCCGAGGGGGCACGGTGGCGGCCGGCGTCGTGTGGTGGCGGCGGTTCGGAGAGGAGTCTCTGTAACATCCCAAAATTTTATTTACCTTTTATTGATTTTCTGGAGTTTATTTGGATTTATCCGGATTTTATTTCAAAAAATAAAGCAAGAAAATGTATCTAAAATATTTTATTAAAGCTAAAAAGAGTTTAGTTTATTTTTCCTAACCTTTCCTAAATTTTTCAGAATTTTTCTGGAATCAAAAATCGATTTTAAAAGTTAAAAAGTATTTTATAAAGCTATTAAATGAAAATATGAAATTAAAAATATTTTTCCTAAGTCTAAAATGCCTCCAGGAAGTTTTAGGAATTTTCCTAGAATTGTTGGGCTTTAAATATTAATTTTTAAGTGTTTATAAAGTTATCTAGCCTTTCTGGAAATTAAAACAAAATTTAAAAGCCAAAAACCCCTCGAGGTGACACGTGGCGCACCCAAATCGTATCCGCCCACCGGCCGATCTAATCCGGGCCGTCCCCATCCACTTACCCCTTCGGGTTGGATCCAACGGCCCGATCTTCTCTTTGTGCGCGTGGATCAAATCCGGCCGTCCGCCCTCCCCACTCTCTCCTCTCCTCTCGCCGACATGCGGGGCCCGCACCCCTTTCTTCCTCCTCCCCTTCTTCCCCAGCCCGCCGGCTGCCATTAACACCCTAACCGAGCTTTTAAAAGCTTCGGTTACTCCCCCTAATGACCGGCTATTGATGCCATTAGTGGCCCTTAAGCCCGCGCGCTAGTAACCGCCCCACCTCCGCCCGTTTCCCGTCGGCTTAAAGCCCCCCTCGCCGTTATGCGGCCGTTTCCAAAGCCCTTAACTCCGGCGAGCCCGTTACCTCCTTCCCCGCGCTATAAAACCCCTCCCCCGAGCCGTCCTCCCCTCCCTTGCCTCCCCCGTGCGCCACCGCCTCTTTTCCCCTCCTCCCCGAGCCGAATCGGCCCCCGACCCGTGCTTCCCCGTCCGCCGTCCGTGCGAGCTCCGGTGAGGAATCGTCGTCGCTCCGGTCCCTCCCGCGCCTCGCCGTCGACGCCTTCGTGACCCCCGTGCGCCGGCGACCATCTTCCCCACCTCCACCGAGCGACGCCGCCACCGGAGCCCCGTCACCGCCGAAGACCGTGCGCCGCCGCCGCCAACCTCGCCGCCGACCCCTTTCCCGTGCCTCTCGGACCCCTTGCGCAGGTGAGCCCGAATCCCCGCCTCCCCCTCTCTCTTTTGCGCATCACCGCCGCCGCCGCCGAGCGCCGGAGCGCCGGCGAGGCGCACCACCCGTCGCCGCCTTCGGCCGGCGCCGCCCCATCTCCGCGCGCGCCCGCGTGGCAGGCCGCGTGGCGCCGCGTGGCCGCCCCGTCAGCGCCTGGCCGCCACCTCCTCCTTGGGCCACGTCGGCCATGGACCGAGCCCACGGTGGACCGCCCCGACCCGTGAACCCAGTCCATCGCGCCAGCTAAGACCACATGAGGGTAATTATCCTACTCATGACTTGGAACTAGCAGCCGTAGTGCATGCTTTGAAGATCTGGCGTCATTACCTCATCGGTAATCGTTGTGAAGTATACACGGATCATAAGAGTTTGAAATACATTTTCACTCAAGCAGAACTCAACCTAAGGCAGCGCAGATGGTTAGAGTTGATCAAGGATTATAATATTGGAATTCATTATCACCCCGGCAAAGCAAATGTCGTGGCAGATGCGCTAAGCAGAAGGTCTTATGCAAACAGTGTATTATCAAAAGAAGACCAGATCCGACTTCAGGAAGGAATCTCCCGTTTAAGTATAAACCCAGTGAATCAAGGTTTTCTCTCAACCCTAGAGATTCAACCTAATTTACCTGATCAAATCAGGGAAGCCCAAAAGGTGGATGAAGATATCCAGGAAATCAGGAAAAATATGAGAAGAGGCAAAGCGCCAGGATTCAGTGAAGATGAGAATGGGACGGTATGGTTTGAAAACCGTATTTGTGTGCCCAATAATCAAGAGATCAAGAAAGCGATTTTGCAAGAAGCCCATGAAACTCCATACTCAATTCATCCAGGTCATACCAAGATGTACCAAGACCTTAGGGAAAGGTACTGGTGGGTCAGTATGAAAAGGGAAATTGCAGAGTTTGTTGAAGCTTGTGATACCTGCCAGAAAGTCAAGGCGGAGCATCAGAAACCTACGGGACTTTTGCAACCCCTACCAATACCAGATTGGAAGTGGGAAGAGATCGGTATGGACTTCATAACCGGACTACCTAGAACTCAATCCGGCTATGACTCAATCTGGGTGGTAATTGACAGATTGACCAAAGTAGCTCATTTTATACCAGTCAAGACTACTTATTCTGGAAGTAAGTTAGCTGAGATTTACATGGCTAGAATTGTGTGCTTGCATGGAGTTCTGAAAAAGATAGTATCGGACAGAGGTAGTCAGTTCACCTCCAAGTTTTGGCAAAAACTTCATGAAGAGTTAGAGAGTAAGCTTAATTTCAGTACGGCTTATCATCCTCAAACAGATGGCCAGACTGAGCGAGTAAATCAAGTGCTAGAGGATATGTTGAGAGCATGTGCTCTGGATTTTGGAAATAGTTGGGATCGCTCATTGCCCTATGCTGAGTTTTCTTACAACAACAGTTATCAGGCCAGTCTGCAAATGGCACCTTTTGAAGCACTGTATGGCAGGAAGTGCAGAACACCCTTGCATTGGGAACAGTCTGGAGAATTCCAAGATGCGGGACTAGCTTTACTTCAAGATGCTGAAGATCAAGTGAGGAAGATCAAAGATAGGTTAAAGATAGCTCAATCCAGGCAGAAAAGTTATGCCGATAATCGTCGTCGAGATCTGACTTTCGAAGTTGGGGACTATGTGTATCTCAGAGTATCTCCGCTCAGAGGAGTCAGAAGATTCCAAGTCAGGGGAAAGCTTGCACCAAGATTCGTTGGGCCATTCAAGATCTTAAGCCGCAAAGGAGAAGTTGCATACCAGTTGGATTTGCCGCCAAGCATGTCGGGTGTGCACAACGTCTTTCACGTCTCTCAACTAAAGAAATGTCTCAGAGTGCCCGCAGAACAAGCAGACCTAGAAGCCCTTGATCTTCAAGAGGATCTCACCTATCAAGAGCAACCGATCAAGATTCTTGAGACAGCCGAGCGCCAGACCAGAAGAAAGACTATTAGATTCTGCAGAGTTCAATGGAGCAATCACACCGAAGACGAAGCAACTTGGGAGCGAGAAGAAGATCTGAAAGCCAACCATCCCCATCTCTTTGCTAGCTAGTTCAAATCACGAGGGCGAGATTTCTTTAAGGGGGTAGGTTTGTAACATCCCAAAATTTTATTTACCTTTTATTGATTTTCTGGAGTTTATTTGGATTTATCTGGATTTTATTTCAAAAAATAAAGCAAGAAAATGTATCTAAAATATTTTATTAAAGCTAAAAAGAGTTTAGTTTATTTTTCCTAACCTTTCCTAAATTTTTCAGAATTTTTCTGGAATCAAAAATCGATTTTAAAAGTTAAAAAGTATTTTATAAAGCTATTAAATGAAAATATGAAATTAAAAATATTTTTCCTAAGTCTAAAATGCCTCCAGGAAGTTTTAGGAATTTTCCTAGAATTGTTGGGCTTTAAATATTAATTTTTAAGTGTTTATAAAGTTATCTAGCCTTTCTGGAAATTAAAACAAAATTTAAAAGCCAAAAACCCCTCGAGGTGACACGTGGCGCACCCAGATCGCATCCGCCCACCGGCCGATCTAATCCGGGCCGTCCCCATCCACTTACCCCTTCGGGTTGGATCCAACGGCCCGATCTTCTCTTTGTGCGCGTGGATCAAATCCGGCCGTCCGCCCTCCCCGCTCTCTCCTCTCCTCTTGCCGACATGCGGGGCCCGCGCCCCTTTCTTCCTCCTCCCCTTCTTCCCCAGCCCGCCGGCTGCCATTAACACCCTAACCGAGCTTTTAAAAGCTTCGGTTACTCCCCCTAATGACCGGCTATTGATGCCATTAGTGGCCCTTAAGCCCGCGCGCTAGTAACCGCCCCACCTCCGCCCGTTTCCCGTCGGCTTAAAGCCCCCCTCGCCGTTATGCGGCCGTTTCCAAAGCCCTTAACTCCGGCGAGCCCGTTACCTTCTTCCCCGCGCTATAAAACCCCTCCCCCGAGCCGTCCTCCCCTCCCTTGCCTCCCCCGTGCGCCACCGCCTCTTTTCCCCTCCTCCCCGAGCCGAATCGGCCCCCGACCCGTGCTTCCCCGTCCGCTGTCCGTGCGAGCTCCGGTGAGGAATCGCCGTCGCTCCGGTCCCTCCCGCGCCTCGCCGTCGACGCCTTCGTGAGCCCCGTGCGCCGGCGACCATCTTCCCCACCTCCACCGAGCGACACCGCCACCGGAGCCCCGTCACCGCCGAAGACCGTGCGCCGCCGCCGCCAACCTCGCCGCCGACCCCTTTCCCGTGCCTCTCGGACCCCTTGCGCAGGTGAGCCCGAATCCCCGCCTCCCCCTCTCTCTTTTGCGCATCACCGCCGCCGCCGCCGAGCGCCGGAGCGCCGGCGAGGCGCACCGCCCGTCGCCGCCTTCGGCCGGCGCCGCCCCGTCAGCGCGCGCACCCGCGTGGCGCCGCGTGGCCGCCCCGTCAGCGCCTGGCCGCCACCTCCTCCTTGGGCCACGTCGGCCATGGACCGAGCCCACGGTGGACCGCCCCGACCCGTGAACCCAGTCCACCGCACACCGGCCCCACTTGTCATAGAGATAAAGCCTTTTTCATTGTAAAAATAATTCGGCCCAAAAAATAAAATAGATGCTGACGTCATAAATGGAATTTTCGGTATAAAAATAATACAGAAAACTAGTCTTTTTCTTTTTCTTTAGATTTAACTTCCGAAAGCCATAACTTCTTCATTTTAACTCCGATTTAACTCGTTCAAATTTCTAAATTTTTCTAAAATCTTAATCTATCCATTTCTGGACTCTTTTTGAATTTTTGGATTTTATTTGAATTTTGTTTGAATTTCTTTTGGTTCTTTACGTATAGATTACGACGAATCCGGAGAGTATTTCTTCGACGAATCGCAGCAAGACTTCGAGCAAGGCAAGTTACACCTTTGACCATGTTGATCCCAGTAATTTAAATTATTATGTTGTTTTTAAATTAATATGCATGCGTACTTTTATTCAATCTAGTTTAAATTCGGTTTAAACTCTAGTTATACCCAATTGCTTTGTGTATGGCCAATCTTGAAATTGAACGAACATACCTTGTCACCATAGATGAAAACCTAGTTGGTACATTAGTATTGACTAGAACATTTTATAGAATTGCTTAGCCATGCTTAGATTAATTTAGGTGGGAAGAATGGTTTCACACAAAATGTTGGTTTATAAAATCTATTCTTGACTTTGGTGAGTCAAGAAGGTCTATGAAATTTTGATAAAATAAAATGGTTAAAACCTGTTTTAGACTTAGGCATTGGTATGGTGGTGGGTGCTTGCTGGCATGCGTCGTAGTTTGTTGACTCGATGTTGACTGCCAGGCACAAGGGGTATGCGGGTAGGCCTAAGTCAAATTAAGGACCGGACTGTGAACTACTATTACAAAGTCATACCGTACTACCACAAGTCTGGTATGGGACAGATCTAGCTAAGTAATTTGTGAAGTTCCATTTTAGTTTCGCTATAGGCTGAATGTGAGCGTGGCGTAGGCCATGAGAAGTCTCACATGGCACAAGAGGGGGCTCCAACATGTGGATTCCTGTTGTGGTGAAACCTTAGTGGCGGCGTAGCTAATTTGGTAATGGAACATTGGAACAGCCTTATCATGATCTCCTCGGCCGCACACCTAAGGAAGTGTGTAATCCGGTGGCAAAACAGGAGAACATGTCTTGTGGGTAAAGTTGTACACCTCTGCAGAGTAATAAACTATCCTGGATAGCCGTGTCCACGGTCAAGGACATGCTTAGTATGGTTTTTCACGGATTAGACTTTGGTTTTTAAAATTTGGTTTATGGAAAATTGTGAATCTGTTGGAAAGATGGTCCGGGTGGGATACCCGTGGATAGGTTAGTGTTAGGTTGTTGCCTGCACTAACATTATTATTTTGTTAAATCTTGTTATTGTATCAAATTCAGCTTTTGCACTTACGTTATTGTATTTAATTCAATAATGCTGTTTATGCAAATGAACCACATTATGCCTTCCTTTGTAACCCCTTATGCATGCATCAAATCTGTTATATCTCCTGGTGTAACTTGTGGAGTACTTTATGTGCTCACCTTGCTATAAACAATGTTGCCAGAGGACGACGACGTCAACTATGTTGAGGATTGCGACGAATAGGCCACGTCTTACAGTCAATTCGCCTTGTGGGAAGGCAGGATGGGCTGCTCCTTTCATTTATCTTCCGCTGTTTATTTCATGTTTGGCCATGAAGCCACCGTATTGTAAACTTGGCCTTAAGGCCCGTACTTTTGCTTTATAATAAAGTTTGGTTATCATGCATGATATATATCACTGTTCAATCTGTGTGCACTAGCTTTTCCTGGGATAGTGCGAATAACACAGAGGGTTCTGGAGTTGTTGCTCCGGGTCCCGACAGTCTCGTCGCCGGCGGTGTACGTGCGTCGGGGAGCTCAGGCGAGGCAGGGGATCGCTTCGCGATGCTCTGGAGATGGCCCTAGCGAGAGGAATCGGTGGCTAAGGGCTTGGTTGGGCGGTTCGGTGGTCGCCGGAGCTGGGGAAGAAGCTAATCTCGTCGGTGGCTACGGGGCACAGAAAGGCAATTACCTGTGAGGGAGCGAAGAGGGAGGCGTGGGGAACCCAGTGGAGCCCTCGGTGCTTCTTATAGAGGCGCGGAGGGAGCGGGCAACGGGCGAGCGGCAACGGCCGAGCCATGAGGTCTTGTCGGAGCGGCGGAGCAGGCGGCGGCAGCGGGATTCCGGGGCCTGTCACACGCGTGCGACCGCTCGGGCAGCCTTCGCGCCGCGCACGCGATGGGAGGTGTCGGGCAGTGGCGCAGAGGCGGATACGGGCGCATGGTGGCCACGGGGGCGAAAAGCTCTGCGCGCGTGAGAGAGAGAAGAAAGGGGAGAGGGGAAGAGAGAGCCGGGCGAGCGGGAGGGCCCGTTGGCCAGAGGGAAAGCGCGGACGGGGGCAGGGCCCGCCTGTCGGAGAGCGTGGGCGCGCTGCGCACGCTGGGCTGGGCCGCGCGGTGGAGTGGCCGCTCGGCCGGACTGATGGGAGTGGGGTTGGGCTGGCTTCGGCCGGCCTAACTCCACCCATTTTATTATTTTTATTATTATTTATTTTTTTGCTTTATTTTTCTTGCTATATCTCTGGTTTAACTTTGATACAAATTTAGGTATAAATTTCCAGATTTTATTTTAGGTTCTTCCCTCCTAATTTTTGGATCATCTTTTCAGATTCTTAATTAAAATTTGTAATTATCTCCTAATTGTACATATATATTTTTCCTTTTCATTTCAAATTTTGGGAACCTTAACCAAAATCTTGAAGAACCACCATAAAATTCAAATCCAAAAATAAAATCATATTGCAAGGTGTCTCAAGGCTCCATAATTTACCAAACCAAATTATTCGGGATGTTACAAACCTACCCCCTTAAAAGAATCTTGACCCCGAGATTCAACCTAGCTAGTGAAAAGGTCGGGGTAATCTCTTCGTAACTGATCTTCGCGTTCCCAGGTGGCTTCTTTCTTCGAGTGATGGCTCCACTGCACTCGACATATGCAGATAGTTTGATTTCTTGTCCTCCTTTCCACCGTGTCCAAGATCTTAATTGGACGCTCCTGATAGGTGAGATCACTTTCAAGCTCGATTGCTTCCATGGGTGCTTGGTCCTCCGGCACTCGCAGACATTTCTTGAGTTGCGACACATGGAAGACATCATGGATATCGGACAGATTTGAGGGCAACTCTAGCTGATATGCAACTTCTCCCTTCTTAGCTATTATTGGGAATGGTCTGACATACCGTGGTGTAACTTTAACTTTAACCTTAAACCTTTTGACTCCTCGCAAGGGTGATACCTTCAGGTAAACATAGTCCCCAATTTCAAATTTTAACGGCCTTCTTCTCTTATCGGCGTAGCTCTTTTTCCGGGACTGGGCTTCTAGTAATCTATCCCTAATCAAGCAAACTTTCTCCTCAACTTGCTTCAAAGTGTCTGGTCCGAAAATATAACTTTCCCCTACTTCTGACCAATGTAGAGGGGTTCGACATTTCCTTCCATACAAAGCTTCAAATGGTGACATCTGGAGGCTGGCTTGATAGCTGTTGTTGTAAGCGAACTCGGCATACGGTAAGCATTTGTCCCAATTTATGGAGAAATCCAATGCACAAGCTCGAAGCATATCCTCTAGTATTTGATTTACTCTCTCAGTTTGTCCGTCCGTTTGGGGGTGATATGCCGTACTGAAATCTAGATGTGTACCCAGGGCTTCATGAAGGCTAGCCCAGAAATGAGAGGTGAATTGGGAGCCTCTATCTGAGATTATCCGCTTTGGCACTCCGTGCAAGCTCACAATGCGGGACATATACAACTCCGCTAGCTTGTCTCCTCTGTAGGTGGTCTTGACAGGAATAAAGTGTGTGACTTTAGTCAGCCTGTCGATTACCACCCATACGGAGTCATACCCTGACTTGGTTCGAGGTAGACCCATGATGAAGTCCATTCCAACTTCTTCCCACTTCCATTGTGGTACTTGCAGTGGCTGTAATAGTCCTGCTGGCCGTTGATGTTCGGCCTTCACCCTTTGGCAGGTATCGCAACACGCCACATGCTCTGCAATATCCCTTTTCATGCATGGCCACCAATAATACTATTTCAAGTCCTGGTACATCTTGGTACTCCCGGGATGAATGGAGTACGCAGAATTATGTGCTTCACTGAGTATTAGATTCTTAAGGTCCTTTTGATGCGGTACGAAGAGACGGGTACCGTACCTTAAGATACCATGCTGATCCACTAGCATCTTAGGAGCCTTCCCTTTGTCCATTAAGCCCTTCAACCTCTTAGTAGAGGGGTCATCCTTCTGTGCAGTCATGATTCTTTCCTCTAGGCTTGGTTGCACTTCCATTACTGCTAGGGTGCCTTTTCCCACTATCTCTAGGTTCAATGCCATTAGCTCCTTGTAGAGCTCGGGCTGCTGTTCTTGAACCATGAGATTACTGCAGTATGCTTTACGGCTTAGAGCATCTGCTACCACGTTGGCTTTACCTGGGTGGTAGTGGACACTTAGGTCGTAGTCCTTAATCAGTTCCAGCCATCTTCTTTGCCTCAGATTAAGGTGAGACTGTGTAAAGAAGTACTTAAGACTTTTGTGATCTATGTATATATCACAATGATTTCCAATCAGATAATGCCTCCAGATTTTTAAGGCGTACACTACTGACACCAATTCCAAGTCATGGGTTGGGTAGTTGGCTTCATGGGGGCGAAGTTGCCTTGAGGCATAAGCCACGACCTTGCCTCCTTGCATCAGTACACAACCTAGTCCTTGATGTGAGGCATCACAATACACTTCAAAGTCCTTGCGCACATCTGGGAGGACTAGCACCGGGGTGTTAGTCAATCTCTTCTTCAGTTCCTGGAAGCTCCTTTCACAAGCTCCTGTCCACTCAAATTTCTGTTCTTTCTTGAGTAGTTGGGTCATTGGCCTGGCGATTGTGGAGAATCCTTCTATAAACCTTCTGTAGTATCCAGCCAATCCAAGAAAACTTCTTACCTCAGTGACAGAGGTAGGCTGCTTCCATTCCGTTACTGCTGTTATTTTGGCGGGATCAACAGATATCCGTCCTGCTGACACTATGTGTCCCAGGAAACTGATGTCATGTAGCCAAAATTCACACTTGCTGTACTTAGCATACAGCTGATGCTCCTTTAGTTTCTCCAAAACTAATCGCAAATGCTCTGCATGTTCCTCTGCATTCTTGGAGTATATGAGGATGTCATCAATAAAGACCACCACAAACTTGTCCAAGTACTCCATGAAGACTTTGTTCATGAGGTTCATGAAATAGGCGGGGGCATTTGTTAAGCCAAAAGACATGACCGTAAACTCGTACAATCCATATCTTGTGGTAAAAGCCGTCTTGGGTATATCCTCAGCCTTAATTTTCAGCTGGTGATAGCCTGACCTTAGGTCTATCTTGGAGAATACTGTCGCTCCACCAAGCTGATCGAATAGGTCATCGATCCTAGGCAGAGGATACTTATTCTTGATGGTTACTTCATTCAAGGCCCGATAATCCACACACATCCGGGCAGTACCATCCTTCTTCTTCACAAATAGCACTGGCGATCCCCACGGCGATGAGCTAGGTCTAATAAATCCTTTACTCTGCAATTCCTGAAGTTGCTTCTTCAATTCCTCTAACTCTTCAACTGTCATTCTATATGGCCTCTTGGAGACTGGTGCAGCTCCTGGTTTTAGGTTAATGACAAATTCTAGGTCTCTATCCGGGGGCATACCGGGCAATTCTTCAGGAAACACCTCGGGATAATCCTGCACCACTATCTCGCCTTCTAGGGGGAGGTCTTCACTATAATAGACTGCACGTTCCCAGCGATAAGGTCGATCAACTTTTATATTGATAATCATTCCGGGACACTTGGTCACCTTTACATTTCTGGTGGCACATTCTATGACCCCTTGATATTTAGCTAACCAATCCATACCCAAAATAATATCCAGGGTCTGGGAGTCTAACACTATTAGGTCTGCTAAGAAGTCGTACTTCTCCATGGTAACTACTACTCTCGGGCACACTAGAGTAGCCTTGATTATGCCAGCTGGTGAATTGAGCACCAGTGGTTTCTTTAGGGGGTAGACAGGTAACCCTAGTTTTTCGGCATATTCCTTGGATATAAAAGAGTGGGAAGCTCCCGAATCAAACAACACATGTGCTGGAATAGTCTTGACAGAGAATGTACCCATCAGCACTCCTGCTGCCTCTTGTGCCTCCTCCATAGTGATATGGTTCACGCGGCCCCTGTTGGTTGCTGTGTTGGTCTTGCGGGGCTGGGAAGCTTGGTGGCCCCGACTGCTTCCTGCGGCTTGGCCATGAGCTGGGGCAGCTCCTTTGTTGGGCTTCCCTTGTGCATTTTGCCTCTGTGGACACTGCCAGGAGTAGTGCCCTTTTTCTCCGCATACAAAGCAATGTACGGAGATTTCTTGGCTCGGGTTAGTTGGTTGGCCCCCCGGACGGTTAGCTTGAGAAGAGCCACCTCTTGGCTGGAATGTCGAGGTTGGCGCCTTGTACTGACTGGTTCTGGAAAAGGAAGGTTTGTTGAAAAATCCCTGCACAAATCTTCCTTGGGGTCGCTGTACTGCCATCTTGCGCTTGCGACTTGCCACTAGATTTCCTCTCTCATTTTCTAGAATTAGTGCCTTGTTTACTAGCTGATGGAAACTAGTAAAGTCCTGTGTAATTAACTGTACCCTAAGCTCCTCATTCATGCCCGTGAAAAATCGGTCAATCTTGTCCTCCTCAGCTTCTACTTCCCTTGGGGCGTACCGAGCGAGCTGGGTAAACCGGGTGAGGTAGTCCTGAACGGTCAGGCTACCTTGCTTCAAGGTACGAAACTCATCCTTCTTCATCTTCATCACCCCGGTTGGAATGAAATTGGCTTTGAATGCAGTTTTGAACTCAGACCAGGATATAGCTATCATGCCTTCTCTTGCGGTACCCTCTTGTCCTCTGGCGGCCGAATAGTTCTCCCACCATGCGGCAGCAGCTCCTTGGAGCTGGTGGGCCGCGAATATCACTTTGTCTTCCTCGGCACACTTGGCGAGGCTTAGCTTCCTCTCGGTATCTCTTAGCCAGTCTTCAGCCTCAAGCGGCTCATCGGCTGAAGCAAAAGTAAGCGGTCTGGTTCTCTGGAAGTCGCCCAGGTCTGATCGGGGATTATTACCAAAGTTGCCTTGCTGGCCGGTATAGATTGCTTGCAATATCTGTGTTTGTTGGGCCATGACTTGCGCCATGGTGGGGTGGACGGGTGGCGTAGGAAGTTCACTTTCTGGGTTCTGAGTGTTGCCCTGTCCAGCGGATGGCTCCTGCTGTGAGGTAGTTGCCTCCGCTGGAAGGGGTACCTTGGCACCTGACTGGGACCTGGTCATTCTATGACTGGCCATCTGCAATCGGGTTCCATAATTTAATACTAATACTAAGCAAGCAATGAAAGAATACAAATTCATACAATAAAACTAACAAAGAAGCGACAAACGATTTTCAACAAAAGGGCTCATACTAGGCCATTCATTGCACATTCACTTAGCCAGTTTACGCTGGACTTAACAGGTACAACATAGCGATCTAAGTTCGATGCTACAGATACTACGATACAGTGGGACTAACACCACATACATAGACTAATACTTGCACCACCTATGGCAAGTACACACTGCTCTACCTAACCTACTCCATAAACCCATAACTCGGGCCGGACGGACTGTAATTCGGGGACCTGGAATGGGAGCGGCTCCCGCTGAACTCCGATGGGTCGGAGTCAGAAGGAGTGTGGGACCTGCTGCGGCTGCGGGATGGCTCCTCCCGTCGAAGAGTAGACCGGGGACCCGGTGGCCGCGTGCTTTTACGCGCGGTCATCCTGGTGCGGGGCCTGGATCCCAATGGTGGCAGTGCTGGAGCTGCCACAGGGGCGGAGGCCTGCCGAAGCTGAGCCTAGAGGGCGGCCACCTCTGCCTGGGCCTGCGCCAAGGCCTGCTCGCTCTTGGCGAGCTGCTCCTGTAGAGTCACCCTGGAGGCGTGCCCGGCGATAAGGTGCTGTCGGAGGATGGTGATCTCCTCCAAGGCAGCAGTGCGGGCAGCGCCCATAGCCCTGGTGAGAGCGACCTGGTGCGTAAGCGTCGGGTCGTCCTCATCAACCGACATGTTTGTCTCAATGTACCGTGCACCCTCCTGGCGCGACGGGTAGAAACGGTAGGGCGTGCGGCGTATGGAGGTCTCATAGATGTCACACAGCCGCGCCGTAGCGAGGCGCGTGGCGTCCTGGATCGCGGCTACCCTGGTATTCCGCCGGTGCTCCGTTGTAAAGACATGAGGCGGGTCTTGTTCGCTCTTTGGATAGATGTACACCTCCATGGTCCAAGATTCTTCTCCTCCAACGGTAGCCTTCAGTCCGCGGTAAATAGGTTGCTCTTCATAGCCCATGTAATGCAGAAGCTTGCGTAAGATGCTTGCAAATTCTCCTTCATAGACACCGTGGGCCATGTAATCCCAGTCCCCCTCATGTCCCATTCCTGCCATCTGTAAACGTTAAGTTACTAATGTTAGTACTTTTCCAAAATGTAATGAAAAATAGAGTAGAGCAGATTCTAGGAGGGACATGAGTAAGAATATTATACTATGGTTTTGGAAATTATTTTCATAAATTTCTTAAGTATTGTGTTCCTAGGCCATCCTAATGTCCATCCTAAGGCTTTCACCCTACAGTCGTATGCTCTGATACCAGCATTGTCGGACCCGAATTTTTCAATCCAAGTCCACTGTGTTAAACTGCACTACTCCCTGGATCAGTAGGTAGTGCACACAGTAACATTGTTGAATCATTTACATACATCGCAAAAGTTCATCAAATGACAAACCATAATTGTCTTACATCCCGACGGGGAAATGGTTCACATAAGGGCCACATCGGCCATAAGTTGTATTACAATAAAAGCAGTGGAAATCCCAACAAAAGTGAAACCAGTACCACAGGCAAGTGACTGGGGGTGATTAAGTGCCCTGTATGTTATGTAGACTGGGATAATATACATGCACACAATCTCCAACAAGATCTCTTGTCTATAGTCCAAAATACGAAGGTAGCGGCCTAGTTATCGTTATTTCTTCGTCCAGCGTTAGCAGGGGCATCTTCATGATCATAGTGTCCCTGGGTTCCTATCTCTGTGTTTGATATTGCGAGTATGAGCACAACAACCGTGCTCCGCGAGCCAACACACAGAATGCAAGTAAATAGTATGCATGGCTTATCAATGGAAAGGCATAGGGCTATTTTATTTGCCAAAGAGTGCTTTTGAATACAATTACTTAAAATCCCCTATGACCTAGCAGGTTTAAATCACATACTTGATTAAGGTACTAATCCATATTCTCATAATTTTCCATACATATGGCATCACGCCATATATCAAGATCATCATAGTTTTTCATACTTATGGCATCGCACCATACAATACTTTCTCATCACTGGGATAACACCCAGGGAAATCCAAACTAGGGCCATCCACGCCCTCCATTTTCCATTCCCACCCATAAAGTGTTTTGAAACAGAACTATATCTAGCAAAGTTCCCATGTTCGCCCTTAACCGTGGGTACGGCTATTCGAATAGTTTTAGACTCTGCAGAGTTGGCACACTTTACCCACAAGAGATAATCCCACTCATTGCCCCACATGATTCCATAGACATGCGGTCGAGTAGTCTATCACAGGTCCGTTACAATGCATCTCCCTAGCAGGGTTACGTCCGCTAAGGTTTCCACTTCCTCCAGGTACGCCCACCCTTCTGGAAGCCCCCTTTTGCGCCATCACGCCGGAGGATGTGGCCATCCTCTACCCGCCCGTGATCATCATGCCGGAGGATGTGGTCATCCTCTACCCGCCCATGATCATACCGGCGCAACCCATACTAAGTTAATGCAAATTATTTAGCCCTGCCTACATTTTGCCAGCTTGTGGTTGTACTGTTATAACCTGGGAGGTCATCACATGATTCGGTCCTTAGGTGTTATCTGGGCGGTTCCACCACTAATCCAAATTATGCATTCACTGCACCACATTCCCACGAACCATCCGCCCAGATAGTAAGCATGCATGTTTTGAGAGTTTTTGGTAACATACATTTATTCCTGTAAATTCACCATATTCCCAACATATTCCCCCAAAACAGTTCTTTCTGGTTCAAGGTAGAGTAGTTGGGGTATCGATGATACCCCGAGCATCTAATATTTCTAAGCAGAGCATATCAATAGGGACTTAGTTTGTAAATTCTTAATGATATAGTTTCACTATGGTGACAAGGCTCACATTACCAATGTATGGCAAAAAGAATAGTGTACACAGATTTATATAGCATGGTGTAACTAACGTTCTGAAATTGAACATAGCATATCACATGAAATAATAGCATGCATGATGGTAATTTGAAAGAATGTAATTTTGCAATACTGGGTTCAATATGATCAAAGTGTCGACTCGCCTGGATCGCTGGTGTCCTGGTCTTGGTTGTCCGGGTTGGCGTTAGCTTCTGCGTCCTCTTCTTGGTCCTCGTAAGCTATATTACGTTGCGAGGAAATTTTTGGATAAAAATTAGCAAATCATACAAATCACAATCAAAAATTCAAATGAACTCAAAAATTCATGGTTTCGGTCCCATTAGACAGATCTTGAATTTAGATGAATTTACAAATTTGTTTCATTCTATTTGGAGCTAAAATGAAGAAGTTATGATTGGTCAAAGTTCACTGTTTCGGTCAAATCCTAAAATTACCAAATCCTGACATGTGGGGCCCACTGTCAGCCTCACTCCCGATTTTGATTTTCCATTTTATTTCCTTTTTACTTTCTGTGCTACTGACATGTGGGTCCGGTTACTGTTCTGTGTGGTCCACATGTCAGTACGGGTTCCGTGTGAATGTATCACTGACCAGTGGGGCCCAGCGGTCAGTGGGCTGCTCCGGCTACAGCGACCGACAAGGGGGGCCCACCTGTCAGCCCGAGGAAAAATGAAGAAAACTCAACCCGGCCTGCGGAGCCGGAGGCTCGAACGCGCGACCGGGGAGCTGCGGGGAGAAGAGACGAGCGCTGGTAACCAAGTGACCGGGGAGGCTTTGCCTACCTATATAGGGCAATCAATTCCTTTGAGGTGGGTCTGCAGCGGGGTTCCGGGCAGAGGAGTCGGGGACGATGGTGAGGGCGCGGTGCCGGCGGCGAGGTACAGTCGGGGAGGTCTGGGGAAGGAGCAAAACGCGTTCCTCAAGCTTCGGGGGTGCCAGTGGTGAGCTCTGCAGGGGCCGAGGGGGCACGGTGGCGGCCGGCGTCGTGTGGTGGCGGCGGTTCGGAGAGGAAAGCGCGGAGGGGGGTAGGGCCCGCCTGTCGGGGAGCGCGGGCGCGCTGCGCACGCTGGGCTGGGCCGCGCGGTGGAGTGGCCGCTCGGCCGGACTGATGGGAGTGGGGTTGGGCTGGCTTCGGCCGGCCTAACTCCACCCATTTTATTATTTTTATTATTATTTATTTTTTTGCTTTATTTTTCTTGCTATATCTCTGGTTTAACTTTGATACAAATTTAGGTATAAATTTCCAGATTTTATTTTAGGTTCTTCCCTCCTAATTTTTGGATCATCTTTTCAGATTCTTAATTAAAATTTGTAATTATCTCCTAATTGTACATATATATTTTTCCTTTTCATTTCAAATTTTGGGAACCTTAACCAAAATCTTGAAGAACCACCATAAAATTCAAATCCAAAAATAAAATCATATTGCAAGGTGTCTCAAGGCTCCATAATTTACCAAACCAAATTATTCGGGATGTTACATCGCCGACGAGGTGCGGCCGGGGAGGCTAAAGGGACCACTAAAACGGATTAAGAGAGAGGTGGGGAAGCTTTGGGAGGTGGCACGGTGGTCGAAGCGGCGTCCGCGAGTGGGCGGCAGCGGCGGCCGGTCATGGATAGTCATGGCGCGACGGCAGCGTGGTGGAGGGAGGGAGAATTTGGCCGGCGCATGAGCAGTAGGGAGTCGCGAGGAACTCACCCCGGGGGTTGATGGCTCTGGAGGAGTGCCGGCGTGGGCCGGCGGCGGGGACCAGAGATGGCACGGGCACGCGCACGGCGCCGGCGAGCTAGAGCGGACCACAGTCCCAATCGGCGGTGGGGGCGGGTTCTTGACGCCATGGGGATGCTCCACTGCGGCGGAATTGGCCGAAGATTCACTGGTTAGCCGGAATCACTCACGGGCACGGCGGTGGCCGCTTGGTCACGGGCGGAGGGGAAAAGATGGAGGGGGAGGAAGAGGGGTGGCGCGGGAGGCCGACTATTTATAGCGGCGGTAGGGGGTGGCTGGGGTGCACTGTGGGGGCGGTGAGGCTCTTATAGCCGAGCGCACGCGCGGGGGGTGGAGCCGAGGCGTGAGTAGCGACATGGCTGGACGGCGTGACGTGGGGCGCAGAGAGGGCGACGGGAGCGGATCGGCGTAAAGGGAGGCAGGTGCGGCGGCAGCGGGCATCTTGGGCTAGCGCACATGTCTACTCGGATGTCGCGGCTTTTGCGCCGCGCACTCGATCGGACACGTCAGGGCAGCGGAGGTAGCGGACACCTATATAGCGCATATATATGATTGTATATTTTAATTCTAGTTTCTCCCTCCCTTTTATGGATCATCTATTCATATTCAAATTTTAAATTTTAATTCTCTATTATTTGCACATTTCCTTTTTATGGCATCACTAGTGTTTGTTTCCTTCTTGAAATTTTTTAAATTTTGGGAACCTCAACCAAATTTCAGAAAATATCATAAACTCCAAATTCAAATAAAATACATTGTAAAAATATTTCAAAAGCTTCACATTTTCAAATTTAAATTTTCAGGATGTTACAGGCATGATCTACGCAACTGTTGTGCCTAGCAAAAGAAGCTGGAAGACTATTACTCGGGTAAGGGTACTTTCCCTTCCATTTATGCTCCAAGAAGGACAAGAATGGCAACAAAGAGATAGACTATCAAGAGCCATAACACATCGTTGATATGATCTTTGGTGGGTGAGAAATCTTCTCTATCCGGTCGATGGCCTTGTTCCACTCAACCACTTCGCTAGTGGTTGTATACTTATCGATCATGTCAAATAGTTTGACGATTGTCCTTGGAGGGTCCATTACAATGTCCTCCATATATTACTGGTATCTTAATCTAGTTTTAAATGCCTAGATAACTGAAGAATTTGTGACCTCTAGGATTGAGTTGTGAACCAACTGAACCTCTTAATGTACTATTGCAGAGCCTCATTAGGTTCTTGTCGGATTCAGTGACGGTCATCTTACTTCCTGGGGTGGTCGTATGTCCCTTGGAAGTTAGCAATCGGTAGGTCACAAAGCTGCTCCCAAGTATAGATTGATCCTGCTAGTTGGTTAAGTAACCATGACTGGGCGGAACCTTCGAGGACTATCAGCAAATAGTTTGCCATCATGTTGTCATCACCTCCAGCAACCACTAATAGCGGTGGTATAAATCTATAGAAATTCTAATAGGTTTTGCTTTCCATAGAATTTCTTAAGATTCGCTGGTTGGAACCTTTCTGGCCAGCGTACTACTTGAAGGCTTGCCGAGAAAGCCCAACAGCCTATGATCAGGCCGCAGCGTCTTCTCTAGAATCGGTCAGAGACCTGTTCCTCTGATATTTGTCATGGGGGACTACTGCTCCTATCTAGTCGTGGACACTCACATTGTGTCTCCATCCAGATACATGGTTCAGATGATGACAGAGATCATCCAAACCGTATCCCTAATGTCGTCTTTCTGGACAATGGGGGAGGAGTAGCTTCATTCTCAAAGAGCCTTCTCCCCTTGTGACCTCCTTGATGAAATCTCTAAGATAGTGTTTGGCCTACTAATGGATTAATTTCAGCCTGGCCATGCTAGCTTCTATCATGCAAAGAAGTGAGCATATGGCTTTGAGAGTGTCTTTGCTCTCGGTACATCTCTGTCCAATGTCATATATTCTGATTCTGATAATGCTCATTAAATCTTAAATACTTTGGATATATCTGTTTCAAATGTGTTAGTCACTACCATTGATCATTCTGTTAACATGAAAATACTAACTTTGAATGATCTTTATTCCAAAATGAAAACACATGAGATTGATGTTTTAGCTAGGATAAACAAGCCTAATTCTTTGGGTTTAATGACTAATCAAGATGATAGTTTTTGTGGTTTTTCTATTGTTTCTTTGTCTGCCTGTGCTCTATTTCAAATGAATAATTAGGGAAATTCCAGAAAAGTAGCTTGTATTTCTCTATAACAGGGTGACCAAGGCAATTAACAACACCAGATCAAGGCGGAAGGGAGGTCCAATCAAATGCTATGAATGTGGTAAGCCAAACCATATCAAGATGAATTGTTCCAAACTGAGGAGCAAGGAGGTTAAGGATGACAAAGCCCAACTGAACCATACTCTATATGAAGAGCTAGTGGGTTGGAAAAGTCTAAACAAATTTAAGACTTCAAGTATAATTAGGAGGTTAGGTTTGTTGGCAAGGAGTAGCATTGGCAAGGAGTGTACAAATTAGGTGGCTGCGGGCATTGTTGCTAAACTCCCTGCCTCTTGGCGGGCTTTTGCTACTAGCTTGGAACATAAGAGGGAACAGATTTCTATTGAGGATCTCATTGCAGCCCTCGATGTGGAAGAAAAAGCAAGAGCAAAAGATGCACCTAGCACCTCTGGCCAAAACAATGCAAATGTCATAGAGAGAAAGACTGTTGTAAAGAAGTACAAATCCAACAAACTGAACTAGACAACTAGCTTTAAGAAGAAGAAAACTGCGAAAAAGGATTTGGGGACATCACCTGCTTTGTGTGTGGAAAAGACGGTCATATGGCGAAGGACTGTCTCTTCCGCAAGATCAGAGACGGTCAACAACCAAAGAAGAAGGTTGTCAATGTGATCATAGGCGAGGCCTCGACTTCAGGAGGGTATGGTAATCCACCTGTTGTCTTTTCAGCATGTCAATCTACTGAGTGGTGGGTTGATACTGGTGCTAATGTTCACGTATGTTCTGATATTTCTTTGTTTTCTTCTTACCAGGCAGCAGGGGCTTCCTCCATCTTAATGGAAACGGGTTGCATACTTCTGTTCTTGGTGTTGGCACGGTAGATCTGAAGCTTACTTCAGGGAAGACTGTCCATTTGAAAAACGTGCAGCATGCTTCTACAATAAACAAGAACCTCACTAGTGGTTCTCTCCTATGCAGGGATGGTTATAAGCTAGTTTTTGAGTCAAATAAAATTGTAATGTCTAAGTTCAGAAAATTTGTTGGTAAAGGCTATGAGAGCGGAGGCTTGTTCCACCTAAGTATTTTAGAGTCTTGTTATAATCTGAATGTTGCAACTGATTTAAATAATTGTGAGGTAAATATTTGGCATTCTCGTTTCTGTCATATTGGTTGTGATAGTATTATTAGACTGTTCAGATTAGATTTAATTCTAAAATGTGAAATTGTCAAAGGATCAAGTGCCAGTCATGTGTGCAAGCAAAGCAACCTCGAAAACCCTTTAAGGGATTAGAGGATGAAAAGAACTTGGGACCTTTAGATTTTATTCATTCATATTTGTGTGAAATGAATGGATTATTGACAATAGGAGGCAAAAGATATTTTCTAACTTTTATTGATGATGCAACACGCTACTGCTACGTATATTTGCTGAAAACTAAGGATGAAGCATTAACCTACTTTAAAATTTATAAGGCTGAGGTTGAGAACCAACTAGAAAAGAAAATAAAAGGATTGAGGTCTAATCGTGGAGAAGAGTATGTCTCTCATGAATTCTCCCAATTCTGTTCTGAGCATGGAATAGTCCATGAATTTACACCACCATATTAGTCCCAATCAATGGGGTAGCTGAGAGGAAAAACCGGACACTAACAGATTTGGTTAATGCCATGTTATAGAGTGCCAGTATGCCCAAGGCATGGTGGGGGGAAGCTATTCTAACAGCAACTTTCGTCCTAAATAGAATAATCACTAAAAAGAGTGAGATTACTCTGTATGAGGGATGGAAGGGGAGAAAATCTAATGTTAATTTTCTGCGAACTTGGGAGTGTTTGGCAAAAGTCAATATACCATTATAGAAAAAGAGAAAACTTGGACCAAAAAACAGTCGATGGTATTTTTTCTAGGATATGCTCAAAATAGCACGGCCTATAGCTTTTTAGTAGTTAAATCAGAAACTCCAGATATTATTGCTAATACAACAATGGAGTCTAAAGATGCTTCATTTTTTGAGAATATCTTTCCTATGAGAATAGCAGGCAGTACTTCACGAACAGAGAATGTTCAAACTGATAATATTGAAACTGAGAATAATCAAACTTTTGAACTTCTCATCATTTCTGAACCAATATGTGATATCCTTGAAGAGAATAACAATCTAGTCACAGAAGCTCCTCGCAGGAACAAGAGACAAAGAGTTGAGAAAACCGTTGGTGACGACTTTATTGTATACCTCGTGGATGATGTGCCAGAGACTCTTTCTGAGGTTTATGCATCTTCTGATGCTGAGTATTGGAAAGAGGTAGTCCATAGCGAGATGGACTCTGTCATGGCTAATGAGACTTGGGAGATCACAGATCATCCTATCAGGTGTAAACCTGTAGGATGTAAGTGGGTCTTTAAAATGAAACTAAGGCCTGATGGAACTATTGAGAAGTACAAGGCAAGACTTGTGGTCAAGGGTTACATCCGGAGAGAGGGAGAATATTTCTTTGATCGTATTCTACTATCGCCAGACTAACTACCATCAGAGTGCTCCTTGCGTTAGCATCTTCCTATGGTCTACATGTTCATCAAATGGATGTGAATACAGCTTTCCTTAATGGAGAGTTGGAAGAAGAAATCTATATGGATCAACCAGACGGTTTTGTGATTTCTGGACAGGAAAATAAAGTATGCAGATTATTGAAATCTTTGCATAGCCTAAAACAAGCACCTAAACAATGCTACGAGAAGTTTGATGAAACTTTGACATCTGCTGGCTTTGTTGTGAATGAAACTGATAAATGTGTGTATTATCGTTATGGTGGGGCCAAGAAGTTATCTTATGTCTGTATGTAGATGACATACTTATATTTGGAACAAACACTGCCGTAATTGACGAGGTCAAATCTTTCTTATCTCGGTGTTTTGATATGAAAGACTTGGGAGAGGCAGATGTCATTCTGAATATTAAATTGATCAAAAGCAAGGATGGGATCACTTTAAATCAATCCCATTATGCTGAGAAAATATTGAGCCGGTTCGATTTTGAAAACTGTAAAGTTTCTCCAACACCTTATGATGCGAGCATTAAGCTTCGAAAGAACCAGGGGTTAGGAAAAGATCAATTAAGATATTCACAAATTATTGGGCCACTTATGTATTTAGCTGGTGCCACAAGACCTGACATTTCATTTGCTGTGAGCAAATTAAGTCAGCTTACTGGGAGTCACTTGAAAGAGTGTTGCGTTATTTGAGATGTACAACATCTTTTTGAATACATTATACTGGACATCCTTCTGTATTAGAAGGATGCAGTGACTCTAGTTGTATCTCTGATGCGGATGAGATCAAAGCTACAAGTGGTTATGTATTCACTTTAGCTGGTGCTGCAGTTTCATGGAGATCTTGCAAACAGACTATATTGACGAGGTCAACTATGGAAGTAGAAATTGTAGCACTTGACACAGCCACAGTTGAGGCTGAATGGCTAAGAGAGCTTCTATTGGACTTGCCATTGGTTGAGAAACCAATACCTGCAATCCTGATGTACTGTGATAATCAAACAGTGTTGGCCAAAGTCACAAGTACAAAGAATAATATGAAGTCCTCTAGACACGTGAAGCGTAGGCTTAAATCTGTCAGAAAACTGAGAAACTCTGGAGTGATCGCTGTGAACTATATTCACACTAAGAAAAATCTAGCAGACCCTTTTACAAAGGGGTTAGCAAGGAAAGCGATTTCTGTTGCATCTATAAATATGGGAATGAGGCCCATTTAAGTTACATCACATTGGTAACCCATACCTTCTTCATCGGAGATCCTGTGACTTAGGCAATGGGAAAAACAAATTGATGTTGTAACAAGAGAGTACATATTTATTGTACCCATGTCCTAATAAACAATGTACTTTCGACTGTCTGGAAGGTTGGCACAAAGCCTTAATGTATTCTGTTGTCCAAATGAGGAAAAGGTATTAGCCTGTAGGATACCTAAAAAGAATACACCTACTTGAGCTTAACTGTGTGGTCGCAGTTCACGAGAATGGTGCATTCTCTAGAATGCTCATGAGAAGATAAAGGAGCATGACCATATAACGCTCTGTTTAGGCGTGGTTCATTGGCAGCTTCATACCAGTTGAGATTTCAAGTGAAATCTGATCACGAAAAGCTGTGAATTCAAGGCATAGTCCATTCATCAGCTGTGAGAAGATGAATCTTGTCATTCTTGGTGCAAGTTTAACCCGTACAGGACTAACACTAAAAGACTAGTATATTAACAGTACTTCAGTACAATATCTTTGTCATATGTTTACTTTTTGCTTTGGAATTGGTGGGGGATTGTTAGAAATTGGCCCATTTTAGTATGGCTCATTTTCTTAATTCCAAAGTATGCATGGTTTAGTACCATATTGCTAAGGCAAGGTGAGGAAAACCGATTTATAAGGTGGAGTCCTCACCACTCCTTGAATATGGATAGAGATGGTATGAGGAGGGTTCTGTCTAGTAACACACGCATGCACGCACGCGCACGCGTGTATTCGCGTATTTTTACGTGAAAATCGCGTGACTTGCGACGAGCGACCGTGCCGTGACGTGGCGCGCCACTTGGCAGACCAAGTCCATCTTTATTTTTTGCTGAACCATGCACCTCACTCTCTCTGTGTTTTGAATAAGATTCAAATGTTTGAATTTGAGGCTTGATTGGGTTTTTAATGACAAGCAGTTATCATTGGATAAATCACTTGTTAAATGTTATCAGTTACCAGTGAATAATTGAGCAGTTACAAGTGAATTATTTCAATTCAATGGGACAGTTACTAGAGAGTAATTTGCATATCTGTATATACCTGGAGACGTCCAAGGTATATAAGAGAGAATTCCTCACTGCCTGCATCTCTTACTTCGGTCAACTTGTGCTGTTACACTGCGCCGTCTGAACTTCGCCAACCTTTCTTCCCGGCATACACCTGGAAAGTGGGAGAGCGGCTATCTCCGAACCGTTGCCGCATAGAGTTCCTGCACAGGGCTGCTATAAGGTTTCTGGGCAGCGCACATCTGCGCGATTGCTCACTGCACTGCGTCATCTACGTTCTGCACTACGTCAAGGCTACTCTGCTTCCTGTTCTTTATCAGGCGAAAAAGTAAGTCGTTCGCGTGTTCGTTCGACTTTGTGACTATATTGTAACATCCCAAAAAGGGATCTAGTGTAATTACGAAAATGATGAAAATCTTTTAATCGTTTTTCTAGTGCTTCTAAAAAAAAGTTTTTGGCGAAGTTCAAATTTATCGAGTTGGTTGCTTGTCAAAAGCCCAATTAATAAAAATTCAAATCTTGGAATCAAGAGCCAACATTTAATGTTCAAAATTGAGAAGATCGAAAACTCCTTGGAAGTCCTAATTTCAAATTTAAAATTAAAATCTGGAAACTCAAAGCCCAGAACAGAAATTAAAAATTTATATAAAATCTCTCCCATCCAAATTTGTATGTCTGAAAAATTCCAAACTCGAAAGATTAAGAATTATTCCCCAGGACTCGACAATCTTAAAAGTAAGTTGTTGAACCCAAAATTTGATCCCAGTTTCTAAACTTAAAAATCTGGTTACAAAACCCAAAATTGAAATTCCTGAAAATATCAAAATCCTTCTCGGGCCTAGCCCCATTTCTTCTTTTCCCGGCCTGTTGCCTTTCCCCCGGCCTATCTCTTTCTTCTCAGCGGGCCCGCGTGCTGCCCCATCCCACCCGGCGCCTTCTGCTTTCTCCATTCCTTTCTTCCTCCCCTGTTCTCCTGGCGCGCTGCTCGCGCCGGCACCCCGGCCGCGCCACTCTCCGAACCAAGCCGCCAGCCTGCGCCACTCCCCGCCCTAGTTCCGCGCAGCCACTTCGCCCCCGATTTCGCTCAACCCCGCCCCAGGTTTCACCTGTCGCCTCTACGCGGCCCATTCCACCGTACTCGCAGACATGCCGGCAGTACCCGTGCCCACGTCGTCGTACGCCCTGCCCACGCCGTCGCCACTCCGCCATCATGCGCGCGACCAGCAGATGACCTTCTCCCCGCCTATAAGTAGCTTGAGTCCGCCTCCTCTCCATTCCCTGCTCCCCTCTTCTTCCGCCTTTGCCTGAGCCCACGCCGGCCGCCGCCACTTCGCGCCGATCTCCCCCGGCCATCTCCTCCGCGCTTGGACCGCGTCACGGCGTGCCCCCAGTCGCCCGCCGCCTCCCCTCAAGGTTAATTGGAAAATCGACGCTCGTACCCGCCGCGCACGCTTCTCCTCCGCCTCCGACCGGCCGCCGCCGCTTTCATCACCGCTTCCCCCCTCGGGCGACTCGAGGCCGATTGCTCGTGCCGAGGGCTTCTCCTTGGTGCACTGGAGCTCCTCCGACCGTTGGCCAGCGCCCTCCGCCGCCCAAGCCTTCTCGCCACAGTCGCCTCCCCGCGCCGTCGCCTGTGCCCGCCGCCAGCCGACCCCGGCCTCCCTTCGGTCACCCGGGCCGCTCAGGTGAGCTCCTAGCACCTTGCTCGTGCTCATGCGTGCCCTTCCCCTTCCTTCTCCCTTCCGACCGTCGGCGCCCCGTCTCCCCCTCACCGCCGGCCGCCTAAGCCACCGCCCGCCCGCCTTGGCGCCACCCCGACCGGAGCTGCCGGCTCTCCGAGCCATCTTGTTACTGGGGCATCCCATTTTTTCGGTCACCGCCGCCCCTCCGGCCGCTCCTCGCCGGCATCGCCGCTACCGCCATGCCTCGGCCTCCCTCCCCTGTTTCTGCTGTCTGCCCCCGCTCTGTGCTCAGCTCAGCCGAGCAACTCCTCCTCTCTGTGTATGTGTATGACAGGTGGGCCCACTTGAAAGTCTGACTCTAGCTCATATGCATGAGTGTGTTCTCCCACTCCACTCCTAAGAAACTTGAAAGGTATATCTAAAGTTTTCTCATTTGGACTAGGTAATGAGATATAAATTGTGAATAAAAATGGAAACAGAGAGTTAACTGCAAAATTATAATAAAGACTCTTGTAATTAAAAACTTATCTTTACTAGACTTCATGACAAATGAAATAACCTAATAATCTTCATGTGAAATAAATTAAATGATTCTCTTTTATTCATAAAAAGTGCTAGAGACATAACCCCAATAATTAAAGATGCATGTTTGAAGCCTTGTAAAGATAATTCTAACGATTCCAAATTCTACTCTGAAAACTCGGATAATAATTTTAACCCTCCTAAAATCTCAAGTGATCTAAGTGATATCGTCCATCTCTTGATCCAAATTGAAATCCATTAGTGCAAACTAAATAAACCAATTTAACAAGATTTTGCCACATAAAATATTAACCATGAATTGCTCATCTCTCTTATTAGTGCTTAAAATAATCTTTGGCAAGGCACATAAAATATCAAGTGTGATTTGCTCATCTCTACTGCCATGGAAACTCTCCTTCCAAAAATGCTTAAAATATTTGAAGTAAAGACTTTAACATTACCTTAAAATACTGAGATTAAGATGATAAATAAAATACGATTAAGAAAGTCCTAAACAAGAAAAGAGTAATAACTAATCTTTGTCTCGCGGCCAAATTTCCTATCATTATCTCAGGATCACTACAAGAAATGTGTTATTTTTTGACGTATTTAGCATGACAACAGGTCATAATGTCATTATATCATCCGGTTTATGACATTATGTTTTAGGCATTTCGACTTAGTGACAATAAAAAGTTGTATGTCACAAAAAATGTCATACAACTAGTCCAATTCCATCTAGTGACGGTATTTGCTATGTCATAAGGACTAATTTATGAATGTCATAAATCTATGACAGAGGTTGTGTGTCATAAGGACAATGATTTTTGTTCCATCAATACAAAACATGCTTTTATTCCTATCAGTTGTACAATCAAAACACGTGTTATCAATTGTATAATGAAAACACGTCTTGAAATTTGTAGTTTAAAACTAAACATCAAGATACAATCATGAAGAGGAAAAACCAGTTGAACCATATATCTCCCTGTACCATTATTAGTAGTAAGAAAGCAGGGTGTGCACCAAAGATTGGATGCCTGGCGCAGTGGCGCGATGTCTCCCCGCCACACCAAAAATTTTGGAGCCAAAATGTCATTTCTATCCAGACATATACTACAACAGGTATCGTTTGGACAAGGGTGATACAGTAAAATTGCCCCTACCGTGCCCTATTCAGGTCACTGCTCCCCCAAACCCTAAACAATCCAATTCACTCCTCTCAGCAGCCGCCACTTCGTTGCCCCCATCGGCTGCAACCTAGGAAGAGGGTCCACCGCCCTCCGCGCTCCGCCCCCATGACGCCCTCCGCCCCCGACGACGCCCTCCGCTCTCCGCCCCCGACGACGCCCTCCGCCCCCGACGACCCCCTCCGTGCTCTGCCCCCACGACGCCCTCCGCGCTCCGCCCCCGACGACGCGCTCTGCCCCCCGACGACACCCTCTGCCCCCGACGACCCCCTCCGCGCTCCGCCCCCAACGACGCCCTCCGCGCTCCGCCCCGGCTTCCTGAACTCGTGAAGATGGCTCCTGGTCGGAAAGGGGCGAACCGGCCCTCAACCAGGCATCAACCAGAAGGTAACTTGTTGACTGCCCCCTCTTACTTTGCAATCCATATGGTGGGGAACTAGATCTCTTGATTTGGTGTGCAATCTCTATTTCGCTTAGGGTTAGTGATTACAGTTGGTCTGGACCTCATCTACGCCTGGACTGCAGGACTACAGCTGGTCTGCAACATGCATGTTGATGCGTAGTAGAAAACGGATCCAGATATGGATCATGTTCTTGGATAACGACTTCTTGGTATCCCTGCTGGATAGTGATAAGGGAATCTTAACCTGGGACAGCATATTAAAATGACAGATATTGGTTTAAATGGTTAGTGTCAGTGAAGTTCTTATCTTGGCGAATCATGACAACAGATGCATAACAAACAATAGCCGCAGAGCACAAATCTGATCACAAAGTGAGAGGTGGCAAAACCATCACCTCACTACTCTGACAGTTGAAAGAATTGTTGCATTGCTTTTCTACAAGTGCACCTCACAATGTATATGCCAAAATGGATATATTACCAATCACATCAAAAATTAAACAATAAGGAGAGATGGCATCTATAAGAAGCAAGACACTAAGCAAAACCTTTCCATGTAAAGTGAGAATTGGTGCAAAACCTTTCATAATTGTATTCTGCGGGATTGGATCTGGCACCACAGAATTTAGTTAATGAAAACATAAAAAATCAACCAAAGAATTCTTACATTGAGATGGAAATTGTTCTGATACATATGCATATGGCAGCAAAAGTGGCTGAAACAGACATGCTATTAATATAAGATTTTTGGAAGTTTTCCATTTTTCTGAGCAAGATTTGGATCCCACAAATCCATTACTCATAAGCACTCAGCCACTAGGCCATTATCAGAGTAAACTTGGATGAAAGAATTCACATCAGACGAACTATGACATTTAACAGGGTACAACCTACTGGATGATACATTGTTGCAGACTACAGCTTACAAAACATGTGAATTTTCTTTATCAATCTTTCTAACCTATATGCTACAGTAATATAGTATGGTGTATTATGTATAGGTTTCATGCTTCTAAGGTTTTACAAGTAAACATGTAACATAAATCTTTGCAAGTACATAATTATATATTGTTGGTTTTCTGTACTTCAAACAGTGGAAGACATGCTGCTCGTCTACAGTAATTAAGTCGTTTAACCTCTCAGTGAATATTTTAGTTAATGTTTCCTCATACAGTATTGCATAGTCTTGCATTTGTTTCCTCAAAATATGGTGTCTTGCATTTGTTTGCTGCTACTTTGCTGTACTAAAATGCTATTCATTTGCAAATAACTCTTCACATGCTTTTAGTTATTTAATTTTCTGTTTGTATGTAATTTCAGAAGCAAACCAAATATAAGGATGCGCCACCAACTGCGATTGATCTTTTCAAGGACACCCACTGCAGCAGCAAGTCAGGGTATAGTGAGAATGCGAAGGATGCCATTGTGAGTACCTTTCCCTATCTTCTTTGGTACTATCATGAACAACACTAGGGATAGAAACCTGAATTGTTTTGTGCTATTGCTGCTAGGCTCAAATGGAGGCCTATGTTGCTCAACCAACACAAGAAGGGCATGATTCGAAGACTCCTATTCAAGTTGTAGCTCATGTTCTGCCAAAATCAACTTTTCTTCACAATGTTGGCATGCAGTCCGCAGCAATGAAGAGAAATGCCAAAGCTGCTGCAATGAATGATCGTGTACATGAGCTTGAGAGTGAATTGCATGCTGAGAAGTTAGGAGCATCAGAACTTCGATCACAGTTGGAGAATCTGCAGAAGCAAGTAGAGGATCAGAAAGATGTAGCAAAGAAGCATGAAGAAGAAACTGAGAAGCTGAAGCAGCAAGGAAGTGAGATCCAAGGCTTCCTTCGTTCGTTGTTTGGCAGCAAGTATGCATCACCTGATGCTCAGCAGTAAGCTCTCAAACTCAATTAGGCTCTAGATGATATTTTGGTGACATCTGTGACTGTGAGGCTGTGGATGCTATTTTGGTGATCGACTTTAACTTCCAACAGAAACCTAGTGTGGATGTAGATGCTTTTTTGATATGGTCATCTGTGATTGAGGTTGTAGATGCCATGTGTGGTGAATTTGGCAAGCTCCAACAGCAACCTGAAATTTGAGACTTTGAGACTTGGTCTGGATGTGTGCTGAATTGGGTGATGGATGTAATGATATTTGATAGTTAATTTAACACTTGTGGACTGGTTATGATATGCAATCATATTTCCATATGCTGTTGGTTGATTTGAATCTGATTTTTGTATGGGCTGAAAGAAATTATATGGGCTGAATTGTGTGTGCTGAAAAATTATATGAGCTGAATTGTGCGGGCTGAAAAAAACTGTATGGGCTGCAATCATAAAAAAATTGTATGGGCCAAAAAAATCTAAAACCAAATAATGGGCCAGGAAGAAACAGCCCAAATAATGGTTGTGACCCATGAAGAGGCTGCCTGCACGTGGGCTTTAACAGGCCAAAATTCATTTTATGACATTTTTATATTCTGCCATGTCAGCGCCACGTCAGTTTTTGATCTTACGTGGCATTTGCCCATGTGGCAAGGCCTAGGATTTTGTGGCAACAAATGAATGTCATAACCCTCTGTGACACTAAAAGCCAATGTCATAGATTTGTGACATGAACTATACAGACGTCACATAATAAATTTGTGACGCGTGTTTTTTGACATTAGGATTTTCGTCAACCGAATGTCACAAATCTTGAATTGTGACATGAATTCCATATATTATGACAAAAATAAAATGTCAATAAATGACACATTTCTTGTAGTGGATCTAAAGATCTAATGGTCAAAAGTAATTAATAACAAAAGAAATCACTTTATCAAGAAGGTCCTTGTTAATTCATAACTCTCCTTTCCGGCAAATCACAACCTTTGGCCATATCAAATAGTGTTGTTAATCAAGCAGAATAATTGACTTTAGAAATGACAGTTGCAATCACAAATAAGGAATAGCCTCATGAAATATTAAGATTTCATCGGGAACATAAAATAATACTCTTCTCTTGTAAAGCTTTCGCATCCTAAAATCATGTTCCTCTTTACCACCATCGATACCCTCTTTTATCTGTCCATAAGTCCTGCCTGACTCATGGAGCTTCCTTGATAAATATAAATCAATAGAAGGAAAGTTATCAAGTAACAGATCGAACCTCACCTTTCCCTAATCGGCCATGTATGGACACTACCTTTTTCCAGAATGGATACATGCCTGAAGATACTTATTCATTTTGATCCTCGTTGTCCTAAAATTTTCCCTCACGGTAAAGCTATTCAGACAACTCATTCTCTTACTCAAATCCAGCTACCAATGTGTCTATAGTCCACTAATCCGCATCATCCCTCTATTCTCAAATTGTAATAAAATGTATAATTTAAATTAAATTGGACATTTAAAGTGTTTGGATTTATTTGGTCTTTCTTTTCTTTACCGCGTATTAGAATCTAAAGACTCAACGAGGCGACAGATTCGAACAAGATAAAGATTCGGGTAAAAGCGACGACTAGAAAGTTGAGATCGCTGACTGAGCAAGCTTTGACTTAGATCAATCAAGGCCATGGTACATCAAGCAAGGCAAGTCATCACTTTGACCATATTGATCCTACATTTTATGTAAAACTATGTTCTTTTAAACTATCAACTTGCATGCTTAATTTACTATGCAAATATATGTCAAAGCTTAAGGTAGCTACATGCCCACTTGATGTTGTATTAAATTTACTATGCCATCCCTTGATATTTGAATCACCTGATCCTTGTCACCCTAGATATTAATGATAACTTTATTAGCTATACGTCGTATTAAATGCCATGCTAGTCTTGTCAAATTCCAGGGCACTAGTTGCCCTGATCATCAATCTTTAAAACATAAGTACTTGTTTTGGGGACAGTCATGGGATGTACATGGCTGAGTATCTTGTTACAACTGTTTTATGCTTCTCAAAACCCTAAAAACTGCTACACCTGTCTGGGCGGTTAGTGAGAGTGGCTGGTGCTGATGTCGCACGAGAACCGTGGTTTGTGGAATGAACTGCCTGGACAAACTAAGGACTGAATCTTGTGCTGACCTCCTTGTGTAAAACAGTACAACCACAAGTTTATATGGGTACGACCTAGCTGACTAACTTGCAAAGGTTTAGTTTAGATATCACCACGGAAAGTGGGTGCCAAGACATACTGGTTTACTCACAGTGGGATACAAGGACCGACTGTACCCATACGGCGCAAGAGGGGGCCTCTGACTGTGGTGGATAGAGCCCTTCAGCGGTGAAACCTCAGCGGGTGGTGTCTAGCTAGATCGGAGTAAGGTAAAGGCTTTGTGATAAATCATCTAGGTCTCATGCCTAAGGAAGCATGTTGGCTATTAAGATGACTTATCTCTTGTGGTGAAAGTGTACAACCTCTGCAGAGTGTAAAACTGTTCGAGCAGCCGTGCCCACGGTCAAGGGCGGACATGGGAACCCACTCGAGTTAGTTCTATTTCCAAAAACATTTGTGGGTGGGATAAAACCTATCAGAGAGATGTACTCTGACCATGAACTTTTCCTGGAGAGATGTACTCCAGCGGCGAAAACTAGCATTGGTGGAGGTAACCATGCACTGTAAAAAGGTGGATGTAACCTACACTACAATTATTATCGCATTCTCGCAATCAATTTCATAAAACATGTTTCAGTTAAAATTGCTACGTCTCAGGAGATTTTTCTTACTTACTATAATTCCAAAACAATGCTTTTAGCAAATAAAAGAAACTCAAGCCTCCCTTGACAGCTTTGCATCTATTATTACTGCATCCTGTGTGGTGGCTTGCTGAGTATCATCGTACTCATTCTTGCTTAACTACCATCACTCAGTCAGAGAGATTAGGAATGCCAAGCCCTGCGACGTTAAAAAGGGGGTCGACAGAGCTGGAAGATGAAGAGGCCATGGACTAGGTCGCGAACCCCAGTTGGCTGCCTGTGGGCAAGTCCTGCGGGTCCCACCTGTGTGAAGTTCCGCTGCTGCATTTTGTCGTTTTCGGCCTAATCGGCCCATGAGTAAGTATTACTGTATTATTTACGCTTCCGCATGGTATGTTTTTGATATACAGTAATGTATCTGTGAGCGCTATCTACTGATCCAGGGAATAGTGCGGTGGAATCACAGAGGATCTGGGTTTGCTAACCCGGCATCCGACATATATATTGTTGTATACATTCTTAAGTATGATGAGTAGCATGCTGTTAGTAATAAGCACTACACCATGTCCCATAATTGGTAACAATAAATTTGTCGGCAAAGGTACCATAGACCGACAACCGATGTGTCGGTAATTACCTTTCCCGACAGATGATATCTGCCAAGATAAATGCAGTCGGGAAAGACTTTTGCCAACAGATAAAAGTTTGCCGACATATAATATGTTAGTGGTTTGTAACTTTTACCGACAGATATGATTTCCCGACAGATATGATTTCCCGACAGATAGAAACATTACCAACAGATAAAGCTATCAGTAAATATGGATGTACCGACAGATAATATATCAGTGAACTAGACTAACAGGTTCAAAATTTGAAACAACAAATCCTATTATCTGTCATTAATTCATCAATACAAGATTTATTATTGATTCCTATATATAGGAGCAGTCCAACAGAAGGATACACATCATACATGGATCAAATTTCATCAATAATTACTTGTCCACAAGGCAATACATACATGCATCGACATTCAACAAATATATATTTTCATCACTTTCCACAAAGCATAGCGCCATTCAAGAATTTCAGTTAATCCACAACATTCCACAAAGTAATACCACAACAACCATTGCAGAATTTGCAACAACCATTCCAGAATTTGCTCAAAAGACCATAACACCTAAATATGATCCATTTTAGCTAAATAACCCACTGTCCAAAAGCAACAACAGCTCAGAAGGTTTTTCTAAGTAACAATTAGATGTGAGTGTGTCCACAACCTAGCAGTAAAAGTCTCAGTCATCTATCTACCCTTGCTAATTCATCTAACTTTCCTTGTAGTCATTCATCTACCATTGCTTCACAAAAGTTTCACTACCACAAAATAAGCAATTCATCTGGCTGCCCTTGCTAATTCCTTCCACTATTGTTGGTAGGGGCTGCAATAGCAGTGTTGTTGCCTGAAAAGAAATGAAAAATCATTTAGTGATACTTCAGCTAGTATTGGATTTAGTGTTGTATATGTTAGTACATGGTCATATTGGATTGTCTATTGAGTGATACCCTCCTGTAATCACTAGGATTTGAAATAAAACACCACTTTTATATGCAATGGATATGCAATTGACTGAATATTCGAAGCAAGATAGGCAATTACTAGTTAGACACCAAAATTCTAACTTCCTTACGCAAAATAGAACTCAAAATTCAAGTACCTGCACGCTGGTGCAACTTAGTTGTCTTCTTCTGTATCTTCACCTAAACATATATAGCAAGTTAGCAGCAGCTAGCTGAATTCAAGTAATGACAGAAAATGAAATAAGATTTATGATAGAATATTACTTTGACATATGGCCATGCAATGCACATCATGTGAGCATCAGCCATAGTCTCCATGCCATTATATGGGCGAGGTAGCGTTGCATCCCTTTTGATGACAACATCAATAACCACCTCACAATAATTTCTCCCAAGAGGAACTTGTCCCACCAATGTATTTGGGTCAGTTGAAATAATTGTTGCCTTAGCAACAGGACTAACTGTAAGAAGCCCATAGAGTATCACATCTCTACCAGCCTAAAGAACACAACCCATTCCATAAAGGTTAACAATAGAAATCAGCAATACTTGTCTACTATGTATGAGTATATATAGAGCAGAAAGAAATATTACTTGAAGTTCACAATCATGGCGAGGGTTTGTATTGCTCTCTGGTATAGTTGCATTATTCCGTGCATTAGTCCTTGGGGATGAAACTTGCCTATGGACAAGAATGTTTTCATCATCACTTAAGACATGATTTTCAGCTGAGACAAACTCAACCTCAGTGTTTTCATCTTGTTCATTGTCACCAAATTCTTGTTCAAGCCTTGAGTCCTATTAGATACCAAATTGGAGTTAAATGCAATGGAATTATCAACAAAAATTTCAACACAAGAGCATGGACAACACTTACAAGACGATGAGAATTAGATCCATGCTGTGAATTGGACCCTTGGACAGCAAGCATCAATTTCTTCATCTCATTTAGCTCTTGTTGCATTTAGTCTACACGGCCGACTAGCAGCTCAACTTTCTGGACAGCTTGGCGACGAGCTTCAATTTCAATTTGAAGCCTAGTTGATTTGTAGCTTTTAGCTCCAGGTGTGCCAATATCTTGTGGAGTTGGTCCTAGACCGATAACACGAACACGCCCAGCTGGCTCCTTCTCTCCACAAACAGATGAATATAAGTCACCTTCTTCAATAGTTTTGTTCTTCAGTTCTGGGTTGTTTATAGCTGCTGCTTGTAGCTTATTCTGAAAATGAATTCCATGCACAAATTAGTAACTAGATTTTATTGGCAACTACTGCATAGACACACTTACAATAGTTGATCTTGCTTGTTCACAAGGAGTTCCATCTTTATGCATGTGTGTCAAGATATAGATTTCATCTCTACGGGCCTCATACCCAAGTTCTTCAAACTACAACAAGTAATTCAGTTAGCAATAGACTTGGTTCTTAAGCAATATACTAAGTTGTGATTAAAATAGTACTTGACATACCACTCATATGCAACACAAGCATGACTCTTGCTTCCAGATGTATGAGATACCAATGATTTTGCATGGTTTTCTTGGGCAACTTTGGAACGAGTCTGCAGTAGAAATAAAAAAACAGCATGCTCTATTACAACAAATAACCTTAAGCATCAACTATTACAGCAGCCATAAAGTTGAATGTAAAGTGTCTTACTTCAGCTTTAGTAGAATTCCAATGAGAAATAAGCCACTTCCAATCATGGACACTAACTCTTTCATCACATAAGTCCATGATTTCTTCTTCAGTCATGGTCTCCTTCTTCAAATCTGCCTTAAAATCCTTCCATTTCTTTGCAGTTGTTGCCATGACAAATCTAATAGCACCTTCATCCACATCATAATATTCCTAAGCAGCAAATAAATGCAAACATTAAAAAAACATAGCAGCAAATAAATGAACATTTGCAGTGAGTAAATAAATTTGTATTGTAATACCTTCAAGTCAGACCATAATTTCATCTTTGATTTGACATCAACAAACCTCCAATCGTCGCGTCCAAGGGAGATTACTTTTCACCAATGTTGAAATGAAGTTTTTAAATCCGGCAGCATTGCTACCTTCATCATCTGAAACAGATTGGACCTCCAGCTGCTCCTCTTCATTATCTGCACTATTTCTTCTTGATCTTGAGCGCAATATTGGACCTCCAACTTCTGCTTCAGATGTACCAACAGTTCTCTACAAAACATGCTCTATGTGAAACAGATTGCATGTATCATATGAAGCTTTTACTTACAAAAATTAGAAATACATAACCTTAGCACTTTTTTTAGGTGGTTTGGATGTGGTAGCTCCATGTTGGCCATTAGCATTCAAGGGACGTAAGTTTAGAGATGCCAACAATGCTTTGTTTTTTGCAACATTTTCATTTCTTTCAACCTCATATTGATTCTGCATGTTGCAGTTAGCTTTTCCTTTTGTGCTTGCTATCTTGTTTCCTGAAATAAGACACAAATTCAGGTATTAAAAAGGATATACAATTTACTATAGGTCATGTATGAACATAACAAGCAAAAAAGCTATAGCAATATATCAACAAATCTTACTTTTTTTTACTTGCACCAACAATGATTCCATCAATGTCTGTCCTAACACATTCAAAACCTCCACCACCAAGATTTACATTAATATTAGGATGTACCTCAGGTACTGACGCAACAATATCAACTTCATTCTCTAGATTTTCAATTTCAGGATTATTCATCTCATACAAGTCCCTTGGTTTTGATTGAACAACAGCATACCAATCAATATCAATTGGATCTTGAACATAGTAAACTTGAGTTGCTTGTGATGCTAAAATGAAAGGCTCATCTGACATTTTCTCCCCTGTATTAAATAAGTGCTTGAAATTTACAGAAGTAATGCCAAATTGATCTGTTTTTACCCATTTATCAGGTATGTGATTATCCACCCAATCACACTTGACAAGAGCAATTTTTCCTTTCTGGTGATAGTCCAATTCAATTATTTCCTTTATAACACCAAAATATGTCATGTTTCCTATTGTCACAGTCTCAGCATTCCCCCTCTCAAAGCATGAAGTTTGTGCAACCAGAGCTACACCACTACTTTGAACCGACCTACCCTGATCATAGGAGTGAGTATGAAAGTTGAACCCATTTATAGTGTAGCTACTATATTTTTGTGCAACCATAATTGGCTCCTCAGCTAAAATTTTAATCTCCATTGGAACCGCCTCACCACCCTCAACCAGCTCAGCCACCTGTGATATATTAATATTATTAATCTGAAATGAAAAAATCCAACTAAAATGGCTTCTTATTTTATTTATGTGGTTACTTACATGCAATCTAAACCATTCATGAAATCTTTCATGTTGCACACGATTGATTTCTCGTTTACTGCGAAGACCAATAGAGGAAAGATATTCTGCATGCTTGCTGTAAAGGTGACATACATCATTTCAGTAAGAATGGATAAACTATAATATGCTAATTAATTTAGATGGCTTACTTCAAGTAAGGTTGTATGTTGGCATAGTTGAACAGGACATATCGATGTGCTTGAAGCCAGGTTTTGTAGTCTAAATTCACGGAGCACTTGCCAACCAATCCTCGACCAACGTTGTGTACATAAGGAGTAGAGCTACAGATTACCCTATGCTGATCATCATCATTTCTAACTCGACGAGTAAATCTGGTCTCACCTTGTAAATAGCGAGAGCAAAACGTAAGACTCTCATCAAACAAATAGCCCTCCGCAATTGATCCCTCGGGATGGCTTCTAGTACAAACATAGCCCTTACACCTCATTAAATACCTATAATAATAAGAAAGTAGCATACTTTAAAATTTATTTATACCATCAAGTAATAATATTGATGTTAGTATTTTTAGAAAATTACCTTTCTATAGGATACATATTGCGAAAATGCACTGGACCGCCCTTTCTTGCTTGGGCAGGAAGGTGTACCATTAAATGTACCATAATATCAAAAAAGGATGGGAGGAATATTGTTTCTAGAAGGCTCAAGGTTTCAGCTATTTCGGCCTCTAGCTTTTGAATATCACTTACGCAAATGACAGGTGAGTACATCCTCTTGAAGAAATTGCTTACACGAATCAGTGCTGCACTTACTTTTTCTGGTAATATCTTTCTCACAGCAAGAGGAAGTAAATGTTGCTGAAGTATATGGTTGTCATGGCTCTTTAAACTAATTATCCTTTTCTCTTTAACGTGGACATTGCGACGTATATCAGATGCATATCCATCAGGAAACTTGACACTCTTTAATACCTCACAAAATATTTTTTCTCAGCAGGACTCAATGTATAAGGTGCAGGAGGTAAAAAAACTTATCATCTACTTCCACCGGATGGAGAACCCTCCTAATATCTAGAGCTTTAAGGTCTAAGCGAGAATTCAAATTATCCTTCGATTTCCCATCAATTCCCAGAAGTGTGCTAATTATGTTGTCACAAACATTTTTTTCTATATGCATTACATCAAAGTTGTGCCGAAGCAATAAGTCCTTCCAATATGGCAACTTGAACCAAATGGACCGTCTTTTCCAAACAATCATTTTCTCCCCTTCCCGTCGTTTGCGCTTTTTAGGTTTATTTCCGGATGGGTCCTTCCCAAAAACCGTTTGAAGATTTTCTATCTGCATCAGAATTTCTTCCCCAGAAAGTGGTTTAGGTGCAGGCTGAAGCTCATTAACACCATCAAATGAATGGGCATCAGTCCTAAATTCATGGTTTGCATGTAAGAACCTACGATGACCCATGTAGCACGTCTTGCTCCCATGTTTCAAAAATAGTGAACAGGTATATGAGTGGCATTCAGGGCATGCTCCTTCACCAGAGGTAGTGCATCCTGCCACATACCCTAGTCCTGGATAATCAAAAATGGTCCACAATATCGCAGCACGTAGCTGGAAGTACTCATCCTTAGAAGAGTCATATGTTCTAATGCTATTAACAAACATATCTACCATGTCATCAACTAGTGGCTCAAGATAGACGTCTATATCATTACCAGGAGCCTCACGGCCAGGTATTAACAATGAGAGGATGAAATTTGGTTGCTTCATACACATCCAAGGTGGGGAATTATATGGAATCAATATAACAGGCCAAATACTGTAGTTGACATTCATGGACCTAAATGGATTAAAACCATCTGTAGCTAAAGCAAGTCTAATATTCCGGCTATCCGAAGCAAACTCTAGATGTTTATGGTCAAAATCCTTCCACAAAGGCGAATCCGCCGGATGCCTAAGTAGACCATCTTTTATCTGTTGCTCATCATGCCACCTTGTCAGAGCTGCTATTTTAGGGTTTACAAACAACCTCTGCAATCTTTTCTTTATTGGAAAATAGCGTAGAACCTTAACAGGAACCTTGTGTACACGTTTCCCATCAACACTCTTACTTTCTGATTTCCATCTAGAAGTATTACATTTTGGACATTTATCAGCATTAGCATGGTTCTTCCAGAAAAGAATGCAATCATTTTTACATGCATGGATGTTAACATACCCAAGTCCTATGCATTTTACCATCTTCTTAGCTTCATGGTAATTTTTAGGTATTGTTGACCCTTCAGGAAAAGCATCATTCAAGAGATCTAACAACATATCCCAACTTCTATCTGTCCAGCCTCCGAGTAATTTAATATGAAGTAGTCTAACTACAAACCGTAGCTTTGAGAAGTTCTTGCACCCCGGGTATAGCTCTTGACTAGCACCCTCTGCTAACTTTTGAATAGCCTCTAAATCATCATCGGTAGGCTCCTCAAAACTATTACCATCTTCAAAATCCCCTCCATCATCTATCCCATATGCCAAGTCCCTAAGCAAATCTGAAATGTCATCATCTTCTTCAAAATTCTCCTCAGCAGCAATCCCACCCTCAACCTCACCACAAGCATGATTGTTGACAAAAGAGGAACTTGTTTCTCCATGAAACATCCATGTTTTATAACGTTGTAAGAATCCCTCACATATCAAGTGCTCACGTACATCACTTTCTTTTCTCCATGATGAGTTCACACATTTTTTACAAGGGCATAATATTTTGTTTCCTACTGCTGAATTATTGAATGCAAAATCTAGAAATTTCCCCACTCCTTCTATATAGACCCGTGTGTGCCTACATGCAGTAAGTTTTGTTTATGTTAAATGAAATGTGCTGCACTTTTATCACCTAATATAATATACATGTATCAAGTTTAGGGTATACCTAGGCTCATCCATCCAACTTTTATCCATTATGCACCTTTACTGATGATATTCAATAGTTAACTACATTCAGTGTAAATATTATAAGTGTCAAAACAAAATGTTACACCAATCAAGTAAACATATTATTTATAGACAGCACATTAATTTGCAAGCATAAACTGCTCAGACTCAAAACAACAATATAAGCTTCAAACACTCAGGCAGCATCCGCTCAGTTTATTTAGTGACCAACACACAAGAATCAGGCCGTTGCATTAAGAAGTACTAGAAAAAAAATAGCACAAACATACAACAAGAAGGAAAGGAAGGGAACCTGCCAATGTAGACATTTTCTAGAGAACTCAGCAGCTCCTAGCTAGTACAATTATGGCCTTGAGTCATATGTTCCACTTGTTGAACACCTTCTCCTTGTTGCTGCACTTCTATTAAGAAAAAATTAGTACAAATTCAAGAAGCTTGTCTCTGTACAGAACTGAGTTCAAGAGTTCAACATTCGGTGGTCGGAGGAGGCAGGGGCGAACAGGAAGAGGCAGCTGCGAGGAGAGGGGCGGCGCTCTGGAGGAGGAGGGGCGGCGCAGCCGATGCTCTGGAGGGGGAGGAGGAGATGATCGGAGGCGCAATGGAGGAGGAGGAGGCTGGCAGCGCTGGTGGGTGGAGGTGCACGAGAGAGGAAAGTGGAGAGGAGGAGGGGGCGGCGCACTGGAGGAGGAGGAGGGGCGGAGGAGGAGGGGCAGCGCACTGGTGGGTGGGCGAGCGAGGGCCGAGGGGGCGGCGATGGATCGAGGACGAGGGGCCGTGCTGGTGGTGCACGCGCGTACGAGAGGAGGGGAAAAGAGGATCGATTGGTGGCGCGCACAGGGGAAAAGGAGAGAGAAGAGGAGGGGAGGTTAGGTTAGTGTAGGACCGAAATGGTGACAGAGAGGGGGTGAATGTCGATCTCTGAAAATCCCCCCCAAAGAGTATCTTCTCCTTCAATAGCTATGGAAGCTATGAAGGTAGAAAATAAGCCCTCACTGGAAATCACAGAGACAAGGAAAAACTAAACCCAGAAGGAAGCAATCAAGAAAAACAAATTCAGCGCAAGTCTGGCTGCAAGCGGTAGTACCGCTGGGACGAGCGGTAGTACCGCTGGGTCGAGCGGTAGTACCTCTCCAGGAGCGGTAGTACCTCTCGAGAAAAACAGCAAACAGGATTTTCAGACTGGAACTTTGAGACTTCGGATTTTTGGCTAAAAAGAAGGTTTGCTCTCAATCTTTTTGATCCAAGGCCTTACTACAACATACTAAATAGTAAGGGGGCCTTGGGAAACAAGAGAATCAAACCAAGAAGCACGAATTTCAGATTATGGGTAAAAATCTGAATTTTTGCACAACCCGAGCCAAAAATCAAATTGCTTCCAAACCTTTGATCCTATGGCTAAGAGACTTTGCAGATATGTTAGCAATAGCCATAGGACTCCCCATGCCAAATCTCAGCCCATCTTGCAAAGGGAAACAAGAAATGCTAAAAAACCCTAGAGGGGCTAAAGAAGAACAGAGCAACCCAAAATGCCAAATCTGAGATTAAAAGAGGTTTGCTCTTGGGAAACTTGATCAAATGATCTTGAGCCACTATCCCATCAAAGAGCAACCCATTTTGGGTCTTCCCAGCAATCAAGAACTCAAAACACCGAAAAACTCAGAAATCACTCAAAGAAGATAACGAAGAACAGAAGCTACGAACAGAGAAAAACCAAACTTCAGATTCTCATTCCTTGAACCAAGAAGAAATACAAGGAGTCACGATACGCATGTACATTAGAACGAGGAATGATTACATAGTGTTTCACTCCATCCTCTCCCTCTCCAATCCCTCTCAAGAAGCCTCAACCATACATGATTGGAAGGAAGAACACAACACTCAAACAACCATCGTAGGGGACAAGCAGGGAGCACACCTCTGCCTCCTCCACCCACTCTCAACAACTAAAGCCTAAAGCCAAAACAACCACTAAAGCCTATTTTGACTAAAGGAAACCCTAAAAACCCATGAAGTGCTCAAGTGGGCATGCAACCCCTCCACTCCTTTTATAGCCCATGGCTAACGGGTCTCCGCCCCGTTACGCCCGCTATTTCCAACGGAGCCCGCTCCCGCTTGTGCAGCCTTGCGAAATTCCCGTTTCGCCCCTCTTGCACCTTCCAGGAAGCTTCCGCGCTCCTTGTCTCGCACGCCTCGCAACCACCTCGAGTCCACGTCGTCTTCGACACATCCCGACCATTCTGACCTCAGCGCCACTTGCGCCTAGTCCGGTCCACCGTGTCTCACCACGACTCCACTCGACGTCCTGCAGTCACACAGACAAGAAAACACGTCAAATAGCACCGCTCGATACATGAAAGCATAAATACCATAGTACTTACCATGACGAAGTCCAAACCTGTCGAATCATCTGAATATGCATCCTAATCCCATACGGCCAAGTTTGACCAAGGTCCGACCGAGCCTGATTGCGCCACGCAACGACTCGACTCTGAACCACCCAAACCAAACTTGACTTATCTAAACCAATGTCAATTACTCATCATTAACATGTGGTCACCTCCACATGGTCCATCAGTTAGATATTTTTCCTCTTAGCGCGCACCGAAAATTTTGCCGCCATCTTCGCACCTCTTTCCCGCTTCAGGTTTTAATCTTTTTTTTTTTTGCCTGTACAAAGATTTACCGACACATTGTTTGTCAAATACTATTTGCCGACAGATAATGTGACACAAACCTCTGTTTTGCCGACATATAGGTAGACGGTAAAGCCACATACAATTACCGACAGATGTAGTGACATTGAAGTTAGAATTACCGACGGATGTTTTGTCACCGATCTTTACCGACAAATGACTTGCCGGTATTCTCGAATTATTGCTGGCAGCTAAGTGTCGGTAAAGCTGTGCCATGGTGTAGTGAAGTTTTGCATCACTGGTTTATTGTATTTGCCTTCTAGTAAAATTTGAAATTAAAATATTACCCACGTTTCCAACAAATATAAATGATTTTCAGATTTTGCTGATATCAACAACTATCGTTGCCGCCAGACACCGCTTATTGCTATCTGATCGACCCTCCCATGACAGGATGCTCTTGGATACGAGATTGTCTGCATCAGAAGGCATCCGCAGGTTTCTCATTCACAAGCTTGCAAATGCTTGGCACCCATATCTGGCACAAATGAACTGCATTTCCCACGATGCGACCCCCTCTCCTATGCAAAGCGCTGTAATGCACCCCGTCCCAATAAAAAGCCACGTTGCCCTTTGGTGTGCCTCCTCGTCTATCCCCTACGCACCACCGTTCATATATCTTACTCCAAGTAACTTCGGCTTATAATTTTTAAAATCAAAATAAATTAACATTTCAGCTTCTTAATTTTAGTTTTTTAATTTCATTTTTTGTGTCCTTTTCTTTTTTCTTTGTCCCCTTATTCTTTTACATTGTCCGTAGAGATATAACAATATTTTTTTTCTTATTTATCTTTAATTGAATAACTCAAAAGAGACTAATAGTCGCTACAGTGCAATTTCAACTAAAAGCTAACAGTTGAAGCCGGAAGCCACAACAGGTTGGAGCAGGGCTAGGTGGTGTTGGGGTCCCATGTGCTTTCGACAAAGGTAGTTCGCTCCAAATCCAAATGGAAGTTTTAAAGTGGTGTTTGAGTTTAAAATCTCCATTCCAACGTTTGAAATTCTTAGTTAAAGTTTGAATTGGGCTATTAAAAGTTTGAACCTAAATTTTTTTTGTTGAACGTTTGAATCTAGCGTCTGAAGCTTTAGTTTTGCAAGTTGAAAGTTTTAGTTTCCCGGTTGAATACACATGTTTTCAAGTTTAGAAAGTTTTGAGATTTACTGCCACCTGAGTGCAGAGGCTTTTGGAGAGAGAAACATGGGGTTGATTGCAAACTTTGAATGATGATATCTCCTAAACATGCATTTGTCATTATGATTTTGGCACATAGTAGCCTGATGTGACTGTGATTATATTGTCACTAACTATTGCCATGTACACCTACATCCCCACCATTATAATTAACAATAATCCATATAACTATCACAAACAAGTGTATTTAATATTACAAAATTATCTCTACCTAAACCCCAAATGCTTGATGAATGTAATGCTCCATTTCCAAATAGGGGTCCTTCCCTGCTCATGCTCCTCACCACATGCGATACATCGAAAAAAATCATAGAAGTGCCGTCAATCATAGCAAGCAACCACAAATAAATTTTCCACAACATAATATTGCTTTCCTGTTTACTCGAAAGTGTTCATGTTGTTCATAGGAGGGGAGATCCACATTGAGTCAGGATCGAATTTCAGTTTACCTTATCATAGCCCATATATTTATCAATGTTGTGAAAAACGACCTACTCAGTCGATTAATCGGTGTCGGACCCTAAACCATCACGATAAGTACAGTCGGAGTGCTACGAACACCATCAAACGATTAATTGTCCATTTTCCCGTTTAATAACGGAAACAGCTCATGGTTACCCAGTAATTTCAATAAATCAGTTTATAATGTTGTGTAATGTTGTTCATATATAGTACATACCATATGGATGAAGTATAAACAATAAAACGTAAAACATGACAAATGATGTTTTGCAGAGTGATAATTTACAATAATTTTGGGTAAATAAAATGTCTACAATTAATTTTAAATATAAATAAATATATTAATAATAATGCATAATCATCCATTTAATTCCGATTAATTAGCGACATCATGATTAATCGCTTAGTGGTATCCCATCTGTTCGTCGAGTGCATACCATTTTCCACAACACTGATATTTATAAGTATGTACCACACAATCCAAGCCTAGTGACCCATATACATATGGTGATATGTATAGTTACCCCAATAATTTTGTTCTAAATCAACCACCGGTCTATCCTACTAGGCTAAACCCTAAAATATCAATTCTCAACCAAATCGAATCCTAGGAACACAAGAGATAGGATGACATTACCTTGTTTGATGTACCCCATGCGGATTCTGGCTTCAAATCGGGTGCATATTGAAAGATTTGGTGGTTTATGATTGGGAGAGGAGATAGAAGCAGGTCTGAAAGGAAGAGCATAAAGGAGGACAGAGAAGGGGCAACTGGTGGTTGGGCCTTGGCACGAGGTTCTATAGCTCCCTTAAGGGCATCCACAGTGCTTTACTCACGACGGTGGTCTCCCCGGTCCATGTTAGAGCCGAGCCACGATGGAGGGGAGGAGGAGGAAAGGTGTTGGCTTGCAGTGTGTAAGAGAGGTCTGCAGAACCTACGGTGGTTTGAGAGAGAGAAGGTGATCCATACAGAGAGGGGGGAGAGAAAAGGGCACCGCACCATGTCGCTTTGCCCAAATCGTGTGTGGTGGCCGCACGTGTGCAACCGAGAAGACGCACGAGATGACGACACTGTCAGTGATCGAGAAGACGATGTTGACAACGAGCAAATCTGGATGCCGGTGGCCGGATCCCGACGGCAGTGTCCGGATCTAGATAGGCCCGACCAGATTCGGGTTAGGACGAGGTCACTGGCTACCGGATCCAGTCGGACGAGGGCGACGGTGGCGACTAGGGAGGCGTCGGGCTCGTGGAGGAGCTCTACTACTGCATGCTCAGCCTCGCGCGCGTCGCAAGCAGGCGAGGTGGAGGTGGTCGCAGTGGGGCACGAGGCGATGGGGTTGCAATGGCAACGGCACAGGAAGGGAAGAAAGGAAGAGGGAATGGCGAATAGGTATATATATATATATATATATATATATATATATATATATATATATATATATATATATATATATATATGCACGACATTGATCTTCCTACCAACAGGTTCCATCTATCGTTACAACTCAAAGGCCGACCTCAAACATTTTCGAGGACAGTGTGCGCACTTCTTGATGTCTAAAGTTATAAAAAAGATGGAGAGTTCCACAATGTAGAATGAATTTCACTGGAATAAGATTGAGCTTACTTGTTCATATGTGTATTTTTTTACTGATGGATGATAGACCATGTGGAGGTGACCCCGTGTGTGTGATGAGTAATTGACATCCGTTATAGAAAAGTCGAGTTTCGTTTGTGTGGTTTGGACCATGTCGTTGCACGGTGCAATCGGATTCGGTCGGACTTGGTCAAACTTGGTCGACGTACTTATGATGCCTATTCTCTTGATTCGACAAGTTTTGGTTGTTTCATGCTTAAGTTTACTCTTGATGCTATTGATGATTACATTATGTCGAGCGGTGCTATGTGATGTGTTTCTTGTCTGTGATGGCTACAGGACATCGAGGTGGAGTCGTGGCGAGGCACGGGATGACCGGACTAGGCGCAGGCGGTGTTGAGGTCAAAGCGGTTAAGGTGTGCTGAAGACGGCGAGAACTCGAGGTGGTTGCGTGGCTTGGAAGGCAAGGAATGAGGAAGCTTCCTGGAAAGTGCACGAGGGGCGTTTTGGTGAATACACAAAGCTGCAGTAAAGGAAGTGGATTATGGATAAAGCATTGGAGTTGTTGAGGCTTAACGGGCAAAACAAATTGCAAACCCTTTAGTGGAAGGCTATATAAAGGAGGGGTGTCTCCTGCATGTAGCATGACTTGCAGAGAGGGTTAGAGTTTGTTTTGCTTTTATGCTTTAGTTGTTGAGAGGTTCGTGTGATGGGCAGAGGGTTTCTGTCTCCTCTCTGTTGACTGCTCATATGGAGATGTGTGCTTGATTCTCAATCATGTATGGGGCTTTCTGTTTTGAGTGTGTGTTGTTGAGATGGCTGTAAAACAATCCTTTGTAAGCATTCATGTCTCAGTATCAATATCCATTTGAGAGATTTTGTGCTTTGGATTGTTCTCCTGTGATGTGAGCCATGTTCTTTTCTCGTTGACAGTTCTCTCTTTCTTTCTTTCTTCTCCTTGATTTGATTTTGGTTCTAGCTCAAGAACTCTCAAAATGAGTAGCTCTGTGATGGGAAGTATCTCTAGACCTCTTGGGCATTCCATTTTCAAGATCAATTGGAAGAATCATTGATTTTCCTTGTTTCTCTGAGCTTCGTCAAATCTCCCTCTGTTCAGAGCTTTTCTAGGGTTTGGTGATGGTTTTGATTTTCCTTCAAAAGTGTGTGTCCTAGTTTGAGTTTCTAAGTCCAGAGGCTATTTCTTAGCTAACCTTTTGGTTTCATAGTCAAAGTTTCAAAGTTTGGTTGGGAATTTGGATTTCTGTGCTGCTCCTGTAAGTTTCTCAGTTTTGGGCTCAAATTCTAGGTCTACTGATGAATTCTCTTGTGATTTGAGGCCTCTTTGTTGTTTAGGATAGGCTATTGCTCTTTTGGCCAGAAGGGAACCTCAGTAATGCATCAATTTTGTTGATTTCTTCAATTCTCAGTCATTTAGGTTTTTCAGTTTTCAGCCTGTCCTCGCTGTGCCATCGGTTAGTATAACCGGTCAGACCAGCCGACAGCCGGCGGTCAGACCGGCCCAACAGTAGCGGTCTGACCGGCCAGGCTATGGCGGTCCGACTGGGTTTAGGGCGGTTAGACCGGCTGTTCATGACCGGTCAGACCGGTGGAGTGCGGGCGGTCTGACCGGCCAACGCACACTGGTCAGACCAGCCTTAGGATTGTTTGCTGGCAGTTTTTTCTCTCTGATGGTTTATTTGTCAATCTTTCTTGGTTATATCAAGCTTGAATTTTCAATGAGCAAGAGTCATTTTTCATCATAGCTTTTATAGCTTTTTGGTGAAAAAAAATCTTAAGTGGATACTTGTGGGGGCTCTTTTTCAAAGAAGCAACATTCTCCCCCCCCCCCTCTATTGCCGATTTCGATCCAACAATGGATAATTTATTTTATTTCTATTAATTGATTTGTGAAATAGATATTCTTGTTTCTGAAATGAATGAATGTGAATTGAATGTATATATACTATATTGATCTGCTTGGTTTAGAGGACATGGCTAGCATTTCTGAGGCTAGCCAACAAACAGAAATAGTTTTAGAAATAGAAAAGAATATTATAGACAGTTATTAACTCGTAATCGTCTTTGATATATGACTATCATAGATGGTTTTCAGTAGAAACTGTCTATGATACATGGTTTGTCACAGACATATCACAGACGATTTCAACTACAAACTACTTGTTATATTTATATATCACAGACGGTTTGTAGTTGAAACTGTCTGTGATAAACCATGTATCACAGACAGTTTTTTAGTCATATATCACAGACAAGTTTTACTAAAAATCATCTGTGATTGTCAGTAGCGGACCCAAGATTCTTAGAATGGGTGTTCGAACTTTAGAGCTAGGTTGCTCAGATACGTCGATACCGATATGCAAATACCACGGCATACTATCTTCCCCAAAACATGAATACAACAAGATGCGTATATAGATATAATAATACAAAAATATAGAAATTAATAATTACTTACGAGGAAATGGGCGACATAAGGCGAACATAATGGCATAAATTAAATAGCAAATTATACAAATTAATGACAATTGCATACCTTACTAATCCTATATTTTTTTTACTCTTTTCCGGTCAGCAAGAACCCCCCCCCCCCCCATTTAAGAGGAATTTGTATGTTCCTTCCATGAAGCAAAAGATAGCAAAAATTAGCATGTAAACATATATAACAAGGGTCCAGTTAATTGCCTATTGCCCAAGGCAAAGATTATATTTTTGTATAGTATCCAATAGAAAAAAAGAAAAAAAACAGAGGCTACATCCTAAGAAAGAACCAGAGCCAAAGTAGAGTAGGGTAGAGTAGGGTATGGTAGGATAGGGTAGAGTAAAGTGGAGCAATGTACAGCAAGAAAGAAAATAAGTGGAGTGTGCGAAACACACCTAGATCTGGAGAGAGGACAACAACGGTGAGTTGGAGGAACTGCTCCCTTCCCGATGCTCCGCTCCCTCCCAGCCGTGCTACTCCCTTCCTGTCGCTCTCTCCCTACCTCCCTATTCACCATACTGCCCGCTTTCTCGCGTTTCTGCACGCCCCGCACCACCTCACCCATACAGATAGCCATAGGATGAGAGAGAAAATAGAAGTTAGGGTTTGGTTTGTATCATTACCTCATTGGCCCTACATAAGGAGAGTTGTGGTGGGAAAGAAAATGGGTTAATGTGTTACATGGGCCGTGGGTGAGATATGGGAGGGGTACGGGCTAAATTCATTTGCGAGCACAAATATATAATTTTGACCCAACTAATAGTATATACACCTAATATATCTATTATTTATCTGGTATTTTGTAAAAAAAAAGAGTGTTCAGCTGAACACCCATGACACACTTCAGGTCCGCCCATAGTGATAGTTTGTATCACAAATGATTCTGAAGCCGTCTTTGATGATCTCATATCATTACTGACATATAAACTCAGACGGCTGACGAAACCGTATGTGATGACATTTTTGAACCATCTTTAAAGACCGTTTCTGCAATAGTGGGAGCATGATAATTCCCGAGTACTTATTGTTTTCGAGTACTCGTTGAGCTAGCGGTCGTATTGAGTATTCTAGGGCTGATTTTTAGATAGCGATGATTTTTGTGGTCGTGAATGACCTGGTTGGTGTTGATGATAGGTTGAGGTCGTGGTTATACGTGTGTGTTGATAACGGTCAAATTGGGAAGAACTTATGCCGGGAAAATGTTTCTTTGACTTTTACATATGCAGGGTGGGCGTGGAGATGATTATGGTCGGTGATGATGAGGACCAAGACTAGAATAAAAAGATCTGAGATCCAAACGATTGAAAATATCGCGTAAGTTGGTCAAGCTAACGCTAATGAGACACACATCGAACAAATAGATGGGAGATGAAACGTGTCAAGTTTAGGTGTGAATAACTGTGAACGCGGGTTTTTTAAAACTCATTCTTTTTATATCCGTATAGATATATGATTTGTCATCCTTTATATTGTCTCCTCAATTATATGCCACTTTTCTAATGTTTAAGGTGAATTCGTTCAAATCATGGCTATTCGACCATTTTAACCCTCCGGACCGATTAGCTTAGGTCGGGGCGCACGACATAGCGAACTTGATCTTCATCCACTCCAGATCGCCGGTGCACTGCCGGACTCAACGGCGGCGAGGTCGTCTTCCCCGTGCCCGACCCACCACCGACCAATCACAGTCTTCTCCACAAAAATAGACGCCATACTCGTGTTCGCCGTGCTCCATTGATCATCCCCGTGCTCCTTGAGTAGCGAATGTAAGGAACTGTGGATAAAGGCAGGTCGCGCATGGCTGCAGGAGACAAGCGTGTGCGACGCGGCGGACGTAGGCATGTTGCATGGCGGGAAGGGTGGCAGGCGCGAGCGGCGTGTAGCTGCAGGCGAATGGGATGAGGGGGACGAGCAAGGCCGACGAGGAGAAATACGAAGAAGGGCAGGGGTGACCTAGTCCAGTCGAGGCCGGAGGAATAAGTTAGTCTTTTCGGCTCTGAAATAGGCTCGAACTGAACAGATTTAGCTCAAAATCTTGAAAAAGTGACAAATAATTAAAGAGTTAATGTAAAGAGTGGTAAATAATATATTACTATCTTTGTCCAAATTTATAGGACGTATTTTTTAAATAGTTTTGTTTATAAATATAAGACATATTTTATGTTCTAATGCAAAATTAATGTGACATTCTCTTTATATCCCTAATAAATATGTAACTTTACTTACTATTCTCTATATGCATATATTGAATATAGTATTTAGAGATAATAATTAAAAATAATCTAGTTATTTTCACTATCTTTTTGATCTATGTGTTAAGAGAAAATATGTCTTATAAATTTGGATGAATAGAGTGCAATCTAAAAGGTGACAAAGCCACAAATAGCAATGCACTAGAGTAGGGGTGCAAATGGAGCGGATATTTCCCAACCGTCCGTCCGTCCGTTTTAATTCGAATACAATTCGGAGCAAATTTTCGGATATCTGAAGGTTTTGTTAGATACGGAAACGGATTCGGATATTTTTTGTCGGATACGGAAACGGATTCGAAAAAAGCATTATCCGACGGATACGGAACTATCCGGATATTTTTCCAGATAGTTACCGGATAGTTTCCGAATACGGAAACAAAGTTGGATACCTAGCCTCTCCGTCAGCCAGGTGGGAACCCCGACTCTTCTTGAAGTGTAGCATCATTTATTTATATAAGATTGCTTATTTCGGTGGCTGTTGCAACGTCGGTACACTCGTATTAGATCTTAGTTTGTTTAATTTGTCTCTGTCATCATGTGAAATTTGCTTTCGCGCATTATCCGATTAAATATTCGTTACCGAAACTAACCGTATTCGGAGCGGCATGTATTCACTCTGTATTCGTGACCGAGAATATCCGCATTCGTATTCGTATCCGGCACTATCCGTGTCCAACTCCGACTCCGACAAAAAATATGAAAAATGATACGGGATGAGCAATATTTATCCGTATCCGTATCCGCTCTGTTTGCACCCCTACACTAGAGGGCAAATAATTAATTATCCCATCTCTTTGTTTTGTGAAGTGACGTTGGCTATACGATAGAGCCAAATCTCACGGAAGCATCAGTACGTGCAAAACGAGCAAGAGAGGAGACAGGAAGTTTAGCGTTGAGAAACAGGCATGGACGAGCAATCCAACCAATCGACAACGATAAACTTTTGTATTCTTGTTTCAGTGCCATTAATACATTTTATCAGAAATATATAAACATAGGAATATTGTGGGTAAATCACTAAATTATCACCTTTTTTTTTGTCTAAAACGCACTTTTCCCACTATTCATCTAGAGAACGTGAGTTATTTGGGAACAATGTGCTTAACCTATCAAATGCAATTATCACACAAACTAAATTATCCAGAAATTGTAGACGCAAAGTGGTTTGTTGACAATATTTCTCCCATGTTCTCAAAACTTGGGGGTGTTTGTTGATTCTTACTCGTTCCGCATTCCCAACATTCTGATGTGTGTGCATCAAAGAAGGTGCTAGGAGTTTCGTCTTCATGATGAGCTAAACAAGAGTTTAGCTTGGCTAGTGAATTAATATTAATACTAAAGATCTCTCATACAGAAAATATCATTCATTCTCTAAATTTGGGCTTCTCTCCGGGAGATTCATGTTTTTGCCACCCTTAAGATTGTCACCGAAACTCTGTCACTTACATGTGGGACCACCTGAGTCACTGACAACGGGCCCGGGTGACAAATATGTTGCCACCCGAGTCGTAAGGGTGGCAAATACATAAATTTTCCTCCCAACAACGTGTGGAGGCCCATGGGTGTATATATGCTATCGTAGTGGGAAATATTTGATTCTTTCAACACAAATGTGTGGGCGGCAACAATTCAAGGCAGTGTTATCATATCCAAATTAGCCATTGACCTGGCCGAGATCTCGGGTCATTGACCTAGTAATCAAACCGGTGGATAACTGCATATCTTTAAATTATTTTTTTAAATATGTATCTAAATAATAGAAAAAAAGATCACCAATACACTGGTTTTTTTGATTCAACCGTCGGGACAGTCCAGTCTGATAACTATGGTTCAGGGTCCTTATGCAAGTCTAATTTAGGCTTCCTTAGCATATGAAGAAGACTAGAATTGTGTGGGAAAGTGTTTAAAATGTTGCAAATAATGTTTTTCAAGTGTCCCAAAGCCAGTAGTGGTGTACAAACTTTATCCCATACTGCATAGAAACTTTTATAGTTCTGTTTTGTTCCGTAGCCGTCTCTCACATCTGATCTATGGCTTTAGCTATTGGTTTTTGACTAAAATTATACTGTGACGATTGTTAGCTTTTTCTAAGTCATTCAATTAAAAATAAAAAACTATTATATCACCACAGACAATGTAAAGAAATAAAGAGAAAATAAAATACAAAAACCAAAATAATTTGAAATTAAGAACCGACGTGTTCTAAGTGGCTTCTGACTGAAAAAGTCGAAGGCCAAAAATAAACTAGAAGCTAAAGCCATTTAGAGCGAGATCTAAATTGCTTTGGCAACTGATACTGTTCATGTACTCAATCCCTGCAGCAGAGCAGTCAACTTAGCTTTGAAATAGCGCAAAATTTGTTTATTTTGCTTCATGAATTGATCTCGTCCCATCGGTTCCCCAACACACAACCCTGATCGGTTCGGCTTGAATTTCTAGCTTATTTTTCACTATTCATAAATTTCGTCTTTTTTCTGAACTTTTGGCTTTTTGTTGAGCTTTTTTGCCGGTTCTTTTTTTTCCGTATTCGTTTGTATTATACATATTGGGCTAACATATTTTTAAATTTTTTAAATTTTTTTAAATTTAATTATGCTAAATAAACCTCTGCCAGCTACAGTGTTTTTTTTCAGCCAGCTACAGTGTTTTCAGCCATGAGCTTTTAAGCCCAACTGATCACCAGCGGTTATCATTTCTCTGGACAAACTCTGAACATGGACCATGATCATCGAATCGAATGTCTCCGTGCCAACTTTTTCTGAATCCAACACATCAATCGAATCCACATCCACACGCAATGAACTCCCTTCACTGAATTTATTCATTCGTAACAGGGCATCGACACATACTAGACCCGACGAATAATCAAGTCATAATAGTGTCTAAATGCCAAACTGATCAAAGCATCATCAGAACAAAATCTCCACATGAAGATTACAAAAAAAAAATTTGATGAGTAACAAAACGGCGTGTTCAATTCAAGGTTTTTTAGCTAAAATTCCAAAGCATGGAAGAAACATAGTGGGTTATCATCTTGGAAGCAGTCTCTGTCATCGAAATTGTAGGACAACCAGACAAGGTGTGTCCCAATCTGAAATAACTAGCCACATATATCCTGGATAAGTAAATTTCAGGATGGGAAAAAGTTCGCTCTCTGTCCTCTCAAAATACTCTGAACACGCTTGCAACCATCTGCATCAAGAATTTCTAAATATGATTTATACCGAGCAATCTAGCATGCTGAACGTACAGATGGTGAGAGAACAGCAAAACCGCAGATAACCATGGAAGATGACCAAGCAAAATTCTCATTACTTTGCAAACAAGTATATCAAATTAGACACTGCAAAAGGGGAACATGTGGTCAAGGGTGTCTCAATCTGAAATATTACACACACTAGCACATATAGCCAGGAGAAGCAAATTCCAGGTAGGAAGAGTGATGTTTCATCTCTCTCCAAATATCCTAGACATGATTGGCACCATTTACGTACACCCAATAGTTTCTAAACATGTTTTATACCTAGCATGCTAAACATTAGGGATAAGAAAATAGCAAAATCGCAGATAACCAGGGAGCTAAGCCAGCAAAATTCTCGTCACATGTAACGCTTGATTTAACCACCAGCTTAATCAACAACCTGTAACATCTTGCAAACAAATACGTTAAACTAGAAACTGCAAAAGTAGGAGTAATTAAGATCACTTCAATAAGAAATGATTTAATCTTTTTTCAAAAGTAAGTTTTATGCTCTTATAACTAAATTGATCACATTAACGAAGACATGCCGAACCATCAAATGGATTACCTTTTTCTGTCATCCCTATTTGGTATTCTGACTACTTTCAGATTTCTCCATTAATCCTCTGATGGAGTATATTTCAACTGGTAAGATACTAATACTGACTAATTCATGGGCTGCCCTAAGGATTGAGAGCTAATTGAACAAACACAAACTTTGCATGTTTGGAAACAAAAGGACAACTCTCTATACCTTGCAATTAGTTTCCCTTGCAAGCAAGCTCCATATCAGTTAGAGAGAAATAGATAAAGCTCAGACCAAAGTCAGCAGTAACAGTGACTAAATTCTACACACTGTTGTATGACCATAATATAATACATATATTGCAGCTTAATTTGGTGTTTGGATACTTGGGAAATGCCAGAATGGATGTCAACCGTGCCCAATCACTACATGTTTAGTTGTTTATCGGAAAGGAATTACTGAAAACACTGGAACGCACCTGAAGCCAATGTAAAGGGAGGTCGCCATGCCATCAGGTACGGATACGCCCATCCGCGGCACAGGAACTCTGCCTCGGCGCTCAAGCTCTTGAGACGGAAGGCAATGTGACGAAGGTGACCCGAGGAGTAATGATCCGTGCACAGAAGCACAAGGCCGGCGACCACCACGCGCACCTGACGCACTCGCCCCTGTATTTGCACCTTCCCGCATGGGGTCGGTGTGCCGAGCGACACTTCCCGCTGCAAGACCCACGCCTCCTGGCTCTCTCCGGCGGCAATCCAGACCTGCATCCACGGGCTCTGTACGGTGTTATCGTTCACGACGCTCACAAGGCAGCACTCGCCATCCTCCGTCTCGCCGACGGCGTAAGGCGACTGCATGTAGACGCCGGGCGGGAGACGGACGTAAGAGAATTCCATGGTTCTGGAGTCGAGGGACAGCAGCGAGTCGCCTTTGCGGTACTTCCAGTAGATGCGCCCGGCGGCATACATGGCCGCGAAGTAGCAGTTTCTGGTGTTCAGCGCAGGCTTCCTGATGCCTTCCGCCCATGGGTGGATGATGCTCTCGCCGGTGCGGGAGTCGTACTCGCTGGCTCGAGCTCCGCCTTCGTCGCTGTGCTCGACAGATACCACGCGGAAGGACCGGTAGTTGCAGACGTCATCAGCCGCGCTGCTTCCCGGAAGCAGGCAGTGCGCAACGAACCCACGAGGAATGCGGCGAATGGTGTCCCCGCGGCCGGAGGCGGGGTCGACGACGACGAGCCGTCTGTGCCTCAAGTCGTCGTACTCCGAGAGGAGGAGGAGGCCACCGCGGCAGTCGTGGAGGGTCCAGTAGGACTCCGTGAGGCTGGTGAGGAAGAAGTCGCCCCGGCGGAGGGCGGCGGCGAGGTCAGGGTCGTTGCGGACGAGCGCCGGGTGGAACGTCGGCGGTCCGCGGGTGTCGTGGTGGAAGGAGAAGTGGCCGAGGAGGGGAGCCGAGGGGTTGCGGGCGCGGTGGTCGCGGAGGAAGGCGCGGGAGGAGGCGACGCGCAGCCATTGCTTCGAGGCGAGCGCGGCGCGGGCGACGGAGGTGATGGACGGCAGGCGGAGCAGGATTCTGGCGACGAGATCGTCGGGGAGGTAGGGGGAGGCGGGGCGGCGGCTGCGCTTCCGGTTCCGGGGCGCCATGCCTGTGTTACCTACCCGCGTGGTGCGAGGAACGTTGGATTTGGGGAGGATTGTAGAGGAATTGAAAGGATTGGAGGTGCGAGTGATTTGGGAATAAAAAACTGGATACAAGATCCAGTATCCAGAGGGTTCCTAGGTTCACACCCATTCACCGGTCCTAGACCTGGCCAACGGAATTGTTCCTACATCTACATTGTAACATATTTTTTAAAAATTTAGCGTTGAACATATATTTTCTCTAAATTTAACCTTCAAACACATATTTTTATAAAATAGCCTTGTTTCTAAGCTTGATAGACGCGACAGACAACACCTATCTCTTGCTATGCCAGCAAGGCGACAGCAACGTCGAGCACGGTAGGCAAGGACGTGGCACGGGTGCCGGCGGGCCATAGGGCAGCTCCTGTTGAGTTGCCTTGGCTCGGCAGGTGGCTACTATCGGAGCCCGGAGCAACAACTCCGAAACCCTCTGTATAAATCGTATTAGTCCAGAAACAGCTAGTGCACACAGCGAAACAAAGATACATATCGAGCACAAATGACCAAGCAAAAATATATTAAGCATAGGAGTATTAGCAACACTAATAAAGCAAACAACTGCAGAAGAAAACTGGTAAACAGCGAAGCCCAAGTCTGCCCACAGACAGTCGACAGTAAGACACGTCCTACTCGTCCTGATCCACACCGTAGTCGAAGTCATCCTCCTCTGGTATGAGACAGCAAGGTGAGTACAAACTTGTACTCCGTAAATCACACGGAGAATGCAACTTAATGATAATAGCATCAATGGAAGGCTTTTAGGGTTATTTTGCATAAAATAGCATTTAAAGAAATACAGTAACTAGATTGAAATTGCTGAATTTAATACAGTAAATAAAAAACAGTACTTGTAAAGGAAATTAATACCGTTAGTGCAGGCTCCGACCAAACACTAACCTAACCACGGGCATACCACCTGGACCATCTTTTCCAAAAGATCTCGTGTGGATTCTACCCAGCCACACGTTTCCAACCACTCGTGAAATCCATCCATCCACCAGGTTTTCGCAAGCCATTTTGAAAACAAAGTCTAATCTGTGAAATACTTTACTCAGCATGCCCATGACCGTGAGCACGACTATCTAGGATAGATTATACACTCTGTAGAGATTGTACAACTTTACCCACAAGACATGATCATCCCGGATTGCCACGTGAGTTACACACTTCCTTTGGTGTGCGGCGAGGAGATCATGACAAGGCCTTTACAATACAAAGCCTTCAGCCTGGCCAAGCTAACTCTAAGGTTTTACCTCAGTAAGGAATCCACCAGACCGGGACCTCCTCTTGAGCCGAGTGAGATTTCACATGGCCTACACCACGCTCACTTTCAACCTACGACATGACCCAGGTTGGGACCCGTAAATTATTCAGCCAGGGCTATCCCATACTAGCCTTGTGGTAGTATGATAGGACTTTGCAACAGTAACTCATAGACCGGTCCTTAATTGACTTAGGCTCAACCACATACCCATGTGCATGACAATCAACACTGTCTTCGAACAACAATGCATGCCTGCACCCACCACCTAACCATTAGCCTAGGTCTAGACCAGGTTTAATATTTTGTTCTAAAAATATTTTGCCATCCTTCTTGACTCTCCGAAGTCAAGAATATATTTTAAAGCTTATCATTTCATGTGAAAAGGTGTCCCAAATCTAAGTTATATCTATGCTGGGCTAAGTAGTTCTACCAAAATTCTCCAGCCATACTAGTGTAATAACTAGAGTTTATCCTAGGGTGACAAGGCACAAGGGTTTACAATGTCAAGGAGGTGATAACAACCAGGTATTAACTAAATTAAAGATTGAATTTAAATATTGTGAATAAAAATAGGCATGAAAAAATAATTTAAAACAACATAAACTTTATTTGAAATTTAGGATCAACATGGTCAAAGAGTGTGACTTGCCTTGCTTTGCAGTGGGGTGAGAGTCGTCGTCGAAGAAATCTCCTGAATCGTTGTAGTCTACACGTAAAAATATTCCACCAAATTCAAATAAATTAAAAATAAATTCAAAACAGCTTGAAAATTTTGATTTGAGGGCAGGAATGGATAGAGGGGAATCTTTGATGAATTTAGAAATTTGAATGGGCTCAATCGGAGTTAGAATTAAGAAGAACGGGCTCTTAAAAGTTTAAAATTAGAGAAAAAGTATAAACTGAATTTTTGTAATTATTTTTCTAAAGGAAATTGGAATTATGACGTCAACAAGAATTAATGGAATTATTTTCCTAAAGGAAAATCAGATTTATGACGTCAGCCCTGACCTAGAGAGACTAACAGTGGGCCCTGGTCTACATGGACCGGGTCCATGGACCAGAGAAAAGGCTGAGGTGGCAGGGAGGCTGACATGTCTGCTGACTGTGCAATTTTGCTGATGTGGCCGCCAAGTGGCGCTGACATGGATTCCACATGGGTCGAAGGGTCTCTGGTGCTGACGTGGCAGTTCATGTGGCTGCCACGTGGGTTGATGTGTTGATGTGGAGGCCAAGTGTGTGCCACGTGTGCACCACATGGGCGGAAGGCTGACGCGGGTGCTGGGGTGGTGCTAACCGTGCGGGTGTGGCATGCCACCGGGCGCCATGTGGCATGCCACGGGGTCGGGCTGCTGACGTGGCTTCGCCGACCGACAGAGCGCTCGGGACCCGAGGGTCACTAGTGTTCCGGCGGGGCGGCGGCGGCTGGTGTTGGGTGAAACAGGAAGAGAAGGCGACGGGGAGTATGATGGTGCACACGAATTTTACCGGGGATGGCCGGAGAGTAGTCAGCGACGAGGAAGGCGGCGGAGGCGTTCGGGTCTCCGGCGAAGTGGGCCTTCGAGCGGTGCTTGAGCTTGGCGGAGGGGCGGAGAGGGTTGGGAGGAGCTCGGAGAAGCCGACGGTGCTGGTGCCGAGGGTCGGGAAGGTCTCCTTCGCCTGCGATCGCTCGTCGGAGTTGAGGGTAGCGCTCGGGCTGGAAGGAGCACGGTGCTAGGGCATTGGGGAGCTCGAGAGGGGCAGTGAAGGTGGGGGCGGGTGGAGTGGGAGAGGCGGTGCTCGGGAAGGGCTCTTTAGGCGCAAGGAGGTGGGGTTGCGGCGGAATTCGTCGCCTGAGAGCTCGGGACGTGGCGGCGATTCCCGAGCGGAGAGGGTGAGTGGGGAGATGGACAATGGGCACGGTGAGTGCGGCGCACGACTGAGGTAGTGGGGGCGGGGTTGGTGCAGGCGAACATGGTCGGGAGAGGCGGCGGCGGCGTAACAGCCGTGGCGGCGACGTTCGCGCGAAGAAGACGGGGGAGGTTAGGAATGACAGGTGGGGTCGGGCGTCAGTGAGAGAGAGGAGAGCGGGAGGTGGGCGATGGTGATTGCGGCGCGTGGCCAGGGAAAAGAATTGGGCGGCCCAGGGAGTTAGTGGGAGGGGACGACAGGAGATGGGCCGAGGCAACGTGGGGCGAGATCGGCCTGCACACATGTCGGCCGGAGGGAGGAGGAAGGCGGGGTTGGGCGGGTGGCTGGATGGCGGCGACGTGGGCGGTTCGCAGCCGTCCACGTGTCGGCCGGAGGGAGAAATATTTTGTTTTTCCCTTTTTGATTTTTCAGAAAACCCGAGAAAGAAGAATAAAGCTTGGAAAATAGCAAAAAGATCCAAATAAATCCCAGAAAATTCCTATAATTCTAATAAAATACAAGGAACTCAAATAAAATTAACCAAACTCATTTTGAACTCAATTTCTTCCAAATTTTACTAGTTTTTACTGTATGCTCCAAATGAAACAGAAATTAAATTCTTGAAAATCAAATTTGAAATTTTGGGATGTCACAACTACGTAGTTGACCAGTCAGATGTGACGCGCTCGATAGTAATTCCCGTGACCTTATGTAGGACTTGGCGCTACCCCCTATGCCTGTGTGCACCCACGCAGCTCTGTCGATCGCCAACGCCTTCCCACGTGCATAAAATGTCTCGCGTCCCTCCCTGCCCTCTCATTGGAAGCCACGCAGTTGAGTTTCTTCCTTGTCGAGCGAGAGAGAGCCAAGGGAGTAGAAAGAAAGAGAGAGTACAAGAGAGTTTAAATTAGTTTTTCGAGGTGATTTTGCTGTGATTTAGGAGATTTCACAGTTGGAAATAGTGTAGATCCGATGAAGACCTTCAAGAAGAGGTATCTTTCATTTGCTTGCGAGCAATGCACTTCATATGCCATTAACATTTCATTAGCGTAACGATGGTTTGGTTGCATAGAATACGCTTACTAACCATGTTTAGCTAACATATGTATTTAATTCGTGTAGACGAACTCCATGGTAGCACGGTGGAGAATCCTAGTTGGAGACAGAGTCCAAAGTGGAGACGACACGGCTGACAAGGGATCCCACCTGGCGGTGAGGTGGATTGGCTGACAGGCATGCCTGGATTAGTAGAGAAAGAAAGGGAGCAAGGCTGGCAGCGAAAGCAAGGAGCAGGGCTGGCGAGAGATGGCTCGAGTGAAGCGGTTGCGAGACATGGTCTGAACGGAGCGAGTGTGCGACGGAGGAAAAGCGGACCAAGCCAGAAGAAAGAAGGGAATGGGCCAGCGTGGAGGATTTAGCCCAAAGGGAAAATCCACAATTTTGGAATTTCTAAATTTCAGAAAAATAAGAAAAAGGAAATCGAGCTCTAGAAAATAGCAGATAAATCAAGAAAAATCCAAGAAAATATAGAAAATTCCTTGCAACGCAAGAAAAATCCAAATGTTTTTGACTCAACTGATGTTTACTTTATTCATATTAAATATTTTTAATTTATAAAAAAATCAAATTAAGCTTCAATTAATTCAAGATAAACCCAAATAGTTATTTTTATTTTAAAAACTTCAAAAAGGCTTTGAAAATCATGGTGTTACAAACTTCCTGTATATATAGTATAATTAATTGGGACACCATATTGCTCTAACTCAATAATTTAAAATAGGTAGGTATGTGTTTCATTTGAATTTTTGAAAAATATGCCCGAATTAGCATTGATTTCGCACATATAGGAAAAATACTTTTAACTCCTGGGTGTAATTACACCCACCTCTAATATACCACCTAAACAAACTTGAAATACTCCTTTATCACTTTAGGTATAGTCATATACTAATTATAAGATACTCCAATATGAACCATACGAAAAAATTGCAAGGGAGTCCATAGTTTTTAGCGTATTTTATAAATACCTTTATATACGCACATAAAAAGAAGTATGTCAAAAAAATATACATACCACCTCTGAAAAATTGTTCATACTACCTATATGGTCTTAAATACTCATATACTACATGTACATACCCTCCGTTACGCGAGATACTCCCTACGTTGTGAGATACAACATAGAGTGTAATTACACCCGAGAGTAGAAAAGAGGCTTCATATATATATATATATATATATATATATATATATATATATAGACACACACGCGATTGCGCTATTTAGTGCCTACGTGCACGCTACGCGCAGGTCCTGCTGCCTGGCTTTAGGCCAAAAGTTATCACTCATATAATAGAAAGTTATGGTCTATTACATGTGAAGTTATCATTAGTTACTTGCGACTGGTATAAAATACATAATTTCACAGCGTCGAAACATATTCAACATGTATCTTATTTTATTTAGCTCGTAATTTCGAACATAATGGCGCAAATGGATCACCGATCAGAGTTTCCGTGAAAGAGTTATTGTATTTTTTTTAGTTTGTAAATAAGATAAAAAAAACCCCACATCAATGTACTGCTGCATGCATGTTTCTCTCTCTTGCTGTGCAAGAGACCTGGCAGTAACTTCACCATGGGATGATAACTTTACATGGGGATGATAACTTCATTCCATATGGATGATAACTTTATGCATAATCGAAAGTAACTTTCCCAAATATGGTGGGTTGGTGGGGTTTCACCATAGGGATGATAACTTCATTCCATATAGATGATAACTTCATGCGTAATCGAAAGTAACTTCATCTATTACGGATAATAACTTGATGTACATTCGATAGTAACTTTACCATAATTAACAAATGCTTGTAACTGAGCATGGGGTCAGTTAGGGGCACGTGCTTATTTTACACTTGCGCGCTGGTTAGTAATTATATACATACTGTAGGACCGAAATGGCAACAGAGGGGGGTGAATGGTGCCTTCAAACCGCCCCAAGTATTCTCACAATCTATTTCTCCGATAATTACAGAAGCTATGAAGAAAGAGATCAACTGCTAACTGAAGGGATTAAAAGTCAGACTGACAACAGAACAAGATCAAAACCAAAAATAGAGTAGCAAACTTCTTGGTTGAGAAAAATCTAGAGCGGTTGTCACATCTCAGGAAAGTCGATCGATTCTCTACTCTGGTCGAAACGACCAAAGCAGTTTCAGAGCAGTCGGGACTTAGCTCTAGGGTACCGACCGACAGAAACCAGCAAACAAGAAGGAAAGACTGACAACAGACTAGAAGAAAAGAGCACACAACCGCAAGAGCTGAAAGACGAAAACCCTTTGATTCTTGAGTCGATTGACCAGGAGTTTTCGACCGAAACAAGATTACGACCTCAGGTTAAGAAATGTCAGTATGGTCGAAACTTCTCCACTATAGTCAAGCAGAACAGTGCAGTCGAAACGAAAACAGAGGATTCTTCGAAGCATTTGACTGCAGAGCTACGACTTTAAAGATCTTTCAGTCCAGGGAGCCAACAGCTACGAAACTCGAAAATAGCAAGAGCACATCTTCTACGAGAGGAAATACCAGGAAGAAGCAAACTTGCTGCTGCGGTCTAACGAGAAGACATGGTTGAAGATGAAACAGAGCATCTCAGGGACGAACGATCGCTTGACCAAACTAAGCACAAGAAAGACTTTGCTCTCGGGAAGAACCTGACCAAATGGTCTTGAGTATGGATCCTAGTTCTGAGCAGAAGAAATTAAGGCAATTCGAGAAAAGTATTCTATTCAGATCAAGAAAGCCAGAGCGCAAATGAGAACCATCATCTCAGATGTATATGAGGAGAAGAAAAGATAAGGCAGTAAACCAAACAATCAAACAACTCATAAGACAAGAACTTCAACAAAAAGGAAGAGAGATGAATGATTGATCATGGAGGTTTCTACAGTCACTCCAACTAGGAGATACACTAGCACACTTGCTCCAACCCCGAAGAACAACTCACGCCAAACATAGAAATAAAACTAGAGCAACTCGGGAAAAACAATCTCCACCAGCACCCAGGGTCTACCCTCTCTATTTATAGCCTTCTGCTATCGGGGGAAGAACCCGTTAACCCCAACTAACACCGGGTTTTACCATTTCGTTACCCACTAGCAAAAAATGGACTCCAGTGCTTTATCCGCTAATATCAACAGCTTCACTGCTTTGCCCGTTAACGCTAACCACTCCTGTGCTTTGCAGAGACACAGCTTCCCTTTGCAGCTTTCCGCATTTCTCCAAATGCCACTCCGCTGCCTTCCCGGAAGCTTCCTTCGTAGCTTGCTATCCACGGCTTGCAGCTACCTCGCTGGCCTCACCGTCTTCTGCATCTCCCGACCGCTCACCGACCTCAGCACCACCTGTGCTTAGTCCGATCATCCATGCCTCGCCACGGCTAGCCTCAAGATCCTGCAACCATCACAGACAATAAAACATCACATAGCACCGCACTAGACAAGGGTAACATCCATTTGCATCAGAAAAAGGACTCAAAGCACATTCCACAAAATCATATACCAATTACGACCGGTCGAAAAGGTAGAACAAGAGATGCACATGACTTCCGATAGTTGCACAAGACCATACGACCAATTCCCAGGTGAAACAACCGCTCTGAGAAGCCATACGACCAGTTTCCATGTGTTACGACCGCTTCGGAAGACTTCCGACCGCTCCCATGTGTATCCGACCGCAAACTGGCCAAGTCCGACCGCAAACGTCGACTGCTTCCTGAGCCATCCGACCGCATACAACCACATACAACCAAGCTCCAACCCGCTACGACCACAACCGACCGGCTACGACAGCGTCCGCCACAACGCTCGTGGCTTCGACTTACGACATCCGACCACGGCAAGCATGGTCGTAGCTGCGTTCGATCACGGCCAGAGAGGTCGTAAACGACCCGAGTGACCTCCGACCACAGCCAGAGTGGTCGTAAACTGTCCTGATGGCCTTCGACCATGCCCAAAGTAGTCGTAAACGCCCGGATGGACTTCGACTATGCCCAATATGGTCGTAAACCTCTCGGAGACTTGCGATCATGGCCAAGCGTGGTCGTAAGCTTTGCTGCTACCTTTCGACCACGGTCTAAGTGGTCGTAAACCACCTCAGTGACCTACGACTACGCCCAATGTGGTCATAAGGTCTTCCGAACGCTCAAACAGAGCTACGACTTCACAGAAAACACCCAAATCAAACTCAATCTTTCCGAACCAAGTGTCAATTACTCATCACAAACATGTGGTCACCTCCACGTGGTCTCTCAATCTCCCCCTTGATGAGTATATTGACAAACATAGAAAAAGGATAAAGTTGAGTTTGAAAATGAAAGAAAGTCAAACATGGCCTACGAAAGAAGCAAAGAGGAACCAAGACCATGTTGACAAAGGGAACCTTAGAGCGAAAACAGAAAGAGCAAATTGTTCTCCAAAGCTCCAGAAAGTTCCCAAATGGCTTTTTCTCCGCTATTCTCCTCCTTTTGGCAATAAAATCATCAAGATGCAAGGAGGAAAATAAAGCATGACTTGGATGAAATGGCTGAAAATTATTCATTTTAAGCATGATGAGCCATGAAGATTATCCAAAATGACCTTTAAGTATTACATCAAGCCATAACATATAAGAAAGCTATCAAGATCATGACAATACATGTATAGACAAGCTAAGCCAAATAAGTCATAATCTGAAAATTAATCGAATTTCTTAGCATGTCAAGTCAACCATTATTATAGTCTAGCTAAAGGTATCCAAAGATGATGCAGGCCATATCAATAATCTAAGTGGAACCAAGAAGCTAGTATTGAATCAATTTAGAGTGCTACAAGTTCAAGAATGAATCATTTGTTCAAGTACTTGGTCTTTTTGTGTAATTAAGCAAAATTAGCACAATTGACATGTTTTCTTTATAGAAACTCATGGTTGTTATCAACCAAGATTTTTGTTTAGTCATGTGCTAGATCTCAAGCCTTATGTGACTACTCCAAGCGAGAAGCTTAAGGAGATAGTCTTGGTCATCCAAAACTCCCCTTGAGTTCATGCCTAGTGCAATGGCAAGTAGTCTCATGAGAAAGAATTGGTGAGATCAGTTTTTCGCACAAAAGAGATCGTTTTGCTTTTACTGAAATTAGTTCAAGAACAAAGAGTTAATGAAAAACTCATTCTTCATAAAGATAAGCCCGGAAGAAGAAACGGGATCGGTGACCAAAGCCATCGACTGTGACTTCGACCGACGAGAGACAACGTCAATCTCGTGAGTTTTGAGGCGCGAGTACAGCGCGTCAAGAGTCAGGGTCGAGAGGTCTGTCGTGTCTTTGATGGTGGTCACTTTCATCTCCCAAACACGCAGATCGAGTGCCGCGAGCATCTGACGAGCGTTGTCCGAGTCGGGGTATGTGAGACCGACCACTCGGAGGTTGCACAAGATTTTGTGAAATCGCGAAAAGCACTCGTCCAAGGACTCACCAGCAAGCATCTCGAATTTGTTGTATTCGCGCTTGAACTGGTCTTGTCGAACCGTCTTGATCTGGGTGGTGCCCTCATGGTATGCGTCGAGGGTCACCCAGATGTCGTAGGCGGACGACATGTGAGATATGCGGTCAAACTCGCTACGACTCAAACCCTGGATGATGATGTTCCTTGCCTTTGCATTCGCCTCAACATCAGCCATGTTCCCGGCATTGATGTTCTCATCGGCAGGAACAACAAACTGGACCTTGACCTTGCGCCAAATGGCATACCCCTGAGCCTGGATGTATGTTTCCATTCGGCTCTTCCAGAAGGGGTAATCGATGCCATCGAAAACGGGCGGCTTGGTCGAGTACTTGTCCGTCGTCATGGCTCTTGAGACCGGTTAAGATCTATTGATTAGAGCTAACCGGCTCTGATACCAATTGTTGGACCGAAATGGCGACAGAGGGGGGTGAATGTCGATCAATTAAAAGATATCCCGGACAAGTACTACTTATGAGCTCTTCTCCAAAATATAACCTCCAAAGCAACACTCATGAGAAATTGAAGTTTTTCTCTCAATCCTTTTGGGCCAAAGCAACACTATAACCTCCAAAATAGTAATAGGACTTTAGGAGACAAGGAAAGTCAAGCAAAATACCAAGAATTTCAGATTTTGACAACAATCTGAAATTTTGCACAAGCTGAACCAAAATCCAAATTACTCCCTACCCAATGATCCTTTGACTTTGAAACTTTGAGGGTAGCTAATGTATAGCCTCTGGACTCTAGGTCTCAAGTTTCAAGTCATCTCAAAGAGAGAAATAAAATCTGGACCAAAACCATAGAAAAACTCAATAAACTTCAGAGAGAGGCAAATGAACCCAAATTGTTCACACTACACAAGTCCTTTGCACATGGGACTTTGCAGTTATATTAGCAATAGCAAAGGGTCTCTCCTGACTCAAATTCAAGCCAACACACAAAGGAAATCAAGAAATGCAACCAAACCCTAAAATGAGCAGAAACTGAACAGGAGCATCTCAAAAATCCAAATTGCCATCTCTTCACTGATCCTTTGGCTGTGAAATTTTGGAACTGGATACTAGATAGCCTCAGAGCTTTCCATACCAAATTTCAGGCCTTCTACTGAAGAGAATCAAGATCAACCCCAAAACCCTAGAACTGCAAGAACTTGAACAGAGAGGTTCAAAATGAGAAATCTGAGATTAAGCGAAGTATGCTCTTGGGAATTCGATCAAATGATCTTGAGGCCATATCCCAACCTAGAGCAACCCATTTTGGCACTTCCCAGCATCAAACAACAAGAAACTCAAAAACTCACAAATCACCAGAATAGAGCATCGAAGGAAAAATAAGAAACAGGGAATGCAAACTTCAGATTTCATTCATTAGATCAAAAGAAATACAGAGGAGTCCCCATACGCCTGGACATTAGAACAAGAAGTTTGATTACAAGTCTCTCAATCCCTCATCTCCCTCTCCCTCTCAAGAATCACACACTACATGCTTGGAGTGGATGAACACACACAGAGAGCTCACATGGAGAACATCGAAGAAGACACTCAGAGGACACTCCTGCTGCTCTCAACCACTAAAGACTAAAGCCAAAACAACCTCTAAAGCCTATTTTGACTAAAGGAAACCCTAAAATCCATTCAAGTGCTCAAGTGGGCATGCAGCCCCTCCAACCTATTTATAGCCCACGGCTAACAGGTCTCCACCCCGTTACGCCCGCTAAATCCAACGGAGCCCGCTCCCGCTTGTGCAGCCTTGTGAAATTCCCGTTTCGCCCCTCCTGCACCTTCCGGGAAGCTTCCGCGCTCCTTGTCTCGCACGCCTCGCAACCACCTCGAGTCCACGTCGTCTTCGACACATCCCGACCGTTCTGACCTCAGCGCCACCTGCGCCTAATCCGGTCCACCGTGTCTCGCCACGACTCCGCATCAACGTCCTGCAGTCACACAGACAAGAAACACGTCAAATAGCACCGCTCGATACATGAAAGCGTAAATACCATCATACTTACCACATATGAAGTTCAACCTGTGAAATCATCGGAATATGCATCCTAATCCCATACGACCAAGTCCGACAGAGTCCGTTGCACCGCGCAACGACATGGTCCGACCACACAATCCAAACTCGACTATCCTAAACCTTTGTCAATTACTCATCACTCACATGGAGTCACGACCACATGGTCTCTCAGTATTGCAACTTACTAACCAAGGCAACATCTTTTAAAAAGAAAGACTCATTAACGTGCACTATACCTTTGGCGATGACACACCCAGAAGAAGCGTCTCCGAAGGTGATCGTCTCATCACCTAGAGCTCGGGCTAGGGAAGAGAACCAACGTGAGTCTCCAGTCATGTGTCGAGAACACCCGGAGTCAACGAGCCAAACCTCTCCCTTCCCTGCCCGGCGAACCTCATCGGTGTCGGTGTAGAGCTCGTCGTCGCCCTCATGGGCCATGAAGCACATCCCGATGAAGTTGTCGCCGTCCTTGGGATCTTGATCTTCCTTGCCGTCGTCGTCGCTCCACCCTTCCACGTCGCTGAAGTCGAGGTCGTTGAAAGCGGTGAGGACGCGATGAAAGAGCTTCTTAGCTTTGCCAAGGTTGCGTAACTTCTTCTTGCCTTGGGCATGAGCTGGGGGCTTCTTGTTGCGGTTCTTGTCGATGTAGTCATTCTTGCTTACACTGCCGTAGTTGTTCTTGTCCTTCTCCAACTTAGGGTAGTTTGCCCGAATGTGGTTGGGGCCACCACACTCGAAGCAGATCACGGGCCCTCCTCTCTTTCTGTCCCTCACTTTCTTGTATGCATGTGAGAATTTTCTGGCTAGGAGGGCTAACTGGTCTTCTGGTAGCTGCTTTAATTGATCATCAGTTACTTCACAAAGAGCAGTAAGAGAGAATCCAGAAATCAAGTCAGAAAAAGATCCAGAAGCTGGACTGGGATCGGTGACTAAGGCCATCGACTGCGACTTCGACCTACGAGAGACTATGTCAACCTCGTGAGTCTTGAGACGCGAATACAGCGCATCAAGAGTCAAGGTCAAGAGGTCTGTCGTGTCCTTGATGGTGATCACCTTCATCTCCCAAACACGCAGATCAAGAGCAGAAAGCATCTGTCGAGCGTTGTCCGAGTCGGGGTATGTGAGACCGACCGCTCGGAGGTTGCTCAGAATCTTGTGAAATCTCGTAAAACACTCATCCAAGGACTCACCAGCGAGCATTTCAAACTTGTTGTAATTTTGCTTGAACTGGTCCTATCGTACCGTCTTAATCTGGGTGGTGCCCTCATGGTATGCGTCGAGGGTCACCCAGATGTCGAAAGCTGACGTGAGATGAGAGATGCGATCGAACTCGCTTATGCTCAGACCCTGAATTATGATGTTCCTCGCCATAGCATTCGCCTCAACATCGGCCATGTTTCCGGCATTGATGTTCTCATCGGCAGGAACAACATATCGGGTCATGACCTTTCGCCAGATGGCGTAGCCCTGAGCCTGGATGTAGGTCTCCATTCCAGAAGGGATAGTCGATCCCATCGAAGATCGGGGGCTTGGTGGAATACTTGTCTGTCGCCACGGCTCTAGAGACCGGTTAAGATCTACGAGGAAGAGCTAACCGGCTCTGATACCAATTGTAGGACCAAAATGTCAACAGAGGAGGGTGAATGGTGCCTTCAAACCGCCCCAAGTATTCTCACAATCCGTTTCTCCGATAATTACAGAAGCTATGAAGAAACAGATCAACTGCTTACTGAAGGGATTAAAAGTCAGACTGACAACAGAACAAGATCAAAACCAAAACTAGAGTAGCAAACTTCTTGGTTGAGAATAATCCAAAGCAGTCGGCACATCTCAGGAAAGTCGATCGACTCTCTGCTGTGGTCGAAACGACCGAAGCAATTTCAGAGCAGTCGGAACTTAGCTCTGGGATACCGACCGACAGAAACCAGCAAACAAGAAGGAAAGACTGACAACAGACTAAAAGAAAAGAGCGCACAACCACAAGAGCTGAAAGACGAAAACCCTTTGATTCTTGAGTCAATTGACTAGGAGTTTTCGACCGAAACAAGATTACGACCTCAGGTTAAGAAATGTTAGTATGGTCGAAACTTCTCCACTATAGTCAAGTAGAACAGTGCAGTCGAAATGGAAATAGAGGATTCTTCAAAGCGTTCGACTGTAGAGCTACGACTTTAAAGATCTTATAGTCCAGGGAGCCAACAGCTACGAAACTCAAAAATAGCAAGAGCACATCTTCTACGAGAGGAAATACCAGGAAGAAGCAAACTCATTGCTGCGGTCTAACGAGAAGACATGGTCAAAGATGGAACAGAGCATCTCAGGGAGGAACGACCGCTTGACTGAACTAAGCACAAGAAAGACTTTGCTCTCAGGAAGAACCTGACCAAATGGTCTTGAGTATGGCAGAAGAAATTAAAGCAATTCGAGCAAAGTATTCTATTTAGATCAAGAAAGCCAGAGCGCAAATGAGAACCATCATCTCAGATGTATATGAGGAGAAGAAAAGATAAGGCAGTAAACCAAACAATCAAACAACTCATAAGACAAGAACTTCAACAAAAAGGAAGAGAGATGAATGATTGATCATGGAGGTTTCTACAGTCACTCCAACTGGGAGATACACTAGCACACTTGCTCCATCCCCGGAGAACAACTCACGGAAAAGATAGAAATAAAACCAGAGCAACTTGGGAAAAACAATCTCCACCAGCACCCAGGGTCTACCCTCTCTATTTATAGCCTTCTACTACCGGGGGAAGAACCCGTTAGCCCCAACTAACACCGGGCTTTACCATTTCTTTACCCACTAGCAAAAAATGGACTCCAGTGCTTTATCCACTAATATCAACGGCTTCACTGCTTTGCCCGTTAACGTTAACCACTCCTGTGCTTTGCAGAGACACAGCTTCCCTTTGCAGCTTTCCGCATTTCTCCAAAATGCCACTCTGCTGCCTTCCCGGAAGCTTCCTCCGTAGCTTGCTATCCACGGCTTGCAGCTACCTCGCTGGCCTCAACGTCTTCTGCATCTCCCGACCGCTCACCGACCTCAGCACCACCTGTGCTTAGTCCGGTCATCCATGCCTCTCCACGGCTAGCCTCAAGATCCTGCAACCATCACAGACAACAAAACATCACATAGCACCGCACTAGACAAGGACACACTACTACAGAAAAGGTCATCACAGATGGTTCAAAAACGTCATCACAGACGGTTTTCTGAACAGTCTGAATTTATGGGTCAATGATAATCGAAGGTTATCACAGTCGGTTGTCAAACCGTCTGTGATATCTCAATATTACAGACGGTTTTTACTTACGAACCGTCTATGATATTCTTTTCTACCCCTAAATCTATTTCTGTTTATTGTCTAGCCTCAGAAAATGCTAGCCATGCCCTCTGAAACAAACAGATAAAGATATACATGTATACATACAATTCATATCTCAATTCATTTCAGAAACATAAAATATCCAATTCACATCTCAATTCATTTCACAAACATAAAACATCCAATTCACATCGCACTTCATTTTAGAAACATAAAGCTTCCATTTCGCAAATCAATTAATTGAAATGAAATAAAATATCCATTAACAAATACACAATTACAAAAGATGTACATCGCATTTGCACTTAGATGGTAACATTGCATTTTTTTATTGCTCTAAGTTTAGAACCGTCTGTGATAAGCCTTTACCCGACTGTAGTTATTAAGACTAACACCAACCAGCTGCATTCATCATGATCGACCACCAAACAGCTGCATTCATATACAACACCAACCAGCTGCATTCACACAGTGTATTTCTTTACACATTTTCTCATTCTCAAAATTGACTACATCACACATTTTCACATATACATAAATGCAAATTCCCAAATACATCACACTGCAGCATTGTTCAATACATAAATGCCAATTCACATATACATCACACATATACAACACATATACATAAATGCCAATTCACAAATACATCACACTGCAGCATTGTTCTATACATAAATGCCAATTCACATATACATTCACATATGTATACATTCTCATTGTACTTGCTTATTTCCTTTAAAAATTAGCCTTTCATCATGATCAATGCGTACGTAACTAGTTTTGTCACGTTGTTCGTCTCGACCCTTATGCCATTTCCAAAAGGAGGTAACTCGTCAAATTGATTGTATTCTTCCTCGTCCACTACATTCTCTACTCCGATAGTTCTCCTTTTTCCATGCAGAACTACATGGCGTTTCTTATTTGCCGGGTCGGTTACATAGAAAACTTGAATAACTTGGTTGGCGAGTACGAATGGTTCGTCTTTGTACCCGACACGTTGGAGGTCCACGGTTGTGACACCGTACTTGTCAACCTTCACCTGTGGGAGATGCACCCAACGGCAGCGAAATAAGGGGATCTTGAAAATCACATAGTCGAGCTCCCAAATCTCTTCTATGAAGCCATAGTACGAGTTTCTCGACCCATCAGTACTGAACGCATATATGCGGACACCGCTGTTCTGGTTAGTGCTCTGTACATCTTGAGACTACGTATAGAATGTGTACCCATTTATGTCATATCCTTGCCATGTCGATGCAGTACGAACATCTAGGTACTCCCAATAAGGTAAGTCCCAAAATATTGATCTCTTCTTCCAGGTGTTCTTCTCATGAGCCCTCAATTTACGTTCCTTTCCGAGGACAACATCTAAATCTTTAACCATATCATAAACCTCGTGTCCCCTTAAATGCCTTGGAGCTGAACCGTCTTAATCTTCCTTCTCTCCGTCAAATTGTTTCTTAATCTTGCGGTATGGGTGAGCCCTCCGAAGGAACCGGCGGTGACGCATGTAAACGGTTTTGCGTGAGTGTTTCAGCCACACACTCTCGATACCATCTAAACAGTGAGTACAAGCTTTGGCACCTTTTGTACTATGGCCCGATAGGTTACCAAGGGCAGAATAATCATTTATGGTGCAGAATAATAAAGAGCGCAGAGTGAAGTTCTCTTGTTTGTATGCATCCCATACCTGTACCCCTTCGTTCCACAGTACTTTTAGATTTTCCACCAACGGTGCTAGGAACACATCAATATCATTCCCAGGTTGTTTTGCCCCTTGGATAAGTATCGACAGCAAAATATACTTTCGCTTCATACAGAACCAAGGAGGAAGGTTATAGATGCAGAGAGTCATGGGCCATGTGTTATGTCGACTGCTCATGCTACTGAAAGGATTCATTCCATCTGTACTCAGTCCAACCTTATATTTCTTGGTTCTACACCGAAGTCTACAAAACTCCTATCGATGTTTCTCCACTGTGCGGAATCAGCAAGGTATCTTAGCATTCCATCCTTCTTGCGCTCCTCTGAGTGCCAACGCAGCAGTTTTGCCTCTTTTGGATTAGCAAAAAACCCTTTCAAACGAGGAATTATAGGAAAATACCATGTCACCTTAGCAGGAGGTTCTTTCTTCGCCTCTGTTCCCTCACCATCATCTGATTGATTGTTACGTTTGTATCGGGATACGTTGCACACCGGACATACATGCATGTTTGCATACTCTTTACGGTAGAGGATACAGTCGTTCGGATATGCACGTATTCTTTCTACTTCCATTCCCAACGGACAAAGAATGTTGGACCGAAATGGCGACAGAGGGGGGGGGGGTGAATGTCGACTTTAAAAATTTCCCCCAAAAGAACACACCTAAATCTTTCTCCAATAGCAACCAATGCTATGAAGAAGAAAGTGAGAAATGCTCCCTAGAAAATTGGGCACTCAGAGGAAATAAGCAATAAAAACAGAGAAATCAACAAGGGCCAAAAACTCACCAAAAAGCAAGCAACACATGAGCTGCAGGGGGAGGCCAGTCAGACCGCAGGCATCAGGCCGGTCTGACCGCACCCTGGCCGGCGGTCAGACCGCCCGGTCCATATCGGTCTGACCGGCGGTATAACGGCGGTCTGACCGCCATGCAACCTGTGGTCTGATCGAGCTTCGATTCCAGAAAATAGCAAGGGTAGAAATTTCAGACTAAAGCACAAGAACTTCATACAAAGAAGAAATTTGAGATTTGCTCCTAAACCTTTTAACCCAGAACAGAGAGAAAACAACTACAATAGCCTGGGGAACCTAGGAGACCAAAGATATCCAACTTATGACCAAGAATTTGGAATTTGAGCCAAAATATGAAAACTTACAGAGTGCAGCACCAAACTCCAAATTCACCTTCAATCCTTGATCCTTTGGCCATGAGACTTTGGAAATAGCTACTTAATAGCCTTAGGACTTATCATGCCAAGTCTCATGCCATCTCAAGAAGGGAAACACAAACTACACCAAAACCCTAGAAAGAAAGGGGAAAATTGAATATATAGGACTGAGTTGGGAGTGCTTTTGTAAAATAGGACCGAGTTATTTGTCCTCGTAAATATAGGACTGAGTTGAGCACCTTCTTGCAAATATAGGATTTTTCCCATTTTAATTTCATTTTCATTTTTCAGCAATTTTTCTCCACGCGAAGTGACTATTTTGCCCTTCTTCTTCCTCCCGCTCCCGGCCGCGCGCCGCTGCTCCCGGCCGCGCCGCCGCCGCGCCGCCGCCGCTCCCGGCCGCGCCGCGGCCGCCGCTCCTCGCCTGCCCCGCGGCTCGGAGCAGGCGAGGAGCGGCGGCGGCGCGGCGCGGGGCAGCGAGGGAGCGGTGGCGACGCGGCGCGGGGCAGGCGAGGAGCGGCGGCGGCGGCGCGGCCGGAAGCAGCGGCGCGCGGCCGAGAGCGGGAGGAAGAAGAAGGGCAAAACAGTCATTTCGCGTGGAGAAAAATTGCTGAAAAATGAAAATGAAATTAAAATGGAAAAAATCCTATATTTGCAAGAAGGTGCTCAACTCAGTCCTATATTTATGAGGACAAATAACTCGGTCCTATTTTACAAAAGCACTCCCAACTCAGTCCTATATATTCAATTTTCCCGAAAGAAAGAGATGAACAGAGGAGACCAAAATACAAAAACTGGAATCAAGAATGGGCTCTTGGGATTTTAACTTATCAATTGATCTTGAGGAATCATCCCAACATAGAGCAACCCATTTTAACCCTTCTTAGCAAGAATCGAGCCAAAACACAAAACTCAAAAATCAAGCATTGAGACCATCAAAGCAGAGAACAGGAAGTCAGTCAATCTCAAATAAAATCACCTTGGATTGATAATGAGGAAGCGCGATACATGATTGCATAGAGTATCAACTCATATCATCCCTACAACCCCATACATGCTTAGAGAAATCAAGAACCCATCTCTCTATTCCTAAAGAACACACAGAGGGAGGAGATAAACGAGGGAGACACACACTGCTGCCCTCAACCACTAAAGCCTCAAAGCAAACAACCTCTCCAAAGGGTCTTTTGACTAAAGCAAAACCCTAACTCTCTCCCAAAGCCATGCATACAACCAGGAATTCACTCCTATTTATAGCCTTTGGCTAGCGGGTCTCCAACCCGTTACGTCTGCTAAACCAAGAGAACGTCATAGACCGAACCAAGAGAATAAGCATCCTAAGCTCATACGACCAAGTTTGACCAAGTCCGACCGAACCGATTGCACCGCACAACGTCATAGACCGAACCACACAAACCAAACTCGACTTTCCTAAACCGATGTCAATTACTCATCACACACTCGGGGTCATCTCCACATGATCCATCAAAGAACTTTCTTGGCTTTATACGTGGTTTTAGGCAACTCATTTCCCTCCGGAAGCATGTCCGCTAAAAGACCTAGCAGCGCCATGAAACTCTTGTCGGACCAACCATTGCTTGCCTTCAATTTTAACAGTTCAAGCACGGCCGACAACATCGTGTACTTGCAGCACGTGAACAAAGGTTTCTCCGAGTCCTCCATCAAGCCCCGGAATTTAACATACTCTCTCTCATCATAGTTCTCTTCTACATCGCGAAGCATCTGATCCAGATTATCATCGTGCAACCGATCTGAATCCGAACCACAATCGACATCATCCGGCGGCATGTCACACTTACTTCACCGGCGATGTCATCCGACGGCATATCATTCACTTCACCGGCGATGTCATCCGACGGCATATGATCATTCACTTCGCCATGACTGGTCCAACACGTATAACCCTTTTTGAAACCCCTCCGAATCAAGTGCACTTCAATTTGCCCTCGGTTCTCAAACATCTTTAAATTCTCGCAGTCAGTACATGGACAGTACATATCTTCCACCCCCTTATTCAACATATCCTCCTCGGCAGCTCTTGTAAAAGCAGACACGCCATTAATGTACTCTTCACTCACACGGCTCGCGGCATACATCCAGCTTCAGTCCTACGTTACGTACATATATAACAACTTAGTATTAAAAATTAAATTAACTAATTATTACTACATATATACCGGCCACATGTATTATATTGAGGCTTAATTTGCTAGCTCAATTCATATTATAAACACAACAGCTATTATATAACCAACAATTTTGCAAACCATCTTCAATTAATAACACTCACCAATTACTTAGATCTAAATTGTAATGCATGCAAAGAAAAAATAAATTTTATTACTAACCATATCTAGAGCAACCAGGAAAGTATGAATCTTCAAAGCTAAATCTCTGCCTCCTCCCACCAATTTAACTGGCCTGAAATCGCCTAGCTTGCCTCCTGAGCGAAAGAGTGCGCAGCAACGGCTAGATTTGGATCGAAATGAAGACAGCTGCGGTCTGAGCAGCGCAATAAATGCCTACTACCATTATCACAGACGGTTTTTTATTAAAAACCGTTTGTGATAACCAGCTTATCACAGACGGTTTGTTAATACAGACCGTCTGTGATACTAAAGTATCACATAGTATCACAGACGGTTCATCGGGAAGAACCGTCTGTGATACTCGTTTTCTCCGACGCCACCAACTCAGACGGTGTCCAAATTAAAACCGTCTGTGTTAGTGTCGGTCACAGACGGTTTTGTCAAACCGTTTGCGATTGGCCGTCTAGTATTAGGCTTTCTGTAGTAGTGGTAACATCCATTTGCATCAGAAAAAGGACTGAAAGCACATTCCACAAAAATCGTATACCAATTACGACCGGTCGAAAAGGTAGAACAATAGATGCACACGACTTCCAACAGCTGCACAAGACCATACGACCGATTCCCAGGTGAAACGACCGCTCTGAGAAGCCATACGACCAGTTTCCATGCATTACGACCGCTTCAGAAGACTTCCGACCGCTCCCATGTGTATCCGACCGCAAACTGGCCAAGTCTGACCGCAAACGTCGACTGCTTCCTGAGCGCATACGACCACATACGACCGAGCTCCAACCCGCTACGACCACAACCGACCGGCTACGACAGCGTCCGACCACAGCGCTCGTGGCTTTGACTTTCGACATCCGACCATGGCAAGCGTGGTCGTAGCTGCGTTCGACCACGACCAGAGTGGTTGTAAACGCCATAACGTGGTCGTAAACTGTCCTGATGGCCTTCGACCATGCCCAAACTAGTCGTAAACACCCGGATGGACTTCAACTACGCCCAATATGGTCGTAAACCTCTCAGAGACTTGCGATCACGGCCAAGAGTGGTCGTAAGCTTTGCTGCTGCCTTTCGACCACGGTCTAGTGGTCGTAAACCACCCCAGTGACCTACGACCATGCCTAATGTGGTTGTAAGGTCTTCCGAACGCTCAAACAGGGCTACGACTTCGCAGAAAACACCCAAATCAAACTCAATCTTTCCGAACCAAGTGTCAATTACTCATCACAAACATGTTTTCACCTCCACATGGTCTCTCACATACATACATACATACGTACGTACGTACATAACAAGCGTGTGTGTGCACACTACAAGTGGGTCGCTGGCCACGCGTGCGACTTGGCCAGCTAGTGCAGTTCGTGGTAACTCGGTAGGATAATAACTTCATGAATTACAAATGATAACTTTTGTGCATGAGATAATAACTTTGCAAATGTATGTAACTTGATGAATTATAGATGATAACTTTATATTTAAGAGTTAGTAATTTTTTTCATAACTAACAATATGCATGCATGCAGCAGGAGAGAGAAGAGAATAAATGCACTTGATTTGTGATTTTTTATCTTATTTACATGCTAAAAAATACAATAGCTCTTTCACCAAAAGTCTGATCTGTGATCCATTTACACCATTGTGTTCAAAATTACAATGTTAACAAAATAGGATCCATGTTGAATATTTTGATGCTTGAAATTACTACACGTACAGGCAATAGTAACTTTCTGAATTATAGATGATAACTTTATGTGCAGCGATAGTAACTTTATGAATTATAGATGATAATTTTATATGTAGGTGATAGTAAATTCATGAATTATAGATGATAAATTTATGTGTATACGATAGTAACTTCATAAATTATGGATGATAACTTTATGTGTAGTCGATAGTAACTTTTTCTATAATTAATAACCTCGCTAGTAACCGTCCGTATGGTGGGTTGGTTGGGCAATTAGCTGATTGGGTCGGTCAAGGCCGCGTGTTTATTCTACGTGTAGCTACTAAACGCTGAAATGGGACACCATGGTGCCAAAATTGGGTATATTTTTTAAAAAATATCAGTTTTAGGGTATATACCCATCTATAACAATTCAAATAAAATGTATGCCTTTAAAAAATATACTCGAATTCAAAGTTTTGAACGAATTTATATCATATGCTTTGCTGATTTATATATATAATCAGCACATACCCACAATCAAACTATAATAAAAAAGGTAATTATAATTTGAATTTTAGTTCAAATTTGTTTGAACTAGTTAGTAAACTTGACATTAAAAAATTTCACAATTTTTTGCACATGATACGTATGGTAAATACCTATTTTAAGTCATGATGCCTAGGCACCATGTAATATATATATATATATATATATATATATATATATATATATATATATATATATATATATATATATATATAGAGAGAGAGAGAGAGAGAGAGAGAGAGAGACACGGCTACAATTCTGCATCTACACATACTGTGCGCGCCGGAATGTTACTATCATGTATGAGTGAAATTACTATTAAATACATAGAGAGTTACTACAATTTTTATTGTGTTACAACTGACAGTAATGCTTCATAGCAGTAACTTCATTCACACACGGTAGTAACTTCTGGTGTGTATTAATTTTATACTTACGTGCAGAATAGTAATTCTATATAGGACGAGTGTTTTATGCACCCAGGTGCTTAGGCACGCATATCAATACCCGTTGATTTGCTTTGAGATTCGCAACGTTTGATGTGGGTATCTTCATGTACGCATAAAAAAGTATATTTGAGATATCAAACTCCGAAAAAAATTAAATTCAACTTCAGTTTAATTAGTTTGAACTATTTTTATGGTATATACTCACTGTAGTCGCATTGAACTTAAAAGTAGTTCAAACTAGTTTGAACTGAGTTCAAAACTTACTTACCATAAATATATCAAGGGTATAAAACATTTCCATACCCAAACTCAAAAAAATTATTAATCATACACGTGTATCGGACGGTTCTTGATTGGGTGCTTAGGCACCTAGGTGCCTTATGTAATTTTCCATTAAAAAAGAATATGTGCATGCGCGCCCACAAAAAAAAGAGTTGTAGAAATTATCCAACTCTTAATAAAAACATTAGACATAGTAGAATATATTAACTTAAAACCGATGGAACTGGAAAGAGATTAGTAACTGACACCGAACAGAAAAAAGTCAACAATTAAACACAGAGAACATTAACTTTCAACCAATCAAATTGGAAACAGTGGTGAATATTTTGAACATAACAGAACAAAGATTATATAAAAAAAGAATGGAATAAAGATAATGTTTTTAGTGCATGTGCAAAACATTTGTGGGTACAACTCTGTGTCATGGCAAATCTGCCACGCAGGAAACCGGTCATCAGGACAGTTGACAACAGTGCATCTCTATCTCCTAGGATAGGTAATTAAGATTTTGTATCTAGAACGGCAATATTAGCATTTTATTTTGAAAAGACGGCTCGGCTTTGAGATCTGTTCATGAAATTATTTTGGAAAAAGAAAAAAGACAGCCACAGAGTATAATTTCAGAATTTGTATATAAATTATTAATTCAATATGGTGTCGATTTGTTGACCTGTATCCTGTACGCAAAAAAAATTACATTTCTTATAATTAAAAGAAGTCCGCTAGAAGGAAGGATGGAACATCCGACCTTGTGGTTAACAGCAACACGCAATAACCAACTAAGCTATTCCAGCTACCGGTTCGGCGAATCTGCAGTAACCTGACAACACCATCTCAGGACGACTTCACCTACCACACGTCAAATATTGGCTTCGGCATGGGAACACCTGTTGCTATTGTTAGGCCCAGTGCGAAGGAAAGTCTACTCTTTTTTTTTTTTTGGCAAGGAACTGATCTTAGCCCCAACTAAAGGAGAGGTGTTTGCTTTGTTGGCTCTCGGTTCAGTCCAATGATAATATGAATTTTCACAATTGTTATAGCCTCAGGCTACAGAGGCTCACATATGACCATGATGTGCCATGAGATCAAACAAAGTGTCGGATCATTCGACGTAATCATAGGAGGGTGAATAATTGCCTCCATTTTTTAATATTTGAAAATAAATCTCAAACTAGAAGAAAAATAATCTAAATTACCGGATGTAGATTTCGACCGCAAGTCGATTATCTACTTGCTTGACCTCCTTTACGCACGCTCAATGAACACTTCGATCGTTCGACCACTCGCTCCAACCGCTTGATACGACTGCCTTGCATGTTGTTGAAATCTCCCTCTGCTCGAAAGCTTTAGCCACTTGAACGCTTCGACTGCTCGAACGAGAACACGCCGAAGACAACACCGTACTCTGTTCGGTTGGATTGAACTGACGACCATAGACACCAAGCTTGTGGCACGCAAGATCGTGATGTGTTAGAACGGCGCTGAAGACACAAGAAAACGATGCTCAGAAAATACATCACCGATGCCGACTAACATTTCTTGGAATCGATCTGATCTATTACTTCTGGATCATGTTCTGTGGCTACAAAACACCCTCACAGCACCCCTAAAACTTTAGCATAAAAAGCCTCGCAAAGCCACCGGCTAAAACCCTTAGTTTCTACCAGCTTTTATATGCTAGAGCCCTAAATTGTGTTCACCTCAAATACAGAGATGAAATCCTATCTCTTTCGAAAATAAGGGACCCAAAACCCTTCTAAACACAGATTTTATCCAATCCCTAACTATTCCTAGTTATGGACTTCATCCACAACTCATAACTCAACATGTGATGAAACCTCCTGGACAACACATTTTGTATCTTCATCACACACCATCACCTCCCGTGTCGAAGTCTCCAGGACCGCACCTCCTGTATCTTCTCCACGTCATCCTCACGTGTTGAAGCCTTCGGGACCGCACCTCCCGTATCTTCTCCACACATCATCACCTTTAATCTCCATGTGCTCAAATATGAGCATGACCACCTCGCATGACATCCTCGACCGCCTGGACCTCAAATTTTTCTATCCTACTTCCGGTCCTCCTCGTCACCGACCATGCTCATCTCCACGCCAACCTGCACATCAAAGACCAAAGAATGTTTTCCACCGACACAAGTTTTTTTCAACTTGACTGACATTAATCCACAAACTCAAACCACACCTTTATCCAACCAGGTCATCCATGACCACAATTTCCACACTATCCAGACAGAAATCACCAACTTCAGATCACTCATTACGACCAGTTACAACCGCTATGCAAGACCGATCGCTAACTCATCAAGTACGTAAACACAAGTACTCAAGAAATATCATCACTCAGAACACTCGGGAATAACAAGCATTGCTATTGACCACAGAACCATCGAGTACCGAGTACCGAGCACTATGACTAAAACACCAAATTGCTAAGTCTACGACTACCGATCTCTAACTTTTCACAGCACCATTGATCACCGAGTGCCACACATACTACCATCCATGAGTACATACCACAAGTCTCCGACAACCGATTGCTGACCACGTTCACGAAAACTATGACTATCGAGTACTGAGTCCTTCTAATTATCGAGTATCGACTAGTAAAGTCTACGACTATCAACTAGGTATTATAGCTACGACCATGAAAAAGTACTGTAGCTACGACCATTGACGGTTATTGTAGCAGATGACCTTACGACTTCTGACCAGCTCACTGTAGCTAAGACCGGTTCACTGTCGTTTACGACTAGTTAAATGTTGTTGACGACTGGTTCACTATTCAAGGTCGAGATATACGATTACCTGCTGTGGTCAAAATACTGTAGTCAATTTGCCGCGGTTGAAGCTAGATGTGATCGAAGTCAGACATGGTCGAAGTCTGACGAGATTGAAACTGGATGTGGTCGAAGTCGGACTTGGTCGAAGTATGCTGTGGTCGAAGTCGGACTTGGTCGAAGTATGCCATGGTCGAAGTTTGTCGTTCGAACCATCTATCACAAGGCAAATCGAACAACCAGACGTGGTCGTTTTGCCATGCTGAAAACTCAAGCACAGAAGCGCATCGACTAGAAGTTTCACGAATGCAAATTCAATAAAATAAAATATCAATTATTCATCATCAATAAAATACACGACCATCACATAGTCTAACAATCTCTTCCTTGATGAATACATTGACAACACCTCAAAAACTCTTAAATGAGAAAATTTGTGAGAGAATTTGTGAAAGGAACCGATCATAGTCAAAAGATCACAGAGAGCATAGACCACTCAGAAAACTCACAAAAAACTCTGAAAACTCCCCCTCAACAAGAGAGTGATTTTTTCAATTTTTCTTTTCCCCCAAACTCTTAGAAAATTCTCCCCTTTTTTATTTTCTCTACCTTTGGCAATGATATCATCAAGAGCTCCAAAGAGAGGATAATTCTAAAAGGGAGCAATGAGAATAAAAATCAAGAAGCTTTGTAGATCATACAAGTTACTTTGCATTGATATAATAATTTGAACAAGCCACCTTTTTTAGCAGACCTACCTAGATCATATACAGTCATATACCATATAGTAAGGTCAAAACAAGTCTTTCAACATGATTAAGCAGTTTATATTAGTGACAAGCCTCTCAACAATTACCAAACTAATTATAAAGAGCACAATGACATGTCACAATGAAAAGTCAAAGCCTAAAAGTGAAGCAAACTTTAAATCTAGACCAGCTAGCAGTCTGATACAATAATCTATTGCTCCACAATCAATTTTTAAGTACGTAGCATGCTTGTAGTATACTTCTTTTTATGATAACTTATTTGTAGCAAACTTATTTTAAATGGTGGCATGCTTAAAGTATACTTTTTTTCATTTGAGCATGTTTTATGCTTTTTCTTTTGTTTAACCATAGCATGCTTGAAGCATGCATCTTTTCCATCTTTTCTTTCTTATCATTTTTTTAATACCATGTCTGACTGAGTGTATATAAAAAGATTGTAACAAGAAACATACTAGCCTCATGGTCAAGATATAAAATAAGACTCACAATCAAGCTAATCATTTTATATGAACATCGCAAAGTACTACTTATAGTCAATCTAGTCAAAGTATTCTGCCATATCATGTTTTAGTTCAAGTATAGCAAATTAATTACAACCAGTCATGTCAAAGCTATATAGCATATGAGTAAATATGATAAATAAAGCTCTACAACTCATTTGATTTCAATGGCTTGGACTTAATGAATTATTTGACAAGTATAATAAACAAAGTTTCTGAAATCTTTAAACCACAAGCTTACCCTCAGAATAACCCCAAAAGATGCAACATACCAAATTTTCTTCTCAATAGAGCACAAAGAGACGATTTAAGAGACTGAGAGATGACGAGCAATCTGAAAAAGGTACTCAACCAGATATATGACAACATCACCTTTTTCATATAGTCTTCTCAGAAGGTGAAATTTCTTGGAAGCCATCAAAGAAGATGAAGTATCAATAAGTGTTCCAAATAATCACATAAAAGAATGGACCCAATAAGTGCATGTTCTCCATCTCGCGTCAGCTGGTCTTATATCATAGAAAATGTCGGTCTCACAATATTGGGGTTAGTGAGATAAGATTTAGAAATCCAGTACTGCGACACACGACGAACAAGAGCAATAGCAAGAAAAGAAAATGATTTAAGTGAAGTATAAGCCATTGTCAATTTCAGGTCAGACTGCCTTTGAAAAGCCAGTATGACCACAAGGCATGGTCGAAACACTGATATGCTCACGGAATGCTCTGATCGAGTAGACACTGCTAGTGGAAACACTGGTCCTACCATGTTGGTTCAACCATAAGGAAAAGCTAGTCGAGAACCCTTAGTGGAACACGCTGGTCAAAACTCTTATCTGACCATGCGGATTCGAGTAGAAAGCGCTGGTCCAACCACAGGACATCTGTCCATGGGGCGATCTAACTGCTTTAGTAAGGCTGACATGACCGCCGATCGGTTTGATTGTATGAAAAGCCTTGGTCTGATTGGTCCCGTTGTAAAAACTCCCAAACCAGTAGATAATTGATTAAAGCAACAACCTATATACAATTGATACTAGGGAACAGAGCAATGATAATGAGGTTGCATGGATCCCATTTGAGAATGCTTTCTTAACCTGTCCCTCTTTTCTTTCTTAGCTTTTCGAAAGAAAAATTGAACCAAATGACCATATCTACCACAATGAGTGCATTGATACGTGACTTGATGAGAAGTCGTATCTGATGACTTCACAACACTCACTTTGGTAGAGAAATCCTTTGCTATACTAGCAGATTTAAACACAATTTATTTTAGCTCAGATTTTACTTCAATCCTTCTTAGTTCAAAAAGCTTAACAATCTTAGGTGGATTATTCTTGGCATGCTCAACAAAATTAAATGTAGACCATGTTTTTTCACACTTGTTTCGACTTATCTAGGATCATAGAATCTCTCTAAAGTGTTTTTAAGGTACTCGTTTTCTTTAGACAGTGAGAAACACGATGAGCACTTAACAGATTTATGAGCACTTGACTGAACCAGTCTTTCCTTTTTAGCAAAATCATTAAACTGTCTAGTTAATGCTACTATTTCAGTGCTATGTTTAGGAAGTTAGAGTAAGAAAGAGTATCATGATAAACCATTTGTTGAATTGACTCCTAAGATGAATTAAATCTAGCTTGAAGCAAATCACACCTAGAACATGGAGAGGGTTTGCTAGACTTAAGGTTCTTAGCCCAGAAAGATTAAACTAGCGAACTAACAGTAAAAGCAACTTTCATCTTTTTCAATTTCTTATTGGTAACAAGCAAATCATTAAGAACATATGCATGGACAGTAATACCAAGAGCAAAGCACACATGCAATTTCTCACATTCAGTATTAAGGGACTCAAATTTATCCATGTAGCTTGTATGAACAGATTTAACATTGTTAAACTCAATTAACAAGTTAGTGTATAAAGAACATGAATCATTTTCTGGAACCAAAGCTCTTACTCTAGAAATTTCTGAATTAAGATTTTCAATAACAAGATTATTTTCTTTCAGTTTCTTTTGTGTCTTTTCAATTCAATAGCAAGTTTGATTAAACCATCTTGAAGCTCATCATACAATGGTCCTAACTCATCAGGATTACTGTAGTCATTATCGTTGTTGTTGCTAGCCATGAAGCACATGCTCATGAAGTTGTTAGTGTTTTTCTTCTTGTTTTTGACATCATCATCATCATCGTGGTGGTAGTCATCACAACTCTCAAAATCCACATCACTCAAATCAAGACACTCAAAAGCCGACACGATCTTTTCAGCAATCTTGTGACCGAAATTTCCACCCTTAATGTTGATGTTCTTGGATGGCTGACGATGATAATTCTTGTCTTCCTTGATCTCCTTCCCCTTGAGCTTGGGTCACTCCATCTTAATGTGGCCTAGCTCGCCACACTCAAAGCATCTGATCAAACCTGAAGCACCTCCTCGCCTTTTCATCGTCACATTATTGAGTGCTTTGAATCCACGCGAGGATATCAACACCAAGTCGTCTTCAGGGAGCTACTCGAATTGTTCCTCTGAAAAAGAAGACAAAGTAGACAAAGAACTACATGACAAAGTACTCAATGAAGCAGCATGCATGGGGTTAGTCACAAGTACTAAAGATGAAGATTTATTAGTCTTAGATGGCAAAGCTTCTATCTCATATGTTTTCAATTTAGAGTACAGATCATCCATGGTAAGAGTATCTAGATTAACGGTTTGATTAATAGTCGTGACAACCATTAACCACTCAGAACGTAAAGACCTCAAAATTTTAGTTGTGTTATCTTCATTAGTAGGAATAACACTAACTCTGCACAAGTTACTTGAATCTTCTCAAAACAAGCCAAAAGATCATCTATAGATTTACCAGGTTTCATAGCAAAATCTGAGTACTCTTTTTGATAAAGATTCTTATGCACTTTCTTAATCTTAGTTGTTCCTTCATGATAATCGCAAAGAGTTTTTCAGATTAAGTGAGGCAGAAGCAATATGAGCTATACGATCAAATTCTTTACGAGAAATTCCTTCAAAAAGCAAGTTACGAGCACATGCATTTAAATCCAATCTATTTTATTTTTGGTCATAACATCAGCAGGAACCACATAAGGTTGAGAAATTTTTTTCTAGACATCGCTACCTTGAGCCTCATTGTAAGCTTGCATACGATACTTCCAAAAAGCAAAATCAGTACCATCAAACATAGGGGGACGATTCGCATACCTCTTTGATTTCATCGCTACCTGCTCTGATACCACCTGTAGGACCGTATGGCGCAATCAGAGGGGTGAATGATTGCCTCCACTTTTGATACCTAAAAACAAATTTCAAACCATAAGAAAAGCAATCTAAATTACCGGATGTAGATTTCGACTGCAAATCATTTGTCTGCTCGCTTGACCTCATTTACGTGCACTTGATGAACACTTTGATTGTTCGACCGCTCGCTCTGACCGCTAGTTATGTCCGCCCTTGCACGTGGTCAAAATCTCCCTTCGCTCAACAGATTCAGCCACTCGAACGCTTTGACCGCTTGAACGAGAACACACCGAAGACAACATTGTACTCTGCACAGTTGGATTGAACCAATGACCGTAGACACCGAGCTTGTGGCATGCAAGATCGTGATGTGTTAGAACACCACTGAAGACACAAGAAAATGATGCTTAGAAAATACATCATTGATGTCGACTAACTTTTCTTGGAATTGATCTGATTTATTACTTCTAGATCATGTTCTGTGGCTACAAAGCGCCCTCACGGCACCCCTAAAACTCTAGCACAAAAAGCCTTGCAAAGCCACCAGCTAAAACTCTTAGCCTCTACCCGCTTTATATGCTAGAGCCCTAAACCATGTTCACCTCAAATACAGACACAAAATCTTATCTCTTCCGAAAACAAAGGACCCGAAACCCTTCCAAACACAAGTTTTATCCCATCTCTATCTCTTCCTAGTTATGGACTCCATCCATAACTCCTAACTCAACACGTGATGAAGCCTCCAAGACAGTGCCTCTTGTATCTTTATCATGCACCATCACCTTCCGTATTGAAGCCTTTGGGAATGTACCTCTCGTATCTTCTCCACGCATCATCCTCGCGTGTTGAAGCCTCCGGGATAGCACCTTCTGTATCTCCTCCATGCATCACCACCTTTGATTTCCAGGTGTTCAAACATGAGCTCGACCACCTCGCGTGATATCCTCGATCGCCTGGACCTTAGATTTCTCCATCTTAGTCCTGGTTCTCCTCGTTACTGACCATGCTTGTCTCCATTCCGACCTACACATCAAAGACCAAAGCACATTTTCCATCGGCACAAGTCCTTCCCATTTTGGCCGACATTAATCCACCACTCAAATCACACCTCTATCCAACCAGGTCATCTATGACCAAAATTTCCATGCTATCCAGAAATCACCAACTTCAGATCACTCATTACGATCGGTTACAACCGCTATGCAAGACCGGTCGCTAGCACATCGAGTACTCGAACACAAGTACTCAGTAAATACCATCACTTAGAACACTCGAGAATAATAAGCATCGCTACCAACCATAGAACCATCGAGTAGTGAGTATTGACCGCTACGAGATCGCTAAGTCTATGACTGCCGATTTCCAACCATTCGCTGCACCATTAATCACCGAGTGCCGCACAGACTACATCAACGAGTATATACCACAAGTCTTTGACAACAGATCACTGACCCCAATCGTAAAAACCATGACTATCGAGTACTGAGTCCTTTTGACTATCGAGTATCGACCAGTACATTCTACGACTATTGAGTATCGACTAGGTACTGTAGCTACGACCATCGACCGGTTATTGTGGCAGATGATCTTATGACCTCCGACCGGTTCACTGTATAGCTAAGACCGGTTCACTGTCGCTTATGACCGGTTAAATGTTGCTTACGACCGATTCACTGTTCAAGGTCGAGATCTACGATTAACTGTCATGGTCATTTTGCCGTGGTCGAAATACCGTGGTCGATTTGCCGTGGTCAAAGCTAGACATGGTCGAAATCTGACGTGATTGAAACCGGACATGGTCGAAGTTAGACACGGTCGAAGTCTGCCGTTCAGACCTGCTGATCAGACCATCCATCACTAGGCCAATCAGACTACCAAACTTGATCGTTTTGCTATCCTTCCATCACAAGGCCAATCAGACTACCAAACTCAAGCACAAAAACGCATCGATCAGAACTTTCACAAATGCAAATTCTAATAAAACCAAATATTAATTATTTATCATCAACAAAATACACGACCATCAGATGGTCTAACACAAAAACCCGACCAGCGTTCTGCCTCATTCTGACACTGCAAAATTCCAGTTGAATGCTATAGCAGTCATCGGTCTTTCACATCTTGTGGGATGATATTTGTGTACATACCACTGCAAAGCTCATGGTTTGGAAAAGTATGTGACAGAACAAAGGGTAAACCATCTGTTTGGACAGAGAACAAGTAGAAAACTCTATCTCACAGTTCGGAATAAGTATGGAAACTCGGAGGGAAGAAACCGACGTGGACTTGACGGCCGAACGTGCGACAGTTTTGGAAGGCAATTCATTGCGCATAAAAGAGGATGGAAACGGCCGGAATAAGGATGGTAATGGCATGGTGATGGCGGCTTGATGGCCAGCATTTCCATATGGACACGGGCATCTCGACTGGACGGTGTGAGTGGGAGCGGCACGCGGGCAAGCAGAGAGGAGAGCCAGAGAGGTAGAGGGAAGGAAGGAGAGGTGGCTGGCTGGACCAGGCCAAGAATGAGATGCGCTTGGCCCAATGAAAAACGAAATTTAGAAATTGAAATTGGAATTGGGAGATTAATTTGAAATTTGAACTTCGGATTGGAATTTAGGATTTGATTTGGATAGGTTCAACTGGAATTTGAATTTGAAATTGGATTCAGGTTTACTCATAAAATCCAAATGCTTTAAAATAATTAATTTAAATGGATTTTTATAGAAAACCAAATTTTGAGATGTTACAGGTTAGGCTTGTTGAGGTCCCTCCATCTTTTGAAGCCGACACCCAAGTAAAAGTTGACTTATCTGACGGGGAAAAAAGAGGTGTCATTGATCCAATGAAAATCCTCTCATTCTTTCTTTTGTTTCCATGAAATGTTACTTATTTTCACAAAGAAAGTAGTTGAAACATAATTCAAGCCCATTAGATATCCATTAGACTGACCTAAGGTATTCATAGGAAGCAAATATCTACAAGTGCATAAATAAAAGATATTTCACAAAAAGAAAAAAATGGCCTTTTCATAAAATATGGTTGTGAAGATCCCTAGCTAAAATTTTGTTTCAATTCACATAAGATGTGTTTTTTTCACCAGAAAAAATGATGGGTTTTTGGCAAGATGACTGCAACATATCATGCGCCAATAGAAACAAAATGATCAATTTACATAATAAAACAACCATGTCAACTGTACGGACTAAGATTTTTTGAGTAATTAAATTTAAAAATTAAAATGTTATATCACAATGTAAAGAAATAAGTGAAAAAAAGCAAACAAAACAAAAAAAAAGACGAAATTAAGGAGTTAACGCATTCCAGAAGAAGACAGAAGCAGAAGTGGGTTGAAGAACAAAACCGTGTGCGACTAGGTTCAGCAACCATTTACTACAACAGTTCCAAATACCAAGATTAGTTATGGAAGAAAAATCGCGGTTCGCTAATCGGTCAACTAACAAGAGCTAATGCATCGATCTTCTCCAGCTGGAACACGACAATGTATGTTCCAAGAAGTAGTCAGGATTCGCCATCCATTTGAGAGAGAAGCGAATTGGTTGATTTATCTGGTAAGCGAGACCGAGCAAGCGGAACAGTAGATCGGACACGGTTTGGTTTTGGTGCGCAAGAACAAGAATATTGCATCTTTGGGGTCGGTGTGGAGAAGGCTGCGGCGGGGCACCGCCGACGGCGCACCGGCGGCTGCGGGCGGCGGATAGCCTGCAGTGGGAGGGAGGCGGCGAGAAAGGAGAAACCCTTCCGCTGGGGCGCCTCCTCTCGCACACTATTCCAAGGGCTCCAGTTATTGATCTCGAGCGTCGGATGTTGATGGAACGGCCCACGGGAACGTGCGGCTGGTTCCTTCCTCGCTCCCGATCAAGAATTCGAGATCCCTATGTTTTGTTGGGATTTAAACACTCATATATGAAAGACAAGGGACAAATAATACCTTAGCTTGGCAGTAAATTAGCCACTGCTTGATATATTAGATGCTTTAAAAGTATGGCATGTTGTTTTGTATTACATCTCACGCATTACATAAGGACTACAAGTCCATTTATAGGCTACATGCACCGACTTACACAAAACCGACCTAAGTGTACAGCTCATATACTATTCCTTGCCAGCTCAATTAACAGCTAATAGGAAGATTGACCACGCTTCTGCCAAAGCTCAGAGAGACGCCCCATGGCCGACTTAGCACATGGGTTAAAGCCAGCTCATTAATTTCTAGCTGTCTCAGGAGCCAACGTCCAGCTTAATGAAATTTCTAGTGGATGGGAGAGCTTAGATATTTTGCATATCCACAATTTTCTCAAGAAAGTAAATTAATCATTAACAAACTCCCCTTTAATTTATTTTCTTGAGACACCAATTAATTCTCTATTGTGAATAAATTTTTCTCTGGATAAAGCCTTTGTAAAAAAATCTGCCATTTGTTGGTCTGAACGACAAAATTCCAGTTTAACTTCTTGACGCTCAACTGCTTCTCGAATGTAGTGATATTTGATTGCAATATGCTTGGTTCTATCATAGCTAACTGGATTTTCACTTATCGCAATTGATGATTTACTATCGCAATAAATAGTAGTTGGCACATGTTGTCTTTCGCCGATATCTTCAATTATTCTTCTCAACCAGACTGCTTGTGAAACAGCTCGGGCTGCTGCCACATACTCTGCTTCAGCTGAAGACAAAGCTACTATATTCGGTTTCTTTGTTGACCAAGAACAGATACTTGAACCAAGCGAGAAAGCATATCCTGATGTACTTTTCATGTCATCAAGACATCATGCCCAATCATTATCTGTGTAGCCGATTAATTTTGAATCTTCTACTGGTTTATACCAAATGCCATATTCTGATGTTCCTTTGATATATCGCAGAACTCTTTTTGCAGCAGAAAAATTTAATTGACTTGGGCTATTCATGTACCTTGATAATAAACTGGCAGCAAACATAATATCTGGTCGTGTTGTCGTCAAGTATAATAAGCTTCCGACTAAACTACTATAAACTGTCGGATCTGATTTATTTGCTCCATCTTCAATCTTCTGCTTCTCATTCGACATCAAAGGGGTTGTAACAGATTTGCAGTCATGCATTTTGAATTTATTCAAAATACTTGCTGCATGCTTTTTCTAAGATATGAAAATGCCATTATCATTTTGGCATATTTCTATACCTAGAAAATAATGTAGCAAGCCGAGATCACTCATTTCATACGTCTCCATCATATCCCTTTTGAATTCTTGCATCATCTTTTCACAATTACCTGTATATATCAAGTCATCAACATATAACGAGACAACTAGTATATCCGTACCTCTTTTCTTGACATATAAGGTAGGCTCGCTTTTGCTTTTCTCAAATTTTTTCTATATGAAGTACTTGTCAATTTGACTGTACCACGCTCTCGGTGCCTGCTTGAGGCCATATAATGCCTTCTTAAGCTTGAACACTTTGTTTTCTCCCCCTTCAACTGAAAAACCTTCTGACTGCTCGACATAAATTTCTTCTTTGAGATAGCCATTTAGAAATGCCGATTTAACATCAAGTTGATATAACTTCCACCTTTTTTGAGCTGCTAGAGCTATAACTGTTCGTATTATCTCTAGCCTTGCAACTGGAGCATATGTCTCATAGTAGTCAATGCCAGGCTTTTGCTTAAAGCCTTTCGCCACAAGTCTTGCTTTATATTTTTGAATCGAGCCATCTGAATTTAATTTTGATTTATAAACCCATTTGACTCCAATAACTTCTCGATTCTTGGGTCAAGCAATTATCTCCCAAGTGTTGTTCTTCTCAATCATATGAATCTCATCTTCCATAGCTTTTACCCAATTATGATGCTTTTCTGCTTCTTCGAAGCTTTGTGCTTCAATAACGGAGAAACCACGACTCATATATTTCTGCCAGACTTCTTACTCGTAGTGGAGCTGATTCTGGCGTACTCATCTGCTCACTAGCACTCGGGCTTGAGCTAGAACTCGAACTTGATTCATCTTGACTTGGAGCATCACCTTGCTCCTGTTGCTCAACCGAAACTTGTGGTTGGCCTAGTGAGATAACCGTTGTCGGTATCAACTGATTCTTTTGAACCTTTGTTGTTTCCCAATCCCAGTAAGCCTTCTCATCAAAGATCACATCTCTACTGATTATGATCTTCTTATTTTCCAGGTGATAAAGTCGATATCCTTTAGTGCCATTAGCATACCCGACAAATATACAACGGACACTCTTATCATCAAATTTGACTCGCCTTTGAGCTGGTACTTGGACATAACAAACAGAACCAGATATTTTCATATGACTGATTACTGGTTTCTGACCATACCATGCTTCAAATGGTGTGCGATTTAGAACTGCCTTCGTTGGACTTCTATTTAGAATATAAACTGACGTACTTACAGCTTCTGCCCAAAAAGATTTAGACATACCTTTCTCTTTTAGCATAGAGTTCGCCATATCGTCAATTGTGCGATTCTTTCTCTCGGCAACACCATTTGTTGAGGACTATAGGCTACTGTCAATTGCCTCCGAATACCAGTGTCATCACAATATTTCTCAAATTCTTTTGAGATATACTCGCCACCTTGATCACTGCGAAGTACTTTAATTTTTTGGTTGCTTTGATTTTCTCCCATAGCCTTGAGTTTCTTAAATACTTCAAGTGCTTCTGATCTCTCTTTTAGAAAATAAACCCATGTCATCCTTGTATAATCATCAATAAAAGTGATAAAATACCAATTCTTGCCTTCTGACATAGTTGGTATTTTTTCGACAATATCACTGTGCACTAACTCCAACGGTGCACATGCTTGCCAAGCTCCTCCATGTGGAAAAGATGCCCGAATTTGTTTGCCAAAAATACAACCTTCACATGGATCAGATTTCAAATTAATGAATGGTAAACCTTGTACCATACCTTTGATTCTAAGCAGTTTCAAGGCTTTGTAGTTAAGATGACCAAATCTCTTATGTCATAACTCAGAGTTATCATCTATTTCACTTTGTAAAGCCAATTGAGTGGGATAATTCATTTTCAATGAAAAATTCATATTTTTTACCATATCCGCCTTTGCAATAAGGCGATTCCCATTCTTGCAATCCAGTATCTTGCACGAGAAATCTTCAAAATGAACAGCATACCCATGTTCTAGCAGTTGCCCAACACTTAGCAAATTCTGCTTCAGATCGGGTACCAATAAAACATCTCGAATAAATTTTTGACCATTTTCCATTTGGACAGCTATACGGCCCTTACCTTCAGATTGAGCTAAAGAACCATTTCCCATGCGAATCTTTGCCTGACAAGATGAGTCAATATCTCGAAATATATCCCGATTGGAAGACATATGGTTTGTACAACCACTATCCACAATCCAAGTATCTTCTTTTTCATCTTGGGCAATTTGACAAGAATAAACTGCTCCTTCTGAATTATCCTCTTCTTCTGAGAAATTTGCCCGATTAATATCTCGGGTTCTACAATATTTAGCAATATGCCCTTGCCTTTTGCATTTATTGCAAGTCATCTTTTTCCAGCACCTATCTGTAGTGTGACTGGATTTTTTGCAAATATCACACCAAAAATTAGAACTAGCCGTACCTTTTTCTCTTTTATTTTCAGTCGGCTTTTTCTACACATCTTTCCTCAGATCAAGTCTTCTTTGATAATTTCCACTATTTCTTGAATTTTGGGATTTGAAGCTCAGCTTTGATCGGAAGGCGCTTTCAACTGAGCTCCCTGCACGCTGTAGCTTCCTTTCTTCATGAGATTCCAACGAACTCATTAGTTGTTGGACAGTAAGAGTCGCCAAGTCCTTAGACTCCTCAATAGCATCAACAATATATTCAAACTTTTCTGGTAAACTGATCAAAATTTTCTCGACAATCTTTTGATCAGTATTTCCTCACCGTAGGTGCGCATCAGGTTCACCACCTCGATGACTCTCGAGAAGTAATCCTTTATCTTCTCGGACTCCTTCATCTGCAGATTTTGAAACTGCCTTCGCAAAGTTTGTAACGTTACGGCTAAAACTTTTGCAATACCTTGAAACTCCTCCTTTAACTTGTCCCAAGATTCTTTTGAGGTCTTGGCGCCGATAATTCGCGGAAACAAACTTTCTGCAACACCTTGTTGAATTAGAAACAAGGCCTTGGCGTCCGTCATCTGGTTTTCCACCATAGTTTTCTTCTGCTCTGGTGTAAGAATTTCTTCAGCAGCTACCTTTTGTAGCCGATCTCCATAATATCACACAATCCTTGCAATAGTAGTAGCATTCGCATCTTGATGTTCCACATATCGTAATTCTCGCCTGAGAATACGAGAACTATCGACTGTGCCATCCCGACGCCCGAACTCGAAGCCATAATCTCGACTCCGAAAAATAGCACGAACGAACTACTCCACTACGCATGACTCGAACCTGGGGCTCTGATACCAGTTGTTGGGATTTAAATACTCCTATATGAAAGACAAGGGACAAATAATACCTTAGCTTGGAAGTAAATTAGCCACTGCTTGATACATTAGATGCTTTAAAAGTATGGCATGTTGTTTTGTATTACATCTCACGCATTACATAAGGACTACAAGTCCATTTATAGGCTACATGCACCGACTTACACAAAACCGACCTAAGTGTACAACTCATATACTATTCCTTGCCAGCTCAATTAACAGCTAATAGGAAGATTGACCACGCTTCTGCCAAAGCTCAGAGAGACGCCCCATGGCCGACTTAGGCCCTATTTGGTACAGCTTCATCAACAGCTTCATGAGCTGTTGTGAGCTGTTTTTTTGCCAAATACCCTTTTTGCAAACAGCTTTATGGATGAAGCTCCTTAAATCATGCTCTCACAAGGGAATGGGGTGGGGTGAAGCTTAAAATAGTAGCTTTTCACAGCTCTCTCCCTCAGGCTCGCAATTCTAGGAACCCAATGCCCTTGTAGTTGATAGAAATTACAACACTTTGCCACTGGGTCCCCACGCCTGTTTCCTCTCCTCCCGTTCGGACTTCTCTACTGTTCGCACTTCTCTAATGATTTTAATTTTTTATTTTAATTTTTTAATTCATACTCATTCAAATATATTATTTTTTTAATTCATATGACCATATACAAACATACAACTCCAAATGTTAGAACAAGTCAGGTAGACAGGGGCATCTTGGACAATTGCCCTCTTTCAGCCATGCATGAAGCTGTTGGTGAAGCTGTTTTGCTAAACTGTATTAGCTTCACCGGTGAAGCTGCTCGTGAAGCTGAAACAAAAAAAAACAGCTTCACTAGTGAAGCTGAGCTGTGCCAAACGGGGCCTTAGCACATGGGTTAAAGCCAACTCATTAGTTTCTAGCTATCTCAGGAGCCAACGTCCAGCTTAATGAAATTTCTAGTGGATGGGAGAGCTTATTAGATATTTTGCATGTCCACAATTTTCTCAAGAAAGTAAATTAATCATTAACATGTTTATGCTCTGTTGGGCATGATGCCCAAAACATTCTTAAATAAGAGAACATTTGTTAGCTTTAGCCGTCTGGTTAAGGGATCAGCGAGTTGATAAGCGATATCACTTCCTTGTCTGACAAAACTGAGAATACCTGTAAACGTTAGCTATCCTAGCCGTACAGTCAAGTCACCTTGGAAGAGTCTCAAACGATTCCTTGGGTGATAAATGGCTTATGGTCAGTTTGTACATTTGCGGTTGTTGTGATGTGTTTTGTAGTGCTTGTTTTTTAAGCTGCTGTTATAAAGCAGCCTGTTTAGTTAATTAGCTTTGTTACAAAAAAAAATTTGTCATCCGGTGGATTTTCCTCTCACATTTCCACTCGTTTGTTTTGTTATTTGGAACGAAATAATATCTTTGTTTGTAACTTGGTTATAAAATAACGGCTAATATCCTAAATCGGTTCCACCAGACGGGATAAACATTAATTCACCCTTCAAAAGCTAATTCTCTCTCTTGAATCATTCAAATTTTGAATGAGATGTGATACACAAATGTACTGCTCCTCATATACTATACAGAGTACACTGTATATTACAAAGTACAATACACCTTTTGGCTTCACAAATCACAATGCAAAAGCATAACACGAGGTTGAGGGGCACTGTGAGAAGGTTCTGGAATATTTGTGATGAACCAATGCAAATGTGTATTGAGTTGAAATTTAAATTTGTGAAAGATTTGAATTTTCAGTCTGGTGATTTCAGCCTCAGGCGATCAGACCAACCTTGTTGAGTGGTCTGACTGGTGCAATATGTCTGACCAGTCAATAGGGGCAGTCAGGCCGGTCTCTCAGGTTTTTGGGCATTGAGCAGTCAGATGGGCCGCATGATGGTGGTTAGACCGGCTAAGTTTGAATTTCGGCTGAGAGTTCTAAATTTTAGGAATTTGATTGTGGGTCGAGTTGTTTTGTCCTAGGTACTAACGTGTATCAAATAGTGAAGAATTTGAGTCCAAAAATAATTTCTTGGTCTTTAGGTATGTAGAGAAGCTTAGAGTCAACTATGGTCAACAGTGAGGACCGAGACTACGTTCATGGAGGAGCCGAGATCTAAAATGGTTAAGGATGCTAGGTGAGATGATTGGGATCAAACGTGGCACAAGGAAGGTAAGGAATATTGAAGGGAAGATTCGAGCGATAGGATGCACCAAATAGCTTAATTAGTCCAAGTGAGGTATGGTATGGTGGAAACCGAGGCGAGAGTGATTTGCTTATACATGGTAAGCCATTGATGTATCTACACATAGCAAGCATGAAGATTGCTTGTAAGGGAAGAATAAGTTGATTGGGTCAAGGCAAGTGTATTTTGGTAGTTGGCGAATACTAGAAACTATGTTGGATCAAAACCGCAGCGCTTGAACGACGCTTGGGAAGCAATTTAGACCAAGGAGATGCTGAAAAGATCAAGTGGATCAAAGGTTACTAACTTAGTGGGTTCAAGCTCATGTGCTTTGAAAAACGTGTATGAGTTAAATGTGAGTGTAAAACACGTGTTGTGCGGGGTTAATGAGTTTTCTCCCAATTATGCTAGTGGATTATATCCATTATGGTAGATGTGGGTAGGCTACCTCATTTATTTAATTGATTGGGGATGGAAGCTTGCAAGCCAACCATCCCAATCATTTCAATCTTGAGTTCTATGGTTAGAGTATGAGATAGAAGAGTGAGTGTTGTGATGTCATATGCTCTCTTATCCTCCTTATAAAATAATTGTAAAACCTTCATCCTCAAGAAGTAATAGATCAACTTGTTTATCTCTCATGGAGTTTCTTGTCTTGGTTGATTTGCTCTTGTTCTTTTTGGTTCTTTATTTCTTCTCTCCTTTTCTTGATCTTGCTACGTGGCAGGAGGTGTAAGTGGTGGAAATATCTCATGTAGATCAAACGCCATCAATCTAGGTACTGTGGATTGCAAGATTTCAGATTTGCCCAATTCTTGTTTGGTTTAGAGCTTTTCTTAAGGAGTCTTAATCCGAGTGTTTTGACTTCTAATCCTTAGCTGGTCTTGTTTGCTATGATATGTGAAAATTCATCTAGAGCCATCTTGGTTGTTCTTAATCCACGAGCAAGTTGTATCTCAAGTTTTTTAGATTTACCCGATTTGGTGCAATCTTGCGTGTTTTGAGGAAGGTTTGAATTTTGGCCAAAATTCATATGATTTTTTGGTGGAATGGGTTCTTGACACCCTCAACAAGGTGGGCGAAAGTTTCAAATCATTTGGACATGGATTTTAGAATTTGCACCGAATTTGGTCTTGACTAAGGTTGATTTTCTATTTTGCGAATATGAGAGTGGTCAGATCGCTCCTAGGCCGGTCATACCGATAGTCAGTTAGATCAGCATGTTGTGGCCAATCAAACTAATCACTGGTTAGACCGCACCTCCAGTGGCGGTCAGACCAGTTAGGTGCTGAATCTATGAGACCTTGCTATTTTGGGTTGTTGTTTGGATTTAGGCTGTCAAATCTGATCTTCTTAGCTCTTTGACTATTGGAGTGAAAGATTTTTAGATGCTCAAGGGAAGATTTTAAGAAGGCACTATGCACCCCTTATTGCCATTGCCAGTCCTACAAAACTACATATTATTGTACACAAATAAATACAGTAGTATTATACACAAATACATAAGAGGACAATGTTGTGGTGCACGGCGGGGTAGAGGAAATGGTGTGGTACATGGTGATGGCATCTGTAATTCATAGCCTCTGCGCTTCTGTAGTGGGATCACAAATTTTGATATATAAGAAAGTAAAAGAGCTAGTACATAATTATAAATTGGGAAATGATAGAGACCATACCACTACTACAAAAAGGGTTATTACAAACAGTTCTAAATTGTCATCACAGATGGTTTTCTGAACCATTTAAATTTATGTGTCAGTGATAATCGGAGGTTATCACGGATGGTTTGTGAGCCGTCTGTGATAAATACAACACAGACAGTTTGTAACTAGAACCGTCTGTGAAGAACACTATCACATACAGCTCAAATCAAAAAACCGTCTGTGATAATCGCACATCACAGACGGTTCTATCTACCAACTGTCTGTGATGGGAAAGTATCACAGACGGTTGGTAGATAGAACCGTATGTGATGTGCGAGTATCACAGACAATTTTTGGTTCAAGTTGTCTGTGATACTCCTTCATAGATGCTTTATACTATAAAACCGTCTGTGATAGTTCATTCTATACCTAATTTTTTTTATTTTTTTGGCTAGCCTAAAGAAATGTTAGCTATGCCCTTTGAAAACAAGCAAATATAGTAGCAAATACAACAGCATATTCTATTTTCATTAAGATTAAAATCTACCATTACCACATAACACAAGAAGACACTTACAATTTTACAAATACAAGCTTCATAGTTACAAATTTAGAAAGATGCTTAACACATCCTTCATTAAACTACAATCTAAAACAAGTGGAGTGGGAAAATTTCAAGTAGCAGAAACAAAAAAGCAACGAACACCATTTTCTGATTCTATGCCAAAATCAACAGAATGCCACACTTTTATGATGTAACAAGAGAAACCCTTGCCAATGCCGGCAACTTGCAATAGTGTAGATCTGTCATTGTCTTCTTCCATTCCATCTTGTTTCAAGTGAATATTTAGCCGCCCTTGCCGAACCACGTCCCACCCTTACGCACACAAATGAGATGGAGTAGTACTGGTAGTGTTAGTTCTTAGAATATGGAGAGGAGGATTAATAAGAGGCGAGAAGTGGGGAGGAGATTGATGCCTACCGTTCGATATGGAGAGAATGGATGTGTGAGATTAGGATCCTAGGGAAGATCCCGCGGATCGGTGATGTGGCGAGGAATTATCATAAGTGGTTCGGTTTACAAACCGTCTGTGATAGATACATCACAGATGGTTCTTAACAAAAATCGCCTATGATAATGGGAGATATCACAGATGGTTCTTATTAAAAAAATATCGGTGATAATGGCCAGATGGTATATCACAATTCAAAGATAATATATTGGTTTAATGTAAATAGCTAGTCTCAAAAGATAAAATAGTAAAATTTTGTATGGCTTTTATATGCTCGTTTAAAAGGATTCGATGAGATTTACAACTTGTAGTTAAGACAAAACCCAAATTCCAAAGGGAAGACTAAGAAAAAGGGTAAACACAAAAACTGAAAACTTACGATGCAAATTCAGGGCCAAAGATGGCTGATTTTGGGTGGTCTTAGAGGGCAACGGGTGCAAGCAGGTCTTTTTTATCGGTCTTGTCGTTAGCTCTCCAACGAGTACAAGAACATCGAAAACGGATACCGTATGCAAAGTTATCCCTGTTTTACTAAAGGTGTCTTAGAACAAGATCCTACTTAGACTCAAGCAGGAGATTATAAAATTTTAGAGGATTGCAAGGCAGGAAAATATCACAGATGGTTTTCATACAAACTATTTGTGAAGTTTCTCTTTACAGATGTTTTGTATTAAAACCGTCTGTGATTGTACTTAATATTGATAGTTTTGTTTAGTTGTCTACGATGAGGAAACTAGTATAGTTTGTTTTGTAGTAGTGTATGTCTAATCCCATCAATCTCATCGTATGCTCCCACTCCTCCTACCACTTCAATATTGCAACCACTTACTTCTCAACTGCAAAATTAACTATCCACTGCTAACCTTATACATTCATTGTTGCCGAGAGAGTGTTGCCCCAACTATCCATTCTTTCTCTCTCTCTGTCTCCTCCTAACCCATTAGAAATGTTTTGGCTAAGCCATTTTAACCCCGACGCCCCAAGCTTGGCCACCGGTCGTTGGTCAAAGCTCGCTGCCACTCGTGCTCTACGAGGCCATCCACCGTAACTGGAGCTCAAGTGGGAGGCCTCACCTTGCAAGGAGTGACTGGATCTCACTGGATTTGGTTGGCCAGGGCTAGAGGTGGTGCGGAGTTTGATGGTGATGGGCGGTGATGAGGCAACGTTGTGGGGCAGAGACGGGGCACCAAGTTAGCCATTATCGCGCGCCACTTACATGCCCTCCTACTCTAGTAGTCATTGTTGCATATGATTACAGTAACTTAACTTTTACTCAACTTCCTACAGTCGTGCAAGATTTTCTGCCGTTTATATTACATATGCAAATCATTGCTATTTTTTCGCATTCTACCGAAGTACAGAACCAAAGATGACCTGTTCCTGTTGATGATAGGAGATTTTAGAATAGAATCTTAATGATGTCTTAATCTATCTTGCTGTGATTAATATTTTCTTTATACAGCACATGCCATATTTACGTTGTATCTCACTAAAAGTTCCATACATCTTAGGCAAATTCACACTATCATCATAGTTTTATACTCTAGAAGGGCATTGTTTGTATGCATCTACACAAGATGAGTCTCCTAGAGAAAGAAGACGCCTAGCGCAAGTTTTGAAATATTCCAACATCAAATTTATATCAGGTGCATGAATAAAAAAACTTTGAAAGGCCATCATTAAACACCCATAAAAAACCCCCACTACTACAGAAAGCCTAATACTAGACGGCCAATCACAGACGGTTTTGTCAAACCGTCTGTGATTGACACTAACACAGACGGTTTTAATTTGGACACCGTCTGTGTTAGTGGCGTCGGATAAAACGAGTATCACAGACGGTTCTTACCGATGAACCGTCTGTGATACTAAAGTATCACAGACGGTTTTTATTAAAAACCGTCTGTGTTGTGTAGACTATCACAGACGGTTGTTGTTAAGAACCGTCTGTGATGTCCCTTTGTCTGTCATATTCTGTTCATGATCAGAGGTTAATATATAAGTACACATTGCTTCTAATAACTTAACTACAGAACTACTGAGACAAGAGATCACAAATTAAAGGCAAATTTATTAGTTTCAATTAGAGGCAAATTTACTACAAAAGTCGCACAGGTAAAGAGTTTCCCAGATTGTAATCTTTTGGGCTTCGTACGCTTCTTCTTCGACTTTGGGACTTGGAGGATCAGCCACTGACTTCTCGAACGCCGTTAAGATTGTCCTTGTCCTCAGCACTTCCTCCTCCAGCCTGGGCAAATAATCAGTACCATAGCCCATAATGTCGTAGAGGATAGCATGAAAAGATTCATCAGAATCTGTCGTTTCTGCTTGATCGGCAAGGCTATCCATCAGTCTCTCCAATGCGTGTAGAGCTTCTTCTGCTTTGCGCACATTGTAGAGAAGAACCACGGTAAGGGCTGTTTCCCTTTCTTGAGCGGCAGCGAGACGCCTCCGTCGACGGCGGATGATCAGGTCGAGCTGACGGATGCAAGAAAGTCGGGGAAGGAGAGCAGGGCGTGTGCGGAGAAGCTGCTCCAGATGCAAATTGCTGGCCGCCTGTGTAAGGTTCCGGCCGAACAATTCTTGATGAACAGATGAGAGGAATGAGATGATCACAAGAATAGTAGAAGCCATATTGTACGTACGTAGAAGAGACCTGGATTAGGCGCGCATATTTAACCTTTAGCACAGACGGTTCGTATACCCAAACATTAATGATATAGACGCTTCGTATAACGATCGAGAGACGTTAATTAGACGATTGAAACACGAAGCGTTCTGACATGAAGCTTATGACAGACGGTTTTTTATAAAAAACTGTCTGTGATAATATTTATCACAGGCGGTTTTAATAAAAACCCGTCTGTGATAAGCTGGTTATCACAGACGGTTTTTAATTAAAAACCATCTGTGATAATGGCTAAGACATTTATTGCGTTGCTCAGACCGCATATGTCTTCATTTCGATCCAGATCTAGCCACTGCTGCGCACTTTTTCACTCGGGAGGAAGCTAGGCGATTTTAGGCCAGTTAATTTGGTGGGAAGAGGCAGAGATTGAGCTTTGAAGATTCAGACTTTCCTGGTTGCTCTAGATATGGTTAGTAATGAAATTTATTTTTTTCTTTAATTGCATTACAATTTAGGTCTAAGTAATCCATGAGTGGTTATTGAAGATGGTTAATTTGCAAAATTGTTGATTATATAATAGCTGTTGTGTTTGTAATATGAATTGAGCTAGCAAATTAAGTCTCAATATAATAAATGTGGCCGGTATATATGTAGTTATAATTAGTTAATCTAGATTTTAATACTAAGTTGTTATATATGTACGTAACGTAGGACCGAAGCTGGATGTATGCCACGAGCCGTGTGAGTGAAGAGTACATTAATGGCGTTTCTGCTTTTATAAGAGCCGCCGAGGAGGATATGTTGAATAAGAGGGAATATATGTGCTGTCCATGCACTGACTGCGAGAATTTGAAGATGTTTAAGAACCGAGGGCAAATTGAAGCGCACTTGATTCGGAGGGGTTTCAAAAAGGATTATACGTGTTGGACCAGTCATGGCGAAGTGAATGATCATATGCCGCCGGATGACATCGCCGGTGAAGTGAATGATATGCCCCCGGATGACATCGCCGGTGAAGTGAATGACATGCCGCCGGCTGATGTCGATTGTGGCTCGGATTTGGATAGGTTGCACGATGATAATCTGGAACAGATGCTTCGCGATGTAGAAGAGAACTATGATGAGAGAGAGTATGTTAAATTCCGTGGCTTGATGGAGGACTCAGAGAAACCTTTGTACACGGGCTGCAAGTACACGAGGTTGTCGGCCGTGATAGAACTGTTGAAATTGAAGGCAAGCAACGGTCGGTCCGACAACGGAAGGTCGTTTGCCACATACGTTCAACAAACACGTGGCTCGACGACAGGGGCCAAGCCCTTGAAACATGATCGTAATTTTCGGGTATTCGCTAGCTACACATTAATTAATCATATACAACACTTAGTAGTAATGCCACTTGATTTAACACATTCTGTTTTTTGCAGTGCCACCAGCAGAAGCTGAGCAACATGTGTGGATACTACGTGTGCCACCATATGAGACTACTCCTCGATTCCACCAAGTTCACCAATTCTAAGGTTTGTCAATCTTCCCACATTTATTTCATACATGTCAAGTTTTATATGTGCGCACGTTGATATTCTTATCGACAGGCTGCGCCCATCTCTACATCTGCATTGAAACAGCCGGATTTTGCAAAAATTCGAGGAGAGTTCATTTGGTTTTTGTGGAGTAAAGTCGTAAGATCAGATGGAGAGTTCCATAGCCCAGAATGATTTTTTTATTGTAATTCTAAGTGCAAATGCAGTGTAGATCTTTTACAATTGTGTATTTGTTAATGGATATTTTATTTCAATTCAATGAATTGATTTGCGAAATGGATGCTTTATGTTTGTGAAATGAAGTGCGTTGTCAATTGGATGTTTTATGTCTGTGAAATGAATTGAGATGTGAAATGTATCTGAAATGAAATGAGATGTGTGAATTGTATATGTTTTATGTCTGTGATTATCTGCTTGTTTCAGAGGGCATGGCTAGCATTTCCTGAGGCTAGCCAATAAACAGAAATACATTTAGGGGTTGAAGGGAATATCACAGACGGTTTTTAACTCAAAACCGTCTGTGATGACCTTCGATTATCACTGACCCATAAATACAGACGGTTCACAAAACCGTCTGTGATGACATTTTCGAACCGTCTGTGATGACCTTTTCTGTAGTAGTGCCCGTTGATGATAATAGTGCTAATGGTAATTCGCTGTAGTACAATTAATGAAGGCCATGTTCTATTGGCTCTGCTTCTTAATGAAGGCCATGTTCTATTGGCTCTGCTTCTGGCTTCTGCTTAGAAAAGCTAAAAGCCAATACAAACATCCAGCTTCTTGAATCGGCTTCTTCACTCCTCTCACTACTGTCTCGCTCTGGGGATAAGGTCTAGGTGCATCATACACTCTACTCCTCTCGCTTCTGTTACGTGCACGCAACCCTCCATCACTTTTCGCACTGCTCACGCTTTTCTTCCTAAAATCATTTCTTTCAGTCATTAATATTTGTTTTTAGAAAAAAAATCATAAACTACAGTCAAAAACCATTAGCAAAATCCAATACAAACGCTCCTAAAGTCACAAGATATAAGGATGGAAAGAAAAAAAAAGAAAGGGAAATGTCATCTTCCTTGAGATTGGGTGTAACAACGAAATTGAGAAATTGGTTTAAAATGTCTATGACAGCCAGTTGTGTAGGCACTTTCAAGTATATAGTGCACACAATCTGACAGGTCCCAAAATGAAAGCATGATATTTAAATGCATCAAACATGCTCGAATTTATGGTCAACACAAGATGTGACATGGCAAGATCTAGATAGCCAATATATTGTTTAGGAATCACAATTGAGCATTTTAGCTTGCTCGATTTACATGTATATTCAAAGATTTCGTATCAGAATCATAACAATGACACCAAGTGGCTCACGCTCAGAGTATCAGAACCATAACAATGACACCAAGTGGCTCACGCTCAGAATTTCAATGGTAAAAATAACATAAAATATGATGGTGTGAGGGGAGCACACAAACAATCTACATAGTTGACAGGTGTGGGTGCGGCGGCTAGCAGAGTGTGGTCAAGAGAGCAAGCAACACGGCTAGGAGCGTGAGCGGCGGAGGAGCGACGCCAGTTGAGGCGGAGTTCGGTCAAGCACAGCAACGAAGCTAAAGGTAAGTAGCATGCCGAGTCTAACGATGACGATAGGACTTATTAGCTTAATATATTTTTTGTAGCATAGCACGGATATTGAACTAGTTAATAAAATAAAAGAAGACCGCCATTTCCGTCGGTGGAATGTAATCATGTTCCACACAACCCAATCCCGTCTCCAGTCCAGAATCCACTGACCTCACATCGTAGCAAGTGAAGCTGTCAAGGACATCATCGTCTGATCTGCTGGTATCGTGTTTCAATTTGGTTGAATAAGCATCACGTATATACGTACGTACAACTAGGAAGGTAATTAGATTAAGCGTGTTCCTTAGGCTGTTACCAGAAAAGTGAAACACAGTTTATCTCTATCTTGCTTCACTCTATAGTTAGGAGGTTCTAGACTCCTTAAATTAGTTAATCAAATTAAACATGGTGTTTAGGTTGACTAACGGATCTATAGAGATGTGCCCTCACCCGTTGGAATGTATGATACTGTTTCTGCACTAACGTTTCCGTAAAGCTTCTCGAGGTATTGTCGAGGACCATTAGGTAAGTTTCATTACCCTGTGTATCCACTCCAAATCTTCACGAATGGGAAACTATTGACGCCAGAGAGGAGTCCCTCGGAACGCAGCCAATCCAAATCATCGTCAAGTAACAAAAGATCAGCATTACTTTAAGGGCGCGATCATCACGCCCTTCGTGGGAGCACTGTGAGCTTTCCACTTCTTCACCCTTGTTTTAAAGGAAATGTTGATCCATTTTTCCATAGTTGCTGCTATTCCTGGTCTGTCACATTGGGTTGTGCGCTCCATCATAAAATATGGTGGTTTCACTGGTTTGTAATTAGCTTAGGTATATCCCTCGTTTGAAAAAACAAGAGATTTCCAAGAGTAGTTCTTTTCCGTAATTGGCCACTTAGAAGTTAGAGAAGGAAATTGCTGTGTCTGTCATTAACCTATCTGGGTTAGCATTTGATTTCTCAAATAAAATAAATACGATGTTTGCTGCCTTACACTAGACCTTGGTCACACCCACATTTGCGGAACTGATGAAAAGTTGATCTGAATAATGCTTTGCAAGTATCTTGCATATAACCCTATATTGTCACTTAGTATAGCTAGAGTGATCCGACATTGTCACAATACTGTTTTATAGTCTCTTTCTACTTTGTAGGTGCAAAAGCTGGCAAACGATAAAGTTCCGACTCAAGGATGTTGAGATTTGTGATATAGCACCGTTAAGTGCCTTGTCACTTCACTTCTAGTAAGGCTAGACCTTCAGAAGATGTTTTGATAGGCTTTATGCTCAAAACCCCCATAAGTTGGTTTACTACTCCTTTGAGAAAACCAGAAAAACTTTCGTCCTACCACGACCAAAAACAAGAACAAACAAAAGAAACAAAAGCCATATTAGTACCATTCGCTAACATGGTGAGTTCGGTCAAGTTTGGCATCCTTTTCGGGCGTAGTTCTTTCAAGCTAGTCATTTCCTTCGCGTATCTTTTCTTATGCCAGCCATTCATACTCGAAAATTTTGATGTACATACTAGCTTCGTGCATACTCCGCTGAGTATTCTGTGCTTTGATCCATTCCATCCTAATTCGCGTAACCTTTGAACCTATCAGACAAGGTCCACCAATAGCTGAGCATTTATATTGAGGACCATTGCGCTCACATCATTAGTTTATCTCAGCTTCATCCGTCCATCTGAGGACTCCAATTGCATAAAAACAAAAAAGACAGAGGTGAACAAATAAAAAAAGGAGAAGAAAATAATTAGTAGAAGTAGGAAGCATAATCCCCCTTCTATTGATTTCTAAGTAAACATAGCACAATACCTCACTTAGTAATACAACTATGCTCGGTCTATCAAGACCTTGTCTTTCCTTCTTGTGCAAATCCGATAATAAGTACTTCATCTGTGCCCTAAGATCCTTTGAAATTGCACAAGCTTTCTCTTCCTTTGGCATGAGTTCATCTTCTCTCATTCTCATCAAGTTTCTAATGACCAGAATGATAAGTGATGCAATCCTCAATTGGATTGTCTATTGACCTTACAATAGTCCATGTTATAGATGTGTCGTCATTTACCCTACCAAGCCCCATATAAAGTCATCCACATATAGAAGGTAGAAGTAGGACAAAATGGCCTTCAGCTTGGTGATGACCACATATTCATCTAAGTGAGCAAGAGTGATACTAGAATTCAATAAGGAGTACGTGTCTACAACTTTGGGGATAGATTTCTTGCCTCCTCATGCTCAAAACTCTAAAGGACAATGTCAAGACCGGATTTCCGAATCCGAACCTTCTATGTATTACCTCACTAGTCCCAGATCAAAGCTAGTGTATACAGTCGAACAATCATGATTACATAACCAAACAATAGTTTATTGCAATAATAAAGAGAATTAGCCTTATGGCCACTTGTTACAAATGAGATTACAAGACCTCACAGACTTACAAATTAAACTCAAGCAAAAGCAAATAAAATAAACTCCGAGGATAACCCATCAATACACAACAAACAATTGACTGGGGTAACACGACCTAAAATTCTAGGAATCCTTCGTCTAATCCACACGCGAAGTAGTCATAGTTTCCTTCTGCGTCTTTGTATTACTCTGAGATATTTTTGTAGATCACAAGGTGAGTAAATGGAGTACTCCGCAAGTCTTGGAAAAATGCAACTATATGCAAGGCTTAACAAAAGAAGGATAATATGGTTCTTTTTCACAAAGAAGTATTTTTAGTTCAATTACCATTATATATTTTCCAAAGCATCAATTTAACAAAGTAAATGCAATAACTGAAACTAGATAATTTCTAAGGTTCTAGCCGCCAACAATAGTATTAAGGTTCTATTCGCTAAGACTCAAGAATACGGGTTTTATCCACCCAGACTGGCTCTATCTGTCAGAACACATATCCGAGAGTTCTATCCACTCCCAAGTTCCCAAAATATTTATTTAAAACCAAAAACCAAAGATCTATTGGTTAATGTGCACCTTGCTCGCCCTTGACGGTGGACGCAGCTATTTGAATAGTTTTACACTCTACAAAGGTTATACAGCTTTGCCTATATGAGATAATCAACTTATAATATCCGTCTAACACACTTCAAAAGGTGTGCGACTAAGTGATTATCACAAGACCTATATAATGCATCTCCCCAATGAATCTACACCCGCTAAGGCTTTCACCGCCGTGGGGTTTCTATCCACTACTCCGAAAGCCCCCTTTTGGACCATCACGTCAAAGGCTTCTGTCTAGCTAATTGATCATGTGCCACCAAATGGCGCAACCCACACTAGGTCGATGAAAATTAGTTGGTCAAGTCATATTCATTTAGACTTGTGGTTGTACAGTGATGCTCAGTTTGGACAATCACAAGTGTCAGTCCTTAATTGACTAGGACGGCACTTTTATGATACAAGTTCTCGTGCTTAATCTACACCAACCTAATCTTACCATCTACCCAAGTCTAAAACATTTTTTTTACCATCGTATTTTATTTTATAAACCAATGGCAATACCTATTGCCAAACACTTGATAAAAATAATCATTTAGAGATCTGATAACATTATTTCCACCCATAGGGTTATAATGACTGAATAACTTGTCTAAGCAATTCTACTATTCAAAAATTATCAAAAAGGATTATGATCGCAATATTGAGATAAGGGTAGCCTATGGCGACAATGATACATGGATATCAACACCAAATAAGGGTATAACAATGTCAGATTAACTAATAACCTTAAAACATAAGTTATAATTTTATGCGAAATAGCAAAGCATTTTGTCGTCAATACAAGACTAGACAGTAAACTTAGAAGTACCCCCGGTCGGATGTAGAGACCACTGAAGATGCGGAGGGACCCTAGGAGACACACAAAAATGACCAAAGTGTATTCAATATGTGTGTCTAGGGTTACAAATGTCCCCATCTCCCATTACAATGGGTCCTATTTACAGGGGCGAAGAGAGAGGTGAGTGAAGTTACAAGTATTCCCTTGTGGCCCAGCATTCTCCTAGGGATATCTACATCATTTGCCCCACATAGGTCCCACCATGACCAAAACTCTAGGGTTGGTTTGTGGCTAGCTTCGGACCTGGTCTAGGGTTTGCCCCAGACATCCCCTGAGGTCGGCCCTGAACCTCACCTGGTGTTGGCCCTGGACCCCTCTGGGGTAGGTCTTGCATACCTCGATCTGGGGTCGACCTTGTGTACCTCACCTGGTGTTGGCCCCGGACCCCTCTAGGTTGGTCTTGTGTACCTCGCTCAGTGTTCGGTCTTGCGTACCTCACCCTGGGTTGGCCCCGAACCCCTCTAGGGTTGGTCTTATGCACCTTGCCCGAGGTTGGCCTTGGAGCCTTCTGGCGTTGGTCTTGTGATCCTCGCCAAAGTTGACTTGTAGACTTGGCTCAGGGTAACCTTCCAATGGGTGCCATCGTTTTGAGGTGGTCATGGGCCTAAGGTGGTGCAAGGACCCTTCCCCAAATAGTAGCCCCTCGCCGATCCGACCGGTCATCCATTGCTCATCCGAGCTGGTGCACCGACCAATAGAAGGGGTCAAAACACGGTCTCAGGCCAACCATTCCTCTGGTAACCTACAATGAGTTGATAAGACATCAAGTTACCTTGGTATTGGAGTGGGCTTGAGAATGTAGTCCGTCGGACTTCGACCTTTGGGGGCAAACTCGGACTTGACAATGTTGGGACACCACCACTCTGGAACCGCCTTGGGTTACTATTCAGAGACCTTCCTTGGCCTATAAAAGAGGAGCTCTGTTGGCTAACTTCATCCCCATCCATCCATCTATCCATCAGCATCCACACTCCCAAATCCCCAAATCAACCATGGTTGTGGGTGCCTGCTCATGGATGTCTCATCTACACGACCCCTGGGGTCACCTTGAACCCTACTCGAGCTATCTGATCACACCCTAGGCTCCCGCACTCCCCTCAGCCAGTCTCCTCCTAATGCTGCCCAACTCTTGTTGGGACCTAGCTTTCAATGCTTCTAGCTTTGGTCGATCAGGACCTCACAGAGGATTTGGTCCTCAGTGTCTCTAGGTGGTGCGGCCCTGTAGTCCCGAAGTCCTCCTGGTTGGGTCAATCCCCATGCCTTAGGCTCCTCCAGGGTGATGCAGCTGTGGTTCCCCGGGTTGCCCTAGATTGCCCCTGTCTTGATGCCCAGGACCCCCTAAGGGCCTTCCCCTTTGGTGCTTGGGCCATCCCAGCTTGGCCTCCTTTGATGCCTTGAAGCTCCTCTAAATGCCCCTAGTTGGCTCTTCCCGACTGGCCCAAGTCACCCTAGTCTTCCCCTCCTGGTGTGCGCCCTTCTTGGTCAGCGTTGCAACAAGCACCGTCAATTGGGGTAGACCTTCTTAGGCATGGAATCCACTTGCCTCCCAGGCATTTGTCCTCTAGACTCCTACGTTCAGCTCACTTCGGAAGCCTCCCACGCCACTCGCTCCTAGGAATGCTCCACGCCTAATCTACCTTGGGGTTTCCCTTGCCGCACCTATGCTTGGGCCTTCGAGTGCCGCCTCGGCAACCTGGACCACTCTTGGGAGCCTTGCCCTCAGGACTCTGGCCCTCTCCCTAGGGCATTGGTTAGAATCGCCCAGGTCATCCCTCGACAGCTCCACCTTGGGTCACCCGGCTCCCCCAAGGGGCTTTGCCTCGAGTTGCATGGCCCCCTTCACGACTCTCCACCTAGGGTCCCTCGATCGCATTTGGGGCTCTTGGCCTTGGGTCTCCCGACCACCCTAGGACTCTTGGCCTTGGGTATCTCAGCCACCCTAGGGGGGCCACTTCCTCCTCACCCAGACCTCGATCATCTTTGGTGGCTCCCTGATTGTCTAGACCTCAGCTCCTTCTGAGCGTAATCCCTATCCTTGGACCGCTTTTGACCTAACCTATCCTAACTTAGTCATGGCCCCATCTGCCTCACCGTAACGTAGCTCCAGAGTCCTACAACCAACATAAACAAGCAAACTGTCATGTAACACCCCCACGATACAAAATCATCAATATGCCTAATTGATGATAGCGACAACACTTACCTCAAAGGTTCCATATCAGAAGCATCACCGCAAAGCATGATGTCCATCTCCAATGCATCATGGTCTTTACTCAAACTTCACCTTTCATGGTCCTTATCAATCTTGTGCCTTGCTTGAGCTCAACTATCGCACACATCATCCACAACCATTCTGAACCTCAATTATCCCCAACCTAGTCCCAGTCTCCTCGCCGTTGACCATAGTCATCTCCAAGCCACCTGCACAACAATATACCAAGTAACCATTTTCGGCCACAAGTTCTTTACAACTTAATCCACATTAGTCCATAAATGCACCATGCAACATGAATGCACACAAGCATGGTACCCATGCCATGCACACACTCAACCAACTCAGTTCAAAGCAACTCATGCTCTAAAACTCTAGGGCCGATCTAACCGCCCACCACAGGATGGTCAGACTGTTGGCACCTTGGCTGGTTAGATCGCCAACCAAAGGATGGTCTAACCACCGCCTCCCACAACAGGTCTGACTACTAGCCCTAGGTTAGTCAGACAACTCCTGGCTGGTCTAACTGTGGCCTCAATGTCGATCAGATCTTTGGCAACAAAATGCAACTGAAAAGCTGCAAACTCTCAAAAACCAAACTCAAACTCTGCAAACTCTCTAAACCAAAATTTGATTACTCATCACAACCATGTGGTGACCCCCACATGGTCTCACATAATAAAACAAAGCTCGAAAAGAAAAGTGATTGTGTTAAACTGATTACGCTAAGTGACAATTGTTTACTTGATTATTTATTTATTATGTTGTTTCTCAAAGTTATGCTTTTGATCTATTTATAGTATTCCAAAGTCAACTATCGGTTTGTGAAAAATAAACCATGATAGCTATTCCTTTGTAATAAGCTTGGTATCTATATATATACTCAACCTTGCTATCTTATTCCATGTACTCACCCTTGCTATCTTATCACCATAATCAACAATTGAAGTAGGAGAATCTAGACCTTTGTATGAGAAGGAGTACTACGAGGAGCGCTACAACTAAGTCTCGTTCCACAATCGATTGCCTATGGCATGTTGATGGGTCATCATCGTCGGAGTTATCTTTATTTCCTCTGGTTTATTTATTAGTGCTAAGCTCGAGTGGCTAAATAAGTGTAAACTCTGACCATAAGGTCTCACCAGTTTTCCCTTTAATAAATTTGTACTTTATTAGTTAATTGTTGTCTATGGGATAATATTTTATTGATATTGTAGCTGTGTGCACTAGCATGATTCTGGACTAGTGCAATATGCATAGAGGGTCCAGATTTGCATATTTGGGTCTTGATAGTAGAGGAGCACTAGGAGCATGTGAGAATTGTCCTGCAGATACTGAAGAAAAATCAATTAGCTTCCAAGAGGAGTAAATGTGTATTTATAGTTCCTCTTGAGTACCTAGGACATATTATTAGCAAAGAAGGGGGGTGTCCACTAATCCAAAGAAAATTGCATATGTACTTGATTGGCCCAAGTCTGACAATATTACTAAGCTCAAAGGCTTTCTAGGATTAACCAGATACTATAGACGATTTGTGAAGGGGTAAGGTCAAATTTGTAGGCCATTGTTTTACATGCTACAAAAGATAGTTTTGATTGGGGGCAGGAACAAACTGATGCATTTCACAAGCTAAAACATATGATGACTACTTGCCCAGTCTTAACACTAACAGACTTTTCCAAACCATTTATTCTGGAAACGGATTCAATTGGGGCTAAAATTGGAGCTGTGTTAATGTAGTCAAGTAGGCCTATTGCATATTATAACAAAGCGCTGGGAATAAAAGGCATTAGCTAAATCCATATATGACAAGGGAGCCATATCTATTCTAGAAGATTTAGGAAAATAGAGACATTATTTGTTGGGCAACACATTTATCATAAGAATAGACCAGCAAAACCTGAAATTCATTACAACCTAGAAACTAGTTGAAGGTGTACAACACAAGTTGATGCTCAAGTTACTGAAGTTCGATTACAAGATTGAACGCAAGAAAGGAAAGGAGAATGTAATGGTAGATGCATTATCTAGAAAAAGACAATGTGTGTCAAGAACAAACAAGTTCATGTGTAGGATCAGGTATGACAAGTCAGAGGGGTGAATGACTACTCAAAATCTTCCCCCCAGTATTAGCAACTCAATAAAGCGGTATGACAAGTCAGAGGGGGTGAATGACTACTCAAAAATTTCCCCCTAGATTAGCAACTCAATAAAGCGGTATGACAAGTCAAAGGGGGTGGACTATCTAGGAATAGAAAATCATTTAATCTGTTCTTATGATTTTGGATTTAACTCATTATTGGTTTCGATAGTGTCATCTTCTCATCGCATGTGATTGTCTTTGATTATGTGCTATCTTCATTTCTTCAGACAAAACAACTTTCATTCAGGGAAGTGATGGTTTCAAACAATTTTAAAACTCAATAATACAAAGGTATACTTGTATACCCACAGGATGAATGCATATAGCATGAATATTAATTAGTTACAAAATATGATTTTTCGTTGTAACACATGGGCATATGTGACTAGTAAATATTTTAAAAGCTACTTGTTTTGTTCATATGGAGTTTGCGTTTTGCATTGTGGGCTTCACTGATTTACATGTACTGATGCTTCGCGGCACCAAAAAGATGGGCTTCACTGATTTACATGTGCTGATGCTTCTTCGGGGCACCAAAAATAGCAGACATTGTGCACCAGCCGGGAATCGAACCCGGGTCTGTACCGTGGCAGGATACTATTCTACCACTAGACCACTGGTGCCCCGCATGCTATCGCTTTTTGTTTCTGCATCTGTATATAACGAAAATATTTTTACAGGCCGGAGGAGAGTGATCCAAGGAGGAGCAAGAAAGAATTGGGCAGTTTGTGGGTGGGGAGTAGTGACCAATAGATAGTGCCGTGCTCGTGTAACTAAAACTGTAAAGCTCGTCGACAGGTGAGTGCGGATTTCACCGTTGTTGCAAATTGCGTCTGCTTTAATAACTACCAGTAGTGCTCGGCCGCACATCTCTTGGTTTGCAGATACGCTCGCTCATCGAGCGTGGACCATGGCGGCAAACTGGGTAGGAGCATCCTCCTTGCAGCCGGCCCAATGGCGTGCAGCCCTGCATTCGTTTCGGGACTGATGGGATTCCATGGCCAACGCTCGAACACATGCATCAGAGAAAAAGCCATAGCGTCCCTTGTCATTCCGGTAGCTTGGGATCGATGGAAAGAGCATACTTCGAACTCCAGCACTCGATCTGCGGTTATCTTCGCAAAAATTAACGACGAGGCTAGCTGTAGCCTGGTCTGTTGCGGGGGCAACACATCTCGCACATCTTATTCTGGGAGAACAGGCCTGTTGTATGTGTTGTAAGGTCTTACGACCTCCCAGCACCTTTTACGACCGGTTAGAGTCGTTTACGACCGGTGAGAATCAAATACGATCGGTTCAGAGTACTTACGACCAATTCCGAACGCCTCAATCTCCTCCGATCGCCTTTTCAACGTGGTCGTAAATTTACTGTAGCAATTTACGACCGCTCTGCGATATCGCTGCCGCTGCCTTCCTTCAGCCGCTCGAGATACCGTGATCGAAACCTTCTACGATCACGCAGTGATGCTGGCGATCACTGTTCACCGTAGTCGAACACCCGTACGACCACGTTCACTTCCTTCAACGTGGTCGGAGTCGCTTCCGACCACGTTCTGGCCTTCCCGGTGTAGTCGTAGCTCGTTACGACCACCTTTGACTCCTTACGACCACCTTCACCGTGGTCGTAGCCTTCCCTGCTGGAACTTTGCCGTGGTCGTAACTCCTCCCGATCACGCTTGCGGTGATCGTGAGTCCTTCCGACCACGCCTTGCACAATCACACGACAAAACAATACTTTGTGTGTTTCCCTCTTTTTGGTATTTTCTCGATCGCTTGGTACATCGAATACATGGCTCTAAGCCTCTTTTTATACCCGGCTGTCCTACTTCAACACGGGTTCTCAACACCTACTCCGACTCTGATTCTAATATGACTTCGACTAGGTTTCCACCTACGACTCTGAATTGCGGCTACAATTCGACTTCGATTACACCCAAATTTTGCACATGACTCTAAAACAAGATTATTTACAACATTCTCTCCCTAATCTTGTTTTTCGACTTCGATCATGCCAATCTTCTTCTTCATCTCTGAAAACTTTATTCGCCCCAGCGACTTTGTCAATATGTCTGCTTTCTGTTCTTCGGTTCTGATATAGTTGATATCGATCTTCCCCTCTTCGACACAATCTCTGATATAATGATATCTTGTGTCTATGTGTTTGCTTCTATCATGTAGAACCGGATTCTTGCTCAGTGAGATAGCCGATTTGTTATCAACCCTGAGCGTTACCTTCTGAATTTCTTCATCTGACAATTCACTCAACAGTCGAGCGAGCCAGACTCCCTGACAAGATGCTGCGCTCGCTGCGATGTACTCGGCTTCACATGAAGATAATGCAACCACCTTTTGCTTCTGAGATTGCCAGCTGATCGGACTCTCCCCAAGCACAAACATTATGCCTGTCGTGCTCTTTCGATCGTCGACATCTCCCGCCATGTCGCTATCACTATAGCCCATCAGCTGCAACGACTTTCCACCCCCTCTCTTGTACTGAGTCCCGAGATTCAAAGTACCTTTGATGTATCTCAGGATGTGCTTCACGGCATTCATATGCTCCTGAGTCGGTTTCTCCATGAAACGACTTACGTATCCGACCGCAAACAAGATGTCTGGTCGGGTGTGCACCAGATACCGTAGACTTCCGACAATGCTCCTATAAGTCGTGGCGTCAACTGGTGATCCTGGGCCTGTCTTGCTCAACTTCAGATGATTCTCCATTGGGGTTTGACATGGATTGCACTCTTCCATACCTGACTTCTCCAGAATCTTTCGAGCATATCCCGACTGACAAAGTGTTATGCCGTTGTCGGTTTGATTTACTTCAATGCCGAGGTAGTAGCATAGAAGTCCCAAATCAGTCATTTTGAACAGCCTCTTCATTTCTTCTTTAAACCTCATGATCTCCTTCGAACTCGATCCAGTAATGATCAAGTCGTCCACGTAAACGCCCACGATTAGTCTGTTCTTCGCATCTCCCCTCGTGTACACAGCATGTTCAGAGTTGCTTCTTCTGAAACCGAGTGCCGTTAGACTCTTGTCGAGTTTCAAGTTCCATGCACGTGGTGCTTGCTTGAGCCCATAGAGAGCTTTGTTCAACTTCAAGACTTTCTCAGCTTGCTTTCTGGACTGAAAACCCGGCGGTTGAGAGACATATACCTCCTCCTCGATGTCTCCGTTCAAAAACGCCGTTTTCACATCCATGTGGTGAATCTCCCATCCACCGTTTGCTGCCAATGCAAGAAGTAGTCGTATAGTCTCCATACGAGCTACTGGAGCAAAAACTTCTTCGTAGTCGATGCCTTGTTTTTGAACATACCCTTTCGCCAAGTCGTGCTTTGTGTTTTACGATTTCTCCCTTGGAATCCTTCTTTACCTTGAAGATCCACTTTAAACCGATTGCTCGATGACCCTTTGGCAAATCGGTGAGTTCCCATGTGTCATTCTCTTCAATCGACTTCAGCTCTTCCTGCATAGCTGCTCTCCAGTATGCATCTCCCTTTGCTTCTTCATAGCTTCCAGGTTCTTCTGCAGTCGTGTAAAGCAGTAGCTCTTCAGACTGCACTGGTTCAGTTTGTGCATAAATCTCACTTATGCTTCTCATCTTCGGTATTCTATCGCTCGAATCTTCTTCATCAGGCTCTTCTTCATTTGGTGAGACGTCCTGATCATCAGCACCGGTCGAAGTTTGGCTTTGAGATGTGGTCGTAGCTTCTTCCGTATTGTCAGCATCGACTTCTTCGACTTCGAAGTTTACCCACTTCGACATGTCTTTCTCAATGTCCTCGTGTTCTTCCCACTCCCAATGTTTGTTCTCTTCGAAGACCACGTCTCTGCTCACATGAATTTTCTTTTCGACCGGATCATAGCACCTGTATGCCTTGGTGCCTGGTTCCGAGCCAAGATAGATCATCCGTCGGCTCCGGTCGTCTAGCTTCTTGAGATAAGTGGATGGCTTCACATGGGCTAAGCATCCGAAGACCCTGAGATGCTCGACATTGGGTTTTCTTCCCGACCACTGTTCATATGGAGTGACTCCATCCAGTGATCGCGTGGTCGTACGATTTAGCAGATAGACAGCATGTCGTACTGCTTCTGCCCAAAGTCTCCCGGGCAGGAATCGGCTCTTCAACAGACTTCGTGCCGTTTCGACCACGGTCCGGTTTCTTCTTTCTACGACTCCGTTTTGTTGAGGTGAATACGGAGCCGTGAAGAGTCTTGCAATACCCTTCTCTTCACAAATCGAGTCGAACTCTTTCGCGAGGAATTCTCCTCCTCGATCTGACCTGACCGACTTCACCTTTTTGTCGACTTCGTTTTCGACAAGAGTTATGAACTTCTGAAAGTTCGTCTTTGCCTCATCTTTGCTTTTCTGCATGTACACCCACATGGCTCTTGAATAGTCATCCACGATCAACATGAAGTATTGATTCCCGGCATCTGTACGAGGTGTGATTGGTCCGCACAGATCTACGTGAATCAATTCGAGTGGTTGCGAAGCTCTGAAACTCGTTTGCTGTGGGAAGCTGCTACAAGTTTGTTTCGCCAGCAGACAACCTTCGCAGACTTGCTCCGGGTGGTCGATTGTCGGTAATCCGACCACCATCTCTTTTCCCGCCATCGTGTTGAGACTCTGGAAATTCATATGTCCGAATCTTGCGTGCCATAGCCAGGCCGCATTATCGGTTGTAGTCTTCATACACTTTGGCTTGCATGCTTCAATTTGAATTTTGTACAGACGGTTTACCGTTCTCTGTACTTTCATCAGCAGTCGCTCAGTGTGGTCGTACATCTTCAGATATGTGTCTTTGAGTTCAATCCGACAACCTTCTTCAGTCAATTGTCCAAGGCTTATAATGTTGCTTCGTAGACTTGGAATGTAGTAGACATTCGACAATCTCCTCTGGCTTCCATCCTTGCACTGCATCAGGATCGTGCCTCTCCCTTTTATCTGAATGGTCGAGCCGTCTCCGAACTGTACTCTTCCAAGCACATTCTTATTTAATTCGTAAAACATCGAGTACGTACCCGTCATGTGGTTGCTGGCTCCGTTGTCGAGATACCAGTCTGCCGTCCGCTCTTGAGTCTGCTCTCCTTTCTCCAACAGACTCGGAAACACTTTCTCCTCGTTTAATAGAACCATTGTCGGTTCGTCTGCAGTGCAGAGCGACAACAGCAATGTCGTCTCTTTGTGCTCATCCGTTTGAGCCAGATTTGCTTCCTCTACTTTCTTCTTACTCCGGCAATTCGCAGCATAGTGACCATACTTCTTGCAGTTATGGCACTGGATGTGGCTCCGACATTCGGCTGCGTAGTGCCCAAACTTCTCGCACGTGTAGCACTGGACATCAGACTTGTCGGTCTGACGGTCGCCGCCTCCACGACCACCTCCTCGACCACTTCGTCCACGACCTCTGTGATCGAAGCCTCGACCTCGTCCATGAGATGCACCGCGGCCACGACCACGTCCACGACCGCCCCTTGATGACGATTCTCCTTGGTTCCTCGTGTCATCCTTTACAAACAATGCTTGTTGGTTGTAAGGCCCTTTTCCTTCATTGTCGGCTTGGTAACTTTTCAGAAGCTGCTCGTGTGCTCTGAGCGCCCCAGTTACCTCCTCCACTTTCATCTTCGAGAGGTCTTGTGAGTACGTGATCGTAGTTACGACCGGGAGAAACTTCTCCGGCAGTACTCGCAGATACTTCTTCACCGCCACCTCATCTTTCAAGTCGTCGCCGAGAGATTTGATCTCGTTTACGACTTCATTAAACTTCCCAGAGAATTCTTCCACTGTCTGGTCTCTTCCCATCTTCAATGATTCAAACTCACTCCTCAATGTTTGAAGTCGAACTTCCTTCACTCGATCTACTCCTTGGTGCATTATCTGCAGAGTAGTCCAGACGTCTTTCGCCGTCTCCTTGCCGACCAGCTGTCGCATCATCGAGTCGGGCACAGCTTGATAGATCGCTGCCATCGCCATCTTGTCGAGACGATCATCGAGGACCTTGTCCTTCTCCTTCGGTTCAACCGGGCCCCAGACTCCCTGTGCGATCATGTTGACCTTCATCTTCATCGCCCAGATCGGGTAATTGTCCGAACTGAGGATCGGGTACTGCAGCGACACGCTTTCCTTCATCTTTGAAGCATCCGCCATGGTTCACCGAAGCTCTGATACCAACTGTTGTAAGGTCTTACGACCTCCCAGCACCTTTTACGACCGGTTAGAGTCGTTTACGACCGGTGAGAATCAAATACGATCGGTTCAGAGTACTTACGACCAATTCCGAACGCCTCAATCTCCTCCGATCGCCTTTTCAACGTGGTCGTAAATTTACTGTAGCAATTTACGATCGCTCTGCGATATCGCTGCCGCTGCCTTCCTTCAGCCGCTCGAGATACCGTGATCGAAACCTTCTACGATCACGCAGTGATGCTGGCGATCACTGTTCACCGTAGTCGAACACCCGTACGACCACGTTCACTTCCTTCAACGTGGTCGGAGTCGCTTCCGACCACGTTCTGGCCTTCCCGGTGTAGTCGTAGCTCGTTACGACCACCTTTGACTCCTTACGACCACCTTCACCGTGGTCGTAGCCTTCCCTGCTGGAACTTTGCCGTGGTCGTAACTCCTCCCGATCACGCTTGCGGTGATCGTGAGTCCTTCCGACCACGCCTTGCACAATCACACGACAAAACAATGCTTTGTGTGTTTCCCTCTTTTTGGTATTTTCTCGATCGCTTGGTACATCGAATACATGGCTCTAAGCCTCTTTTTATACCCGGCTGTCCTACTTCAACACGGGTTCTCAACACCTACTCCGACTCTGATTCTAATATGACTTCGACTAGGTTTCCACCTACGACTCTGAATTGCGGCTACAATTCGACTTCGATTACACCCAAATTTTGCACATGACTCTAAAACAAGATTATTTACAACAGTATGCTGTCTTCCCTTTTTTTGTTTTGGTTCTGTAAACTCGTTTTTGTTGTTTTTGTAGACTACTCCTTAATCAATTAAATAGTACTCTGCGAGTTTGTTGGCGCCCATTATATGCGTATTTATTGCAGCAATATTATTCATTATTCATGATAAATTATGCATAATTGTGCCACTTAGTGGCTAACCCTAATTAACGAAAACCGAAATTGTCTCATTATTTCATGTGTTTTGCAGAATGAACCGAAAAATGCAGAACTGTACTCATTTGGAGATGTCTACTCCTAAATCGGCATTTCGACAGGTCCTGAAGATTCTTTCCATGAGTTTTCAACGATCAAAACATTTTCAAATCTTAATTTGGAGGATGAAAACGCAAATGTCATTTGCCTAATTCCAAGTTCAGACAGAAAAATTATGATGAAACACCGAGCATTTGACGGATCGGGGACATGATGACGTGGACGATTGCCAAGAGCACGCCAATTTCTAAGGATAAATCAATGGTGGGACCAACAATTGACCAGAGAAATTTATTCTCCTGCTTTCGGATACTTCCATGCAGGTTTCGAAGAAAGAAAAGCTGAAGAGATAAGGAAATTAGGAGATTCTATATTTACTGTGCCAAGAAAGGAGTCAAAATCTGTGCATCAACTTGCAACACATCTGTGGCAACCGAAAAAACTTCAAATGGAAAATCTCATAACTAAAAATTGTAGATTTCTTCGAGTAGTCCAATTTAGAGTCCTCACAGATGTAATTTGGAGTTCATACGTGGGAGATATATGCCCCGCAAGGCAGGCTGCACAAAGAGTCTGAGTCCGAAAGAGTCAATTTCCAACTCGTTTTTGACTTAGACTGGTGTTTTCAGAAAAGATCCACAACTAAAAAGTTGAATATCTTTTTGTTCACGAAACGTGAAAAAAATGAATCACTCAATTCTGAGTTCAGGAGACAAAGTTATAGGCTCCGGAAGGTTCGCTGCACAGAAGAATTGGAAATTAAACCGAGTCGAATTCGAAGGAGTATCCATATTGAAACTTGCCAAACTTCTTGTTTTCAATTCTACCACATCCAAGCAACAACCTTCTGCCCGTTGGCACTATAAATAAGAACCTAGGGGTGCCCTCTACAGCATCCAATCTCTGGATTCTCCACCAACGGCTCCGGCTTGCCAGAGCCATGTTCTGTAGTGGATTAGGGTAGTTCTAGTAGTTTTCGGCGAAATTAGCACCTCTAGTTCGGATTAGATCATTATTAATTAATGCTAGAAGACCAACTAATTAGCTGAGGTCCAAGAAGCCTTAGTCCACCTAATGTAAGATATATCTAATCTTTCTTGTCTAGTTGAATCTTAAGTTTTGTTTGCATCTACTATTCTATTTCTTTCTCGTTCATCTTCGATGCAATGTTTAAATTGTGATATTCAATCTGCGGATTAGATCATTTTAGGTAATCTATTTTGATCAAGGTGATTAGATTAGATTAGATTAGTGGAGCCTTGCATGTGTGTTTATAGATTAGATCAAAAACTAGTTAGTGGTAGATCACCCCTATGTGATAGGCAGTTCATAATGTGAAGACTAGCTAGTGTGCGATTTATATATAACTGGTTTTAGGGTTTTAAATTGACTTAAAATCTAGTGATTACTAAGCACCCTCGGCGCCCTGTGATACTTGTGTCTAAACGTAAGTCAAGGATTACATAGTTAAAGGTGATACCGCTGGCCTCTGCCCAAAGAGCTAGGACTATATCGTCTTTTCCGTTAAGTCATCAATCGAGTATATTAGAGTAGCTAGATTTAAACTTACTTTAATTCTTTGATTCAACTTTGGCTAAGAACTCTAGAACACAATTAGTTATCTTTTATCTGGACGTTGCGAGCTTGTGGTTTGGACCATTATTTCATGCAATCGTTCTTTTTGGGCGTGTTAGAGGCCTGTACTTTTTAGATTTGGCTTATATCTTTTGGCTGTAACTTATAACTTTTAAGTTGTTTGTGAGATAGAATACGAAGTAATAAAAACTTTTGTACGGTTTTGACCGATATAAATGAAGTTGCTACAGTGTGTACTACAATTATCTTATAGACCCCGCATTAAAAGGCATTCTATTTGAAAGATAGTTACCGTAGAAAATTTAAAAAGCAACTTTTAGAAGTTGAAAGCAAGAGGCCCGAAATTCATTAATAAACCCTAGTTCATTGTTACATATGTTCCCTATGGGTTTGATAAACTCTGAAATATTCTAGGTGAAAGGCTACAATTAACTCATGTGCTTCCGGTATTTTTTTATTGTGCGTATCTAGCGTCAACGGTGTTGCGACTGGCCTATAGAGTGTTCGTCCAGAGAAGCACAAAATGCATTATAATTCCCTTAATATTCAACTTTTGTGTTAATGTAATGTACCGAGAGGGTGCAATAATCTTCCACGAAAAAGAAAAAATATATACCACACATCAAAAGCGCAACATATATAGTACTATATATGCTGATCTAATTGTAGTTGTCGGTCGATAACTTGTTCATAGAGGGTTTTTTTTTAAAAAAAAAATCTTCATAGAGGTTTGATATGAAGATCTCCATGAGCTGCTCGCACTCTAGAACAATAATCAACGGGCTGAACGGTACGAACAGATTTCATGGCAATCCAAGAAAATTAAATAGCAAGTGAAGTGGTAGTAGTGGACTAGCTAGAAGCAAAGATTTCCCAACACTCTGGAAATAGGTACAGGTGATGATAGACAAGTAAATTCATGTGGACAATAAAATTGCAGCCTTGTTACAGTTTGAAACCGTGTGACTACTTCTGCTGAATATCTCAGAATGAAGATGTCATGTGTTAACATTAGCCATGAAACTCAGGCAGGTACCAATATTTGAAATGATAATATACTTCCAAGATGCCACTCTATGCTTTGTCTAGTGAATAAAAGCGCACTCTTTTTCATCTCAAAGGAGATATGCTAAAAATGTAACAGTGTCCTCGATCTTTAGTTCCATATATACTGTTGGACCGAAATGGCGACAGAGAGGGGTGAATGTCGCTTTCTAAAAATAAATTCGCCCCTCAAGAATCCACACTTATGCTTCTTCTTCAATAGCTATGGAAGCTATGAAGAAAGAAGATAGGCACTACTGGAAGTCACAGCAACAAGGATAAACCAGATCCAGAAAGAGACAGTCAAGAAAACTAAATTCAGAACAGGTCTGACTGCAAGCGGTAGTACCGCTAATACGAGCGGTAGTACCTCTCGAGGAGCGGTAGTACCTCTCGAGGAAATCAGCAAACAGGATTTTCTGAAATCTGAGAAATTCGCAAAGATTCTTGGATTCTTGGCTTGAGACACTTTGAGGATAGCTAGGGAACACTCCCAGAAGAATAATCCAAGAGCCAATTTCGAGAATCCACTAGAAAATCAAAAGAACAAGGATTCTTCTGTCTCAAAACCTAAAAATGCATGTCTGCGCCAAAAAATCAAATTACTCCCCAAGCTTTGATCCTTTGGCCATGAAACTTTGAGGATAGCTACTCAATAGCCTCTGTACTCTCCGTGCCAAATTTCAAGCCATCTCGCGAAGGGAATCAAGATTTGCATTAAACCCTAGAAGGAGGAAATGAAGAACAGGGAGGCTCAAAAACTCAAATCTGAAATTAAACGAAGTTTGCTCTTGGAAAACTCGATCAAATGATCTTGGGGCATCATCCCAACATAGAGCAACCCATTTTGGCTCTCCCCAACACCAAACAACAAGAAATCAAGAAACTCAAAATCAAGCCAAAAAGGAGAACGAAGGAAGAACAAAGAGCACAGAGCACGAACAGAAGAAATGAAACTTTAGATTTTCATTCATTGAACCAAAAGGAATACAGAGGAGTCCCAATATGCATGGACATTAGAACCATGGATGATTACATGGATTCACCACTCAATCCTCTCCTCTCCCCATCTCAAGAACACACCTCTCTACATGCTTGCTAGGGAGGAACACACACATAGAAGGGAGATGATCGTGGGAGACAAGGTGCTGCTGCCCTCAACCACTAAAGAGCAAAGCAAAACCACCTCTCAAAGCCTCTTTTGACCCACTAAAACCCTAATTCTCTCCTAAAGCCATGAGGAGGCATGCAGCCCCTCACATCTATTTATAGCGCTTGGCTAACGGGTCTCCACCCCGTTACGTCCGCTAAATCCAATGGAACCCGCTCCCGCTTGTGCAGCCTTGCGAAATCACCAATTCGCCCCTCCTGTACCTTCCGGGAAGCTTCCACACTCCTTGTCGTCTAAGCCTTGCAACCATCTCGAGTCTCCGCCGTCTTCGACACATCCGACCGTTCTGACCTCGACACCGCTTGTGTCTAGTCCGGTCACCTCGTGTCTCACCACGACTCCGCCTCGACGTCCTGCAGACATCACAAACAAGAAACACATCAAATAGCAATGCTCGATACATGAAAGCATAAATAACATCATACTTACCCATGATGAAGTCCAAACCTGTCGAATCAAAGAATATGCATCCTAATCCCATACGACCAAGTTTGACCAAGTCCGACCGAAGCCGATTGCACCACGCAACGACATGGTCCGCCCACACAAACCAAACTCGACTTTCCTAACCCGATGTCAATTACTCATCACACACACAGGATGACCACCACATGGTCTCTCAATCTCTCCCTTGATGAGTATATTGACAAACCCAGAAAAAACATGAAGTTGAGTTTGAGTTTGAAGAATCCAACATGGTCCAAAGAAGGTAAAGAAGCTAATGACCATGTCGACAGAAAAAAACACTAGAGCAACAACAGAAAGAGCAAATTGTTCTTCAAAGCTCTAAAAAGTTCCCAAATGACTTTTTCTCCTCTATTCTCCCCCTTTTGGCAATAAACACATCAAGGACGCAAAAGAGAGAACAAATCATGGAAATGGATGAAATGGCTGAAGTTTGATTATTCTAAGCATTTAGAGCCATGAGAATTATCCAAGATGACCAAGAAGTATTACATCAAGCCATAACTCAATAGAATTCTATCTAGATCATGACAAGATATATATATGAGACAGCTAAACCAAATAGATGACAATATGAAATTTAGTGCAATTTGTGAGCATGTCAAGTCATCCACGATCAAAGTCTAGCTAGAGGTATCCAAGGATGATGCAAACCATGTCAATAGGCTAAGCGGAACCAAGAAGCTAGTATTAAGCCTAATTAGAGTGCTACAAGCTCAAGAGTGAAACATTTGTTTCAGTACTTAGTTCTTTTAGAAGATTAAGCAAATGAAGCACACGAGACATATTTCCTTTTGAAATTCATGGTCGTTGCCAACTAGATTTTGTTTAGTCATGTGCTAGATCTCAAGCCTTATGAAATCATGCCAAGCAAGAAGCTTAAGACAATGATCTTGGTCATCTAAAACTCCCCCTAAGTTCATGCAAAGTGCAATGGCAAGCAGTCTCATAGGAGAGGATTGGTGAGATCAGTTTTTTCGCACAAAAGAGATCTTTTAGCATCCATAAAAGATTGTACTGACTTAGGCATCATCAAGAACTAACATAGCTCAATCTAATGCTCAATAAAGATTCAACGCTCAACTCAGCCTATTTGACATGGCATGAATCATAAAAGGATAACTAGAGAAAGATTAATCTCGAGAGCTAGCATGACAAGTTTTAATTCAAGTTGAGCAATTTTAATTAACTTATCATGGCAAAAGCTAGTCTACACATGTGAAGTCATGATCAATCTAGCAATGAAGCACAAATCATGGCAGGATGTAAAGCAATGTAAACATGTCATGATAGGATAATAGTCAAGGCTCCATGTAGTTATATTACAATGCAGAATGCTGAAATGCAAGAAAATCCAGCTCCCCCTCAACATGAGATGCAACTTTTAGTTCAAGTTGAGTTATGTCAATATTAATCTCCAGAAGCTCCCAAATGAACTCCCCCTGAACCAAAGCAATAAATCGAGAAGCTGGGATAGAAAATCAGAACGGGCAGTTCTTAAAGTATAGACAAGATATAGATGATACTATGGCTCAGACTGACTCTCATCTACCCCATATGACTTGAGGACTATCAGCTGGTCTGCTAACAACCTAGGGAGCAAACACGTAACATGTTTATCCGAGGGTGGCCCAACCCTCGCTAGAACCCACAAGAAGTGAGTAAGCTCAACCTAGAGAGAAGAGAGACAGCTAACAAGCAGCATCCTAGAGTCACAAGATAAGAGCAAGAAGTCTAAACGCTAGACCAGAAGACCACTCTAACCAATGCTAGAAGGACTAACCCCAATGCACCCAAAATGCAATGCAACAGCAAGGAGTAAGAGCATAATCAAAATAATAAAGCAGAAAAACACAAAGCACCCCCTCACAACAGTCCGTAAGGACAAACCACCCCAAGCTCTCCCCACAGAGCTGAAAACCTAGAGCTATCCACTGGCTTGGTAAAGATATCAGCCAACTGGTGGTCACTCTCCACAAACTGGAGCACGATGTCACCCTTCTCTACATGGTCTCTAAGGAAGTGATATCGGATATCAATATGCTTAGTCCGAGAGTGCTGCACTAGGTTCTTAGCTATGTTAATCGCAGAAGTGTTATCACAAAAGAGTGGAACACTACCTATGACTAACCCAAAGTCCCGCAGGGTCAAAACCATCCAAAGTACCTGACTTCAGCAACTAGCTGCAGCAACGTACTCGGCCTCTACGGTGGATTGTGCAACACCGGACTGCTTCCTCGAAGACCAAGAAACGAGAGAAGTGTCAATAAATTGGCAGGTGCCAGAAGTGCTCTTCCTATCTATCCTACAGCCGGCAAAGTCTGCGTCCGAGTAGGCTCTCAAGGAAAGACAGGAAGAGGAAGAGTACCAGATACCATAGTCAATGGTAGCTCGAAGGTACCGAAGAATGCGCTTCACCGCCTGGCAATGAGATACGCGAGGAGAAGCTTGAAACCGAGCACAAAGACACACAACGAAGTGTGTGTCCGGTCTCGAGGCAGTGAGGTACAAGAGAGAGCTGAGGTGGCGGGGTGGGGACTGACATGTGGGCCCGAGGTCTATAGACCGGGTCCACGGCCGAGGGGAGATGCTGAGGTGGCGGGGTGGGGGTGAGGCGCTGACGGGGCAGGGAGGCGCCGAGGTGGCCAAGCCGTGGCGCTGACGGGGCACCAGGTGGCAGCCACGTGGGCCCGGCGGCTGACGTGGCCGACCGGCTGGAGAGGCGCTCGGGGACGGCACGCCTGCCGGAGCTCCAATGGACGGCGGCGGCCGGCGTTGGTCGGAATGGAGAGAGGGGGCCGTGGGGAGTGCGGAGGAGGTGCGGGCCCTACCGGAGGCGGCCGGGGTGGTGCCGGCGGCGAGGAGAGGCGGCGGCGGCTCGGGCTCAACGGCGCGGTGGTGCTCCGTCGACAAGGAGGCGCGGCCGAAGGGTCCCCGAGGTGCGCGAGGGTGCGGCGAAGGCGGTGGTGGGGTCGGCGAGGCGCGACACGACCCGAGGCTCCGGCAATTCCTCGCCGGAGTTGAAGGCAACGGCGGAGGCGGAGGCACACGGTGCGGCGACCCTCGGGCGCTCAGGAAGGGAGGTGGTGGGTGGAGGGAGATTGTGCGGAGCGAGGAGATGCCCAGGAGCTCCTTTTATAGGGTCATGGGAGAGGGAGGAGGGCGGGATCCCTCGCCGGAGATGGTGGAGAGGTGGTGGCGGTTACGGGCGGAATTAGGGAGGGGCGGGGCACGGGAATGGGGGATTCGGGCGCGGGGATGGCGGCGGGAGTTGGCGCGCGGATTGGGGAAGAAGAAAGAGGGGGACGGGGCAGGCGGGTGCGGGAATGCCGGCGGGGAAGACGGGGGCGGCGCAGTGCGGGAGGAGGGAGAAGACCGCGGGGAAGACGGGTCTGACAGACCGGGCCCATGCGCAGCGAGAGAGGGAGAGGGAGCGGGGGCGGACGGCCAGGATGGTGACGCGCGACAAGGGCGCACATCGGGCGGCCGACAGAGGGCGAGGCGGGGACGGCCAGATGGGCCGAGGCGCGCGGGGGCGGGAAGATCCGGGTCGGACGCGTGGCAACCGGGGAGGGGAGAGAGGCGGGATCGGCCGGCTGGCGTGGGAGGAATCCGGCCGTCCACGTGGTGGCCGGAGGGGAGGGGAGGGAATTTTATTTTTTTTTTATTTTCTGATTTCAGATTTTCAGAAAAGCAAAGGAAATTCATTTAAGCTCAGAAAAATATGAAATAATCTCCAAAATTCCAGACAAATACACAGAAGTTCCTGGAGATATTTTGGGCTTATTAAAAATATTTCCAACTAATGTTGGTATTTAATTTTCATACTTAAAATACTTTTTAATTTCAAAAATACATTTTTAAACTCCAGAAAATCCAGGAAACCAAATAAAAGTCAAATAACTCCAAATAATTAATTTGAATTTGAATTTTTCAGAAAGCAAATTTTTGGGATGTTACAAGAAGCAAATTATCCAAGTCACTATGCATTAATTTATCCAAGCCATATTTTTAGTAGAGTTGTCCAGATCATATATATAAAGTCATATATCATATAGCAATGTCGAAAACCAGTCTTGAGCATGATTAAGCAATTTATATTAATAATAGACTTCTCAACAATGACCAAACCAATTATAAAGAGCGCAATGAGATATCACAACGAAAAGTCAAAGTCTAAAAATGATGCAAAATTCAAATCCAGATGAGCTAGCAGTCTCATATAACAACATATTACTCCACACTCAATTCATAGGCATGTGACATGCTTGTAGCATACTTCTTTTCACAATGGAATGCTTGTAGCATACTTGTTTAGATGGTGGCATGCTTGAAGCATACTTTTTTATTTGTGCACTTTTTGTGCCTTTTTCTTTTTTATGTACCATGGCATGATTGAAGCATACATCTTTTCAATTGTTTCTTTCTTATTATTTTTTATAACATGCCAAATTGAGTGATCATAAAAAGATTGCAATATGAAACATACAAGCCTCATAGCTAAGATTTAAAATAAGACTCACAATTAAGCTAACCCTTTTCAATGAACATCGTAGAGTACTATCTATAATCAATCTAGTCAAAGAATTCTACCATGTCATATTTTAGTTCAAGTATAGCAAATTAATTATAACCAGTCATGATCAAAGCTACACAGTATATGAATAAATATGATAAAGAGAGCAATACAACTTATTTAATTTCAATGGCTTGGACTTGTTGATTTATTTGACAAGTATAATAAACAAAGCTTCTGAAATTTTTAAACAACAAACTCCTCGGAATAATCCCAAAAGATGTCATACACCCAACTCACTTCGTAAATGAGCAAAACGAGAAGTATCAAGCAGCTTAGGAAGAATATCAACAACCTAAGAATCTGACTCTATAACATGGAGGACAACATCACTATTTCCACATGATCTCTCAAAAAGTAAAATCTCTTAGAAGCAATCAAAGAGAGAAGAACCATCAAGTGTTCCAATCGAGCAATGAAGTAAAAGACAAGAACCCAATCGAGCTCATGTTCTCCATCATTGTTAGCTGTTCTTACATCACAGAAAATATCGATCTCACAGTACTGGGGTTAGTGAAATAAGATCTAGGAATCCAGTACTTAGACATAAGGCGAACAGGAGCAACAAAACTAGAGGCAAAATCACGTGCATATGGGTGATCCAAATGCCGAAAAGAACATGAATTATTTGAATTAAATCCCAATCTAGCATGTGAAGCAGATTTAAAGCCATCATAAAAGTTCTCTAAAAACATAGCTTTCGCATTTGTTCTAGAAACAAAAGAGGTTGCACATTTTTGTCTTAAAGTATTGAATCTTTTCTTCTTCTCTTTCTTAGCACGTCTAAAGCAAAATTCATGCAAGTGTCTAACTCCTCCACAGTAGGTGCAATGAAATTTAACATAGCTAGAATTCTTTTGAGATGATGAGCTAGCACCAACAGGATTATTCGATGATTTTTGCACACAACCAGTAGAATTAAACACAATTTGTTTTGGCTTAAATTTTACTTGAATTTTTCCAGGTTCAAGAAGCTTAATAATCTTAGGAGGATTATTTTTAGCATGCTCAACAAAATTAAATCCCAGACCATAATTTTTCACACTTGTTTTTGACTTGTCTAAAATCATATTCAAAATTTTTTTGCCAAAAGAGAATATTTCTAAGGTGTCCTTAAGGTACTCATTTTCTTTAGCCAAAGTGGGACAAATTGTGCATTTAACAAATTCTTTCACAAGATTCTTAGAAGCACTAGACTGAGCCAATCTTTCTTTTTCAGCAAAATCATTATGTTGTCTAGTCAGAGCTTCTATTTCAGTGTTAAACTTAGGACAATTAGAGCAAGAAGGTATCTCATGATAAAGCATATGTTGAATTATTTCTTGTGATGAATTAAGTCTAGCTTTTAACAGTTCACAATTAGAGCAAGTTTTAGATTGAGCATTTGAAATACTTGACTCTAAACATGTAGAAGAGCTAAACTTGAGCTTTTCAATTTCATCATTTGCATGTTTTAACTTTTTATCACAAGAGTCTTGTATCAATCTTAATTCATAAAGTTTAGCAGTTATATCACTAAGCTGAACTAGGTTTGATGCATTAATTGTTTTAACAGACTCCAACTTAGTATGTAAAACTTGGTAAGATTCACAAGATTCATTATCAGGAATAGAGCCTCTAATTCTATTGATTTTAGAATTTAATCTCTCAACAATAAACTCATGATTTTCAATTTTCTTTTTATACTTTTTGAGCTCTTCTGCCAATCTAAGCACAGCACGAGATAAATCTGTATAAGAAGGTTTCACCTCATTAGGATCATTATAAAGATCATCATCGTTGAGCTCATGTCTCTCTCCCCCTCCCTTTGGCTTCTTTTGGCACAGCCGACCTCTCCCCGTTCTTCCTTCTCTCTCCTTCCTCTTTCTTTCTTTTCCTCCCTCCTGATCTGTTTCCTTTCCCTGTTCGTCCGTCAGTCGCATCGGCCTCCACACTCAGCCGCACACTTCCCACCAAGAAAATACCAGAGTTTATAACCCCCACCCGCTAAATTCCCATTCCCTGTCGTCAATTCCCTCCAACCAAACAGGTTGTATTGTACTGACGCTCAAAAGTGGAGATAAAATATCATAGGAGGTAACCAACAAGGAAGCACTTATGGTGGGCTCTTGTGATTAGTAATAGAGAGTACAGTGAGAGCATTGAGCAGAAGTTATATATAGGACGTAGAGCATTGAGCAGAAGTTATATACAGGACGTAGAGCATTGAGCAGAAGTTATATACAGGACTCGGAAGGAGAATGAATATTCAAAATGTAATATTTCGAAATAATCCTCTTCAGGACACCTGTTCATAATTAGCGAAAAGGAGATACATAATAATAAGACGTTTGGATTTTAGAGGATAAATTGGTTTTCTAGAACAAGTTATACAAGAAAAGTTGGAGTTCGGATGGAAATAATGCTTGTGATAAAAGGAGGTGTGGGAGAGGAAGATATCCAAACCTAGAATCCTAGCCACTTTTCCTTTGTCCTGTGCCCGTCGCCGATTTCGATCGCCGTGCATCGCGCCAACAGTTCCATCGCTGCTCGTCATGCCTTGCCCCAGGATTTCCAGTCACCACGCGCCAGCGGAAACGATCGCCCGACTGCTCGCTGCATGCGCGCCACTCATCAATGCCAAAGCCTGCGCTCGCCGCGCGTGAAGCCGCTCGCCAGCGTCGGCAGCCACAGCGCCTGTGCTCGTCGGCTGCAGGTCGCCAGTGCTGCCCTCAGTTGGTCGACCCGTCTATTCGCAACAGCAGCCACGCACCTCGCTCCACGTGCCGTCGCTCAGTTGGCGCATGCCAGGGCTTGGCTGCCCGCTCCCGCCATCGGGCCTACTGTCCTGTAAATGGGAGTTAGCTGATTTAATATGGATATGTGGTCAACTAAAAAGTTGTAGGAAATTTGTGTAGATTTTAGAGCTGGTATTGTTTGCTATGATAGGACTTGGGAATTAAAAGTTATGTTATTTTTAATACCTGGACAGCAGAGGGTAACTGTCCGGTAAATAGGGAAATATTGTGTATTTTCAGAGCGTGTAGGAGCGTTATCGATTAATTATTGTCTTTTATTGTTGTTACTTGTATTGAGTTTGGGTATTTACTATAGGCGGAGTAGCTTCGGAGTTAGTGTTATTCTCTAGTCAACCTAGTCATCGCAACTAGAAAAGATAAGTGCATAGTAGAATGATAATTGATGGTTGATAATTGCTTATTATTATTAAATTATTCATGTCATACAATAATCGATTACTCTTTTGTTCAGCATGATATAATTCAATGATAAATGTGATATGTGGTAAATGATGGAAGGTTATACTCATGACATGACATAAGTATATGAGTCAGGGTGGTGAGTAGCATCGTGCACTGCCACCACCCCACGCACCGTCACCGCCTCCGAGTAGGGCATCCCCCAAGTTCATGGTCGTCGTCACCATCGTTGCGTTTGCCGCCCGTTTCAGCCGCGCCACCAGTGTCCCCATCCTATCACCCACGTCCAACCCCGGACTCACTTCCCTTCGAAGTCCCAGGAGGACGACTCGACCGTGTTGCTGCTCGAGCTCATAATGCTAGCAGCCACGCCTTGGGCAACGGGACGTGCGTGTAGGCAGCAAGAAAGTTGGTATTGGCCTTGCCCACGAAAGTGGAGCACGGCAGCGTCGTAGGCACGCGCCACGGGCTCGGCGGTGTCGAAGGTGCCGAGCCACACCCGCGCCTTCCTGGACGTGTCACAGATCTCCACCGCGTATCACCCCCACAGCCACTTTCTGAGAGACCATATGGATGTGACCCCATGTTTGTGATGAGTAATTGACGTATGTTTGGGAAAGTTTGAGTTTGGTTTGAATGGTTCGAGCCAAGTCGTTGCTTGGTGCAGTCGACTATGGTTGGATCTGGCCGAACTAGGTCGAACGTGTTTAAGTTGTTTATTCTTCTCAACCGGTTTGGGCTTGTTCGTGTTGAGTATTACTACTAATGTGAATGTGTGATTACATTATCTCGAGCGGTGCTATGTGATATATTTCTTGTCTATGATGGCTGCAGGACATCGAGACGGAGTCGTGGCGAGGCACGGGATGACCGGACTAGGCACAGGCGGTGCCGAGGTCAAAGTGGTCGTGGTGTGCCAAAGATGGCGAGGACTTGAGGTGGTTACGATATTTGGACGACAAGGAATGAGGAAGCTTCCCGGAAAGTGCAGGAGGAGCGTTTTGGTGAATACGCAAGGCTGCACTAAAGGAAGTGGATTTGGTTAGAGTTAGCGGGTAAAGCGTTGAGGCTTAATGGGCAAAGCAATTGATGAACCCATTATGAAAGGCTATAAATAGGGGAAGGCTCTCCTAGTTGTTGCATGGCTTGGGAGAGGTTGTTAGGGTTTCTTTTGCTTTGTGTGTCTCTTTCTGTTGAGAGTTGGTGAGGGAGTTGGTGGTGTGAGCAGAGATGGGTGTGCTCTCTATCTCCTTTGTCTGCGTGAGTTAGCTGGCATCTCTGTTCATCTCCTGTGTGCGTGTGTTCTTGAGTATGGTTTACCTCAGGAGTGATTTGGGATGAACTGGGTGTATTCTTGTACTCATATTAATCATTCCTCTCTCTGTATCAAGATCAATATGAGGAGAACTGAATTTGAGATGTTCTTGTTTCTTTTCTCTCTGTGATTGTCTTATGTCTTTTTGTTGTTTTTCTGTTCTTGTAGTTTGGATTTAATCCTTTGTTCGAATTGCTGCAGAATCTTTGTTTTGAACTGGGAATTGCTTCAAGGCACCCTTGCTAATACATTTCCGAAAGCAAAGATTTGTGTAGCAATTTACTCCCTTAAAGATTCCCCATTCAAGGTTTCCTTTGTTTCATCCCCATTCTAGGGTTTACTGTGCGAGGAGGCAGAGTATTCAGGTTTCTTGATATTTTCAGCTGAGTAGTACTCTTTTCTTTGTGATCTCTGCTTCTGGAGTTGTGTTTCAGCAGTATTTGATCTTCTTTGATCAAAAGATCCGAACTTCAAATGATTCGGTCATAAAGTATGAATATTAATTGACTCTCATGTCTCATGTGTTGGGTTTGTTTGGTTCAAGAGAAAATCAGTTGAGCTTGTGAATTTTCTTGCCAGAAAGAAAGAGTGATTCTTTTTTATGCCTCCTGACCGAATGATGAATACGAATGTATGATTTGTCTTTCGGTTTTCAATTCGGCAATACAAGCATTTACTATTCATTCGGTTTTCGGTTGATCGGGCTCTTCCTCTAGTTGTTGTTTTGTTCCTGTGATTTGATCTCCTTCGGGTTCTTAGATTTAGTCAATCTTTTCACATTTGATACCTCAGTTTTGGTTCAGTTCTTAGCATTCCAGGTAAGCAGGTCCGATTGGTTTTTCAGCCGAAAATGGTTCTCAAAGCCTTTCGGTTCAGTTTTTTTTAAAAAAAATCAGTGAATTTTTCTTTTCTTCCAGTAGCTGACTTCTTGGCTCTCTGTCCGTCTGCTGCTTTGATGTTCGGCACCTCTTCTCTTTAATGTTTAGTTCTCGGGTCTGCCTTTTTGTCAAAGTTCAGGTTCTCCATTTTTCGGTTAAGCAGCTCTAAACTCAACTGAAAGGTTGATTCTCTGGTTTCTGCATCTCTTGTTGTCATCTGCTGTCTATATTCTTTTTAGTACAGTTTACTGCGAGCAGCTAGTTTTACTTTGGTTCGGCTTAGCCTTTAAAATCAGTTTTCAGCCTGCTACTCGGCTACTGTTTCAAATTTCAGCATTTGTCTCCTATCTACTGCTTGCTGATTGCTCTCTTCCTTTCTTGTTCTCTTTCTCAGTTTGGTTCTTGAGAGCTCAGTCTTATTAATGCTTTCCTTCAGTTTGTAGTCGATTCTCTTCAGCTGATCTCCCTTGTTTTTATTTCTCTCGCCAAAACTGTTCTGGCCGACCGGCTGTATCATCCCGGTCACACCGACAGCTGCATTACAGTCCGACCGGTTGGGTCCCTGAGGTCCGACCGGCCGTGAGTTTGACTGTTAGTCCACTCCTTTCGACTGAGTCTTGGCTGCTGCCCTCTGATATGCTTAAATCTCAGTTATGCCTTCTTAAGTTGTCTGGTTCTTTCAGTCTCTTCAAGGGAAGAATTTTTGTCAGTCTAAGCTTACCTTTCAGTGAACATTTTCAATTTCTGAGCGAGTGTGTTTTTATGGCTTTCAATCCTTCTAGTGTTTGGGAAAATTGATTTAACTCTCTAGTGAGCGTTCATTTTCTTTCTTCGTAGCTTTTATAGCTATCGGAGAGTTGAGATTTTTGTGAATACTTTGGGGGCGATTTTTTAGGCACCATTCACCCCCCTCTGTTGTCATTTCGGTCCTACACATTCGAACCCCGTGGAACAGTGTTGATGCGAAGTGAGTCTGAGACGGGTCGACCCTAAGAGTCGATGTGTCTAACCCATATTGGACCTCTTAATTTCATGATCCAGCCTATTACCATATAGAGCCAAAATTTAAGGGACGAGCCAGTGGGCCAATGGGCCGACTGTAACATGCTAAATTTTGAATGTTTGGAATTGCATTATTTGCACCCTGTTGGCATTTATATTTTGTCAAAATCTTATTGAAACAATTCTCAAATACAAATAAGAATCATGACGATAAAAGATATGAAATAATTTAAATGAGTTTAAAACCCTAAAAACCAAAATCCAGAAATTAAATTAAATGAAAATCCACCTTCCATCAAATTGACCCAAGAATTCAAATTCGGATTTAATTTTGAGTTTCCTGATTAGAAGTAAAAATAAAAAAATGTGAAGTTCAAAATCATGCAAAACTCAAAATCAGAAAATCCTAATGAAAATTTAAAATTAAAATTAAAAATCTGAATTTTAGAAAAAAATTTAATTCTTTTTCTTCTCTCTCTCTCTTTCTTCTTTCCTTCTGCCGTTGGGCCCTCTTCCTCCCCACCTCTCTCTCTCTTTCCTTCCTCCTCTCCTTGTTTTCTTCTCTGCGTCGCCTTCTTTCTTTTCTCTCCCCGTTGCTCTCTGTCTTGCTCCCGACAGCCATGCGCCTGCGTCACTGTTCCTCCATCACCGAGTGCATGCTTCCGTCGACGTCACATCCCCTCCACCAGGCCCTGCTGCGCCAGTGTTCCTGTGTCACCGCCGCGCCTACCCCCGTCGCCATCGCCCATAGTCTCCACCATTGCCCACGGGTTCTCCCGCCGCCGCCCATAGCATCTACCGCCATCACCACAGCAACCCCTCTCCACTGCTATAAAAACCCTACCGCCCCATTGCTTTTCCCCTGGCTCCTTCCCTTCCTTCCCTACTCAGCCAAGCTCGGGCGCCAGCCCGAAGCACCGGCCGCCGCCTCACATTGCCCCAACCGCTCCGGCAAATACCACGGCCAATGGACCGCATCACGGCATGTCTCCACTCCCCACCAGCCTTCCCTTCGAGTTAATTGGGTTTTCGCGCGCCAACACTCGCCGCACGGTTGATCTTCCCCAACTCCGGCCAAAATAGCCACCGCCGATGCCATTCCGCGTCCAGAGCACTCCAGTCGAATTCCTCGCCATTAGAGCATCTCCTCACCATCCTCAACATTCCCCAACTGTCGGCCAACGCCCTTCGCCACCCGAGGTTCCCCTCCATGGCAACCCGACCGCGCCGCCCATGGCCTCCACTGCCAGCTCACCTTGGCCCCTCTCCCACTCGGCCAACCTCATGGTAAGCATTCACTTGATCCCCTACTACTCATGCGCTCACCAATCCTCCCTCTCCACCACGGCGGCGCCACCATCCCATTCCACCCTCGCCGCTGGCCGCCTCGAGCTGCCGCCCACCCACCTCGCTGTCACTCCAGCCAACGCACTGCCACCCTTAGCTTCCCCACCCCTAGCGGAATCCATTTTGCCTGTTGTGCCAGCCTCCCCGGCCACCGCTTGCCGCCGGCGAGCTCAGCGCCGAAAGCCGCCTGAGTCCTCTGTTTTGGCTCCAGCCAATCCACACCTCATCTATATAGCTGCGCCCCCTCTGTCAGCCCAGGGTTTCCGCCCAGTTGGCTAGCCGAGCGTGCGTTAAACATTCCGACCTCAGGTCCCGAGTTCGAATCCATCGGCCACACCTTTTTCTTCACATTTTTATTTTATTTTATGTAATCCATTTTAATTAAGAAAAATTAAGGAAAATTAGGAAATAATTCGGGGAAGCTAATAAATTTAACTAGGATGTAAATGAGATTATTTAAGATTTAAATTTGAATTAGTTATCATATATGGAAAATTAATATAGTTTGAATAATTATCTAAAAGACTAATTACTAACTAAAGGCATTAATAAAGAAAAATGACTTTGGTTAAATGTCCAAATTTAATAAAGATTATTCTTAATTATAATTAAAATATATGCCCTAACATTTAACATGTCGCCATTAAATAAATCTCAATAGTAGATTGAATTAAGTAGCAATATTGAAATATGACCCTGTATAACAAGCTTTGCCCAGATAAATAAATTTAAATTAAAAATAAAGCTAAGCCTAATTATAACTAAAGTATAGACAAGATAATAATGGTGCCATTAATTAAATCTTAACATTAGATTTAATAAATAATAATGTTGAGCATAATTGTATATAACAGGCTAGGACCTATATAAATGGAACCTAATTCAAATTAAAACTATGCCTAGTAATAACTACGGGTATATAAAATGTCACACCACAAAATGCTACAAACCCAGACTCTAAGATTAATTCGGTAAGCTAAAAATTGTATACATCGCGTATATAGCATATGCCCTGAATATTAACGCTCGACAAAATAATGCTTAGCTAAACTCGTACACCAATTTATAGGTCTAACCTCACTCATAGAACTTTCTTAATAAATATAAAAATAATAAAAGAAGCTATTAATAAAAAGATCGAATTATCGTATTCCACCATCGGCTATGCCTAGCAAACCTCAAGTCTGAAGCAAGAATATTCCTATATCCTGAACCCTCCTTGGCATTCGTCCCGGCAGATTTTCCTGTTGTCATTTTCTCACTTCGCTCAAGCTCTGTTTGACCCTGTTAATACTCCGCACCCCATCGACCTTGCCTCGAATCACCTGAATCACTCATTAACTCATAATAAACATAAATTGAGTTTATTTGGATTTATCTAGACTCTTTGAGTTATTTGCATATATTTGAATTCAGTTGTTTAGCTCGTAGTTAGATGTTGGAGTCCTGAAGATTCATCGGATCAAGCAAGACCAAGATCCAGGCAAAGACGAAGCCCAGGAACTCAAGACCATCGAATGAGAAAGCTTTGAGTGAGCTCAAGACCGCAGTAAACCATGCAAGATGAGTCAATACTTTGATCATATTGAGCCTACATTTCCTGCAAATTTACTTTCATTTAAATTATCAAATTGCATGCGGTTATTTCGTATGCAAATATATATCTGCTTTAAGATTCTAGATATATGCCCATAAATTGATTTGCTAGTATTACATCTCCGTTGGAACATTGGAATATTTGATCCTTGTCGCCCTAGCAAAGTTATAATGGTAACACTTTCAAAAATAAGTCATTAATTATATGCCATGCTTAGCACTGCTTAGATATTCGGGGGCACCAAAATGCCCAATGCATCACTTTTAATCATGAGAAATTGATTTGGGAAGTCATGGTGGAAATGACTGGTATATTTTGACATGATTATTTTATGCTTCCCAAAGCCCCAACTTGCTTAAATATCTAGGCGGATGGTATGGGGGCTGGTATGTGCTGCAGTGAAAGCACAGTTTGTGTGTGGATTGTGGTAGAACTGCCCAGATACCACTAAGGATTGAATCTTGTCATGACCTCCTATGTAAAATAGTATAACCACAAGTCTGCAAATTGCAACTTGGCTAAGTAAATCTATCGAAACCCCTGGACTCATCTCACAGGTAGTGGAAAGGAGTAGATTATTGCAAGGGCAAGGGGAGGCCTAAAGGGACACCGAGAGAAGGGTGAAGTAACCAGTCGTGCTAGCGTTGTGGAGAGTGGAGTCCGAATGCAGTAGTAGCCGTGGTTACATCCCGTGCAACGTATGGAACCCACCGCAAGTGGGAGCAGCCCATAGGGTGAGATGACAAAAGGGGCTAGATAATTTGAAAAGTTAATGTGATAGTCTACTCAACCACATGACTAAGGAATTGTGTGGAGCAACGAGTGGATTGTCTCTTGTGATGAAAGTATACAAATTTTGCAGAGTCAAAACTATTCGAATAGCCATGCCCACAGTCAAGGGCGGACATGGGAACTTAACCAAATATAGTTCTATTTTAAAAACTTTGTAGGTGGAATTGGAAAAGTGAAGGGCAGTGGAAAGCCCTTATTTGTGTTGCCCTAAGTGTCACCCCAATGATAAGGCAAGCGGTTATAATGCTGAAAGGCTAGCATATGATGCAGAAGCCATGTAACGGTGGATGGTATCTGGATCTCTATTATTATTGCGTTCTTTCACACATTATGTTTTAGTTCAAACTGCTAAGTCTCAGGAAATTTCTATGTATTGTATTTTGAAAGCAATTTATGGCAAGTAAAACATCCCGAGCCTTTCCTAGATTAAGCCATGTATATTATCTAATTGCATCCTGTGTATTGGCTAGCGGAGCACGGTGGTTTATGCTCACCCTCGCTCACTCAATTAATCCAGAATCAAGAGACAGATCACTATGCTTCAGCAATACAAAAGGACATGATAGCGGAGAAGATGGTGTCAAGAACTAGGTTGCGAACCCCCAGTTGGCTGCCTGTGGACACGTCCTGAGGGTCCCACCTGTGTGCTTTGTTTCGCTGCTGCATTTTATTGATTTCGGCCTGTTCGGCCCATGAGTAAGTCTACTATTATATTTACGCTTCCGCATGATATGTGTTTTGATGTTCAGTACTCTATCTGTGAGCACTATCTACTGATCCAGAGAATAGTCTAGTGGAATCACAGAGGATTCTGGATTATAAAATTTGGGTCCTACACCGACCTGCCCCCTTCACTCCCCTAATGGAACCTATGGTGGGGTGGCGGCAATTGGGAAATGTTGAGAGATAAAAGGAGGAGGGAGCAAGTTTTTTTATTTTTGGGGGGGAGAGGGCAACAGGAAGGTGTGATGGGAAAGAGAAAGGGGACACATTTTCTCATGTGGCCCACGTGTGGAGTGTGTGCATTGCAACGAACTCCAATGGAACATCCTTTTTGTACAACCAATACCGTGAAGCATCGACATCTCAGCTAAAAATGGCCTAACAAGGCAATACGAATGGCATCAAGTAACATAAATTAGGATTCGTTTGAATGGACAATATGGTTGGGTGAATGTGAGCATCGCATAGGTGTTGTTGCTTGGGTGTATTTATGGTACATGAAACATTTGGACTAATGTAAGTCAAGTTGTGAATAACTTGTGCTCATAAATGATTTTTTTATCTTTGAATATACAAGAAAGTTTTGAGTCAACTATGGTCAACGCGTGAGGATAGAGACTACGCTCATGAAGGAGCCGAGGTCTGGAACGGCTAAGAATGCCGGTGAGATGGTTAAGTTCAAGCATGGTACAAGGCAAGCAAGAAACATTGCAAGGAAGGTTCGAACAATGATTTATCAAATAGTGTGATCGATGCAAGTGAGGCGTGGTCAGAGGGACCGACATGAAGAGACTTGTCGATGTGTGAGCCATTGGTGAACCTACACGTTGCAAGCATAGAGGTTACCTGTAGTGGAGGAGATGACCATGGACTAGACTCTGGGATGTGGTAAGGACCACGGTAAGGCGAAGGAAGCACAAACCTTCATGGAAGGTGGTAAAGGGGTATTTTGGTAAATTACCTAGTATCGCAAGATGATAGTGTGCGAAACCGATGCGTTGGCCTACGTGGTTTAGGTCAAGAATATGTTGAAAATGCTAACTATATCAAGTATTAATTCACTAACCGGTATGGTGTTGGGTTAACAAGTTAGCCTATGTAAGAGTGGTTGAAACCTAACTAGAAATGTTGGTTAGGATTTCCCTTGTTCACCTCTATATATAAGGAGGAAGAGAGGTGGCTTAAAAAAAACTTTGGGAGAGTTTAGTCCATGCCTTACAAAGAGAAGATAGGAGAGTTAGTGTTCATAGAGAGAACCTTGTAAAAGATGTGAGAGGCTCTTTTAGGAGATGTGAGAGGCTCATGTAGCTGAGCTTTTTTATCATCCTTAATCTTTTTGTATAGCTAGAGAGTAGCTGCAAACATTCATCTCTAAGTATCAATAGAGATCAAAATTTGTCTTAGTATTTTCCTCTTGTGCTTAAGTGATGAAATCTTTAGTTTGTTATGCTTCTCCTTCTTCTCTTGATCTTATTTTATGCTAGGGACGTGTAAATTATAAAGATGTCTCTTAGAGACATCTTTTCATCTATCTAGATATTTGTTATTTGCGTGTTCTTATATTTGTTTGGTTTTAGCTCAAGAGATGGTGTTATGTGATTTTTGATCTTATGGGTGTTTTGATTTGAATTTGTGTTATAATCTTGTTTACTATGATATATGAGAACTTATTCAAAGTCACCTAGATTATTAATGATTCACATGTAAGATTGGCTTAGCTAGTTTGGTAGCTACAAAGGCTGGATCTATGCAAAACAGCGAAAGTTGGACCAAAAAGTCACGCGTTGCCAGGTTTGGGCCAAGGCGTTACTATTCTAGTTTTGCAGCTGATGTATAGAGTAGGGCATGCTTCGGTACATTTTTTTTAGAAAAAATAATGAATCTCGAAGCAAAGTAGTTAACGCCAAATGGGGTTAATATTCGTAACCTATAAAATAAATCAAATCGAAGATTTGCCCTAACTAATATCCAAGCATATATCCTTGTTTAATATTCAATTTGATTCATTTTTTATAGGCTAGCACAAGTTTATCATCAACTAATATTAACTATATATTTTACTTTTAGATTCGTAAACTTTCTTAAAAGAGTTGTACTGAATCAAACCCCATATAGAGGTTAGTTGTGTGCAATGACTGGTCGTCTTTCCTTCTTTTTTTTTTTTGCAAATGAAAAACACTTTTTTTTCTCTCAAGGTCCATTCACGATATGTGCCTTGATTTAGATTCATGCACATCCCTTGTTTGGTTCATCGCGCTGCTGGACCTTAGATCCTAGGCAGCTGACCATTGGTGATGGCTAATGATGAAAGAAGAACGGCTGTTAGGAAAGAAGAGGAGAATGCAATGGCAGTGGACAGTGGGGAGGAAGTAGGGGAGGGGTGGTGTTTAAGGCTATAAATAAGTCGAGTTCAAGCGAGTTTGTCTTCCTAAGCTTGAGCCGAGGTGAGTGAACTTGAGTTGCTGTCCGAGTCTAGAGTTTGGCTTAAATAAGCTCGATAGCAATTAAAATATTGCACTAATTTTCAATAATAAGAAAAACTCGAGCTTAGTCTCGGCTCAAGTAAGCTCGATAACAATAAAAATAATTTAACATAAACTAATTGTCAACAATAAAAAAGCTTGAGCTCGAACTAGGCTCAAGTAAACTCTATAAGAGTTAGTATGTATGTGGGCTGTAAAAAAACTCAAGGCTTTCGAGCTATTTAAGCTCGGCTCGTTGAAGCTCGCGAGCTCAGGATCAAGCTCGAGCTCAATTTGTTTGAAGCTCGAGCCTAAACAAGCTGAGTTCGGGTAGTTTGCGAGTCTCAAACCTTTTTTACAGTCCTAGTGGTGTTGGAGTTGACAGTGGGGTGGAGTATGCGAGTGCATGCAGGTTGCAAGGGTATATATAGCACTGTAACTATTCTGATTTCACAAAAAAAAAAGCGAGAGAAAAACGATGCTGATTTCCTTATCCCCAATTGGAGAGAGAGTAAAAACGACGTAATTAACCGTTTTAGATTACGTGCACATATGACCCTTGTGCACGCCACGAGGCGCTGGCGTTCCCACGATTTTTAAAATAAATGTTTCGCGTTAAAAAAATAATGCTTAATGAAAAAATAAATGTCTCTCAATGGTAAAAACTAAAGTATAAATTATTTATACTAAAATATCTCAAAATAAAAATCAGTCAGACTAGAGTGAGACCTAGACTATTAGAGACTAATCTAAGCTCTGCCATCATCTTCACCATCAGCTCCTGAGACATCGTAGTACATGTAGTATCCTTGATCCACGAGCTCTGAGTGATTTTGTGAGCGAGGGTGAGCATAAGAAATAGTGCTTCATGAGCCAACACACAAAATGCAATATTTATACATGCAATGTTTAACAAAAGTATGCTCAAGTTCTTTTATTTGCTAAAGATAACATTTAAAAGATACAATAATTACAAATTTTTATGACTTAGTATTTCAACCAAAACATGATTTATTAAAGGGAGTGAAAGTATGTAATATTTATAATGGTGCGGGTTTCATCCACCTATTACATGGTTCCATTCACCATATACTAGATTTTGATTACTAGAATTACATCCACCCAATTATCAACACTAGATTACATCCATCCATAAAAGCTAAATTTAGGGTTGTATTCACCCGACGAGTTTTCATCTTATCTATAACGGTTTTTGATATAGAAACTAACTCAAATAAATTCCAATGCCCACCCTTGACCGTGGGCATAGCTGTTCGAACAGTTTATACTCCTGCAGAGAATGTACACTTTACCCACAAAGTGATAATCAACTTGTTACATTTCACACATTTTCTTAGATATGTGTATCAAGGAGATCATCACAAAGCCCTTTACAATGCATCCTCAGTGTAAGATACACCCGTTAAGATTTTATCAGAGGGTTGTTATGTCCACCACACCTAGACCCACTCTTGTACCACACGGCTACTTACACCAGCAATATAACTCGTGTCCACGATGGCTTAAATCCAACGATACAACTCATGCGTCACTCTGACAGTGCAACTCACACTCGTAGATATAAATTATTTAGCCAGGTTGACACCATTATAGAATTGTAGTTGTACTATTTTATATTACGAGGTCATCACAGGATTAAGTCCTTAAATTATCTAGATGATACATGCCACAAGCCATAATATCTCGTGCTACATCCGCACTAACCATCATACTACCCGTCTAGATATAGCAATAGCAAGTTTTAGGGTTTTGAGAAGTACAAAACTATGTTATCTCAAAATACCAGTTATTTTCCTCTAATGACTGCCCAAAGCAAGTTTTATGACTAAAACATGATGATTAGGGCAAATTAATATCCTGGTACTTAAGCAAGATTAGCATGATGCTTAAGTATGACCTATAGCTAATAAAGTGTAACACCCTAAAAAATGTAAATTTGAATTGTGAAGCTTTTGATTTATTTTGCAATGAATTTTTAATTGCATTTGGAGTTTATGGGATTTTTCCTGAAAATTTGATGAAGGTTCCAAAAGGAAGAAACAAACATGTTTAAATACTACAAAGTTAGAATTTAAAATAAGAATCTAAAAAGATGATCCAGAAAAGGAGGAGAGAAAATTTGGCTTAGAAATGCAAAACCCTAATTCCATAAATAATGGTATGAATAACAAGAAAGTAATACATTAAAAGTACTAACAAATATGCATATACATGTATATAAATATATATATATATACACAGGTGTATAAATAAGCATATGTGTATATAATAAAATATAACCTCTACAAAATATATGTTAAAAAGATAGTGCAGAAATATAAAGGAGTAAGGAAGGGAGCAAATAAAATCAGAAATATAAATATATATACGCATACATATGAAAAACAAATGCATAAAACAATATATATATATAGCACACCGGGCCGGCCATCACCCCGGCCCAGTCTCCCTCCCACGCGCGGTCAGCGCGCACGTGCGGCCCAGTCAAGCGCGCCCCGCAGCCCACTTCCCGCGCGCGCCCGCTCTCTCTGGCAGGTCGACCCGAGCCGTCGAGCTCTTCCTTCCCCCTTCTCTTCCCGAGCGCGCCCGGACCCCCACCTCTCCAACCCTCTCTCCGCGCGGCTTCGGTCAAAAGCCGAGTAACCCGGCCGCGGGGATCCAGCTGAGCAGCAGAGCAGGGATGACGCGTGTGCACCGCCCAAATCTCCCTGCCATACCCCCGTAGCCCACTGCCGCCGCTGACATCGCCGCCGTCCCCGATCTGCGCCGGGCTGCCCCCTATTGTTTCGCCTCGTTTTCTCGCCTCGCTACACCCGACCTCATCATGCGCATGGCGCTAGACCCTCTGCCCCTCAGAATGCGCACGGCATAGCGGCATTATGCCAAATCCCCCGCGAATCCCCGGCTCTGCCACCGCCTCCTGACATTGCCAGCATGCCGCACGGCCTCGCCAGTGGCCAGCCCCACCCCGTCGCCTATAAAACCCGGAACGACTCCCGAACGCTTCATCACGCTCACCTCCACCCCTCATCAAAAACAATTGGACTAAAACCTCCTCAGTCACCGGCGGGATCGTCTCCATCCCCAACTCCGGTGAACTCCAATCCGGCGATTCAAGCCATTCGGGTTCAATTCCTCGTAACCCCACCACCCTTGGCTCACCGTGAAACCATCCCCCGCCTCACCCGAGCTCTCCGTTGCTTGTAGGTCGCCGTCACCGGAAGCCTCCCTGAGCCGCCGCCACCGTGCGCCGCCAGCCCTCTCCGGTGACCGTCACCCCTGGCCGTCTACACCAGCAGCTTCACCATCACCCGGGGGCTGCATTTTACACAACTCCCGAACCTCTCCAACCACCGTTCACCGGCGACGCCACCGTCTTTCCTCGGCCAAGCTTCCTCTGTCGGGCCCCCTCCCAGAGCTAACTCAAAGGGATTTATTCCCCGATAGGGGTAAGCAACATTCTTGAGCCCGACTGGTTAGCGCGCTCTCTCTTCCTCCCTCCTGCTCCCGCGGCGCGCATTCGAGCCCCCGGCTCCGCGCGTTGCGATCGAGCATTTCTTTTACTTTTTCTCCGCTGACAGCCGGGCTTCGCCCGTCAGCCGCTGTCGGCCAGTGGGCCAGCTGCCTTCTGGGCCCCGCCTGTCGGTGTTACCAGCTGACAGATGGGCCAGATAACCAGGGTCCCACCTGTCAGTGGCCCAGTTTCATCCATGGCCACTGACAGAGGGGTCCCACATGTCAGTGAGTGAGTACACTGACAAATGGGCCCCACTGGCCATAAGCACAGCAATAAATAGATAAAGAAAAAGGTAAAAATGATACATATGACATGTAGGACCCACTGTCAGAAATCTATTAATTTTTAGATTTAATTGAACTGAAATGTTCAAATGAGCCTAACTTATTCATTTTAATTCCAAATTGAGTGAGATAAATTTCTAAATTCATCAAAAATCAAGATCTATCCAATGGAACTGAAATCATAATTTTTAGAGTTCATTTGAATTTCTGGTGTTATTTGGTTTGATTTGCTGTTTTCCTTTTTATCCAAATTTTCGCGCACGATTAAAATTGCATACGAGGCTCAAGAGGAGGAGATCGAGGCAGCAGCCCTAGAAGAGCAAGATAATCAAGTTCCAGACCACTGTGACCCAGGCGAGTCAATACTTTGATCATGTTGAACCTACATTTTCTGCAAATTATTTTGTTTTAAATTATTAAATTGCATGCCGTTATTTTATATGCAAATACATGTTTAATTTGAGATTCTAGTTATATGCCCATTGTTACCTTTGCTAATATTACACCTCCTTTGGAACACTTGATTACGTGAACCTTGTCACCCTAGTAAAATTATAGTAGTAACTTTTGGAAATAAGTCCATAATTATACACCATGCTTAGTACTGCATAGATACTTGGGGGCGCTGAAATGTCCCAAATATCATTGTCATTTTTAATCATGAGAAACTGGTTTGGGCAGTCATGGTGGTAATGGCTGGTACCTTTGATATGATTATTTTACACTCCCGAAATCCCCAACTTGCTTAAACATCTGGGCGGATTGGTTCGAGGGTGTGTATGTGTAGTGCAGTGGAAGCACAAAGTGGGTTAGTGGTAGACCGCCCAGATACCAATAAGGATTGAATCCTGTCATGACCCCCTGTGTAAAACAGTACAACCACAAGTCTGTAAAATACAACGTGGCTAAGTAGATTTATCGAAATCCCTGGACTCATCTCACCGGTAGTGGATGGGGAGTGGATACGCACGGGCACGGGGGCCCTAAGGGACACCAGGTAGGGTGAAGTTTCCCCAGCTGTTCTATTCGTTGCGGGGAGTTGAGAAGCCCGTCTGCGGTAGTAATTGTGGGGAAACATCCCGCGCACAGATGGGACCCACCGCAAGTGGGAGAAGCCCATAAGGTGAGATGACAAAAGGGACTAGATACATTGAAAAGTTATTGTGATGGTCTGCTCAACCACACGACTAAGGAATCATGTGGGGCAACGAGTTGACTATCTCTTGTGGTGAAAGTGTACAAACTCTACAGAGTCAAAACTATTCGAATAGCCGTGCCCACGGTCAAGGGCGGACATGGGAACCTAACCAGATATAGTTCTATTTCAAAATACTTTGTGGGTGGGATGGAAAAGTGGAGGGCAGCGGAAAGCCCTGTTTTTGAGTTGTCCTGGGTGTCGTCCCAGTGGTAAGTTAAGCGACTATAACGCTGAAAGATGTTATGCGGTGTGATGCCATATGTATGGAAAAATTATGGTGATATTAGGCATATGGTGTGATGCCATATGTATGGAACAACTTGTTAATATTCCTTGAACATTATGTTTTGTTCCAAAGCTGCTAGGTCTTAAGAAATTTTATGTATTGTATTTCAAATAGTGGCATTTCTATTCTTACAAAATAAAATATGGGTGGAATAAACATGGTTGTGAGTAAATGAGATGGATGTTGTAGTATGCACCTAAAGGTATTGGTGGATTCAGATCGATCATGAATAGGCAATGATAGTGTGGATTCTAGGAGAAATAAATTAGTGGGGTCCAGCTAAATAGATAGGCCAGATAAATGATCTAATTGAATTTTCAGGAATTTGGAGAAATAATACAAGTATTGGAGTATAATTCTTGATTAGTGATATTCTTGGTGGATATATAATAGTGAATCGATTTTGGAGAATTAGGGAGTGCAAAGGTAAATTGCTGGATTACTACACTACTGATGTTTATTAACTCTTGGAAGATGTTGACAATATGGGGAATTAATAGGAGTTGATCAATTACTAGAGGGATGAATTGAATTTCTGAGAATATTGGAGGAATCATAACAAGTAGGGGATTATAATCTGATAAGTGTATTCTCGGTGGATGTATACTAGTGAGTCGTAGATTTGATCATTAATGTATTTGGTGGAGGTATACTAGTGAGTTAGTTAGTGATAGATAATGGAAAATGAGATTGATTATTAGAAGAATGAATTTGTGGTTTTGGATCAATAGCAAAAAGGATTGAATATGAAAGATTTCGGTGGATTTAAAATCAATGGTGTTAATTAATCATGGGAATTTAGAGATGAAGAGTTGATGAATAGAAATTTCAAGATTGGATTATTAGGAATTTAGAACACAGAAGATATTGGTGGATTCAAAATGATGAATGATACTCGCTGTTTGGAGTTTTAGACAGCACTCAATATGGAAAGTATGTATTCGGTGGAATAATTAAATAATATTAGATAAATGATGTCACTAGCTGTTCGAAGATTTAGGCAGCAATTGATTAGTGGATCGTGTAATTGATGTTACTCGCTGTTTGGAGTTTTAGACAGCAATCAATAAAGGAAGTGTATTTTGGTGGATTAAGTCGATTATGGGAGTCACTAGGTGGTGTATAGGCAGTAACAATAACACTATGATTAAATAATAGCAAAGCTGCTAAAAGCGATTTTTGGCAAATAAAATAACCCGAGCCTCTCCTTTGTTAAGCCATGCATACTATTTATTTGCATTCTGTGTATTGGCTCGCGGAGCACGGGGTTGGAGTGCTCACACTCGCTTTTGCGACAAAATTCAGAATCAGGAATCAAATCACCTCGCCTCAGCAACAAGATTGGACAAGCTGGCAGAGAAGATGAAGATGTCAAGGGCTAGGTCGCGAACCTCCAGTTGGCTGCCTGTGGGCACGACCTGAAGGTCCCACCTGTGTGCTTCGTTCTTCCGCTGCTGCAATTTAATGATTTCGGCCTCATCGGCCCATGAGTAAGTTTACTATTATATTTACGCTTCCGCTTGATATGTATTTTGATGTCCATAACTGTAACTGTGTGCACTATCTACTGATCCAGGGAATAGTGCAGCTAAACACAGTAGAATCCGGATTATAAAATCTGGGTACTACATAAAGTTACCATTAATTATCTAAGGTGACCAGGATCATGTGATTCAAATGTTAAAGGAGTATAATAATATTACAATGTCAAGTAGGCATGTAACTATCTTAAGCTTAACATACATTTGCATAATAAATAAAGCATGCAATTTGACAATTTAAATGAATATAATTTGCACAAATGTAGGTTCAATATGATCAAAATATTGACTCGCCTAGCTCACAAGCAAGTTGATCTTAGAATTCCTGTGTTGCCTCGAACTATGGCTCTTTCGTGTCCTTGTACTCTATTCGGACGATCATATCGGAAAGCTAATAAACAAGCAAAATAAATAAATAAAATTCATATAAACTCTAAATTGAACAAATCCATTGCCATTAGATAGATCTTAAATTTAGAAAAAAAAATTAGAGATAAATTTCATTAAATTTAGAGCTAAAATGAGTGAGAATGGGCTCTCCAAAATTTGAATTTAGATTAAATAAAAAACATAGGAGAGAGAATTTCTCCCTCTGATAGGTGGGATCCACTGATTTTTAAATTAATTTTTGAATTAATTTTCTACTGGAAATCTCAGTGAGACTGACAAGGGGTCCCATGGATTTTAATTTAAATTTGGTTTATTTCTTAAAGGAAAAAACGGTTCTGAGGTTGACATATGGGACCGATGCACTGTGCACATAGTAACTCGGGCCCACTTGTCAGTGGCTTCAACTTTTAACAACAGGTTTAAAAGGAATTTAAATGCCAACGGGGCCAACTGGGCTGGGCCAAGGCCAGGTGGGCCGAGGGAATGCAGGGACGGGCTGGGCTCAGCCCAAGAGCTTTGGAAGATTTTGAAAATACAAAATTTTGGTTGAAATTTGAGACAAAGCATTGAATTAAAACTCAATTCAAAATTTTTATTCAAGCCAAATTTTCATGCCCAGAAAAATGGGGTGTTAACTATTATACCTAGTATAAAATTGGATTTTTTGTCAAACTTTTTAGGTGCCACGAACCTTATAGGGTCTGCCCCTACCAGACGAGCACACAATCGAAATAGGCCACTGCAACCTGTTCAGCTTTAGGCTCTTCAACTTCACCAGCAAGAACAACCCTAGCGACACTCAACCCATCCTACGCCAAATTCCTCTAAGTACATACTAAATCAATGTTCTAATTACATGGTCTTTAGCTGCAATATTCTGGTTCAATTTGCACCTCCAAAGCATGTAACCAGATCAACTAATCAACATACATATGTGCAGGGTTAGTGCAGCCATAAGGCATGTAACCTTCAGAACCCGAATGACACACGACGGTGGTGCCCATGGACCCCGGCAATAGCCCATCCTTAGACAACCACTACTTTGTCAACCTCAAGGCACACTAGGGCATGTTCACCTCTAACGCCACGTAGCTCACCAATGCCCGCACTACCGCCAGCGTCGACAACCTACAGGACACTAGCGTCTTCTTCGACCACTTCAAAAACTCCATCAAGCACATGAGCCAGTTCAGCGTGCTCACCGGCGGCAATGCCCATGATAAACCATGTGGCTTAGTCTAGAATATTTATGATGATGAATAATTGACAATGTTGCTTATTGATGTTATTTGAGGCATGTGGCATGTGTGGACTCATGTCGACCAAGTTAGAAAGAATTGTGTTAGAAAAAGATGTTGATTTGGTCTTTGCATGTGCAGGGTAACTCAAAGGCGATCATGGTCTACGGTGAGGACTGAGAGATGGCCTGGTGCAAAGTCATGGTCCAGAGGGTCAAGAATCTTAGAGGAGACGGTCATGCTTGAGTTGGGCACACGGAGATTAAAGATGGATGATACGTGTTGGAGCTACAGAAGTGCGGTCCGAAAGTTACGACACATGGCAAAAGTTGGAAAAAAAACCCATGTTACATAAGGGTTTCGAGTCCCTTATTTGTTAGAATTGGATAAGAACTCATTAGGGCCCAAGACTATAAATAGAGATGCGGTTGGGGGCTAACCTCAAAGGCTGACAGATACAATTTTTGTACTAAGGATTAAGCAGAGCCAAGAGGATACTTTATAGCCACAAATATAATGATCTAGAAATAAAAATATCTACAAAAGGGGGCGATGCACAGATCAATTTTTGTTCTTCACGGCGATGTTGCCATCGGCCTTCCTCGGTCCGTAGCATGCTGGCGCTCCCAAAGAAAGAAATTGATCTCTGGTTGTTTTGGTCCTTCAGTCATGCGCACATCCATGCAATTGGTAGAGCTACGGTGGACTGGGTTCAAGGAGAAGGCGGAATGACGTCGGGGGCCGGGTGCAGGCGTGGTTACGGGATGATGCGGCGGACGCGCGTGCAAACTAAGCTGGCGACAGGGGTTCGGCTAATGGCGGGATGGGTGAAGTGGCTGGCGGGGCGACTCAACTACAGTGGCTGACCAACGATGGCAGAACGGCGGTGGCTGACCGACGGTGAGGCGATGCACAGCGGAGAGAGCGAACGGCGGGCGGTGGCGCTCACCAGCGAGGTCGACGGCAACATCAGTCGGCGCCGGAAAGAAGGTGAAGACGTCAAACACAGCAACAAATCCCAATGAGAATGGCGAGCGGTGCACGGCGATGCGAAAACCAAGGGTCACGACCGAGTCTTATAGGTGTGGACGTCGATGTGACAGAGGCGCACATGACACGAACGTCGATGCCAAGCCAAATACAGGCGGCGGCAACAGAGCAAACTCGGAGACAAAGGAGTCTTGACCTAAGACGACGGATCTAATAGGAGGACCCCACTTGTTAGTGGCACGAAACGAACCAACAGCCAAGATGCAAGGGAGCGGCGAGAAGACAGCGCGGATGGGCGACGTGTGGTGGGGCGCGGCTCAGGCTAGACTAGGCCAAGGCTGGGCTGGCGGGGTGGGTTGGACTAGACTAGGCTAAAATGGGCTTCAGCCCATTTAGCCTTTTAGGGACTTTTAGGGATATTCCTTTTTCCAGAAATTCAAATAAATTCATTTGAGTTCTAGAAAATAGCAAATAAATCCAAAAAATCCTTGAGATACAAAGAACCCAAATAAAATACTTTCAACAAATATTCAAGTTTAATTTAGTCACATTAAATCTTTTTAATTAATAAAAAAATATATTTTAAGCCTTAATTAATTCTAAAAAATCCAAATAGTGAATTTTATTTTAAAAGCGTCAAAAAGGCTCTAAAAATCAGGATGTTACAAACCTCCCCCTTAAACGAAATCTTGACCCTAAGATTTAGGCTCACTAAAGGAATAGGTTACCAGGTGCAACATTGGAGATGATATTGTTCAGGTTTCCCCTTGGAATGCTCTGATGTATCTGGTTGCCTTGAGCTGAAGAGGTTCCACAGCTTGCTCCTAGAGTCTTGGCAAGGGTACTTCTAAGGTTGAATGGAATTGGTGTGAGTGCGGCTAGGATGTGAAGGCAATAGATTGTGACCAACTGAATTCCATGTGTCAACCATCTTCTAAGTTGGCACCACAGTTATAAAGGAAAGAGGGAAAAGCAAAAATAAGAGATAAACTCGTCTAAGGGGGATATAACTAATGGCAACCCTAAACTAAAACACTCACTTAGCTAAAAAGGCTAACAAAAGAAGCAATAAACTCCACAACAACAAACTTGACATGACTGCAACATAATACCAAAAGCAAAACAGCAGCTCACATCACACACAACGGCGAAGAAAAAGCAAGACAATCTACACGATACTAAAGCTATACCAGGGTTCAAATATAATGGCTTCCAATCTTCACGATAATCTTCAATCTTGTCTTGAAATATTGGGTACTTCCTTGATCCAAACTTCACAGCAAGGCATGAAGAATTCTGTGCCAACCCTTTTATTTGATTAAAGGACACTTGAGACACCTATGGATATTATGGGGATAAGAAGTCAAATTAACCTTTGAAAACAATATTCAAGAGAAGGCCAAGAGTAAGCATTCTAAGAATAAGGTAAGAATAGAGATTTAATTAATTAATCACATATGATGATAAACCCAACGTTACTATAAACATGGCTAAGCAATTTAAATGTACAACTCATGTGACAACTAATATTGCATCACTAGATAATTACCCATCCTATGGTAATAATGGAATCATGACATTCAATCAATCAACGAGGAATTAATCAATTGGGATAATAACTACTAATACAAAGGTTTTATAATAAAATAGCAATACATGATAATTTAGAATAAAATAATACATAATAGATTTGAAATCTGGGTTCAACATGATCAAATGACACGACTTGCCTTGGCCTTACTCAGGTACCAATTCTTGCTCTTCAGATTCTGGTTTTGCTCCTTCGAAGACGTGATCTAATGAGGGAAAATGAAATAAAACACAGAATAAATTCAAATAAAATTCAAATGAACTTCGACGCCGGAGAAGAAGGTGAAGATGTCAAACTCGACAGCGAATCCCGATGAGAATAGCGAGCGGTGCACGGTGATGCAAAAACCATGAGTCAGGCCAGGTCTTATAGGCGTGGACGCCGATGTGACCGAGGCACACATGACACAGACGCCGATGCCAAGTCAAACATGAGCGACGACAACGGAGCGAACTCAGAGATGAAGGAGTCCTGGACAGAGATGAAGGATATGAGAGGTGGACCCCACTTGTCAGCGGCACAGAATGAACCAATGGCCAGGATGCAAGGGCGCGGCGAGAAGACAGCGCAGATGGGCGATGCGTGGCGGGGCGCGGGGCGGGCTGGACAGGGCCGAGGTCGGGCTGGCGAGGTGGGTTGGACCGGGTTGGGCTAAAATGGGCTTTGGCCCATTTATCCTTTTAGAGACTTTTAGGGATTTTCCTTTTTTCAGAAATTCAAATAAATTCATTTGAGTTTCTAGAAAATAACAAATAAATTTCGAAAAATCACAAAAAAAAATCCAGAAAAATCCTTGAGATACAAGGAACCCAAATAAAATACTTCCAACAAATCTTCAAGTTTCATTTAGTCACATTAAATCCTTTTAATTAATAAAAATATATTTTTTAAGCTTTGATTAATTTCAAAAAAATCCAAATGGTGAATTTTATTTTAAAAGCTTTAAAAAACCTCTAAAAATTAGAATGTTTCACAGCTCCCATGGAGGAAAGCCATAGCAAAGCGGTTTTGTTGCATGTCCATTGGCACTACGTGGAGTAGGGAGGATATGCATTGCGTGTATTGACAGATAGTGGGCAGCACACGACATACAGTAAAAACACTGTAGCAACAATACTCTACTATATTATAAAATACTATAGCTGCAATGCTTTGCTGCAATACCGAAGAATTATTGTTTTTTCCTTTTCTGTTTTTGTTTTTTCCTTGTTGTGATCGGCAGGTTGAAAAAGCAGGAAACAACAGATTTGAAAAGGAAAAGTTTTCACTATGGAGTATAATCATTCACCCCCTCTAATTACCATCAACGATCCTACAAGTGGTATCTGTGTGGGTTGCAATGGCAAACAGTGAGGAGTTTAACAACGATGATCTCAATAGTGACCCTGAAAAGGTAAAACATTCTTATACATATTTATTTTATGTTATGCTTAGATTGACAGAGTAGCTCAAAAAGTATAAAAAGAAAATTAAAAATCATGATCTTATTGTTAAGAGATTAAATTATGAAATTAATAGACTTAGAGCTTTTATTCATGGTGATGAATCTTGTGAATCTTGTCAAGTTTTATATTTTGAGTTGGAGTCTGCTATAATAATTAATACATCAAATTTAGTTCAACTTAGTGATATTATTGTTAAACTTGATGAATTAAGATTGGCGCATGACTCTTGTGATGAAAAGTTAAAACTTGCAAATGATAAAGTTGAAAAGATCAAGTTTAGTTCTTCTGCATGCTTAGAGTCAAGTATTTTAAATGTTCATTCTAAAGCTCACTCTAATTATGAATTGCTAGAAGCTAAGACTTAATTCATCTTCGAAATCAATTCGATAGATGCTTTATCATGAGATATTTTTCTGCTTTAACTGTCCTAAACTTAGCACAGAAATAGAAGTATTGACTAGACAACTTAATGATTTTGTTGAAAGAAGATTGGCTTAGTCTAGTGCTTCTAAGAATCTTATGAACAAACATGTTAAATGTACAACTTGTCCCACTTTAGCTAAAGAAAATGAATACCTTAAAGACACTTTAGCCAGATTTTATTTTGGTAAGAAAATTTTGAATATGATCCTAGACTAGTCAAAAACAAGTGTCAAAAACACCGGTCTAGAGTTTAATGTTGCTAATTATGCCAATAATAATCCACCTAAGGTTGTTAAAGTCATGGAAAGTGGGCTAATTAAAACAAAAAGTGAGCCTCATAAAACTGTGTTTAAATCTGTTGGTTTTGTACAAAGTTCATTAAATAATGTTGTAGGTGTTAGCCCATTACCTCAAAAGAATTCTAATTATGTTAAATTTTATTGCACCTAATGTGGAAAAGATGGGCACTTGTATAAATTTTGTTTTAGGTGTGCTAAGAAAGAAAAGAAGAAAAGATTGATTATTTCAAGACAAAAACGTGTAACCTATTTTGTTCATATAACTAATGTGGAAGCTAGATTTTTAAAGAACTTTTATGATGATTTTAAATTTGCTTCATGTGCTGGTTTGAGATATAATTTAAATAATCAACATTTTTGGTGTTCTGATCATCCACGTGCATGCGATTTTGGTTCTAGTATTATTGCTATTCCTCCACGTCGTGTATCTCAGTACTGAATTCCTAGATCCTATCTCACTAAGCCACTTGATACATCTCGGTTTGTTCATTTGCGGAGTGAGTGGTGGGCATGTCATCTAATGGGATTGTTCTGAGGAGTTATTCTTGTACATCATTGTAAAGGCTTATTTTTATTTTTTATTTTTGAGAACTTGAATTATTATTTAAGCCAATAATCACGAAACAAGTTATGATGTGTATTTTGAGCTTTCTTGATCATGATTTTACATGTGCAATTTAGCAAGGCCATAATTAACTATTTATTAATTTTTGTTAACTTGAACAAACAATATGATAAGGATGAATTCTTTGGCTAAGTTTTGCTTAGAGTGATTACTTTTTGAGATGTGTCATATTTAAATATCTAGTTAAATACTGATTCTAGGTCAAATCTAAATTTGAGATATTCTAGTTCTTTCTTGAATCACTTTTAGCTTTTCTAGAAATACATGCGGCAAATTATGATGAAATTGCCAATTATGTATGCATCTTAATAATTCTTTCCCACGAGACGGCTTGTTATTGCTCTAGGCATGAAATTAGAGAGGTTTTGTATGACCGAGATCATGAAACCTTAAACTTTTTGGCTTGGCATGATCGAAAAGTAAGGCTTAAAATGCTACAATTTATGAAATGTGATTCAAGTTGGCTCAAAAGGGTTATTATAAATGTGCTGAAATTAATTTAGGCTGAAACTCAGGAGGCCATTATAGATGGCTTCTAGTCTAGGATGTACTTTACTAAGATAAGCCATAATCAAATGCCAATAATAAAATGCTATGTGTTAAGTTATATAAATCTATGTTAAGCTTTATGCTTCAGGTTGGCACTTGTAGCTCACATAGTTATTGATTATAGCATCTAGATTTAAATCTGTATTTTTAGATGATTATCTTCTTTAGTGATCAATGATACTTAAACAAAATGGTTTGTTTTTTCTCAAAAAAATTTGGATCAATGATACTTGGCTGTGAGTTCTCTCTTTGATGTTTCTCTCTTTTGTTCCATGATGCTTAAACAAAGGGGGAGAGCTTTGTGAAAGATTTTTGAGGTTTGTGGCTTTTCAGTATGCTTTGTGAGATATTTGGAAAAGATTTGTAGCTTGCGACTTAAAATACTTTTTCGGCTTCAGTTCTTCACTTAGACCTATTTGAAGTCAAGCTATCTTCAAATGTTGTCAATGTATTCATCAAGGGGGAGATTATTAGACCATGTGGCTAGGTCTAGAATATTTGTGATGTGAAATAATTGACAATATTGCTTATTGATGTTATTTCAAGCGTGTGGTGTGTGTGGACTTATGTCGGTCAAGTTGGAAATAATTTATGTCGGGAGAAGATGTTGCTTTAGTTTTTGCATGTGCAGAATAACTTGAAGGTAATCATGGTCTACGCTTAGGACCAAGAGATGGCTTGATGCAAAGTCATGGTCCAGATGGTTAAAGATGCTAGAGGAGACAGTCGTGCTCGAGTTGGGGCATGTGGAGATCAAAGATGGATGATACGTGTTTAAACTATGGGGGTACGGTCCGGAGGCTATGACACGTGACAAAAGTTAAAAAAACCCATGTACGTAAGGATTTCGAATCTTTTATTTGTTGGAAGTGGATAAGAACTTGTTTGGACAATAGACTATAAGTAGGGATAGGTTATGGGCTAATGTCGCTAATTCCAAAGGCTGATAGATACAATTTTTGTGTTAGGATTTGAGAGGTGTCAAGAAGATACTTTATACTCATAAATATAATCATCTAGAAATAAAAAATTAGATGTAAAAATGGGGCAACACACGGATCAATTTTTGTTCTTCACGGCAACATCGCCATTTGCCTTCCTCGGTCTGCAGCGCGCTGGTGCTCCTCGAGAAAAGAAATTGATCTCTGGTTGTTTTGAGGAGTTATTCTTTATATCATTGTAAAGGCTTATTTTTATTTTTTATTTTTGATAACTTGAATTATTATTTAAGCCAATAACTATTATGATGTGTATTTTGAGCTTTCTTAATCATGATTTTACATGTGCAGTTTAGCAAGACCATAATTAGCCATTTATTAATTTTTGTTAACTTGAACAAACAATATGATAAGGATGAATTATTTGGCTAAGTTTTGCTTAGAGTGATTACTTTTTGAGATGTGTCATATTTAAATATCTAGTTAAATCCTGATTCTAGGTCAAATCTAAATTTGAGCTATTCTAGTTCTTTCTTGAATCACTTTTAGCTTTTCTAGAAATACATGTGGCAAATTATGATGAAATTGCCAATTATGTATGCATCTCAATAATTCTTTCCCACGAGATGGCTTGTTATTGCACTAGGCATGAAATTAGAGAGAATTTTGTATGACCGAGATCATGAAACCTTACGCTTTTTGTCTTGGCATGATCGAAAAGTAAGGCTTGAAATGCTACAATTTATGACATGTGATTCAAGTTGGCTCAAAAGGGTTATTATAAATGTGCTGAAATTAACTTAGGCTGAAACTCAGGAGGCCATTATAGATGGCTCCTAATCTAGGATGTACTTTACTAAGATAAGCCATAATCAAATATCAATAATAAAATGCTATGTGTTAAGTTATATAAATCTATGTTAAGCTTTGTGTTTCAGGTTGGCACTTGTAGCTCACATAGTTATTGATTCTAGCATCTAGATTTAAATCTATATTTGTGGATGACTATCTTCTTTAGTGAGATCTTTAGCTTAATTGGTTATTTTTGTGAAGGTTTACCATATACATTAATTTGCTTAATCACATTATAAACTTCTTTTGGCCTGCTTTGTTATATATGTATGCTTATGGTAGGGCAAGTTTTATAAAAGCATGACTTTGTATACATCAATTCCATTGCTTTAAATAATCGTTTAAGTTTTCATGGTGTGTTTTTCTTTTTAAAAAATCTAGATCAATGATACTTGCTTGTGAGTTCTCTCTTTGATGTTTCTTTCTTTTGTTCCATGATGCTTAAATTGCGAAAGGGGGAGAGCTTTGTGAAAGATTTTTGAGTTTTGTGGCTTTTCAGTATCTTTGTGAGATATTTAGAAGATATTTGTAGCTTGTGGCTTAAAATACTTTTTCAGCTTCAGTTCTTCACTTAGACCTATTTGAAGTCATGCTATCTTTAAATGTTGTCAATGTTTTCATCAATGGATAGATTATTAGACCATCTGGCTAGGTCTAGAACATTTGTGATGAAGAATAATTGACAATATTGCTTATTGATGTTATTTGAAGCGTATGGCGTGTGTAGACTCATGTCAGTCAAGTTGGAAAGAATTTATGTCGGGAGAAGATGTTGCTTTAGTTTTTGCTTGTGCAGGATAACTCGAAGGTAATCATGGTCTACGGCGAGGATCAGGAGATGGCTTGATGCAAAGTCATGGTCTAGATGGTTAAAGATGCTAGAGGAGACAGTTGTGCTCGAGTTGGGGCATGTGGAGATCAAAGATGGATGATACGTGTTTAAACTACGGAGGTGCGGTCCGGAGGCTATGACACGTGACAAAAGTTTAAAAAACCCATGTTACGTAAGAATTTCAGATCTCTTATTTGTTGGAAGTGGATAAGAACTTGTTTGGACAATAGACTATAAGTAGGGATAGGTTATAGGCTAATGTCGCTAATTCCAAAGGCTGATAGATACAATTTTTGTGTTAGGATTTGAGAGGTGTCAAGAAGATACTTTATAGTCATAAATATAATCATCTGGAAATAAAAAATTAGATGTAAAAATGGGGCAACACACGGATCAATTTTTGTTCTTCACGGCAACATCGCCATTTGCCTTCCTCAGTCTGCAGCGCGCTGGTGCTCCTCGAGAACAGAAATTGATCTCTGGTTGTGTTGGTCCTTCGGTCATGCGCAGATCCATGCAGCATGCGGAGCTGCGTGAAGACTTGGGAGGCCAGGCACTACTCCATTGATCATACGCGTCACGTCGGAGAGGAATGGCAGGACCCACAGAAGAAAAGAACTCACTGGCGAGGCTTTCCATCGACGCGGGTCCCACGGAGAAAAGCTACAGCAAAGCTATTTTGTTGCGTGTCCAATAGCATTACATGGAGCTATCTGAACTATAAGTCTGAGGATTAGAAACAAAAACCTATAAAAAAATTAATGAAAAAGTCATAAAAAAATAGCCCCAGTCTAAGAACAGCTGATCCAACCTGAGACGTACACTATGGTTGGTTTCGCCCCTGCGTGGAGCAGGGAGGAGATGCATGACGTGTGTTGACAGATCGGGGGCAGCACATGACGTCTTTGATTATTTGTTTACAGTACTCTACTATAGTATAAAATAATGTAACTACGGCAATTTAGTGCAGTACCGAAGAATTATTATTTTTCCTTTTGCTTTTTTTTCCTTACTGTAATTAGCAGATTGAAATAGCAGGAGAGATTTAAAAAGGAAAAGTTTTCACTGTATAGTACATTCATTTACCTCTCTTTAATTGTTATCAACGATTCTTTCGGTCAGAAAGAAATGCATCGTCGTCAACTCGATGTTCAGCACACGGTTTATACATACATAGATAGCTAGCTCTATCTGAAGATCATTATTGATTGGAAGATGCATATATATAATATGTCGTTGCATTGGTGATATGATATCTCTGTGCAATATGTGCAACAAGAGTTATCTAAATTCCCCTTCTAGATGATCAGGTAGGGGATGATAAATTAATTGTGTATATAATAATAACTGTAATATGTTGAAGACAATCGCAAATTTACGAGTATAGAAAATTATATAAAGATTGCAAATTATAATTCCAGTTTTGTCATCAGATTCTTTGAAGGAACAATCTTAGTGAACTATTAGTAAAAATTGTCCATCAGAACTGGGAATAAAGAGAGCAACTCATCTCTCCATACTTCCTTTTTCCCTTTAACCTGTAAAAGGCCTACAGCACTGAGCATATACGTATTATTAGGTTTAAATTCTACTTGTTCACGAAAGGCAATATGTACAGAAAAATAGTCACATATAATTTTAGACGGTAAGCTGAACTTAACTAGCTCAGTACTCGTACGTTGCTACGGAATAAAAACAATTACATGCTCTGAAACCCTTAAAACATTTTACATTTTAGTGTATTACTTTTCTATTTCAGCTATCTTACCTTTTTCAAATTACACTTTAACCTCACTTTTGTTTTGCATACCTTAGAAACGCAGAAACAATTACTACGACGCCACCAAAGCAAAATACCCGAGGACGCCACCATTTGTTAATCGTTTTTTTTAGGAAAGGAGGGATGGGAAAGGTAGAATGTACGAATAACTAACTGGTTTTATAAATAGTAGAGATACATTTTTTATTATAATTTTTCTATTGATCCCGTTTTGAAAAATACATCACTTAAAAGCTAGTTACTATAGTCGATACAAACCAAAGTTGGCTGAAAGTCAAAACGAACCCACCCATTAAGTATTTTCTAGCAATCCAAACGCCAAAACGTGTAGCATGAATAATTCAAGCACAAAAAACCCATGAGGCCATGATCACATAACTTCTCGAAGGTGGAAGACAGCAGCGTAAACCAGTAACAATATATTGACCGTGACAGGGACATTATTACCATTAACTGTACTTGAACTAAGCAATGAAAGCAGAACAAGATACATATCGTGACAGTTTTTATCAGGGTTCCACCATGCCATGCAATCCCCCTCCCAACTGCAGGTAATGCATCCTCTGAGCCACTCCAAAATACTTCGGTTTCAGTCAGTAAGTATAGGACCAGATTCAGCATCGCATAAAGAAAGATGCTGCGCTTGCGCAAAGGTAAGCGCGTATGAATTAACAAGACTTGCACACCTGACGTATCCATAAGTTACACATGATATGAGAGTAAATTAAATGCCATTGTGTCTTGCTTTCAGAAACCACATTATGGTTGACCAGCCAAGGACTCAATCAGAAGCTGGTAGCCCTCAGGTATTTTGCTTTGGTTTTTTACACACGCTGCGAGGGCAGGAACATCTGCTTTTACATCTAGGTAACTAGCAACCTGGAGAAGCAAGTGGAAGTCAGAGATCCGCTTAACAAATGGTAGATGCTTTGCACGCTCCAGGTGGCTCCTAAGTGCACTCATTGGTATAGGACTTCCACGGTTCTCTATAGGAAAGCCCGTTGAGAGTGGACCCTGTATACACAAAGCAGACACAAGGTTAGTGAATCTGAAGGAGTAAAATGTAGATGTGTAATCAACTGAAAACGAAAGGGTCCAATGAACCATTTCTCTCTTCCAAGGGTGGAATTATGCCGATGGTCCAACACTCAGAACACTAGTAAGTAGTAAAAATATCTCCAACAGGTGCTTGCAGATTGCTAATATGTAATCTAGCACCTAAACAATAATCTTTTGGACTTCTCAAGAAGTATGCGAGAACTGTGCCACTGCAGTAACGTTTTTTTTTGAGAGGCAACAACTAGTTATTGTAAATCTTAAAAGAACAATAACCACCATATTAGAACATCAATCATCCTGCAATCAGGCATATTAAAATAAAGGGGCAAATTGGCCAGTAGCACTAGTAGGAAAATAATATCGGCAAATGGACCCTAGGCCCCACTTGTCAGCCTCCCAATGGATGCTATCTTCCAGTTACCAATTTTTGCATTGTTACTGAGCTAATTTTCTCTAAAAGAAGGGAACATGTCCATGTTTGGGGGGTTGGGGGCGGGGGGGGGGGGGGGGGGGGGGATATCTAAAGAAACAAATTCATTGTTTCACCATCTGCAATTTCCAATGCCAAAAATGCGATATTTGAAATGTCCAATTAACTAACCATGTGCAACTGCTTGATTAAATTGAAATATACAGGAAGGCATACTTTTTTGCTTGATCGTAGTGTGAGAATTTGAAGTCTTTTTGTTTGCAAATAAAAGATAAGGAATTCACTCCCAATCACGAGTGTTTACCAAGTTTAAATATAATTTGACATATGTATTAACATAGTTTAGAATACTTGATGCTAAGTTCAAAAAATATGTTACATAAAGCTCATGTGAATCCAATATTCCGATTCTTTACTTCATTATTAAAAATTCCACTTGGAGGCAGGACATATCTTTTAGATATAATCTATAAAAAAAGACTACAAAGGATCAGGCAAAATTCGCATGTAGGTTTTATTGCAAGCTTTGTTTGGCCTTTTTTTGTTTCTTTCAACCAAAGGTAAGGGAATCACACATCGGATAAAAAGTTAAGATTATAGAGCTTTTAAAAGGTAGATCCCTTAAGATGGAGATTCTGATATTCTTTTTAAAGGTAGATCCATAGAATATTTGACAAAAGAAAAAACTTTAGTTCATTCTAGGTCGTAGATGCCAATATGTGATTGTTAGCTGATACAATCTCATAACCTCCCTCCTCAGCACACTTCCATCACATTTTCTCTTAAAACACAACTAAGGCTTTATTCGTATTGGCTTCTACTTCTGACTTCTGCTTAGAAAAATCAGAAGCCAATATAAACATCTGACTTGTTGAAGCGGACAAGCGGTTTCTCCACTTCTCTCGCTCCCGTCTCACTACAAGGATAAGTTAGGAGGTCACTGGCGCATCATGTACCTCATTCCTCTCACTCCCGTCTCGCATCTCTCCATCACTTTTTGCATCACTCGTCCCCTTCTTCTAAAAGCCATTTCTTTCGGTCACTACTATTCATTTTCAGTCAAAAACCATCAGCAAAGCCAATATGAACACCCCTAAATCAAAGAAATCATTTGTTGTTATTGCCTGTAAATTCCAAAATTAGCTGACTCCTAACATTTCTATACCGCACCCCCAGTCCCCTCCTTACACAAGAAATGTTTTTACATTGAATGTCACATACTCAAACTACAAATCCTTGTTATCTCACTAACAACAAAAGTTGTCTCACCCACTAACAAAGATGCATCCTAAGCATTAAACATCAACCATAGATTCTGCCACTCAGAAATAAATTAAATATAATCACATCTGATCCAAGCCACAATTCCATAGTTGGTAATAAGCACAAACATCTAGATCTGTCATTCACAGATTCATACACATATTTATCTGCTCTATGGACTAGGTTGCATCACTTCAAGCATCACATTGTAATAAGACATTTTTTTTTACAAATATAGTGTGTCCAAAACTGTTTCATCAAAAGATGATGTTTGTGACCAAATTCTAATTCTTAACAGAAACTATGAATTATTGTGGTCAACTGTTTCCAAACACAGGGGAAAAGGCGTATATCCTGCCTTACAACTAAACGTTCAATTTTTTCAACACATCACATGCAGCCCTTTATTAAGATCGCATGTTGTACTTAACAGGAAGCATACTGACTTTGCAGGAAAGAAATAACTCATGAATTAACCAATTACAAGTAAATCATTCCCTCATGTTAACATAAAGGTTTCTTAAAAGGATCAGTTTTGCCACTAAATTCAACAATACAGCATCAAACAAATTATAGCTATCTGCTCTGATCACCTAAAGATCCAAACATCTCGCCTAGTTCAACAAACTGTATCCAATTCAAGCCGTGCATGTCCTATTTTCACCTAAGAATTGCCTTGTTTTTATAGCCAACTTAATCCACCAAGCAATAAGTCAGTAACTATCCAATTGAATTAAAAAGCATACCTGGTGATCAGAGATCTTGACGGGCACGAGGAAGAAGTCATTGTCCACCTCCATAGTATCCTTTCCCCCTGCCACCACCCCCTTCCGCATCTTGGACAGCCGGGGATCGTCGGTGTCCCCAACCTCTGTTTCCAGCACACCGTCCTTAAACAGCTTCACACAAATCTCACTCATCTGGAACGCCTCAAAGTGCACATCCGCGGAGCCGTCATCCCCCACCTCCAGCTTCACCACAGCGGTGACCCACTCCGGGATCCCACCCTCCGCCTGCAGCTCGGAGGCCTGAACCACCTCCCGGTTCGACATGGTGTACTCGCCCGTCTCACTCGCCTTCCTCCCGACGGCCTGTGTGAACAACAACCCCACACGACGCATCCCGAGCCCCTCGGCGATGGCATCGACGCGGGCCTCCTCGTCGGCGTCCCGCACCAGCTGGACGACGTCCTCTGCGCCGTGCTGCGGCGGCTCGTAGATGAAGTCGATGAACACCTCCTTGGTCTCGGCGTCGACGCGGCCGTAGAGGAAACCCGCCCGCTTGACGGCGAAGGCGAGCGCCTCGGCGACGTAGAGCTGGAAGGCGTTGGCGGCGTCGCGGTCGAAGGAGGCTGCGGCGCAGAGCGGCGCCTCCTGGCGGGTGACGCGGATCTGGCGCGCGATGAGGTCGTCCATGGTCATCTTCTTGCCGAAGGAGCCGGCGGGGGAGAGGCCTTTGGGCGGCGGCGGCTGGGAGGAGCGCGCGTCGGACGGGTAGGAGAGGTAGACGAAGGAGCCGTTGGCGAGGTTCAGGGAGGCGAGCCGGGCGGCCGGGTCGGAGAGCAGCGGCGGCGGGGCGGCGGCGGTGGCGGCCTGGGGCAGGAGGAGGGCCGGGTCGAGGGAGAGGCGCTGGAGCGGGACGGGCACGGTGACGCGCGCCGCGATGAGGCGCTGCAGGTCGCCGACCGTGGCGGAGGCCGCGTCCGGCACCGTGATGCGGTCCGTGCCATCGCGGCTGCGGATGCGGAGGATCATCGCGGCGGCCGTTGGGATGGGCTGCTGTTCGGTTATTGGCTTCGCCGGTGGGTTTTGTGGGGAATTCGTCGGAAGGTTGGTGCGGGGATTTATAGAGCTCCAGTTGGGGCGGGGTGGGTGCGGTGAATCTGTGTGGCAGGAGGAAACGGAGGCGGCGAGACGGCGGGGGAGGAGGCCTCCGGATTCGGAATCGGATCTTCTGACGTTGGGAAGGGAATAGCAGAGTGACATTGGGTGAATCTGAGCGTCGGATGATCGATCACTGTAGTTACAGTATTTTTGTACAGTAAGCTACAGTACTATACAAAAAAACTGTAGCTACAGTGATCGATCTGGGCCGTTGTTTTTCCATCCGACGGCTCAGATTCACCCATGTCACTCTGCCTTCCCCTTGCCAATGTCAGAGGATCCAAAATCCCGGATTCTGGGCGTCTGGTTGCGTCTTGGGTACACCTGGCCTCTGACTTGTTGATGGTGCCATTGGGTTTTTATATGTTTCTTAGATTGCTTGTCAATGCAATTTCTCGTTAAAAGATCCACATTCAGATGGACTTTGACCAGCATAAAATTTACTGATTTTAAGCTGTGATCGTCTTGACTTTAGCTTTTAGCTTCCGGCTTATTTTTCACTATTCATAAATTTCATCTTTTTATGAACTTTTAGCTTTTTGTTGAGCTTTTTTACCAGTTCTTTTTTTCCCGTATTTGTTTGTATTATATGTAATGGGCTAACATATTTTTAAATTATTTTAAATTTAATTATGCTAAATAAGCCTCTGTCAGCTACAATGTTTTTTCAGCCAGCTACAGTGCTTTTCAGCCATAAGCCACACAAAAAAAAGCCCAAATGAGTCGCATTGTTTGTTTTCAAATTTGCAACATACAACTAAATTATGCCTGGCATTGGGTGTCAAAATCTAAATATACAAATTCAAACCATCTAAGTATGCTGCATGCTATCGCACGCAATGGTAAACGAAATATCATTCATATACAACTAAGTAACTAGCAAAGAAACATAATGTTAAGAAAAATAGTTGTTAATACCTTATGATTATTGTTTACATTTATTACACCATGCAGGACTTAATAATAATAAACAATTTCTACCGATATAAGTTGGCTCCCTCCCCAAACTACTCGCGCCTCACACCCCAACCGCTCCTCTTCCCTTTCCTATGTGACCACGAGGATGGTGGATCGAGTGGTGATGGGCCCGGTGACGCGTGGGGTAGGCGTGGGGAGTGGAGGCGACATAGTGGCGGTGCACGGGCGGGAGTAGGTGAGGGGAGGGGCGAGCAGTGTCAGGGTTGAGATTGGATGAATTTTTTATTTACATATAGGGCAACCTCCTTCATCATCCGATCCTAGCTACTAGATCTCAATCTGATGCCCATGAAAAAAGGGACGCAGCCAGCCCCTTTGGACCCCTAAGCCCAGCCCTTAGAACCTCTGCTACTCCTTCCTCCTATGCACCGCTATGCTACTGCTGCACTAGGACGGTGAAGAAGATAGAGGTGGAGCGGTACTTGGTGGCAAACAAGATGAGCATACCAGTACGAACAACGAGGCGTTGGTATACACCACCGCGAAGGATGATGGAATGAAAGTGTACACCGCCGAGATCGATGATCGAGACATGGAGTACATCGGCACAGACGACGAATAGGGAGGTAGAGTACACTGGCTCAGATGAGATGTACACTGTCGGAAGTGAGGAAGAATCGCAAAGCTAGTGGGGTCAAAGAGGGCAGATCCAGAGTGACGATCTAGGCAACGATCAATCTGTCCGCACTGACCTTACTCTTGATGATAAGATGACTCCCTCTTTTTAATGTTCATTGTATAATTTGGGTCACATTTGATAATATATATATATATATATATATATATATATATAATCTTCTTTTAGAACCCTGTTGCAACGCACAGTCATCTTACTAGTAACAAATAAAGTAGGAGGGAACAAAAACTAACTTTCAGATGATGATCCATTAATATACCATAGGCAATCGAGTAGAGCAATACCTAGTTTCCGATATCATCATAATACTCCTTGTACAAGGGCCTACTCTTCTCCAGCAACCGAGTGATTTTCATAGAGTGTGTATGTACATGTAATATTCAGCAAGTCAAGAACACATAATGCAATACTCCCTCTAGTTCACAAAAAAAAACAAGTCGTTTTAGAATACATACATCAATATATTTTTAAATATTTAGATAAGATACATGAAAATTATATGTAGATTCTCGTCGAAAAGTACTTTCTTAATATTATAATTTTGTTGGGTTTTACAAATATATTAAATGGTAATTAGTAGTCAAAGTTGCATTTTAGGGACCATGTTGATGTCTAAAATAACTTATTTTTGTGAACTGGAGGGAGTATATAGGCATGTAAAAGGTATATTTTGTGAACATATATAATATCCTATAGAGAAGCCGACAAACAAAGTTGGACATAATTGAAGTATGTGGAGAATATTTCAATACTATCTAAATTATAAAAGGCAAAATCTAACAACCTAGATGCTGGCTCGTGGCCAGATAAGCATGTGGGTGTGCACCCAGCTCACCAGAGTTTACGTCTTAGACTTGATGTTGGTATCCACCGAATTTAGGAGTATACACAATGGTACGTGTTTAGTAGAAAAGTATGTGGCCATGCTCCGTAAGATCTTAGGTTCCTCTGATAATTCCAAATGCGTGTAGTGGATGTGTACGGATGCACGTGCATGAGTGGTGTGAGTGTTGTATGTATTGAGCATGTGCATTCGTCCTATACTTGAAAAACATCTAACAACCTATGTATGTTAGCCAAGGGCATTTAGCAATTGCATCTTTATGCCATTACATTTGCAAATTACAGAATTTAGAGTGATATATAGATTCTTTCTAAAAAAAAGTCAACTCTTATTGCTCAAGTGTAGCTTTGGTAAAATGAATTTGTATTACCTATGAATAAAAGTTTAGAAAAATATTTTAAAAAAAGGAGATGTAGGGGAGGACATATTCTACAGCCATGTAAAATGTTAAGGTCAAAATCAATTGCATTTGAAAGATATGAAAAAGACAAATTATGTATGAATAGTGATTTTTCATATCTAAGAGGAATGGTCTTTTGTTCGAAAAACCCCCAAAGAATAACTCTTGCATATGCGAAGTCATGTCGATCATATACAGTATTCTAGCATAAGCAATCACATCATCATGCGCATGATTTCTTTTACAAATCATTCAGATTTTGCACCGTCCGATCTCTATTCAACGATTTAGATTAACCTGCTTCTCACTACATAAGCCCCCACTCCTCCCCCCAACACTAATGCCCTTGCCCCTACCCTCGCCACTACCTCGATATCCCACCACCTCGCCGGCGTCACCCCCAACACGCCATGAGCCCCTCCTTGTAACACCCTGGCTTAACAAAAGTCTAAAATATCACTAACAACTACAATGAACTGTAACACCCTGGCTTAATAAAAGCCCATAATATCACCAACAACTGCAGTTGCTACCAATTTTGACCATTAAATAAATTTTACCAACAGTTAGACTTCAAGAATAATTTTACAACATAATCATGAACATAAATTTCAGCAATACGAGAATCAATAAATTGATCTCAAGATGGACCATTTAATCAATAAGATAACTCAAAAGCCAAGCTAAATCAAGGAACGCATCAAGTAGCAACAATATAATCCATAAAGAGCTAAGCAAAAGCATTAATCATCTAAGAATTTTATGAATAGTCCAAATTGATTATGACGATAAATTATTGATCACTCGGTGAAGTGAAGAACTACAAAAGTGCAAGATCTTGTATTCTACTTCCACATATACATATTGTCTTCAACGATCACCTAAAAACAACAATAAAGTAAGGGTGGGTCTAAAACTTAGCAAATACATAATAATACAATAGTATCAACATACATATTATTCCATATTTTACCACAATACCGTCTCTTTACCTTCTCTTATCATCAATAAACCACATTTACCACAAGATCAACTCTTTCTTTTTTCTTATCATCAACAAACCATAATGCAATGCAATGCAATGCTCATATCGATTTATATTTCTGTAGCTCATACCAATGTAGCAGAGGGAACACCCATCGATATTCACCCTCTATCTCCATCCTGTGGAGGCGTCTACTGAAGTAGGTTTTTTCTTTCATCCTGTAGAGGTACCTACCAAGTAGGTATATCCTCCATCCCGTGAAGATGTCTACATCTATAGATCTTAATCAAGAATATATTAGAATAGTCAAATAGGTTTACTTATAGCTGTTTGACTTACCGCTTAACTCGTATGCATATGTCATGTCATGAGTGCAATATTCCATCATTTTATCACATGCATATTAGTCATCAAATTATATCATAGTGAACAAAAGGGTAATCAAATATTGCTTGACACAAATAAATCAATAACAATGAATAATTATGAATCCATCATCTATACTTTTACTATGTTTTTGCCTTTTCTAGTTTCGATGAATGGGTTGATTAGAGGATGACACCAACCCTGAAGCTCTGCTCCTACATTAAATACCCAAATTCAATACAAGACATCAATTAAATGACAACGCTTCTACACACTTTCTAAATCCACAAATCTCTCCTTTACTGGACAGTCACCCCGTTGTCCTGGTATTAAATGCAATATAACTTTGTCTCCCAAGCCATATTCTAACAAACCATATCAGTTTTGAAAATCTACACAACGTTTTCTAAAACTTTTTAGTTGGCCACATGCCCATATAATATCATCTAACCCCTGTTTTTAACTAAGAAGACATATTTGTCATCTTCTGGATAACAAATTTAATATTTTTATATATACTAATCTACTCATGCAAATATAGTAAACCATGATATTTTTAAAAACTACAGAAAGTTTTCTTCCTCTTTCTGGTTATGCCAAAAATTAAATTCTACCATCTACCAAGTCTATTTAATAATTTCCCATGACTGTGCCCAGCAGCAACCGTTTCTAGACAGCAGTCTTCTAAAATTCACAACTCCTGTTCTACCCACCCAAAATTTATGTTCTTAGACTCTTTAGAATCATTAGACAATTATCTGCACTTTTCCTGTAGAGCAAATATCCTAATTCATACATTTAATATTTTTAATTATAGAATATCATAGTGCTGCCAACTAACGAAAATTTTTCTAGACAGCAGACTTACAAACATCATAACTCAAAATTTAACCATCCAATTGATATGATTAAATACTCTACAGAAAGCTAACAAAATTCTCTACAATCATCTAGTAGATGATATTATCAAATTATGCCCATACAACACTTGAAATTACAATAAAAAAATAACATAGACAAACCGATCTATTAATCGATCCTCAAGAAACACGTGCTACTCCTCTCTCTAATCTCGACTCTAATCTCTATCAAAATCAGCAAGTCACACAGAAAAAACACATATCACTACCCAAGTGTGAAGAACGCCAATATCACAATCCCTTTATCACTTTTGTTCCCTTCTCCATCTTCTTCTTCACTGCAGAACCACTGCATGCCAATATCTAGCACGGCAGCACAACATGCAGCATGCAAAATGGTAGCACACCATGCACACATGCAACCATGCAAAAGACTCAGCAGTAATTTATCTAGTCAGCAGCACTTCTAGCCCCTCTCCCTGTGCGTGTACTGGCCGAGTGGCCGAGCTTGGCTTGCATGAGCATGCGCTGCGCGTGGCAACGAATGAAATGCAGGCGAGCGAATGCATCCAAGCGCTGGTGCGAAGGCGACGCCTGCGGCTCGCTGGCTGACTGGACTGGCAATTGCTGGTGATTTGGCACGCGAACAGCCAGGTGATTTGGCGCGCGACGGCAACACGCTGGCGTGGGAGCAGACGCGTGGCGTCAAGCGGATGCGGGCGAACGGCGAGGGACGGCCTCGGCTGGCATGAGGGTAGATGGCGTGCGACGTCAGGAGGATAAAACCTAGGGTTTTGGGTTCACCTCTCCCCCTCACGACGCGCTGTTGATCTTCAACTCCTTCATTACTACTTGTTTCAAGAAGACCACTCCCCTCTAAAATCCAAAACATCATATTATCACATAGCCTTTTTTCGCTATTTACATATAGGTTCTCAAGAGGATAAAATTTAGATATTATACTCCTGCTGCCGTTTTTGCGACCTTCCACCTCCGCCACCATCTACTCACCATCATCAGATTTGCTGTCGTCGACCACTCCCCCACGTCTTGGTTGGTCTTCAGTTCAAGTCGTCCTGTACGCCACCCTAGCATTCCTCTAAGTTCAAGGGAACTTTGATGAACGTCAAACCCTAACTAGTGAACCTGAACACTAATTTGACAGCAGGAGATGACAGTGCCTGAGAGGAGGAGGAGGGACGAGCTCACTGGAGAAGATGATCTCGCCATCAGAGAACAAATCTCGAAACCAATTTCAAGATCGAAAATTCGAACGATATATATATATAAATATGAAAGTAATTCTGAAAAAGGAAAAGCAGAGGCAATCTAATAGGACCATTGCCAATTCCCAGCGACCACCATGGCTGTGCATGTAGCCAGATTGCTATAGACGCGCCACGCACGCTGTCTGCCGCACCGCCCCAACACGAGGCTCAAGTGCCCCCCTGCCCCAACCCCCCCTCGCCTAGCTTCGTCTGATCCCCCACCGTAATCTTCATTTCCACCCTCTACGCCACCACCGCCGCCTCGTATATCTAAAGCGACCGTCGCCCTGGCCAAGTGCGCTGCGGGGCTCCGGCTCGAGTAGCGGCGGGCATCTAAGCCCCCGCCTGACGGATGAGGCAAGGATCTATGTCAGAATCTGGGAAACGCCTGAAGGAAGCTCGCTGCCTATTTTCGGTGGGATACCGTTTCATCAGTTTCAGTCAAGCCATCAAACGGCCAGGATTGCCCTTTACCTTGTGGGGAGGCATCAACGGTCTATATTAGTTCAGTTAAGGCTTGTTTAAGTTGATGAGTTAGTTTACTTTACTTAGAGCTTAATGTGGTGTTTATTTGGATGTAATCATTGTAATCGGCAATTATGCCTAATGAGGGACTGTACTCATATACGCTGTTGCGAAAGGAATGGATATGCTTTTTGCCGACATTTTCTTTAGCCTTAGTTGTAGCATTAGCGTTACCCTCTGGTTTTTCCCCTTTCTCCAGGCTCTCGCTCGGCGATTTCTCTCTGGAATCGCAAGTTGGAAACCTGTGGATTGACAAATTGGTATCAGAGCCTTCGGATTCTCGGCGGAGATAGTGGAAGGTTTGGGTTGAGACTGGTGTCTTTGTAAAATCCCCGATCCTTCTCCAACTTTGGCGGCGGAAGCGATTGGTGCCGGGTGAGGGTTCCGGACTCCATTCCATGGTAAAATCCTTAAGCTCTTGCATCGATCTGGGAGCAGATGACGAAATCCATGGCAAGAAATGAAACGGAGGTGTCTGAGCTCACGGCGGTTAGGCAAGAAGCGATGGAGGCAAGTTACAAGGCCGATGTGTTGCAGTGCCAGATGGGAGATCTACAGAAGCGATTGTCGGGAATGCAGGACCAGATGAACCGGATGGAGACTTTATTGCAAGGGCTAGCAAATTCCCATACAAGAGTGACCGAGCAAATGACTGGAAGAGTCGCCCCCAACTTACGGCCTATGGAGGAAATGAGGAATATGCAAGATTTGGCTCACTCGGGAGATCTGGAGTTGGAGATGACGCGGAGGAATGAAGATTTGGGGCATATTAACCTCAACATCACGCAAGGGGTTCATTTGATGGATACACCGGAAGGTAATTATAATCATCCGTTTACTGGTTTTTCAGCAGTACCAACTGGTTGGGGTCAAGATCAATTATCGCATTCTTCTTTTGCTTCCCCCACCCTGAATCACTTAAACCCTAACCAAGAGCCAGCCCTAGCCAGGCAATGGCCTCAGAACCCTAGAGATGACATGAGTCAGCCTCACTTCCAGTATCATGCTAGACATTGGAATCCCAATCCTAGCAATGATAGAGTACACAGTTTTTACAAGTCCATCGCTAAGGGGCCTAAATTGGATTTTCCTAGATTTGATGGGGGTGAGCCTTTGGAGTGGATTCGGCAAAGTGAGACATATTTTGCAATGGCTAATGTTCCTGACGAAGCTAAGTTTGATCTAGCTCAGATTTACATGGTGGGAAGGGCTGATTGATGGTTGAGAAGTACTGGTTTACTTTGGAACCCCCCTCCATGGCCAGAATTTTGTGCTATGGTCTGTGATCGTTTTGCGCAGCATAGTGGCTATGAGGTAGTTGAAAACTTTCATTCAGTAAAGCAGTACAACTTGAGTGTTTCTGATTATATAGACAGATTTGAAGAACTTATGGCAGTGTACAAGAATGAGAACCCTCTGCAGAACCCACATTTCTTTGTCAAGTGTTTCGTAAATGGGTTGAGAAATGACATCAAACACTACCTCAAACCTTTGAAGCCACAGAATCTTTGCAAAGCATATTGGATGGCTAAAGATATGGAAAAGGGGGCGGGAGCCGTGGCCAAGAAGAGTGTTCAGAGTGTTCATGTGGGTCAGAACAAGAATTTTTCGGCATTTACAAAGAACAAACCTCTCCTTGAGGTTAACAATCAGAAGAAGGAGATAACCCCTAAGCCATTTACACCTGGAGTTTGCCGATACTGTGGTGGCAAGTGGTTTTTGGGACACAAGTGCAAGCAATATCAGCAAGTGAACTTGATGGCAGGGGAAAGTGAAGAAGCAGCTCCAGTTGATCCTGAGCAGGAAGAAGTGCAAGCTGACAGTTCGGAAAAATCTATTTCTCCTTCGGATGCAGAGGAACATTTGATGCAGATATCTCTTCAAGCTGTTAGTGGACAGATTGGGAAAAGCACCCATACATTGAATGTCAGCATTGGGGGAAAACAAGGAATCGCATTGATTGATAGTGGGAGTTCTCACACCTTCATTGATATGACTTTTGCTACCAAGACCTCGTGTAAAATCCGAGTGACTCCCTTACAAAAGGTAACTGTAGCAGGAGGTGGAACTCTGCTAACTGGTACATATATTTCAAATGAGGATTACATCATTCGTGGGGAGAGATTCAATAATTCCTTCAAAGTATTACCCCTGAAAGGATATGATTTGGTGTTTGGGTGTGATTGGATGTATCTTCACAGTCCTGTGAGTCTAGACTTGAAGACTCGGAGGTTGACTATTATGAAGAATGGAGACACAGAGGGGTCTTTGAGGACCCACAGCCAACTCCTTTGGTCAGGGTGATTATTCAGAAAGGTTGGGACAGACTTGCGGCAAAGGGAGTTTGTGGTTATGTGGTTGATCTCCAACACCACAAGTCACATGCAGAAACTACATTGATGAATCCACTCTACAAATCCTTGATTGACTCATACCAAGATGTATTCACAGATCCACAAGGCCTACCACCCAAAAGAGAGTGTGATCATTCAATTCCCATCCAAGAAGGGGCTAATCCCCATCGAGTCCCACACCAATTAAAGGCTGAAATGGAGAAGCAAATTCATCAATTGTTGGAATCTTCGATTATTAGACCGAGTTCAAGTCCTTTTGCCTCTCCAGCCATTTTAGTCAAGAAAAAAAGATGGCTCTTGGAGGTTATGTGTGGACTACCGGAAGCTTAATGCATTGACGGTTAAAAACAAATACCCAATACCAGTCATTGAGGACTTATTAGATGAGCTGCATGGGGCAACCATATTCAGCAAATTGGACTTGAAATCTGGGTACCATCAAATTCGTATGAAGCAAGAAGACATTTACAAAACAACCTTTAGGACTTACTTGGGTCATTTTGAATATTTGGTCATGCCATTGGCCTAACAAACGCATCGGCTACATTCCAGTCTTTGATGAACACTATTTTTGCCAAGTTCTTAAGGAAATTGATCCTGGTGTTCTTTGATGACATACTAGTATACAGCAAAAATGAGGAAGAGCATATGCAGCACTTAATCATCGTACTGGACACTTTGAGGCAGCAAAGATTGTTTGCAAATTTCAGCAAGTGTGTGATTGCAGCTACCCATGTGGAGTATTTGGGTCATATCATCTCTAAGCAAGGGGTAGCTACCGACCCCAAGAAGATTAGTGCTATCCAAGAGTGGCCTAAGCCTCAAGGTGTGTCACAATTAAGAAGTTTTTTGGGAATGACGGGGTACTACCGGTGATTCATCAAGAACTATGGGTTGATCTGCAGACCTCTTCATGACATGCTGAGAAAAGAGGGTTTCAATTGGGGAAATTCTCAAGACGAGGCCTTTGACGAGTTAAAACTCAAGTTAACGACGGCACCGGTATTGGCTCTCCTGAACTTTTCTGAACCTTTCACTCTTGAGACCGATGCAAGTGCTAAGGGGATTGGGTCTGTTCTTATGCAACAAGGGAAACCAATTGCCTATTTCAGCAAGACTCTGGGAGAAAAATCGGCAGTCCTTTCCACTTATGACAAGGAGGCCTTGGCAATAATTGAGTCGTTGAGAAGATGGAGGCACTATTTCTTGGGTACTCAACTTGTGATTAAGACGGATCAACAAAGCCTCAAATTCATGGCGGAACAAAGAATTGGAGAGGGAATCCAACACAAACTCATGTTGAGATTACTTGAGTTCGATTACGTGATTGAATATAAGAAGGGGAAGGAGAACAAAGTGGCTAATGCCTTATCTAGGAGAGGAACTGAAGTGCAGGCAATCTCATTGGCAGTTCCCATTTGGGTAGAAGCAATTGAGAATATTTATACCTCGGATACTCATTGTAAAGAGCTGATGGAGCGTCTCACAATTGCTCCAGAGCCTGAATCTGGTTTTACCCTTCATTCGGGTGTGCTGCGATACAAGGGCAAAATTTATGTGGGTTGTGATGCTGAGTTAAGGCAGCAAATTGTGCATTCACTTCACTCCTCAGCTGTAGGAGGACATTCGGGCATGGTGGCAACATACCAACGGGTTAAGAGTTTATTTTATTGGCCGGGGATGAAAAAGGAGGTGCATGCATTCGTACAGAACTACCCTGTCTGTCAGCGATCCAAAGCCGAGCATTGCCATTATCCAGGCCTTCTGGAACCTCTACCCATTCCCAACATGGCCTAGACTCACATCTCTATGGACTTCATCGAGGGGATGCCGAAATCAAAGGGATATGTGGTAATTTTTGTGGTGGTAGACCGATTTACAAAATATGCACATTTTATTCCTTTGACTCATCCATATTCGGTCCAATCAGTTGCCCAAGCCTTCATTGATAATGTTTTCAAGTTGCATGGCTTTTCTATGGCGATTGTTACCGACAGAGACCGCATTTTTACCAGCAAGTTGTGGCAAGAACTCTTTAAGTCTTTAAAGGTGGAATTGAGGTTCAGTTCCGCATACCATCCTCAAACGGATGGGCAGACTGAACGGGTTAATCAATGTGTTGAGACATATTTGAGATGCATGGCTTTTCAAGAACCGAGGCGGTGGGTAGCATGGTTGTCATTTGCCGAATGGTGGTACAACACCACTTTCCACACTTCTCTCAAGGTATCCGCATTCCAGGCATTATATGGGTTTCCACCTCCCATAATCAATGAAGTGAGTATTCCTGGACCTAACGAGGAGGAAGTTAGGGATTTTTTTTGCATGAAAAGCAAGTTATGCTCAGGAGGCTGAAGGAAAATTTGTCTCAGGCTCAGTCTAGGATGAAGAAATATGCAGATCAAAGTCGTAGCGAAAGGCAGTTTGCAGTAGGGGATATGGTGTATTTGAAATTACAGCCTTACCGAACTGCTGCATTTGGGCTCAGGCAGGCTCTTAAACTCACCAGCCGATTCTACGGACCATATAGAGTGATGCAGAGAGTTGGGAATGTAGCATACAAGCTACAACTGCCGAAGGGAGTGGGAATTCACCCAGTGTTCCATGTCAGTCAGCTCAAGAGACACTCTGGTCCTAAAGCAATTCCCAGCCCAGACCTTCCCCTGGTGAGTAAGGATGGCAAGCTGAAAACTGAACCAATTTCAGTACTGGAGACCAGAGCCTTGCCTCGTCGTGACCGGCTAGTAACGCAGTGGTTAGTCCAGTGGGAAAACCTGCCACCAAAGGATGCTTCATGGGAAGATGCTGACTTCATCAAAGGTACATTCCCTAAATTTTATTCGCAGACCATCAAATCTTGGTTTCCTGATCCGATTACTTGAGGACAAGTATGTAGTTGAGGGGGAGGAAATGTCAGAATCTGGGAAACGCCTGAAGGAAGCTCGCTGCCTATTTTCGATGGGATACCGCTTCATCAGTTTCAGTGAAGCCATCAAACGGCCAGGATTGCCCTTTATCTTGTGGGGAGGCATCAACGGTCTATATTAGTTCAGTTAAGGCTTGTTTAAGTTGATGAGTTAGTTTACTTTACTTAGAGCTTAATGTGATGTTTATTTGGATGTAATCACTATAATCGGCAATTATGTCTAACTAGTAGTGTGCCCGTGCTAACGCTACGGTAAAATACAAAACAAGATAAAATTTGTAAAAAATAAAACGAACAATCAGATTCATTAATATTCACGTCTCATATATTGTATAACCAAATATTTTTGTCACATAATGAATGTCACATAACGACTGATCCTTTGAGGAGGCGACAACATCATTGGACTCACCCACCGACGACTTTCTCCATCCCCACGTTGTTTAAACTTGAGGCTACAAAGAAAACAAACATTTTTGTCACATAAAGAAATATGAAACACAGTTAGGAAATAGGTGTTTGTGGACTATTTACTTACCACATCACCATGCTAGGACGTCTTTATACACAATATTTTTGGTGCTCTTCCCTGAGGCATCTACTTCTTTCTTTGGTTTGGCCAAAATTCTTGTCGTTTGTCTTGATACACCCCTTGATAGCGCGACATAAAGCTGTCCATGTGAGAAAACAGGCTCTGGAAGGTAGATGCCAACATTTGGGATGGTTTGGCCCTGCGCTTTGTTTATGGTCATTGCAAAACTCAGGCGGATCGGGAATTGTTTCCGCTTGAACTTGAAAGGAAGTGAAATATCGTCGGACGGAGCCATAGGGATTCTAGGAATGAACACCCTCTTGCCTGCATGGTGGCCACCAACTATTTCTGCATCAATTGCACTGTTTTGGAATGCTCTAACCATGAGTCTTGTTCCATTGCACAATCCGTGGTTAGGATCTAGATTGCGGAGAGGGATCACAGGGCAGTGGATTTTCACTTTGAGCTCATGTGGAGGCAGACCATTTGGAGTGATGGAGTTTAGGAAGTCAATAGGGTAGTTATTTATTGAATCCTTTCATACCTCTATTTCTGCATGAGTCTTGTTCTGCATCTCACCTTTTCCTTCACCTTTCATAGGAGAGAGAGAGAGGTAGAGAGAAGAGATTGAGAAGTTACCATGCACGTGAAGGAGAGAGAGAGAGAGATACGGGTGAGATATTCATGGGAGAGATATTGAGAAGTTTCCTTTCTTTTCTGATAACGTGAAGGACAATAGTTGGATTACCCCTACAAGTTGGATTCCTAACTATTTCTTTGGAAACTGCTAGCAACATTGACAAGGCTCCCATGTTTCTAACCTCCATGCTCAACAGGCAAAGTATATATTATTCCCAAAAGGAAACAGACAAAGAATCTAAAGTATCCCTGATCACAACGGCGCATAAGCAAAAAAAAGGCCAACGTAGGCACAGTCGAATCACGCGATACATACCAATGCCATAGATCGGTACATCAAAGATTCCAAAGATGTCACAGCAGAACTTCCGAAGTTATCACAGCAAAGACATGCCATATATTTAAGTGTCCAGCTTCACCAGACCATGACATGGCAACCAAGGTGTTGCTAAAACATGAAAGGAGTTCCAATGGAAGGTGTTACAAAAGTACAGATAAAACCGCCAGGCTACACCATCTGGCTGTTTGACTTGGTTCAAAACAATCGAACCTAAACATGACTACTCGTCGTCCTGCTCAACCTTCAGGTCCTGCAACTTCGAGTCCAGCCCACCATCGTCCTCGTCCCCATCCTCTTCCTCATCATTGTCTTCGGCCTCCCCCTCAGGATCGTTCTCATCTAGCGGGCCAAGCACATCCAGTGTGTTCTTACCACCCTTCAGAATCTCCTTCACCTCATCAATCCCTTCGTCAGAGATAAAATTCCCATTGATGTTCAGTTGCCCAAAACCTGGCTTGCTTGTGATTTCTTGGGCAAAGCACCGGGCTCCAACCCTCTGCAACATGTTTGTGCTCACATCAAGCTCCTTCTTGAAATGCTCATCTGCAGAAGCAAAGCACATCTCTTCAATCCTCTTAGCGTTCTCATGAGCCTCTTCGTTGCCCAAAAGGCCGTACTTGCGAGAAAAGATTGACTCAGTGGACAGGTTCTTGGTCATCCTCTCTACAAGCATCAGACGAGTGCTTTCACTCGGTGGCCACAGCTTGATGGAAAATGTCCGGGGTTGGAAATTTTGCGCTGTTGAATCCATGTGAAAATACGGCACTTCAACAACCTAATTGTAGATCACCAAGTATTAGCATGTTGTAAATTGTAATTACAGAAGATGAGGCAATAGCTAATGATGCAATATTAAGTCAACAATGAAATTAGTGGAGCAATTGGATTGTCTGTCCCAAAGGTACCAAACATTCGTACCAAGAGGAATTCAACTAAACACCAGTTAGAAAAAAAAACTTTAGACTGACATTTTGCTCAAAGTGGTTTGAGTACAATCCAAATATCTCCTTCAGGAGATCAACTATTCATTTAACAACTATAGAATAATGAGAGTTTAACCCAACAAAAAAAGGAATGTGTCATGTTGTTATGTTATCATCGAGGGTCTATATTATATGGCTTAACCGGCTTATGCTAGTATACAAACAGAAGTGCTATTGAGCATATATTGCTTCAGGCCACAATAAGCTGATCTATTTGATCAAACAAAGCTTACAGCTACTGCAAATTTATAAGCTGTCAGTTCCCAAAGTCATGCGTTCACTTCAGATTCTCTATATAAGGACGGATTAAGATTTAAGATTATCAGTTTGGCTCAAACATAACTCAGATTTTTGGTTTTCAGCAAGAATCCAAAATTTAAACTAACTAATAGATATTAGATCAAGACCTTATATCCTCAAAAATCAATAATACAACGAAACTACTACTCCGTCCACATTTGCATCTTCGCACAATTCATTCATTAAACATTTGGGCTTTCTTCCTAACAAAATTAGTGAAGGTAAAAGGGTTTGTTACTTCATACTACACCATTTCAACAGCACATCACTCTCAAGGGTTAAGTATCAAGGGATAGTATGAGCCGAGTTACCTGCCCACTGTGAAATCGACTCTGGCAAGCATAGATTGCTGCAGATCGATTTCCATCCTGTAGCACATGCGCCCCTCTCCTCCATGTCTGGCTCAAGATGTTCTTCAGCATCTTTTACCCAAACCACTGACAAAGCTCAACAAAACCAGAACAGGAATAAGGCGTATGTCGCCTTGCCTCGAGATGATGGATCTGTAAGGAATAAGGCGTATGTCACCTCGCAAAGGTATGGAAGACCATACAGACATTAGAAATGAAATAAAAGAGATGGCCTTGTCAAGATTTTAAGCTCTCAAGTAAGAACCCAAAAGACCGTGTTACAATAATAGATTTCATCTAAAAAATGATTACAACTGGTCCATATGAGAACAGATAAAGAAGTAGCAAGTATACTATATCTTTAAACACGCTGGACCCTTGGGCTTACTGGAAATTCAAATTCCTCAAATTTAAGTTAAAGCAGCATAATATAAAACCAAACACTTCGTCACATATATTTGGCTTGCAGATCCATCGTTTCTTGCCAGCATGCCACGAAGAACTGTTCATAAAACTTGAACCTCCCTCCCATCTCCCCTCAATATATTCCTCCAAAAGTATGCAAGGGATTCAGTCAACTTTGTAATCAGTCAATCACGCTGTGAATCACAAACCTCAAAAGCAAAACTTGCTATGCAACATTGTTCTCGAAAAAAAACTTGCTATGCAATGCTGCCAGCATCGTCGCTTGCAAATCTAAGCTCCAAAAGTGAAATGCTTCTCAAAATTTTCGCTTCGTCCTAACCCAAATCACCAGATTTTATTTAGGGCATACGCACAAACAGATCTGGCCACTCCTAGATCCTAAAACCACAGCCCAGACCCACGGAGGCATTGCAACAACTGAACAGATAGATCCAGCATGCGACCAAGGGTAAAAGGATAAGCTTGCATCACCTTGTAGTAGCTGAGATCGATGGGGAGGCGCTCAGCGGCGCGGATAGCGGCGAGCGCCTTGTCGGTCGCGTCGGACTTAATGTGCGCCACCACCTTGCACCGCACCGCGTCCTCGTCCCCTGGCTCCGCCGCGAGAACTGCAAAATTAGCTGGGGCGTCAGTGCCGCGTAGCGGTTAGGGCTTGTGGTTGTTTGACCTTGGTCACCGACCTTGACGGCCTGGAAGAACTCGCCGGCCTGGATGTGGCTGTAGAGCGCCGTCGAGGACTTTGACTTTTTATGATGTCGTCAAGCGCCACCGGATGACGTCGAGGAGCCATCGGATGACGTCGTCAAGCGCCGCCGCGTCCATCGACCGGGAGCAGGGCAAACCCTAGTTGCGCTTTATCCGCGACGATCGACGGAAAGGCGACCCGGGGGGAGCGTGCAGGCGGTGCAGCGACTTGGCGAGACGAGAGAGAGAGTGGCGCACAGGGAGAGGGGCAGTTGATCGCCAAAGAGAGAGGCAGCGGCGGCGCGGGGTGGGAAGGAGGAGGAGGCGGTGGCAGCGCGGGGTGGGGGGAGGAGGAGACGGTGGCGGAGCGGAGGGGTGGGGGGAGGAGACGGCGGCGGAGCGGAGGGGGTGGGGGGAGGAGGAGGCGGCGGCGCGGGGTGGGAGGAGGAGGAGGCGGCGGCAGAGCGGAGGGGTGGGGGGAGGAGGAGGTGGCGGCGGAGCAGAGGGGTGGGGGAGGAGAAGGCGGCGGCGGAGCAGAGGAGGCGGCGACGGCGGAGGAGCGGCGAAGATACCAGAGGGGAGGAGGCGCACGGATTCGGTGGTGGGAGGCAGGAGGCGGCGGAGGAGGAGGAGGGAGGGGAGGAGGCGGCGGAGAATCAGAGGGGAGGAGCGGAGGAGGAGGAGGGAGGGGAGGAGGCAGGAGTGAGGTCGTCGGGTGGGTGCGTGGGCGTCGGGGTGGGTTCCGGTTCAATGATGTGTATGATCCAAACAATTTTGGCCTTAGGATTTTCAATGAGTAAGAGAAGAAGGCTTGAGGAGAGATCCAGACCATTCATTTGTATGAAGTTGGAACCCTTTGGTACACAAATCTGGGTGAACTTAGATTAGGCATGACTGTAGGGGTGGTTGAGGGGGTGGATTTAGTAAAGAAAATTTTGGTGTATTATAGAGTAGGGTAGATGAGGGACTGTACTCATATACGCTGTTGAGAAAGGAATGTATGGGCCTGTTCGGCAGGTAATAAGTCGGTCGGCTTTTCGCAGCCGCTACAGTACCTAACTTTTAAACGGAGTATTTTCTCAAGACACAAGTTAAACGTAGTACATGTTAAAAGCCCAACATCTGTACTAGCCAAAATCACAAGTGAGTATCGATCTCTCCGTAATCTGTACCATAAACAGTCAAAATTCAAAAATTTCAGCCAAAAACCATAAGCCGCAGCCAAAAAGAACAGGCCCTATATGCTTTTTGCCGACATTTTCTTTAGCCTTAGCTGTAGCATTAGCGTTACCCTTGTTCCCTCTGGTTTTTCCCCTTTCTCCAGGCTCTCGCTCGGCGATTTCTCTCTGGAATCGCAGTCGGAAACCTGGGGATTTGACAATCTACATGGCGATAGACACGTTCTACCTGACGGACGAGCAGCTGCGGGATTCGCCGTCGAGGAAGGATGGGATCGACGAGGCCACCGAGATCGCCCTCCGTGTCTACGGCTGCGACCTCATCCAGGAGAGCAGCATCCTCCTCAAGCTGTATCCTATTTCCTCCCTCCCTCTCGTTCCCCACCTTCTTCCGCCTTCCCTCTATGTCCAGTCATTAGGGATTTCTCAAGGGTCCTAGGGTTTGGTTATTAGCTTCCTGGGAGGAGCTGTTACTAATCGAGCTCGTTTGTTTAGTTTTAGACCGATTGCGTTTGCTTGGGATTAGGGTTTTTGGCTTCGTCAGATTTGTGGGTTCCTTCAAGGGATTGGGTCGATGAGGTGTTCCAATTTTGAATTCTCTGGTGCAGTGAAATGCTAACTGTCTCCGAGTTGTTTGGTTGCTGGATGCCCTTCGTCATCTGTGGGATTGTGCGTGCATATTAAGGTTGCATTGTAGTTGTCTTAGGTTGCTTGGGTGGTCAATTGGACCTTTCTGCCAAAGGAAATGTCTGCATATGAGTTGTGCTTTTGTACTTCTGAGTTTAAGATTGCTCGTTGAGGATATCTTCTTTTCATATTAGGATTACCTAGGGAAATGCCAACTCGTGATTGTTTAGTTGCTTGCTGTAATTGTACGTACTCTCTTAGAAGTATGTGGATTGGGTCCTGTTTTGGGGTCTGTATTGTTTTCCAATGTTTTTTAATTGCCAGTTTTGAGGTTCCCCTGCAGACTAAAGTTGTATGATATTATGTGCATCACTAATTTGGGGATTTGAAGAGAAAAATGCAAATAGATCTGTCTTCTTCTTGGATTGTTCATGATGTTGGAGAAAATGAGGATCTTTCTTTCTTAATTAAGATGATAAGTTGTTGGAGGATGAGTTTTAGTGACCAGTCTGCACTTTTTTCTGCCTGATAATTTTATTTGTAGAATTAGTATCTTCTCAAGTGTTGTTAGATAACCAGAAGCTTTGCAATCTTCTGTTTTGTTTCATCAGGATGATATGGGTCTGGACTCTGGAGCAATATCCACTATACACATCTGTTAGCTATCTGCTGTTGCATGATTTCTCCTGGTTAATGAAATACAATGGAAGTGGCTGGCTGTGGTTAGATAGGCTGAATGAAGTGGTACTTTTAGTGAAAGGTGTGGTATTAGTTTACTTTGCTGTTTTGCGTTCGTTATGCCATCTTAGCTTCTGCCTGGTAGGATCACCATTAAATAGAAAAAAAAGAAGTCAGATGGAATAATATAGAGTGTTGATGCCATCTGCAATGTCAGTTAGCTATGGAAAGCAGTAAAGATGAGGCTCCATTATAAATGTTATGCTGAAGTAATAACCTTGTTTTCATACTACCTATTTGAGGATATCATAAGGATTGACATGCCAAATCTTCTCAGATATTCAGTATTTCAGTCTTATTGATAATTTATGACTAATGGATAGAGAATTTGGTTGGGAAGTTTCAATTTTGTTACCATTTTCTATGTAGCTTGAGCCTAGCTGAGCCCCATTCTCACTGTATTTAGTTTTCTGTTTACTTTTTAAATTTATATATGTTGTGGATTCCTCGACACACCAAAGACCACAAGCAGTGATGGCCACAGCACAAGTATTGTACCATCGTTTTTACTGCAAGAAATCATTTGTTCGATTTAGTGTTAAGGTAAATATCTTTGTCTCCAGTTTCTCTGTTAAAACCATTCTAAGAATTTTTTGAGTTGATCTAATGAGTCTGTTTGTATTTGCTTGCAGAGAGTTGCTGCTAGCTGCGTTTGGTTGGCAGGAAAGTTGGAGGAGAGTCCAAGGGAATCAAAGCATATTATCTTTGTCTTCCATAGAATGGAGTGTAGGAGAGAAAACCTATCAATAGAACACCTAGATGTCTTTCCAAAGGTATATTTTGTTGAAATAACCAGAGTTTCAGTTCCCTTTTCCTTTTTTTGAAACCTTTGCATTGTACCTTTTGTTTTCTCATAGCTAATGATGTATCCTATTAGGTTGTTGCTTTTCTCTTTTTTTTGGAAATAAATATTTGTTAACTTTTATGGAGAATTGTGCTAATTGAAGCTGTAACTCTCATCTTTGATGCAGAAATATTCAGAATTGAGGCGTGATCTAATAAGGACAGAACGGCATCTGTTGAAGGAGGTGGGGTTTATTTGCCATGTAGAACACCCCCATAAGTTCATATCGAACTACCTCGCAAGTCGCAACACTTGAAGCCCCTGAGCTGACACAAGAGGCATGGAACCTGGCCAATGATAGGTACTTCATTTGATCCCGGATTAACTTACTGTAGTTAAATATTCTTATTGCACTTTCAGATTATAATGTTATCTGTTTATTGTTTTTTTGTACGGAGGAGGTGATATTTTTACATGGATCACTTTGGTGGTTCATAACTTGTTATGCTTGTACCTCACTATGAATTTTGATTAATGCAATACTGTTATTTGATTTATTTACCGAAAGCTTTCTTTCCTAATTACCTTTCTCAATTGACTCAAGTACCAGTGTCACGTGTTGGTTTAGCAGCTACATCCTTGTATCATTTGAGATAACTGAAATGCTATGTTTTTGTTAATGACATCGTCTTCTAAGGCTTTCTCCATTTGTGCTGCTATGTGTATGTTTCGGCAAGTGCAACTATTGGCTAATTTATTCTTTGCAACTTTCTTATGTTTGTGAGCATCAACCGTTCAGTCCAATGCTCTTCATACTTGTGCAATTCCTATCCTATTGCAAACTACATTTGTTATCATCAAGTTGTTGTAATCCATGTTGACATGTAGCCAAGCTGTGTAGATGATAGCTATATAGAGAACACTTTTACTTTCTTGCTATTTTGCTGTTGGTGTTTTCTGGATGGGAAACTGTTAAGGGTATTAGAGATAAGGTATTAGAGATAGAATAGGACTCTTATTTGTTTCCTTATATGACTTGTATTCCTTCCATATACCCTCTTGTACTCTCTATATATATGGCCCTTTGGGTCTCATATCAATACACACAATATTCATAACATGGTATCAGAGCTTAGGTTGAAACCCTAACCTCGATCTATTTCCAATCTACTTCTGCATCTGCTGCCCCCGGGAGGAGCAATCTTTGCTCCCGGGGGTGGCCATCTCTTCCCGGCCGCCGGCGCTGCTGCATGTCGTCATCTCCCGGTCGCCGTCGCCCCTGCAGTTGCCCGTCGCGATTTCTTCTTCGGCCACCGCCTCTGCAGCCGCTCGCCGCCGCCCCTGCAGCCGCCCGTCGTGGCTTCTTCTTCGGCCCCTGCAGCATCGTCAGATCCGGCGTCGCCTGGGGGAGCGCGCCTCACCTCGCCTTGTTGAAAGCCCGATCTAGCCGCCTCCGGCTCTCCCCCCGCGGATCTGGCCTCTTCGCCGACGCCGCGCCTCTCCCCACACCGGATTTGGCCGCCACTGGCCCTCATCGCCGCTCCTTTTGCAGATCTGGACGGCCTCCCCGAGGTCGCCGCTACCCGGTCACCTCTGGCGCGCTCTTCCTTTTCGTGCGCCGGAACCTCGCCCTGAGTTGGAGGCGCGGCTCGCCGTGTCCCCTTCCTGCACCGGATCCCGCCGCCGGGCTCTTCATCGCCACCGGATGCCGGGCGGCGCCGCCTCCCTCTGGCTCTCTTCACGTCGGAGTGTTCTCCTCGCTCCAGATCCGGCTCGTCTTCGCCCGGATCCAAGATCCCAGCCGCCGTGTGCACCTCTTGAGTCGCCGCCTCCTCATATTTGGCGGCCCGCCTCGGCCTCCACCGACGCCGGCTCTACTGGATTCGATTCGGATTGGTCGGCGTGGAGGAGCACAGGGACCTTGGTGTGCGCGGGGTTGGAGCGGAGGAGGTCGCTCTTGGAGGAGGTGGAGGTCGCTCTTGACCACCGCCGAGAGGCTGGAGAGGAGAGAGAGATCGGGGAGGGGGAAACTGAGAAGAGAGAGAGAGAGGAGAGATGGCTTTTGACGGCGGCTCGGTTGAGTTCGCTTTTGACGGCACCTTCTGTCAGTTATGTCGCCGTTGAGTTTTTTTTCCCTGTGAGTTGTTGCGTCCATCCAAAAATCCGTAGTCTTTAATTTTTAGTTCGCTCAAGCCGTGCGAGTCCACAAATTTATTGTCAGTCATAGAAGTGTAGGAATTTTCTTTTGCATGGCAGCAGCCGCTGCTCTTTTCCTTGAGCTGCTGCAGATCGTAGAAGTCTTTATGATGCCGCCGCTTCTCTTTGAGCCGCTGCCCCGAGTTTTTAAGGCCGCCGCGTTTCTTCTGCACCGCGCCTCCGTTGCGCTTTTTGTGCACTGCGCCGCCGCCGTCTCAGGCTTCGATCTGTGCCGTCATGCTTCTATCTATTCCTCTCCGGCTTGATTTGACAGTTTATTCGACGACTGCACGCAACGACGACTTTATCACGACTCGGACGTTGGATATTTATTGTTTTAGTATTAACCCTTTTTCAAATGCAATGCTATTGCATACGCCTTGCATTTGTGGGGGGGGGGGTGTTAAGGGTATTAGAGATAAGGTATTAGAGATAGAATAGGACTCTTATTTGTTTCCTTATATGACTTGTATTCCTTCCATATACCCTCTTGTACTCTCTATATATATGGCCCTTTGGGTCTCATATCAATACACACAATATTCATAACAGAAACGATAGGGTAGAGTGCTACAAATATATTAAAACAACTGTACAAAACATAACGGGGAAAAACAAAGAAATTAATGGAAAAAAAATTCAGCCCAAACCAATGGGCAATGCTTGCCTCGACAAGAGGGATACCCAATACTAGACATCTCAGAACTAATACTAGACATCTCAGAACTATAAGCTCTCCCAAAAGAAGATTTTTGTTACCTTAGCTTTTGAGTTTACTCTTCTTAGTACTTCAAATATCTTGCAGATAACCCAAACAATTCCTAGTTCAAATATCTCGCAGATAACCTGTTGTGGACTCATATTGGGGATGGCATTATACCAGAAGAGTTTGGCCAGGGCAGTCTGCACTTGCGGAACAGTCGGCCATTCAATGCAGAGCGTTGGCAACCGAAAAACAGTGATGTGCTAAGTTAGCATGTTGACAAGGGCGGCAAAGCAGTTTCCGCAGAGAAGGCAATAAAAGTAGTTAGGAAAGGATTGATGATTGATATTTAGGAAGAGTCCGTTAGGGGATAGGGTTCCGATTCTGATTAAAAGAATCAGTTATGCTTATATATGATATTAGGAAGGTTACGTATTTGAGTCAGTCTGCAACGAATCCTATATAAGGGGATTCCTGCTGTATCAAGAGGGCAACAAAGAAACACTCTTCTTCTTCCTGAGGCTCAGAGCTTGCGTCCTGGCCGGTGAAAATCCTGGGCTGGAGCCTGGAGCCCCCTCCCAGTTACCCCCTACGTTCAAACCCAAATTCCCAACTCCATCTACTGCCCCCCCTCACAAATCACCGAAAATCCTCACTTAAATCTGCCCATATCAACCTGGTATCTGAGCCATCCACCACTCCTCCCATGGAAGAACCGAAAACAATAGAAGATCTCGGCAAGATGATTGCTGTTCTGAAGGATATCAGTGAGATTAAACACAAGCAAGCTGTGGACCACGAAGCGGTGGTGCGGCTACAATGATGTGAGGATGTATCTGTGCTGAGCTCCAGCGGCAAGAGCCTCATGCTTGAGGGAGCTCTTGCCAAGGGAGGTCAGAAGGAGGAGGATAGGAGTGCAACGTGTTTTCAGAAGTTAAATTTTCTGACATATAGTGGAGATGAGGATCCACTTCCTTGGCTCAATCGATGCGAGCAGTTTTTCCGTGGTCAGCGGACTCTAGAAGAAAAGGTATGGTTGGCGGCATACCATTTAATAGGAGTTGCACAACAATGGTATTATCAATTGGAACACGATGAAAGCACAGTGTCTTGGGCCCGCTTCGCGGATTTTGTTAATATGCGTTTCGGTCCTCCATCAGGAGCATTCCCTTGGGAGAACTAGCACAGCTATGATGCACGGGCACCGTCGAGGAATATCAACGTTGGTTCTTGGCTTTGTTGTGCTGTGTAGAACTATTGTCGTCGATTCAACAAGTTTAGCTTTTTATGGCAGGCCTCTTAAAGCCTCTCAGTACAGACGTGGAACTACAAAATCCAAGTAATCTCCAGATGGCAATGAGCCTAGCTCGAGCATATGAGCAACGGATCATGGAGGAGCCGATTGACGTGAGGGTGCCAAGGCCTCTGCTAGCAGCCCGAGCATCAGGATCATAGCTCAATGCGACGGCACCAACAATCCCAAAGCCCACTCCCACCCTAACGTCAAGACTGCAGGGGGCTGGGGCAGCGGTGACCACACCTCCCTTGCTTACAACATTTCCACAGACTCGGTGGAAGTGGTTGTCCACTGCTGAGATGGCAGAACGCTGGGCGAAGGACTGTGTTTTAATTGTCCGGAGAAGTTCGGATCCAATCACAAGTGCTCAATGAAAGGTATCTATTTGCTCGAGTTGGACGACGACGAAGATGTTCCAGCAGAAGAAACCGAGGTGGAGATTTCATTGTGCTCTTGCTTGTTCATGCCAGCCGAGCTATGCAGTTAGAGGTGGATGTTGCGGGTCATTCCTTGCTGGCACTGGTGGACACGGGCTCTACTCATACCTTTATTGATGAAAACACGGCTCAACAGCTCAGACTGCAAGCCATTCCCCGTCCTGGCATGAGGGTGGCCGTGGCTAATGGTGATCGTGTCACATGTGTAGGTCTGTGTGAGCAGGTGCCTTTGGCCATTGACAAGGAAGTGTTCTCGGTTGATTCGTTTGTCATTCCGCTGGGGAGCTTTGACATCGTTCTTGGCGTTCAATGGCTGCGTACTCTCGGTCCAATTATTTGGGACTTTTGAATTCCTCACCATGTTGTTTTGGCGCATGGATCATTGCTTGACTTGGCATGGCGTCGGGTCTACAATAACGATCTCATGTGCCTCCAGTGTTACGGGACAGGACTTATTGGCGGAATTGTTGCGGGAATTTGAAGACCTTTTTGAGGAACCACATGGCTTACCTTCGGAGAGGCAACAGGATCATAGAATCTGTTTAGTGCCAGGTGCATCAGCATTGGTGGTGCGTCCATACCATTACCCACACCTCAAAGACGAGATCGAGCGACAATGTGACGAGATGCTGGCCCAAGGCATAATCCGACCCAACACGTCGGTATTTTCATCTTCGGTTTTATTGGTCAAGAAACAAGATGACACTTGGCGCTTTTATGTGGATTACAGGGCGTTGAATGCTCAGATTGTGAAGGATAAATTCTGATCCCGGTGGTGGACAAGCTTCTCGATGAGTTACAAGGAGCAAGATACTTCACAAAGCTTGATTTACGGAGTGGCTATCATCAGGCGCGTATGCACCCGAACGATATTGACAAGACAACGTTCCATACACACCATGGGCATTTTGAGTTCTTGGTCATGTTCTTTGGCCTGACGAACACACCATCAACTTTTCAGGCACTCATGAATGAGATATTACGACCGTTTCTCCGACGCATTGCTTTGGTTTTCTTTGATGATGTCCTCATATATAGTGCCTCATGATCTGAGCATTTACAACATGTCCGGCAAATATTTCAGATGCTGCGTGCTCACAAATTGTCTATTAAAAGATCAAAGTGTTCCTTTGGTGCAACTTCAGTCACGTACTTGGGTCATATCATCTCGAGTGATGGCGTGGCAATGGATCCAGAGAAGGTTGCTGCAGTTTTGGGCTTGCCTGTTCCATGGTAATAAGGGCATTGCGGGGTTTCCTTGGCTTGATAGGTTACTACCGCAAATTTGTTCAGAATTATGGCGTCATGGCTGCCCCTATCACTAAGTTGTTGAAGAAGGGAGGATTTGTGTGGTCTTCTGAGGCAGAGGAGGCGTTTGCTGCCTTAAAGTTGGTGGTAACCTCGGCACCGGTTTTGCAATTGCAATTTTTCCAAACTGTTTGTGGTTGATTATGATGCCTCTGGTTCTGGGTTTGGTGCTGTTTTACATCAAGGGGAGAGGCCTGTCGCTTTCTTTAGCCGCCCAATTGCTGCTCACCATGCGAAGTTAGCAGTGTACGAACAAGAACTCATTGGATTGGTCAAGGCGGTTAGGCACTGGTGGCTGTACCTTTGGGGTCGAGCCTTCTTTATTCGAATGGATCACTAGAGCCTAAAGTTTCTTTTGGATCAGCACCTTCTGTAGGATCGTCGATAGCAATCAGAGGGGGGTGAATGATTGTAGCGCCTAGCGAAAGCGTTTCTTAAAATTTATTATTATTATTATTATTAGACCTGCAAATCACAGAAGCACACACAAAAGCAAAAGACAGCAAAAAATAATAATGATAATCTTCAGTCGTTTGATCACAGCAAAAACCGAGACACACGAAACTATAATCATGTAGTATCCAACCTCCTAATTACCACTCTCCTAATTATGTCTAATCACAAGAAGACAATATGGCAAATTTAATCATGGTTCTCAGCTAGAACATTGCATGCTAGTTAAATTATTAGTTAAACTTGATTAGATGTTGCTGACAATAAATCAATAAAAAAGTGAAACTGGCTTTCACGTGCAGTCACTTCTTGACTACTTCTCTCTCAAGTATATAATAAAGTAATGCAAAGTTTGTACTTGAGAACACCAACTAAAATACCTGATCACGCATGGAATAAAATAAGATGACTGCTGCCGCTGCTGATTCACTCGTGAAAACCTGCTGGTTGATCTCGTGGAGCACGGCACCTCACGCATGCAGTATCGGCGACCGAGGGCGGAAAAACTCGCACGTAACCGGAGGCACAAAAGAAGCCGACCATGAAAAAGCTGTCGCCTGCGAAACAAATCGCTGCTACAATGTTTCTGCCCAAACAGAACTTGTTCCCCCAAAAGCCGTACCGCTATTCGGCCAGCCCTCCACCTTTTATTACGAGAGTGAGTCCGTTTTTGTTTACAAATCGGTCAGACCTCCGATACGAAAAACAATGTCGCCTCCGAAACCAACTAAAACTCAGCTCTTAATTCTAATAGCACTCATCTAACTGAATCTATTTTTTTATCTTAACCAGACTTTTAGCCTATTACTATTCAAGGGACCCGTAACCCTTCCTAACACGGGTTTTCACACTCTGATTTTTCAACTCATCGCGCGTCGAAGCCTCCAGGACCGCACCTCCTGTATCTTCTCCACGCATCATCCACCTTTGATCTCCATGTGCTCCAGCGTGAGCCCAACCACCTCGTGACATCTTCGACCGCCCGGACCTCAGATTTCCCCCTCCTAGTCCCGGTCTTCCTCGTCACCGACCATGGCCGTCTCCACACCCAACCTGCACATGCAAAGACCAAAGAACGTTTTCCCGACACAAGTTCTCACCAACTTGACCGATATTAGTCCACACGCACACGCACACGCCTCGAATAACAATACTAAGCAATGTTGTCAATTATTCATCATCACAAAAATACTAAACCTAACCACATGGTCTAACAATCTCCCCCTTGATGAATACATTGACAACACCTCAAGAATGTATGATGAAATAGCTTCAAACAGATATAAGCGAAATACTGAAGCCGAAAAAGCATTTCAAGCCACAAGACTCAAATCTCTCCCCCTCAACACAAGAGAGCAAATTTCTCCAAAGTCTCACAAAACACGCCAAATCTCTCCCCCTTTGGCAATGTAATCATCAAGAACTTTCAAAGAAAAACTATTCTAAAAAGAAGCAATGAGAATAAAAATCTAGAAGCTTTGTAGATTATCCAAGTCACTTTGAATTGATTTAATAATTTTAACCAAGCCATATTTTTGAGTAGAGCTATCTAGATCATATTAAGCCATATATCACATAGCAATGTCAAAACAAGTTTTCAATATGATTAAGCAATTTATATCGATGACAAGCATATCAACAATGACCAAACCAATTATAGAGATCACAATGAGATATCACAACGAAAAGTCAAAACCTAAAAGTGAAGCAAATTTTAACTCTAGACGGGCTAGCAGTCTCATGTAACAACTTATTGCTCCACACTCAATTTTTAGGCATGTGGCATGCTTGTAGCATACTTCTTTTTCATAATGACATATATTTTTTTTGATGGTGGCATGCTTGAAGCATACTTCTTTTCATTTTGCGCACTTTTGTGCTGTTTTTTTTTGTTTCACCATGGCATGCTTGAAGCATACATCTTTTCAAATTTTTTTTCTTTTATATACTCTCTTTTCTTAAAAACATGCCAAATTGAGTAATCATAAAAATTGGAACATGAAACATGCGAGCCTCATAGCCAAGAGTTAAAATAAGACTCACAATCAAGCTAATCCTTTTCGATAGACATCGCAAAGTAATAAATATAATTAATCTAGTTAAAGTATTCCGCCATGTCAAACTTTTAATTCAAATGTAGCAAATTAATTATAACTAGTCATGATCAAAGCTACACAACATATGAATAAACATGATAGAGATAGCTCCACAACTCATTTAAATTTGATGGCTTGGATTTGTTGATTTAATTAACAAGTATAATAAACAAAGCTTTCTAAATTCTTAAACATCAAGCTCCCCCTCAGAATAATCTCATAAGATGCAACACACCTAACTCACTTCGCAAAAGAGCAAAATTAAGGGGAGTCAAGCGGATTTGAAAGAATATCATCAATATAAGAATCCAACTCAATAGGGTGTAAGACAACATCACCTTTTCCACATGGTCTCTCAAGAAGTGAAATCTCTTGCAAGCCATCAAAGAAGTGAAGAACCATCAAGTGTTCCAATCAAGCAATAAAGTACAAGACTGGAATCCAATCGAGCTCATGTTCTTCATCCTTGTCAACTGTTCTTACATCACAGGAAACATCGGTCTCACAGTACTAGGGTTAGTGAAATAAGATCTAGGAATCCAGTACTGAGACACACGACGAACAGGAGCAACAAAACTAGAACCAAAATCACGTGCGTGTGGATGATCAGAATGCCAAAAAGACCGTGAATTATTTGAATTAAATCTCAATCTAGCATGTGAAGCAGATTTAAAACCATCATAAAAATTTTCTGAAAATATAGCTTTCGCATTTGATCTAGGAGCAAAAGACAATGCACGTTTTTGTCTTAAAGTATTCAACCTTTCCTTTCTTTCTTTCTTAGCCCGCCTAAAACAAAATTCATACAAATGTCCATCTCTTCTACAGTAGGTGCAATGAAATTTAACATAACCGAAATTCTTTTGAGATGGTGAGCTAGCACCTATATTATTATTCGATGAACTTTGTACAAAGCCAGCAGATTTAAACACAGTTTGTTTTGGTTCAGATTTTATTTCAATTTTTCCAGGTTCAAGAGCCTTAACAACATTAGGAGGATTATTCTTGGCGTGCTCAACAAAGTTAAATCCTAGACCACGATTTTTTACACTTGTTTTTGGCTTGTCTAGAATCATATTCAGATTTTTCTTACCAAAAGAGAATCTCTCTAAAGTGTCCTTAAGATACTCATTTTCCTTAGCCAAAATGGAACAAGCAGTGCATTTAACAGGTTCATTCGCCAAATTTTTGGAAGCACTAGATTGAGCAAATCTTTCTTTTTCAGCGAAATCATTCAATTGCCTAGTCAAAGCATCAATTTCAATATTTAACTTAGGACAATTTGAGCAAGACATGTTCTCATGATAAAGCATTTGTTGAATAGATTCTTGAGATGAATTAAGTCTAGCTTCTAACAATTCACAATTAGAGCAAGCTTTAGATTGAGCATTTGAAGTACTTGACTCTAAACATGTAGAAGAATTAGATTTGAGCTTTTCAATTTCATCATTAGCAAATTTTAATTTTTCATCACAAGAAACATGTATCAATTTTAATTCATCAAATTTATCAGTTACATCTCTAAGTTGAACCAGATTTGATGCACTAATAGATCTAACAGCCTCCAACTCAGAATGTAAAACTTGGCAAGACTCACATGATTCATCATCAGGAATTAAAGCTCTAAGTCTATTAATTTCAGAATTTAAACTTTCAACAACACAATTATTTTCTTTCAATTTCTGTTTTGTCTTTTTTAATTCAATAGCAAGTTTAATCAAACCATCTTCAAGCTCATCATATGAAGGTCTTACCTCATCGGGATCATTATCGCCATCATCACTGTTGTTGCCTGCCATGAAGCACATGCCTGTGAAGTCATCGTTCTTCTTCTTCTTGCCTTTAGCATCATCATCGTCATGTTCATCGTCGTTGCAGCTCTCATATTCCACATCGCTCAAATCAAGACGCTCAATAGCCGATATGATCTTTTCAGCGAGCTTGCGACGGAAATTGCCACCCTTGGTGTTGTTGTTCTTGGATGGCTGACGACGATAATTCTTCTCTTCCTTCACCACCTTTCCCTTGAGCTTGGGACAATCTATCTTAATGTGGCCTGGCTCGCCACACTCAAAGCATCTGATCGAACCTGACACGCCACCTCGCTTCCTCATCCTCACATTATTGAGTGCCTTGTATGCTCGTGAGGAGATCAATACCAAGTCCTCTTCAAGAAGCTGCTCGAACTGTTCCTCTGAAAAAGAAGACAAGGCAGACAAAGAAACACAAGACAAAACACTCGACGAAGCAGCCTGCACAGGGTTAGTCACAAGTGCTAAAGATGAAGATTTATTAATCTTAGATGGCAAAGCTTCCATCTCATAGGTTTTCAATCTAGAATAAAGATCATCCATGGTTAAAGTATCTAGATCGACAGTTTGATTAATAGTTGTGACAACCATCAGCCACTCAGAACCTAAAGATCTCAAAATTTTAGTTGCATTATCTTCATCAGCAGGAATAACACCAACACCGCGCAGATCACTCAATATTTTCTCAAACCGAGCAAAAAGATCATCAATGGATTCACCAGGTTTCATAGCAAAATCAGAATATTCTTTTTGATAAAGATTTTTACGCACTTTTTTGATTTTAGTGGTTCCTTCATGATAATCGCAAAGAGTTTTCCAAATTAAATGTGCAGAATTAATATGAGCCACACGATCAAATTCTTTACGAGAAATTCCTTGAAACAGCAAATTACGAGCTTGAGCATTTAAATTAACATCTGCTTTATTTAAATCAGTAACAACAGCAGGAACCTCATATGGAGTAGAAACTTTATTCCAAACATCACTACCTTGAGCCTCAATATAAGCTTGCATCCGACACTTCCAAAAAGCAAAATCAGTACCATCTAGCATGGGGGGACGATTCACATACCTCTCTGACGCCATAGCAACCGGCTCTGATACCACTTGTAGGATCGTCGATAGCAATCAGAGGGGGGTGAATGATTGTAGCGCCTAGCGAAAGCGTTTCTTAAAATTTATTATTATTATTATTATTAGACCTGCAAATCACAGAAGCACACACAAAAGCAAAAGACAGCAAAAAATAATAATGATAATCTTCAGTCGTTTGTCACAGCAAAAACCGAGACACACGAAACTATAATCATGTAGTATCCAACCTCCTAATTACCACTCTCCTAATTATGTCTAATCACAAGAAGACAATATGGCAAATTTAATCATGGTTCTCAGCTAGAACATTGCATGCTAGTTAAATTATTAGTTAAACTTGATTAGATGTTGCTGACAATAAATCAATAAAAAAGTGAAACTGGCTTTCACGTGCAGTCACTTCTTGACTACTTCTCTCTCAAGTATATAATAAAGTAATGCAAAGTTTGTACTTGAGAACACCAACTAAAATACCTGATCACGCATGGAATAAAATAAGATGACTGCTGCCGCTGCTGATTCACTCGTGAAAACCTGCTGGTTGATCTCGTGGAGCACGGCACCTCACGCATGCAGTATCGGCGACCGAGGGCGGAAAAACTCGCACGTAACCGGAGGCACAAAAGAAGCCGACCATGAAAAAGCTGTCGCCTGCGAAACAAATCGCTGCTACAATGTTTCTGCCCAAACAGAACTTGTTCCCCCAAAAGCCGTACCGCTATTCGGCCAGCCCTCCACCTTTTATTACGAGAGTGAGTCCGTTTTTGTTTACAAATCGGTCAGACCTCCGATACGAAAAACAATGTCGCCTCCGAAACCAACTAAAACTCAGCTCTTAATTCTAATAGCACTCATCTAACTGAATCTATTTTTTATCTTAACCAGACTTTTAGCCTATTACTATTCAAGGGACCCGTAACCCTTCCTAACACGGGTTTTCACACTCTGATTTTTCAACTCATCGCGCGTCGAAGCCTCCAGGACCGCACCTCCTGTATCTTCTCCACGCATCATCCACCTTTGATCTCCATGTGCTCCAGCGTGAGCCCAACCACCTCGTGACATCTTCGACCGCCCGGACCTCAGATTTTCCCCTCCTAGTCCCGGTCTTCCTCGTCACCGACCATGGCCGTCTCCACACCCAACCTGCACATGCAAAGACCAAAGAACGTTTTCCCGACACAAGTTCTCACCAACTTGACCGATATTAGTCCACACGCACACGCACACGCCTCGAATAACAATACTAAGCAATGTTGTCAATTATTCATCATCACAAAAATACTAAACCTAACCACATGGTCTAACACCTTCCTACTATTTCGCAACTTCATTGGGTTAGTAAATTGTTTGGCTATGATTTTTCGGTGGAATACACACCAGGCTAGCAACATGCGGCTGCAGATGCATTGTCGCGTAGACATGAGAATGACGCACCGTTCTGTTTAATCTCTGGAGCTTTGTTTGATTGGTTCGATCAACTGAGAAACGAAATTGATTCCTCGCCTACACAGTTGGCCTTCCAAGCACGAGTTTTGGCTGGTCAAGAAGGACCGTCCTGGTCAGTGGCAGATGAGCTCGTGCTGTGTTGCATATTCATCTTAGCCGAATCTCCTCTTTTGCAGCTCGTGTTGTCAGCCATTCATAGGGCAAGACATGAAGGTGTGCAGAAAACATTACATCGGATTTGGGCTCACTTCCATGTCTTAGGGTTGCCACAGCTGGTTCGAGAGTTTATTAAGGGTTGTTCAGTGTGCCAACGTCATAAAACCGATCATCTCCATCCGGCTGGACTTTTAGAGGTTCCTTGAATAGCGTGGGCTGATATTGCGATGGATTTTATCGAAGGATTGCCAAAGGTACATGGGAAATCAGTTATTTTGACAGTTGTGGATATATTTTCAAAATATGCACACTTCATCGCGTTGTCTCGTCCGTGTACTGCAAGTATTGTTGCTTGTGTTTTGTTTGACAAAATTGTCCATTTGCATGGCATTCCTTCGTCTATTGTTAGTGATCGTGATCCCACTTTTACAAGCACTTTTTGGCGGGAGCTGTTTCGTTTGGCTGGGGTAAAGTTACATCTCAGTTCTGCTTTTCATCCCCAATCTGATGGTCAGTCGGAGGTCGTGAATCGCATCATTACGATGTATTTGCGATGTTTGTGTGGTGATTGGCCCAAACAATGGGTTCAGTCGCTTCCATGGGCAGAGTTTTGTTATAACTCTTCATATCAAACTGCTTTGCGTACGACACCGTTTCGGGTTGTTTATGGTCGTCACCCGCCAGCATTATTGGTTCATGAATCCAGTGCGCACATGTGGCTGCAGTTGAACAATAGCTTTCTGATCGAGATGAATTTTTAGACGAGATTTGTGAACGCTTGTTACAAGCACAGGCTACCATGAAGCAATGTCATGATCTCTGTCATCGGGAGGTCCAATTTGAAGTGAATCAATAGGTTTGGTTACGATTAACTCATTGGCCGGGTGGTGCCTAAGTTGGCTCCCAAGTTCTATGGACCTTTTCAGATCATCGAAAAAATTGGGTCGGTGGCTTATCGTCTTCAGTTGCCTGCACGAGCCAAACTTCACAATGTTTTCCATATGGTGTTGCTCATGCCTTTTCATGGGGAACCTCCGGCAGACATACCTCCCTTACCGGACACTCATCACGGTAGGGTTCTGCCGCATCCTTTGATGGTTTTGCGTGCTCGTCGTCAGCGTGATCAGTGGAGGTGCTAGTTCAATGGACAGGCTGTCTATCTTCAGAAGCTTCCTGGATTCCTCTTACAGAATTTTGCGAGCAATACCCTGATTTCCAGCTCATCCTCGAGCTGTTTCAGTAGAAGGGGAGAAATGTTTACACTCATATTGGGGATGGCATTATACCAGAAGAGTTCGGCCAGGGCAGTCTGCACTTGCGGAACAGTCGGACGTTCAGTGCAGAGCATCGGCAACCGAAAAACAGTGATATGCTACAGTTAGTATGTTGACAAGGGTGGCAAAGCAGTTTCTGCAGAGAAGGCAATAAAAAGGAGTTATGAAAGGATTGGTGATTGATATTTAGGAAGTAACAGTTCGTTAGGAGATTGGGTTCCGATTCTGACTGAAAAAATCAGTTATGCTTATATATGATATTAGGAAGGTTACGTATGTGAGTCGGTCTATAACGAATCCTATATAAGGGGATTCCTGCTGTATCAAGAGGGCAACAAAGAAACAATCTTCTTCCTGAGTGTCAGAGCTTGCGTCCTGGCCGGTGAAAATCCCGGGCTGGAGCCCCCTCCCCATTACTCCCTGCATTCAAACCCAAATTCCCATGTCCATCTACATCCACCCCTCACAAACCACCAAAAATCCTCACTTAAATCTGCCCATATCATAAACCAATTGGATTTCTAGTAAACTCTAGCAAACTTGATTAAATGAACAGGATATAAACAGATCCTTTCAGTCCTGTAGCTGTCCATACAAACAAAGCACACAACTCTCTGAATAAAATTCTTCTTTAACACGACGTGTTCTTTACCATGGAGCAGTACCCAAAATAAAATGCGATGTTAGTATGTTTCAACATACACTTGTTTTTCCATAAGCAATCAAACATAGGGGAGCTTAGAAGAATGCCATATATTGCTTTGTAAGCCTTTGATCTGCTATACTCGTCCGCATGGTTGTCACGGCGTCCTGGCGGCCGGAGGAGGACGCCGTGGCTGCTCGCCTCGCCTGATCCCGCCCTTGACGCCGGCTAGGGTTAGGAGTCGGGCGCGGGGAGCTGAAGGCGGCGGGGAGAGGAGGCGGACGCGGGAGGCGGCGGCGGGGAGAGGAGGCGGACGCGGGAGGCGGCGACGGGGAGAGGAGGCGTACCCGGGAGGCGGCGGCGGGGAGAGGAGGCGGACGCGGGAGGTGGCGGCGGGGAGACGGGAGAGGCGGAGAGGTCGGGCGGCGGCGGGGAGACGGGAAGCGCGGAGAGGTCGGGAGAGGCAGAGAGACGGGAGAGAGAGACGGGAGCGGAGAGGTCGAGAGAACTGAGCGGAGAGGACGTTTTTATATACGAGACGGAGGGTATGTGAGGAGTATGTGACCATATGAATGAGTTACAGGGGAGATATGGCGCTCGCCTGGCGTCGCCTAGACGTCGCCGCGGCGTCGCCTAGGCGTCCAGGCGCACCTCACTCGCCGTGGTCGCCGATTCCGCCGTGACAACCATGCTCGTCTGTGTCTCACATATATGCCTCACATCTGACATGTTTCAGAAACTAGCTGAATTACCCGCGCAATTGTGTGGCTAAATATTACGATACAAATCTAATCTATGATTCAAAATACAGTTGTATTCTAGTTTTGCTATACAACTCTGCACCGTTATAATCTGATCCTACCAAAATAAGCGATGTAGATCCTTTTTCTCATTTAATGAGAGAATTTCTATATTTTTTTTCCTTTTTTAGGATTATTAGGAGAGTGGTAAATGAAATGCATCCTGAAGATTCTTGAAATTCCTGAACTAAAATGGTGTTGTCCTTAGTGTGTATAGAGCTGTGGATATTCCATTAACACATAGTATTAACAAATCTTCCCATAATAGGACTGAGTTCCCATTACTGTACTACAGGTTTGGAGGTTAAGCAATATGGTGTAATTTCTTTGAGGTGTCCTATCAAAATGAACCTTTAATATTAGTTGCATGTGTTATTGGATTTAGATAATATTGGTGCCATATGAAGCTGACCCAATCACCCAAGGCACAAGGAGTGCATTTCTATTGTAAAACTCGTGTAAGAACTTCCTGAGTAGGACAATATTTTGATTTTTTTTTATGACTCTCAAATCACCAAAAAATTTTTAAGCTGACAATCTGCCTTCCACTTTATTGTAAGTTACCGCCCAGATCATATCAAAATTTGCTTTGTGCAGTTGTTATTCATTAGGATGAGTGGAAAAGAAAACAAAAAGAGGAAATATAGCTTGCTAGTCATACATGCAGGTTAGATGAAGCCAGAATTTACGACCCCTTCACCCATAATGACTTGCGTTGCATAATACAGTGTCTGCCTTTAAATGACCAACCTATCTTCCAAGATGATGTCTGTTTGCCATCTCATAAGGAATGTAGTGCCAGATTTTTCTTTAACAGAGATTTATATTATTTTGAGCTTTGATTCTTAACAGTCAGGATTAGTAGTACCATAAAAAAGATCTACTATCAAGGCTTACTGTTATATGCATCCCCCTTCGTTGATGTAGTGCTGAGACATTAAAAGCTTGAGCATCTAACTTTGCATCAAATTGCGATGTCATTGCCTTTTCAACCGTATTCAGTTAAATTTGCAGTTCTGCTAACATCTTCTATCTATATTTGTATGTCAGCTTGCGGACAACTCTTTGTGTACGATTCAAGAGTGAAGTAGTAGCATGCGGAGTTGTGTATGCTGCAGCTAGGAGACACCGGGTTCCCCTTCCTGAAGATCCTCCTTGGTGGACTGTCTTTGATGCTGATGAGGCAGGAATTCAGGAAGTTTGTAGAGTTCTTGCTCACCTTTACAGCCTCCCTAAGGCAAAATATATACCAGTGTATAAAGACAACGACTCCTTTACTGTTAGAAGGACCTTCGATGCACCGGTTTCAAAGGTTAAAAAGAATTACACTAAAAAACGATTGGACTTATGAAGTTTATTTTTTAAATGATTACTGAATTTACATCATTTGCACTTCTATGCAGGAAAGTCCAGCAGGCGCTATTGCTAGCGATAAGGGTACCCCTATACCCTCAAGTTCTAGCCTGGAGAAGGATTCACTGACTAAGGCAGGATCAGACAAGGTGAACGAGAAAAGTGATGAGGAAGGTAAGCCATTGCCTGCTGAACTCAATGGAAAAGAAGACCCGGCAGTTTATTCGAAGAGTGAGAAGTCAGAGTCCAATGTTGACTGCACTTGGGAAAGAGAAAGAGATAGATCAAGAGGCCGGGACCGCTATAGCAGGGGTAGGGATTCTGACCGTGATAGCAAGGGCCGGGACTCCGATCGCGAGAGGGAGCGTGATAGAGATGCAGAGCGGAGACACCGTTCTAGGGACAAAAGTTCAGGTATTGTCATGAATATTTATGATTTTGTTTTTTTTTTTGGTTTGAAGTATGTTAGGTTATTCTCATATTGCATGATGTCCCTCCCATCGCAGGATACTCGGACAATGAGAAGTCAAGGCACCGGTCATCTCGAGGTAGATTTGCACAGCAGCCTCCCTTCATCACCGCATTTTGTTTATCCAAATTCTCTGTTTCTTATCTTGATTCCTTGTTACCTTTTCAGACCGTGGTGATTACTACAGTTCACACTCATCTCGTGACAAAGATCGGCACAGACACCATTGATCCAGCCGAGCTTAGGAAGCCTGTCTGCATGGAGTCCATTCAGTGCCTAACGAAGCATGAGAGGAATCTTGAAGGCGGGTATCATCCATTGTGTTACATTGTACATGCGAATAGCAAGTCAAGCCTTATCTCCATTATTTCACAACCGAATTTTGTAATTGCGATTTCACCTGAGACAATCTTGCTATACTGAGCTTGTCATCTACCTGGAGTATCCGAAGAGGGAACAGAGGCAGGACTCAAAAGTGAACTAAAGTTCATGTATGCACTACTGTATTAAACGATATTTATGAATAATGAAAAATAAGCCAGACGCTAGAAGCTGAAACGAGTGGAGTCAAGGTTTTAGAGGCTGTGATATAGGTCCTGTTTAATTGGACTTCAGTTTTTTAGTTATTTTGGATTTTTTATTCCTTTATATTATCTGTGTGAGAAAAATCTGTACTAAAAAAACTTACAATAGTTATAGTGAAAAAACTCTCAAATAGTAGAAAAAGTCTAAAAGGTAAAAGCTTAAGCCAACTTAAGCACTACCTCCTTGACTATAGTGGCTTAGTAGCACCAAAAGACAAAAACTAATTGCAGTGAATTTACTTTGTTATTTTATTTTAGTAGTGATTGAGCTTTTTATGGGAGTTTTTATTGTAAAACTGGAGGATCTCATCGGAAAAGAATCTAATATGCTTTCTTGAGTGCATGCTTGGGCAAAGTTGAGTGCAATGTTTACTTTCTAGTTTCTAAAGAAGTGTCTCAAGACAACATATGAGTTAGCATTCTGATTCAAATGTAGACATCGTTACGAATAGCTCTTGTATTCATTATGAGATCAATGGGCTAGTATGTATGTATGCATGCATGCATGCATGCAATGTATGTATGTATGTATGTATGTATGTATGTATGTATGTATGTACAGGTATGTCATATATACAAAAAAACTCTTATATAACAGGGTAAATATATAACTATTTATAATATATATCTAACACCTCCTTAAATTTATGGTAGATTAACAACATAAAGTTGGAGAGATAGAAACTATGCTAGGCTCTGGTCTGTGCCTTTGTGAAGAAATTTGCCAACTGAAATTCGAAATGCACATACTGAAGAGCAACAACCTAGTTCTGCACCTGTGTTCGTATATAGGAAGTATCAACACCAATGTGCTTTGTAAACTCATGCTTCACCAGATCTTTAGCAATGCTATTAGCACCATTCTGTCAGATAAAAGAGGAGTCATTGCAGAAATAAAAACACCAAAATCCTCAAGTAACCACTATAGCCAAGTAACCTCCGCAGTCAACAAACCCATACCTCGTAGCTCAGCCTCAGCACTCGAACGAGAAACTGCTGTTTGCTTCTTAGTCTTCCAAGTAATGAGAGAACCACAAAGAAAAACACAATAGGCAGAGAGACTAGCGATTAGAGTGATTACTGGCCCAAGTGATATCAGAATATGCCTGGAACTGTAAAAAGCTAGAGCAAGAGAAAAAAAGGTGACAAAAGATAGTTCTACGAAGGGAAAATTGCTCTCATGCCACAAACTTAAATGCCATCATCTCATTTGCCACATACTTAAGTGGCTTTGTTATTATGCCACAAACTTGAGTGTTTTGTCCTTTGTTTTGCTATTTTCTCCCTTTAATGTCTATTTTAATTTCATTTTGCATTTTCAGGGACTTGAACTGACCCTTTTTTGCATCTTTTTTGCATCTTTTTTTGTATTTTGTGGACCAATCCTAACATGGGTACAAAAAAGATGCAAGAGACCGATGCAAAAAAGATACAAAAAAGGGTCAGTTCAAGTCCCTGAAAATGCAAAATGAAATTAAAATAGACATTAAAGGGATAAAATGGCAAAACAAAGGACAAAACACTCAAGTTTGTGGCATAATAACAAAGCCACTTAAGTATGTGGCAAATGAGAGGATGACACTTAAGTTTGTGGCATGAGAGCAATTTTCCCTTCTACGAAGGTATCGTAGAACACAAAAAAGATGACTATAGTGGAGCTGAGTGGGAATATCAACAAACTGACTTGAGATATGCACAGGGTATGAAATGTCAAGACGAGTGACACCAAGATAAATAAGGCTCTCAATAAGATGACGATAGCGAGTAGGATCAATAAGAGGCTCGCCATCAGTAGGGCGAAGATGAACATTAAGCTCCATGAGAATTTCAGTTGTATACTAATTAGAAAGAGAGGGACAATTAAGAAGATCTTGGAAATACTTTTTTTGGGACAAATAGATACCCTCAGGAGCATAAATAACTTTAATCCCAAGAAAGTAGTGAAGAGGACACAAATCAGACATGAGAAACTGTCAGACATGAGAAACTGTCAGACATGAGAAACTGCTCACTAAGATACTTCTTGACAAAAATGATACACTAAGAATCATCTCCCTAATGATCATACCATCAACATACAAAAGGAGAAGCGTTTGAATGCGAGGTGAAGTGTGAATAAAAGGAGCAGTATCATGAGCACTACAAGAAAAACCAGGCACGATGAGTTTGCTTAAGGCCATAGAGAGATTGACGAAGGCGACAAATTGTACTCTCAAGAACAGAATACCTTGATGGTGGCTGCATATAAACCTCCTCACATAGCTCACTATTGAGAAAGGCATTCTTAATATCAAGCTGAGAGATGGACTACGTCCGAACAGACGCCACAGCTAGAAAAGTGCGAATTGTGGTCATGTGAGCCACAGGAGCAAAAGTCGAGCCTTGTAGCGCTCAAGAGAACCATCAGAGTGAGTCTTAAGCTTACAGACCCACTTGCATGTGATAGGAGTAATATACATAGGAAGAGGAACAAGATCCCACGTGCCAGTATGCTAAAGGGCAGCGATCTCCTCTGCCATCGCATGCTGCCACTGTTGATGAACAACAACATCACGACAAGAAGTCAGTTTAGTAAGAGCAGAGGCAGCAAAGCCAAAACGCTCAGAAGACCGAATAGACTAGTGATCATGAAGAGCATATCGAGGAGGAGAGGTCGAAGAAGATGACCCATCAGAAGGAGAGAGCATATAAGAAGAATCCCCAACTCATGGATAACAAGTATAGTAGAGAGGACAAGAAGGAATAAGGCCAAGAGGAACTGCTGGAGAGGGTGCCGGTGGTGAAGAAGACATCGATTGTGAAGGAGGCACTAGAGAGACCAAAGGCTGGGGTGAAGGAGTGGTGTGTATGGGGGTGGAAGAAAAAGTTAGAAAAGAAATTGACTCAACAAGAGATGCTGAAGTGGAGGGAGAATGACGAGGATAGAAAAGATAAGCCTCACAGAAAATAACCTCCCAAGAAATCCGCATCTGTTAGCCAACAGGATCCCAACAACGATAACCCTTGTGCATAGCGCTATAACCCAGAAAAACACACTCCACGAACTGAGCGGTCAGCTTGATGCGCTTACAGGGTGCAAGAAGAATATAGCACACACATTCAAAGAGGCGAAGATTGGAATAATCAAGAGTCTTGCCACAGAGATGCTCAACTAGGATCCCACCCTAAAGAGCAGAAGAGGGTTGAATATTGACCAGAAAAGTGGCAATAGAAACAGCCTTAGCCCAAAAGTGTGGTAGAATAGCAGAACCAAACATAAGAGCACGGGCTATCTCGAGAAGATGATGATGCTTCTATTCAGCCACACCATTCTGAGCAGGAGCACTGGGGCAAGGAAACTGAGAGAGAGTGCCCTACTCAGCAAGAAAACCACGAAGGACTCCCAATAAGTAACCTTTAGTGGAATTAGCATAAAAAACTTGAATAGAAGTATCAAACTGAGTATGGACCATGGTGGCAAAAGTCTTGTAGATGGATAGAACCTCATTGCAAGATGACATAAAGTATATCCATGTGTGCCGAGAAAAATCATTAATAAAAATTATATAATATCAATGACCTCCTTTTGAAATGAAAGGAGCTAGGCCCCATATATCATAGTGAAAAATATCAAAAAGACGCTTAGACATCGACTCACTAGAAGGATAAGCGAGTTAAAGCTGTTTGCCAAGCTTACAATCCTGATAATTTAGAGAAACATCACCAAACATAGAACCTAAAAGACCCTGATGACCTAATGAAGATAGATGTGACCCCACAAAGATGTCCTAAACGATGATGCCATTAAGTATAAGATGCGGTGGAGGATGCATCACATGTAGAGGTGGTGGTGGAGGCGATAAGACTGGTAGAGGCAGCGGAAGGAAGATGAAGCAAATCAAGCTTCCAGGGCCGTCGTGAGTCATGGCAGTGAGAGCCAGTACCAACCAAAGTCCCTGTGCGATAATCCTGAACACAAGAAGAATCAGAATCGATAATAACATGACAATCATGATCAGTGAGCTGACCGGCAGATATGAGCTGCATGGTTAGTTTTGGAACATGAGAAATAGTAGGAATATGAAAAGATGAATTTGAAAGAGTGTCTCGTCCTACGATAGAAAGAGAGGTATCATCTACTGTTTGAACATTAATAGGAGTAGCTAAAGGACTAATGGAAGTGTGACTGGTGGAATCAGATATCATACGAAAGAAGGCACTAGAATCAATAATCCAAGTTGATAGAATTACTAGTAGCTTTGTCATTACCTGCATTTTGGATTTGACAGGTTGCATTGATGGACTTATGGAAGAACATATTCTCATTGTAATACACCATAAATTTGATGATGTACATTGTGGTAGGTCCTGTCCATGAGTCGCACATGATAGTCAGACCAAATTGATCTCAGTCTTTCTTGAATTTCTCAACATACATCTTCATTTTCTTATAGTTTGGCTTGCAAGTATGTCCCATCAATTTCAGACCCTTTAGGAAGGTGCTCCACCGGACCTAGATCTTGAGTCACCCTCAATGCTACTTGAAAGTAAGGGCAGTTGGCTTTCGCCTAGGAATGTCATTAGCATGAAACCATTTTGCCCAAACTTGGCCAAGTTTTTCTTTTTATCCCTTGTTCATTACAATGTCAATCCTAGGCTAGTTGGGTCCTCAGCCATGTGCTAAGTCTGAATCAAATGACCCACCATCACTACCACTACGACCAGTCCTAGCCTTGCTAAACATGGCGGCAATCATTCCACTAGGTCTACTACCAACACTACTACCAACACCACTGCTATTGCCACTATCAGCACCATATTCCAATGTACCACGCCTCTCCACTGCATGCCAAAACTGAAGATCTCTCAATGATCTCGGCAATGCCAACTGTATTCAGCCCTCTTCCTCACTAGGCACATTAATTACATCATTTTTCTCCATGTTCTCCACAAGCTCACATTTGCATCTAAGGTTGCACTCTTTTTCTTCTCTTCTCTTTTGCTTCCCACTAATCCGAGTCTTTCTCATTGCATCAAGCACTTCTCGTGGCACACTTTCACAAGCTCGCACTTCACCTGTTACCCCAGCCAGATGCTCCCTTAGCCGAGTTGCACCTCCACCATGCTTCGTCCATGTGCAGTACTTACACGTGAAGCCTTGGATGCCAACTCAGCTGCCATGATTCCATACATTGTTAATATCTCCGATGTTTGCATGTCCTGCATTTCCAAGACAACAAAATTGAATTAGCACAAGATGGTACATTGATAGTACACAATATACTATGATGATTATGACTTCATGTCATGAGTTCGAGATGATGACAAATTAACTATCCAACAAATGTCACATTGTCGTAAAAAAATGCACTACATAAGGGTGTTATTTTAACGGAATGGTGAGGCAGACCATACGAATCCTCTCTCTAAGTCATAAAATTCCAATTACCCACCATTATTTCATCTTTGAACCACTACAAGAATACATATTTTGGTGGCGAATTCTCCAAAGTGATGCCGCCTGGTGACCATGCGGTAGAAGTTTCTACCATTCTCACAATCATACTGACATTTTTGCAAATACGGGTTGAAAACGTGCCAAAAGTGCCAAAAATCCCCATAGATTGGTGAGTTTATGATAATACTGGATACCAGAAGTGGTGGGAGTGCGGTGACCAGAGTAAGGAAGTAACTGGGAGGCGAGAAGTAGGTCATGAAATAACTCCACGTGTGTAAATTGCAACAACATGTGGGGGCTACTCAGCTAGTTAAAATAAAATGATTGAAAGTTGATAGACAAATGTGTGGTCCGAATAGTGGTACAGATTTCTACTTGTTACACTTTGATACCCCTTCTTATGTGTAGCAGCCCCCGGATCAGATCAGAGTTTGTAAGATATGGCACGAGCATGCATGGTATTAAGAACGAGGAAGATGAATCTCGTAGAGAGAACTAAAATAATGACATTGAAGCAACCACAACAAGAGTGTAAAGGGAACCAAAATAATGATGATAAAGCAACCATGATGAGAGAGAAAAGATTCAACGAAGCTGACCATAAATTTCATAAGCACACTCTCAAAAGAGTACAAGGTATTACCACTCACTCATAATTCTCTCGAATCTTTTAGGACCCTTGGATCTTTACGCTATACAAGAATTTAGTACTAAAGAATATCCTAGTGTCTACTTCTCTCATACACCCTCTGCTTTGGGTGAGTAGGCTTGATTGCTTTGTTGCTTGGCTGATTGGATGCTTTCCATTATCAACCCCATGGTTTATATAGTTCCTCCTATCCCTTCTCTAATTTAGAGTAGGAATCTTAATCTAAATAGGAATACGAGTCCTAATCCTTGTAGGATTTATCTAAGACTATTTATAGCACATAATTATAAATCTTAAAAGAATAGATATGAGTCATCCTATGTGGGGACCCCAGATGTTGAATAACCGAAATCCTCATATGTGTTTTGTACTGGTCCTATTGTCAGTCGCTAGTACACACACTCATAACATTGAGACCACATCCACACACATCACACACAATTAATTTACAACAAAGGGCAATATATAAGCGGTGCATAATAAAGTTTACAACATAGGGCTAACCAGCCAAATAAATATAAGTATCAAGAGTAAGTTATAGTGGATGACAAGTGCCATCATAGCCCACAGGCGATCGACTAGGATTAGGCCCTAGAAAACCCATCATCATATTCCCTGGTACCGAGGGCAAAATATGCATCGTCTGGCATAACTTCTTCCTCATTTTCTGAACAATAATTTGAGCAAGGTTGAGTACATTGTGTCCTCAACAAGACTTGTAGTGTATCATAACACACGCGTGCACCAGGTCTCTCTGCCTTTGGATTGCTTTTAGATGCGTGCAAGTGCAATGATAGAGTCTGGGCACCACTTGATCCACTTAATCTGATGTAATTTTTGGTACTTGACCTCCTTACCAAAATAGCATTCCTTGACCCAGTCTTCATCTTCCCTTATAAGCAATCGTCATGCTTGCCATGTATAGATGCACCAATGGCTTACCACATGTTGGCAAGCCTCTCCTATTTTGGCTCTGTCAAACCTAGATTTTACAATCTAGAATGCTCTATTATTTCATCGCACTATTCTCTCGATCAGTAAATAGTGCTCACATATACATTATTTAATATCAAAGTACATATCAAGTGGAAGTGTAACTATTACAGTAGTAAACCTACACATGGGCCAATTCGGCCAAAACTTTTAAAGAGCAGTAGTGGAAATGAATACTTCACATAGGTAGGACCCTTAGGACATGCCCACAGGCAGCCAACTAGGGTTCGCAACATAGTTCCTGGTCTCATCATCTTTCAGCTCTAGCAACTTGTCAGACCCAAGAGCAACACCTCCAGATCTTCTGTGTAAATCATACTAGTTTAGGATCAGCTAGTGCACACAGTGGACAACAAAGATAGATATTAGCCATAATGACATTTATTGATTAGCTAAATATGGGTCTTAAGGCCAAAGTTTACATTCATGGCCCATAGGCCAAAATAAAATATTAGTATTAGAAAAAAGCCATAGCGCAAGAAGCCCAATAAGCATGCCCATAGGCAAACAACTGTAAGACGCGCTATATAAAATGTACTCCAAAACTGCATGAAAGATGCAATAATAATGCAAGGCTAATAAGTGAAGGCATATAAGGTTAATTGAGCATAAAACAACATTTAAAGAAATATAGTAGATAGATAGGAAAATGCTAAATTTAATACAATAAGTAAAGGCAGTAATTTAAATAAATTAGTACCGTTAGTTTAGGCACCGACCTGACACTAACCAATCCATGGGTATCCCACCTGGACCATCTTGTCCAAAAGATCTAAAATGGATTCCATTCATCCACGAGGCTTTGATAAACCATTTTGAAAAACAAGTCTAATTCATGAAAAACTTTAATCAGAATGCCCATAACTGTGTCACGGCTATCTAGGATAGTTCATACACTCTACAGAGGTAATACAAGTTTATCCACAAGACATGATGAACTCATATTGCCACGTGATTAGCACACTTCCTTAGGTGTCTTGCGGCCAACATCATGCTCACATTTATCCTATAGCAAGATTCAAATTGTGACGCACAAATTAGTAAGCCAGGATTGTCCTATAGCAGCCTTATGGTAGTATGATAGGGTTTTGTAATAGTAGCTCACAGACCAGTCCTTAATTGACTTAGGCAAACTTTCCATACACTCCTTGTGCCGAGCACCCACGTTGAGCCACCGAGCAACAACGTATTCTAGTAAGCACCCACCACCAAACCATTTGTCTATGTCTAAACCAAGTTTTATATTTTTCTTGTCAAATATTTTATAGTCCTTATTGACTCATCGATGTCAAGAATACATTTTAAACCCATCATTTTATGTGAAAAAGTTACTCCCAGCTTAAAGTTATTTCTAGGCATGTCTAAGTATTTGCTACAAAAATTCTCAAGCCATATAGGTGTACTAACCAAAGTTTTATTTTAGGGTGACAAGGTATCTGGGAATCAATATCAACAGAGGTATTAATAAGTAGGCAATAACTAAGTTCAAAACTAAATTGAAATACGTTGAATAAAAATGTGCATGCAAACTAGGATCAATATAGTCAAAGTGTGTAACTTGCCTTGCTCCGTGAATTGGTGTGAATCATCGAAGTAGAATTCTTCAGAATCGTCATAGTCTGCATGTGAAAATAACCTACCAAATTGAAATAAACTCCAAAAATTTGAAATAAAGGTACATTTAGATAGATTATAATTTATATGAATTTAGAAATTTGAATGGATTCAATCAGAGTTAAGTTGAAGGAGAACGAGCTCCTCGAAGTTTGAATTATAAAGAATGAATAAAACAAAATTTTGAAATTATTTTTCTAAAGGAAAAGATGATTATGATGGTAGTAAGGGATTTATATTTTTGGCTGAGTTATTTTCCTAAAGGAAATATAGGATCATGGCATCACACTGACATCAACAAGATATTCGAACTAAGGCTAACATGTGGGCCCAGCCCTTGTGAACCACTAGTCCACGGAATAGCGCTGCAGTCTATGGTGGACTGGGAGTTGACGTGGTGCTTACATGGTGGTTGACAACACTTGTGTGCTGATGTGGTGGCCAGGTGGCAATGACATGGCATGGGAGGGCTGATAGAGCGAACGTGCACTGAAGTGGCATGCCACGTGGGGTCCATTGCACCTATGCACTGATGTGGCATGACATGTGGCTGCCACATGGACTAGGAGCTGACACCACTGCCGGCTATGCTGGTGGTGTGTGCTTGTGTAGAGGTGGCATGCCATGTGGTGCTACACGGCTGCCATATCAACCCATGTGCTAACGTGGCTTCACCGACTGGTGGGGGCGCGCTGATCCCGAGGGTCACCGGCGTTCGGAGGCACAGCGGTGAGCACCAAAGCATGGAAAAGGGATAGGATGATACATCAGTCATGTATTTACCTTGCGCAGAGCTCGGAGGTGAGCGTAGGAGGCCAACATCATGAAGGGGTGGCGGTGACGCTCGGCTCTCGGTGGAGAGGGTGCTTCGGCGGTGGAAAAGCACAGCGAAGGGGCAAGGAAGGGCCGTAGAGGTGCGGGGAAGTCGACGGTGGTGATGTCGAGGCTCGAGGTGGCTCATAGCGGCGCCAATTGCTCAATAAAGCTTTGTCAGTGCTCGAAGAGTGAGTGGGATGGTACATAGGAGGTGTAGTGCTCGGGAGAGGGGGGTGTGGGTAGAGGGTGGTGGTGCGAGGCCTAGAGGTGCTAGGGGAGGCTTTATATAGGGATGTAGGAGAGGACTTGAAATGGAATTTGTTGCAAGAGTTCTCGATGGTGGTGGTGGTTGTAGAAGAGATAGGGTAGGTGTGGGTGCAGAAAGAGGGGATGGGTATAGAAAGAAGGGGAGGCAAGCGCGTGGAGTGAGGAGGAAGAAAGGGGGGAGAGGGCGACCGTGCGCGGGAGAAAGGGCAAGGGCCAGAAAGGGCGGCGGCATTGAACGAAAAGCGAAGGAGGGTGGCGGAGGAAGAAGAAAAAGGGGAGAGGGAGGCTCTAACAAGCAAACCCCAGACGATAGTGAGAGAGAGGGGGAGATGAGAAGGAGGGGCTGATGGGTGGGCCTGGCACAGAAAAGAAAGAATGGAAGGGGTGCCAATAGGTGGGGTCTGTGTGGGAGAGAAGAGAGAGAGGCAGAGTAGCCAGGACGGCTAACGTGTGGAGCCAAGGAAAATCCAGGCTGGCCAGGTGTCGGCCCAGTGGAAGGGGGGGTTTAATATCTTTTGAATTTCAATAAAACCAGGAAACTCCAAAAAGGCTTAGAAAATAGCAAGCAAAACCCAAAAATTTTAGAAAAATTAAAAAAAAGTGTTGAATATATTTTGGACTTAGAAAAATTATTTCCAATTAAGTTGGTTTTTATTTTTATACATAAAATATTTTTTAATTTTAAAATTCCAAAAATTCACAAAAAACCAAACACTTCCAAGTTAATTAATTTGATTTAGGATTTTCACAAATTTCAAATTTTCCTATAATTTTTTGTTTTTTAAGTTACGTTTCAAGAGAGAAGGCTTTTTAAAAGTTGAAAAGCAGGCAAATAAAATTTAAAAACTCAGTCAAACCAAAAAAACACTTGCTTTAAATTAAATTAATTAATAATTTGTTTTACTAATTTCGAAATAAATAGCTAGGTTGTGACAAACTACCCCTGTTAAAAAAAATCTTGTCCCCGAGATTCATACGGCTAGCAAAGAAATGGGTTTGGATCTTACTCTGTATGGCTTGAGCTGTGATCTAGTTTAGACATCCTTTCGTAAACTTCTATGGCCTTCTATTTGCTATTTGAAGGGTATTGGACGTTGGTGCTCTAGGTGTACCATTCCTTGCCACCTGTTGCTTCTTGGGGTAGTTGTTGGTATAGTGTCCCATCTCATGGTAGTTGAACTAGGTAACTCCTGTTGCTGAGTTTGGGTCCTTCTATGGGAAACCAACTGTGAAGGCTTTGTTGTCCTCAATGTTGGAAGAAGGGTTGGCTAGAACCAGCTCTCTTGTTGATGGTGATGGTTGGAATCTATTATCATGTGGTGGAGTTCTTCTAGTTTTGGGAAAGTAATGGCTTATGCTTTGGCATGAGCGGCTGTGTAATTGTCCCACTATTTTCAAGCAGGTCCGTTTAGCTAATGAGAAGAAAATAGAACTCTTTTTCGATCATTGCATTGGATAATGTCTAGATTCTTCTCAATAGCTTGAAGCCAGTTGTCCGCGTCCATTGGCTCAGTGTTGCTGGAGAAGGTGGGTGCGCATCCTCATGAATTTTGACAGACTAGATTGTTGAGCCTGGACTGGTAGAGCAGGTTGAGCGGGTTGTTGATGGCCTGAACAAGTAGCTGGATGAGGTGGCTCTAATTGGCCATCATCTGGGCCTAGTCAGGTCGGTTGGCAGGTGGCGACGAAGGAATAGGAGCGGTATGACCTTCATGAGCTCCGCATTGCCGTTCCTCCTGGTGTTTACTATTTGCTTGATGCTTCCAAGGATTAGGAGAGAGGATACTTAAGACAAAGGGAGAATGGGTGCTGTTTTGCACAATCCAACACAAAACACAAACTTAACAAAGCCTTTATTAAGCAAATAACAAGTAATAGTTGTGGCTGCCAACAAAAGAGAAAGACTGACAGCTCACAACTCGTCTACTGGTTTGCTTAACAACTTAACCTAAAGGGGTTAGGATTGTTTTGGTGTGATCCTTCACGGATCTTGAGGTACGAAGCATGATCCTTTTGGCAAAAATTGAAGTGGTAGCAAAGTCAAAGAACCGCTTTATGAGTAGCATCATGCTTGGCTCCCTCGAACAAGGAACTATTTCCTTTGAAGTAGTAGCAAAGACTTTCTTGTCTAATTCTTTTGGTGATAAGCAAAGTAGCATGATATCCCATCGTCTGGTCTCCACGACTATCCTGTTGGTGGTCATAGATAGGTCGGAATCGAAAACCTAGACGACGAAGGACGTCACTCCATCCGTCTTGTGGTGCATCTTGATAGTTGTTCATCTGTAGTTGTTTTGAATAAGGGAAGGATTAGAAATAAGTTTTTAGTTAATGACATAAAGATGAGAGAGCATTGAGAGATAAGGGTAAGCAAAGATTAAGAGATAAGGGAAAGCAAAACTTTTAGAACTGACTGGTTATTTAAAATATGTCCTTAGGGTTTTACTATTCTATTCTACCTATAGCCACATCCTTTTGTCAGACCTAAGAGCAATGCCTCCAGATCATCTGTGTAAAGCGCACTAGTCCAAAATCAGTTAGTGCACACAGTAGACAACAAAGATAGATATCAGCCATAATGACATTTATTTATTAGCTAAATACGGGCCTTAAGGCCAAAGTTTACATTCACAGCCCATAGCTTAAAATTAAATATTAGTAGTGGAAGAGAAAGCCGAAGCAGAAGAAGCCCAATAAGCCTGCCCATAAGCAAACGATAGTAAGACACAACCTACTCGTCCCGATCCTCACCATAGACAAAGTCGTCCTCCTCTAAGCAACATAACTAAGCATGGGAGAGCACATAAAATGTACTCCACAAGTTACATGGAAAATATAATAATAATGCAAAGCTGACAAATGAAGGCATATAGGGTTAATTGAGCATAAAACAATATTTAAAGAAATACAGTAGATAGATAGGAAAATGCTGAATTTAATAGAGTAAGCAAAGAGAGTAATTTAAAAAAATTAGTACCATTAGCGTAGACATCAACTTATCACTAACCTATCCATGAGTATCCCATCTGGACCATCTTTTTCAAAAGATCTCATGTGGATTCCATCTATCCATAGGCCTTTGATAAACCAATTTGAAAAATAAAGTCTAATCCATAAAAAACTTTACTCAACATGCCCATGACTATGGGTATGGCTTTCGAGGATAGGTTATAAACTCTGCAGAGATGGTACAACTTTACCTACAAGATATGACCACCTCATTTTGCCACGTGATTAGCACACTTCCTTGGGTGTGCGATGGAGAGATCATGACAAGGCCTTTAAAATGAAAAGCCATGACCTGGCCATGCCTCCACTAAGATTTCACCCCATTAAGGAATCCACTAGATCGGAGCCCCTCTTATGCCGTGTGAGTCTTCTCGTGGCCTACACCATGCTCACATTTATCCTATAATGAGACTTAGGTTGCGACACACAAATTAGTCAACCTGGACTATCCCATAGTAGCCTTATGGTAGTATGATAGGGTTTTGTAGCAGTAGCTCACAGACCAGTTTTTAGTTGACTTAGGCACACTTTCCGCATATCCCTTGTGCCTAGCACCCATGTTGAGCCTCCGAGCAACAACGTATGCTAGGAAGCTCCAACAACCTAACCATTTGCCTAAGTTTAAACCAAGTTTTATATTTTTCCTTGTCAAATATTTCATAGTCCTTCTTGACTCACCAAAGTCAAGAATACATTTTAAAACTCGTCATTTTATGTGAAAAGTTACTTCAAGCCTAAAGTTATTTCTACGAATTTGCTATAAAAATTCTCTAGCCACACTAGTGTACTAACCAGAGTTTTATTCTAGGGTGACAAGGTATTTGGGAATCAATATCAACGAAGGTATTAACAAATAGGCAATAACTAAGTTTAAAATTGAATTGAAATATGTTGAATACAAATATGCCTATAGAATAATATGGTCAAGGTGTGTAACTTGCCTTGTTCCGTGAATTGGTGTGAATTGTCGAAGTGGAATTCATTAGAATCGTCGAAGTCTACATGTGAAAATAACCAACCAAACTCAAATTAAATTCAAATAAACTCCAAAAATTCAAAATAAAGGTAGATTTGGATAGATTATGATTTTAGATAAATTTAGAAATTTGACTGGGTTCAATCAAAGTTAAGATGAAGGAGAACGAACTCTGGAAGTTTGAATTCTAAAGAAATGAATAAAACAAATCCCTAGAATTATTTTTCTAAAGGAAAATATGATTATGATGTTAGCAAGGGATTTATATTTTTGGCTGAGTTATTTTCCAAAAGGAAATTTGGGATTGTGGCATCATGCTGATGTCAGCAAGAAATTTGAACTAAGGCTGACTTGTGGGCCTAGCCCTTGTGAACTAAGTCCACGAAACAGCGATGCAGTCTATGGTGGACTGGGAGGTGACGTGGCACTTATGTGGATGCTGACTGGACTTGTGTGTTGATGTATTGGCCAGGTGGCGATGGTGTGGCATGGGAGGGCTAACAGAGCGACCGTGCACTGATGTGGCATACCACGTGGCAATATGTGGTGTCCATGTGCACTAATGTGGCATGACACATGGTAGCCACGTGGACCAAGAACTGACATGGCTCCAGCTGTGCTGGTGTGGCATGCTTGTGCGGAGGTGGCACGCCATGTGGCGCCACAAGTCTGCCATATCAAGCCATGCACTGATTTGGCTTCGCTGGCCGGTGGTGAAGCGTTGATCCCAAGGGTCACCAGCGTTCGGGGGTGTAACATTCCAAATAGGGAGCGAGTGTAATTTCAAAAATGTTAAAATCTTTTAATTGTTTCTCCAGTGTATCTCAAAGTTTTTAGCCTTAATCGAATTTTTCCGTCTGTTTTTTTACCAAAAGCCCGAGTGTTAAAAATCCAAACTTTGGAATCAAGAAACCGAGATTTAGAATCAAATTCAGAGAATCCTTTTTCCTTGAAAAACCTTGATTTCAAATCTAAAAATTTGGAATCCTGATATTCAAAGCCAAGGACGGAAATTGGATTTTAATATAAAATCCTTCCATCCAATTTGCATATCCCGAAAATTTAAATTCTGAAATTCAAGGTTTATCTCTCCAAACTCGGCAATCCTAAAAATGTAATTGTTGGGCTCAAAAATTTAAACCAAGATTTCAAATTCAAAACCCAATCAGAAATTTAAAATATGGAATTATTTCTTAAGATCCCAAAAATCTACTCTTGGACCCGGCCCACTCTTTTTCTTTTTCCCCGGGCCGCTTTCTTTCTTTTCCTGGCTGTTCAGCCCATTCCTTCTCCTGGCCTTTGGCCCACGCCACCGACGCCTCCCTTGTTCCCCATTTCTTCTTTCTCCTCCCACTGCTCACGGCGCCATCGCCCAGGCCGACGGCCCCTTGCTTCGGCCAGCCCACCGGCTACAGCCGCCGCGGCCTCGCCTCTCCCCCGTATGCTCATTTACTCCCCTACCACCAGCCTAGCTCTGCCCCCTCCTCTGTAGCTCTGCCGCGCGTTGCCGCCATCATCCTTCCCGCCGTGGTCAAGCAGCTCCGCCCTCGGTTTTCTTCTATCACTCCGCATTGATGCCGCCATCAATGAAGCTCACCCGCCCTTTCGTCCCTACAAAACGCCTGGGACTCACCTCCTCCTCCCTCCATCTCAATTCGCTCGGGCAGTTGGTGCTCGCGCCAGCAGCCATCGCTCCGCGCTGTCTCCTCTCTCCGATGATCCTCTTTGCGAATGGACCGTGTCACGATGTGCCCCTGCATGCCAATTGCCTTCCCTCGCAATTAATTGGGAAATCACTGCTCGAGCCAGCCGCGCACGCGTTTTCCCCTTTTCGGCCGGCCGTCGCCAATTCCGCCGCTGCATCCTCCGTGGTCGATCCGGGCCGATTCCTTGCGGGGAGGGCATCTTCTCAGCGTCCCGGAGCTTCCCCGATGGTTGGCTGGTTCTCTCCCCCGGCGGTGTGACCCCTCCACGGTGGCCTCCCTGTGCCGCCGCCTGCGCTCATTGTCGGCTCGCCTCCGCCACCCTCTGGCCAGCCCGGCCGCTCAGGTGAGCTTCTGGTACTGCACTCAAGCTCATGTGTGCCCCATCTTGGTCCCTCTCCCTTCCGACCACCGGCGCCTCGTTTCCCCACCATCGCCGACCGCCTAGCGACGCCACCTGCGTGCCTGGATGCCACCCCGGCCGGAGCCGATGACTCTTGGAGCATCCTCGTCACCTGAGTTTTCCATTTTGGTGGTCGCCGCCTCCTCCCCGCCGTACCCCGCCGGCGACGCCGTCTGGCCCTGGCGCCACCCTCCCTCCTCTGTTCCTGCTGCTTCTGCTATGCTCTGTTCTATTCCTAGCCGAAGACAGCTCCTTCTTGTGTCTCTCTCTCTCTTCTGTCAAATGGGACCAAGTGAGAAAAGTTGCAAAACTCATCATCTGTGACTAAGTGATCAATTGTTGTGTGTGGCTAAGTGACCAATTGATATGTGGAGGGTGTTCATACATACAAAGACTCTGTGACTAGAATGAAGGATAAGAAAACTATTTATAAAGTCATAATAAAAAGATTTATGCAATTAAATTTTTAAAAAACTAACATTGCTCAATTGCATGCCAATCAGTAGTAATAAATTAATCCTCATGTCACTACAAGGAATCAGGTGTTTCGCAACGACACGAAAACGTTGCAATAGGCCCAGTTTGGTTGCAATAGGTACCAATGCCAACCAAATCACTTTCGTTGCCAAGCGTTGCTAGTGCTAGCATGCTCTAAAGTTTGCGCATCAGTTTTGTGTTTCGTTGCAATAGATATGCTTATTGCCACGAAGTGGAGCATGGCGATACATAGGAGATGCAACGAAATTATTCGTGGCAACAGAGGCTTTTGCCACGACTGTCATGGTGGCGATAACCTCTAGTGCCACGAACCTATTGCATTGCGATTGCAAATATTGCCACGAGTGACGCCGTGGCAATAGTGTTTGGCGCCACGAACATGCTCCGTTGCAATAAACGTTATTGCCACGACAAAACTGTCGTTGCAATAGAACCTTTTGCCACGTGCATCATTTTGTTGCAAGTGTTTTTCGCGCCACGTGACACATTTCGTTGCAATGGAAATTATTACCACGATTATAATTTGGATGCAATAGGTTTTATTGCAACAAGAAATGTTTGGTGGCTAGAGATGTTAACGCAACGAAATGAGTTAGGTTGTAAATAAGACTTATACCATCGATGAATGTACGTGGCAATAAGAGCTGCATCGCAACGAAGGAGCAACGTGGCAATAAGCAATGTATCGCAACGAAATAATAATTCAGGGCAGCATATTGCATTTTATATATATTCAATGAACCGCTGTTGCAATACAGTAATAGCGACATATAAAATGCAGCATGACATGAAATCCAAACATCTTTATTTTCATCCACCATATTATGAAACTAAAAGGAGTATCATGTCCAGTGAAGCAAATAATACAAGATTATAATGTCAATCAAGAGTATCATGTACAAGACTAATCAAGCTAACCACTACAAGGTTTTGACCCTAATGCCACGATCAACTTTGCAACGACACGAAATTGGTTGCAATAGGTAGGGGCTATTGCCACCATTTTCATTTTTGGTTGCGATAGTTGATCATGTTGCCATGGATATTTTTGCGTGGCGATTACCATGCATTTCGTTGCAATTGGTAGGTGCTATTGCAACGAAATGTGTCACGTGGCGCGAAAAACACTTGCAACAAAATGATGCACGTGGCAAAAGGTTCTATTGCAACGACAGTTTTGTCGTGGCAATAACGTTTATTGCAACGGAGCATGTTCGTGGCGCCAAACACTATTGCCACGGCGTCACTCGTGGCAATATTTGCAATCGCAATGCAATAGGTTTGTGGCACTAGAGGTTATCGCCACCATGACAGTCGTGGCAAAAGCCTCTGTTGCCACGAATAATTTCGTTGCATCTCCTATGTATCGCCATGCTCCACTTCGTGGCAATAAGCATATCTATTGCAACGAAACACAAAACCGATGCGCAAACTTTAGAGCACGCTAGCACTAGCAACGCTTGGCAACGAAAGTGATTTGGTTGGCATTGGTACCTATTGCAACCAAACTGGGCCTATTGCAACGTTTTCGTGTCGTTGCGAAACACCTGATTCCTTGTAGTGTAAATCTATGCCATGAACACTACTAGATTTCGGGTCTTGGACAACGGCACGAAAACGTTGCAATAGGACCAAAATAGATGCAATATGTATGTATTTCAACTAATCACTTCCGTTGGCAAGCGTTGCTAATTGTTGCGTCCTTAAAAGATTGTGCAACAGTTTTTGGTTTCGTTGCAGTACATATGGTTATTGCCATGCAATGAAGCATTGCAATTGTTTGTTGTTGCAAGGAGCGATGTCATGGCAATAGAGGCTATTGCATCGACCAACTACGTGGCAATAGCCTCTTTTGCCATGAAGTTTGTTTGTGGCAATAGTTTGTCTTGCCACGGAGTTATTACGTGGCAATGGACTCTATTGCCATGGAGTTGTAGTATGGCAAGAGAATCTATTACAACACCATGTTTCGTGGTAAGAGGTACTATTGCCACGTTAGGTGTTTCGTTGCAACAGGCTTAGAAAAGGTATTGCAACAAAATATTTATGGTGGCAAATATATCCTATAGCTTCGATCATTGTTCGTGGCGAATAGTTGGATGCATCGTAGTAGCGGCATTGCATTACGCTATCACAACAAAATGCTATCAGGTTTATCGCAATGGGAAGAATTGTGGCAACACATATAGCATTTGATATTTGATTATTAATTTGTTGTTGCAAATGAATAGCAAAATAGTAACAATGCTAGAACGTAGCAACATATATTAATTCAAAATATCATTAATTCTGACAATCATAATTTAAAAAGTGCCACTATTACTAAAGGAGTTACATATAAATCTCCAAAATTAAACTACAAAGTTCTTAACTAATAATAACAAAAATAGATTCGCTTCTGTTGCATTGCTCCTTGCTTGTTTGGCATGTAGAATTTCTTGACTTGATGACCCATGCTTTGACTCTGTGTGCTCTAATCAACTTGTTCCTTCCTGCTTGATAAAAAAGCATTAACTTTAGCATATGGTTCAGCAATTTGCAACATCTTAGTGAAATATGATTGATGAAATAATCAAATTAAAGCAACAGTCATGAAATAATATTTTATATGAATGAGCGATCAAAGGAACCAAAAACAAGGTCCTTAACGTGAGTAAGGTCCAGCAGCACATATACTAGTAACAATTATTGTCACTACTCACTACCAGGCAACACCATTACAGATAAAAGTAAACAAGATTTTATCTGCAAATGTTAGAAGCAAATGAGCTTTACAAGTTATAATGGACTAGTAAAAGAAACAGCTCCGTACAGAGAAAAAGGAAACAGATAGGTAACTGCGGTGTGATATAGTTCTATCATATTGATTAATTAATGGGAGGTACATTACCCACCATATTGCATTCATATTAACTGGGGATAAAAAATATAAAGCACATGGTAACAATTCCCTAGATCACAATCTTAACTAGGATAGTAGGATATGCCATCAGTTGTCAATTTCTTGGATTTTTGTTGTGCCAAAGAATCACATTAATCCTATAGCTTGATAGCAATAGCACACGCTCTCCATTAGTACAACTATGCAATTACCTCTTTCCAATCATCTACTAATTTAGGGATTGCTAATTAATCATATGTGTGTTACAAATACCCATAAACTAAGAACATCAAGCACAAATCTTGCTTCATTAAGGAAACCAGAATATAACAGAGTTCATTACAACAAAATAAAACTATGAACTACTAGTTCCATGCGTTTGCTACACCAGCACTAGGAGCTTAAGCTGTTCAGAAAGACTCCATCAGGAGTAACAAGCTTATTACATCACCAATGTATCTAGCAAAAGAGTAAACTGCAGCACCCACAAAATGCTAGCTTTTTTCCTGTGTCCTAAGATCAGCTTTTTTCACTTTGAAACATTGTTTGTTGTGCAGGATATTTTCTGATGTTGCTGTGGATTTAACAATATCAGTGGACGGCCAATCTTTTCTACTGCACAAGGTGCAGCTATCATTCTTATTAGTCCTCTTTATTGCGTGTTTCATTTTTTAGTAGAAAAACATTATTGTATTTTTCATTTGCAAAATACTGGCTAAGTGATTCTTAGGCTATTGTTCAATTGGGCAGTTGGATTGCCTTTTCAGGAAGTTGAATACCAAACTATGTCATAGCAGAGTAGGTATACCATATTTAGCCCCACATTGCATGGGAATGCCACTTCTCAGTTAATAAATTTCTAATGTAAGAAACAACGCTGATTAGCATTTGAGGACAAAAAAAATTCGAATATTTTTTACAACTGCCTGACACTACTTAAAACTAGAAGCTGAAAAAATGGCCATTAGCATTTAGCTCATACACCAGTACACCACGCAGAATGAAACAACTCTTATCTGATATTTGCAGGGTACATCAATGGTCAAGACCTTGAAGAAAGCACATACAGATTTGGCTACCAGTTATCTTCTATGCACAAGAGACCAGGTAAATAACACAATGAAACAAACAAGTAATGAACTATTATAAGCATGTTTTACAGTCGGTTCACTAACCATTTACACAAGCACCAGTTATTCTGTAATTATCAAATTTGATTATTGTTTGTGAAACAACAAGTTAATTTGGTACTGTTCATGCCCACTACAGAGAATAAATCACTAGAGACACTATTGGTTAAGATTACAAGAGCAACATGTTAAGCCGGAATAAATTACGTTTTCATGTCATACCTGCTCCTTCCTTATCCTTGATCGAGTTCTAGCAGCATTGAACAATTGACTTGAAGAAATAAAATTTGTTGAGACATTGGCAGTGCCCTTGTCGAAAAGGCCTCGGTTAAGAGTAGAGTTGTTAGTGTTGCGAGCAGGTGGCCTAGCATCCTTTTCTGCGGTGAGGACGCTTTGTGGCTGAGTCTGCAAATGAAATAATTAGTGTACAAAGATTGCCTGTAATTCAAATTACAATTCCCTGATGGCTGCAAACTTTTAGCAATTTTGTTACCTGTTGTAAAGTTTCGTGTACATGGTCAGGTGTCTTTTTGTTATTGTCAGTTGGAGTAGCTGCGTTTTCGGTGGTGTTCAATACACTTTGTTGGTTATCCTGTGTATGAACAAATAGGGAATAATTTAGTTATCATACGATGTACAAATCCAAGACACATTTACAGATTTATTACCTGTGATGTTGCTCCGCTCTGTTTTGCTAGCAATGAAAGGAACTCTTCCCTGAGCTGTTCTCTTGCGTTCCTTTCATTCTGCAATTCCTCTTCCATCCGTCGCCTAGTATCTTCCCTTTCAGCAACTTCGTTAGCAAGTTGTTCTTTTAACTTATGAATTTCATCTACGAACTCATTTTCTTTTTTGCGGGCTGCAGCAGAAGCACGGGCTTGTTCGTCGAGTCTGTCTTTCAACAGTTGGCTTCGTGTCGGATATTTCGCCATGTATCCATGACCATGAAGCTTGCATGATTTGGTTCGGGTGCTCTCCTTGTAACTTGACTGGAAAGCAATGTCTTCCTCTTCAACTGTAAGGAAGCCTTTATCTGCCTCTGTTGATAGGTTAGTAATTTTGAAGGCTGCATCATCCTAATTGAGATAAGAGGTTAAAAGTTAAATAAGTTAAGCTATCAGCACAAAATTCTGAGTAATATACTAAGTCATGAACAAATTTAATTACTACTCACATAGACATCCTTAGAAGCGTTGTTTGACCATTCCCCATTCTTCGTGTGGGTAATCATCCAAAGAGTCAAATCACTTGGCTCTTCCCCGGTCTCTGGGTCTCTCTAAGATGGCAAGAATGTACCTTATGAACAACTGATCACTTAAGAAAAGAATCTCATAAGTTTAATTTATAATTACCTGCTCATAGCTACATTGGGAGAACGGTTTGGATCCCATCACATGCTTGGTCTTCTGTTTTTTACGGTTTTCAGAGTTCTGGTTGCTTAACATCTGCAAAAAAAAGTATGCAAGTGCAGTCAACAAGCATTCTTATCAACATGTGTATTCGAAAGAAAAAAGTCAGTAGCACGTAACCTGAAATTTTTCAGTTCCAAAATACAGCACCATGTAGTGCCACTCGACAGGGTGTAAATCTTCAGGCTTCTGTCTCATGCGCTCATCGTAAGTGTTGTATGCCTTGTAAGTAGCACTGAGTGTTGATCGCCATCCTTTGTATCGCTCTTTGGCAATGTCCAATATCTTTTCAATTGCATTGTCAACATTTTCGAAATCCCACCTGCTCTGCTCAAATTGTAACACATAGAGAATGTAAAGTGAGAATGTGAATTGTTACATAATTAGAGACGCAACATGCTAAGGCAACTACAACAGGCAACTTACCAACAAATCGTCTGCTATTGTATTTTTGACATTTTGCTGGACATCTTTCCACCTTTTCACACCAATAAGTGGAGCCCTTTTTTTTGTAAACATTACCACTTCATCCACAAATGTTCGAGAGTTTTCACCAACAGGACCTCCTCGCCTTGCTGAAAATTTTATTGTAAGTTTCTGGGACGCAGTCCTAACTCTCTTGGTAGCTGCTGCTAAACCTTTCAGGCATCCACGACCTTTCTTGCCTTGTTGGCCGCCACCTCCTTACAAACCAGTTAAATTTAATTTAACATTCAAATTCAGCAGGGGGCATTCGAGCCTAGTAAAAGTAAAATTACAGGAAGGAAAACGTACCATTTTGCTGTTGCTTGTTTTTCCTAGCATGAGATGGCCTGTCAGGTGGTGTTGGGCTGCTTTCATGGCTGTCCTCATTTTGAAGTCTCCCACCATAATTAGTATGGTCCTCTTTCTCAAACGATACTGCATGTAACAAGCATCAGAGAAGTATACATGAGTTTGAAAAACTAATAATACGCTTGCACAGTTCAATGTAAAATTCGAAGATTACATATATCTGCAAGGTAGCCTTTCTGCCTTAACCATTCCTTATATGTTTTGATTGTTTCTTGCCTGTAGTCATCCTCAAATTCTGTGAGTCGTGAACAAATGTTAGTGCAGTGACCAGTTCAATAGAATTGTTAAAACACTGGCGACGATTGGAGCAACATAACTTACCCGTGTGTTCTTCCTCGTCTCGCAATTTTGCTAGCCAAACCTTGTATGCATCAATTTGTTCATCTGTACATGGCTCATCTCTTTGACCCCTTTTTTGCTTCATGGGTGTTACGCTGACTTGTAAGTCAGTTTGTTGCTCCCTTGTCAACAGCAATCTGACTTCCCTCTCCCCTTCATTGTTTTGTATCATTGATTCTGCATCACGACTGAAATCGATCGGCTCAAGAGTTGCTACTGTCCTGCCACATCGCTTCTTATAGTACATGAAGTCCCTACTAGCATAACCGAGCTGTTCTTTGAAACTTAACAAGGTCACATTTGTGAGATTAGCCCTATCAATTTCGGCATATACAAATTCACTTCCTGGAGGTGCCCCATTGCATTCAATAAGAAGTTTCCACACCTGACCCGTCAATGGGCTTCTGTATGTATAGATAGCGAAAGGTTAATTAGGTAAACTAAAACCCAACAAGCAGTGGCGGATCCAGGAATTTCAGAATGGGTATTCGAAGTTACAAAAATATTGTTCAATAAAAAACATAAAAGTCTACTGTCGTAGGGATGGCCCCCACCTAAACCCAGCAGGCCTGATAGGAGATTATAAGGCCCAGAATAGGCCATGTGTAATGACATGACTGCCCCTAGAGGGGATAACCGGATGTAAGGGTATAACTGTAAAAACACTCCTCGCATGTATGTATATATACGAGTAAGCCATGGGGAGGACCCAGGCCATTACACTTATCTTCATTACTCTCCACTACCATCTCTCTCTCTGTTTGGTCTGTAGCCACAACAGTTGGCGCCGTCCGTGGGGAGGACGAAGACAAGCCTGAAGACCGAAGAAAAAGATGGCACCGAAAAAAGCTTCCTCAGCGACGGCGAAGGGAAAGAAGGCGGCTGGGCCGGAGCGTCGTATGGGTACCAGAGCTTCGGCATCGGCAGCGGCGGACACGGGCGGCGAGGTAGTCGCGGTGTCCGGAGACGTCGACGTTCACGCGGTGACGACCAACCCCGTCACCGGCACAGCGACAACCAACCCCGTCACTGGCACAGCGACGACCAGCCCCGCCACCGGCGTTGCGAGGACGGACCCGGCGGTCGAAGACGTCGACACGGGTGCGGCGACAACCGACCTCGCCGACGCGACGACAGCCGACCTCGCCGCTCCCACGGCAGCCCTCGCCGGCGGTGCGGACCGGGCGGTCCGCGGTAGCCACGACGGAGCGACCGGCAGCTCGGGCCCCCGCGATGCGGTCGTCCCCGCGCCGACCCGCCCGTCGGAAGTACCGGTGTCCCCGCCCGCACCGGGGATGGAAAGCGCCCTGCTGGCGGCTCTCAACGCGTTCCAGCGGGAGCTGGGGGACCTTCGCGGAGCCGTCAGAGATATACAAGAGGCTCGGAGTCAGCCGGCTGCGCCAGCAACCGCGTCCAGCCGCGTGCCGCTGCGACGCGTGGATCCGGAGTCCCTGCTATCGGCGGGGCTGCAGCAGGCGGCATGGCCCGAAGACTTCAAGTTCCCTAGCGGCATCGACTCGTATAAAGGCGACACGGACCCCCGTGAGTTTGTGCGCGTATACGAAACTGCGATCGAAGCCGCGGGCGGAGATGACACCACGAAGGCAAAGGGACTCCCCCTCGCGCTACAAGGAGTGGCGCTCTCTTGGTTTTTCATCATAGAGCCGGGCTCCATCTACGCGTGGGAACAGCTCCGCGCCCGCCTCCACAACAACTTCCAAGGAAACTACGTCGACCGGGTCGATGCGGACCAGCTCTTTGCCGTGAAGCAAAAACCCTCGGAGAAGCTCCGGGACTACTTCAAACGCTTCGCCAAGATTCGATGTCAAGTGAAGGACGTCAACGAGACCACCATCATCAATGCAGCCATACAGGGCCTTCGTCCGGGCCCGATGGCTGAGTACAATGCGCGGAAGCTGATCAAGACGGTGGCGAAACTCTTCGACAAGATGGAAGAATATGCCAGGGCGGAGGAAGACGCGCGGCGAAGACAAGGTGACGACTCCGACACTAACCAGGCCGAAACCTCGGCAAAAACCGAAGATCCGTCGAAGGGCGGCTCTTCGAAGGGAAAGCGTAAGAAGGAGTCGTCCAAGGACGCGCCCGACCGCAGGGACAACTCGCATAGGGAGTCGCCGGATCAGCCCAAGCGCGGCCAGCAAAGGTCGAGGCGAAACCGGTACGTCCTCGACATCGAAGGCGGGTCCGACGAGGGTGCTCCAGCATGCCGAGGCAGCCGGGGGCGCCGTGGCCGGGGCCGCGGCCGTGGCAGGGGCCGCGACGATAAGGGTCGTGGAGACTACGACGACCAGCATCAGGGACTGTGGTGCTTAGTCCATGGCCGCGGCAATCACGATACCCGTAACTGCACCTCCATCGCGGCGCTCTGCGACAGCGTCGCTAGGGACAGGAACCCGGAGCCGCGCCCGCCTGCGGTGGCCCACGTCCGATTCCCATACGAGGCCCCCATGCAGATACAGGCGCAGGGAATGCAGGTACAGGCGCAGGGAATGCAGCCCCAGAAAGGCACCTTGCGGATCCAAGCTCACGTACAACAGCCTCGGGAGGGCCTCCTGTCGTTGCAGGCCCCGGACGCAACCTACCGCAGGGTCATTAATGTCATATCCGGCGGTTCTGCGCTGGAATTCGCCTCGGCGCGACAGCAGAAGGCCTACGCGCGAAGACTACATCACGTGGGGGCATACCCAGCGCAAGCACCGCCGGAATGGGCGCGGCACGAGGTTACGTTCACACCTGACGACGCCCAAGGTGTGGATTTCCCTCATCAGGACCCCCTGGTCATTCGGGTCACCATCGCGGGATGCGACGTGGGACGCGCCTTGGTGGACGGGGGTAGTTCCGCGAACGTATTGTTTGCGGCGGCCTTCGACCAGATGGGGATCCCTCGAAGCCGCCTGGGGCCCTCGGGAATCCCACTGCAGGGCTTCGGGGGACAGCCCCTGCGGGCGCTGGGCCAGATCGGCCTTCAAGTCTCCTTCGGCCGAGATGACAATGTGCGGACCGAAGATGCCACCTTCGACGTGGTCGACCTCCCGTATCCCTACAATGCCATACTGGGGCGCCCAATCCTTAACTCCTTCGGCGCGGTACCACACCACGGCTATCTGTGCATGAAGATCCCGGGTCCCCGGACCGTCATCACCGTCCGAGGCGACCAGGATATGGCTCGGCGCATCGAGCCAGGCACCAGATGCCCGTGACGCAAAGCCCAACGGCGCTCCTAGAGCCGGAGTCACAACGCGGAGGTTTAGTGACCAGAGGCTTCGGCCTCACCAAGGGGCAAACGGTTAGTACACCCACCCCTTGTAATTGCTTGCCCGCGCAAACGGGGATGTAATGAAGATCGCCGTTTGCCGCTAATCTTTCTTCATCATGCAAATTTGGGGCGGAGACGCGCGCAGGCTTCGCCAGCGCGCGCGCGCTCCCGCCGCATAAAACAAAGACGCACGTTCGCGTGTGCACTCGCCGTCGCCAAGGTGACGGGACTGAGTATAAACCAAAGACGCACGTTCGCGTGTGCACTCGTCGTCGCCAAGGTGACGGGACTGAGTATAAACCAAAGATGCACGTTCGCGTGTGCACTCGCCGTCGCCAAGGTGACGGGACTGAGTATAAACCAAAGACGCACGTTCGCGTGTGCACTCGCCGTCGCCAGGGAGGGCGGGACTGAGTATAAACCAAAGACGCACGTTCGCGTGTGCACTCGCCGTCGCCAGGGAGGGCGGGACTGAGTATAAACCAAAGACGCATGTTAGCGTGTGCACTCGCCGTCGCCAAGGTGACGGGACTGAGTATAAACAAAATACGCGCCGGGGGGACGCCTTCGCGCGCGCAAGTCTCCGGACTATAAAGAAGACGTAGCGTCGAGCCTAGCTCCGCACGCAATAGTCCACGGACTCTAAAGAAGACGTAGCGTCGAGCCTAGCTCTGCACGCAATAGTCCACGGACTCTAAAGAAGACGTAGCGTCGAGCCTAGCTCCGCACGCAATAGTCCACAGACTCTAAATAAGACGTAGCGTCGAGCCTAGCTCTGCACGCGCGAGTCTCCAGACTATAAAGAAGACGTAGCGTCAAGCCTAGCTCCGCACGCAATAGTCCACGGACTCTAAATAAGACGTAGCGTCGAGCCTAGCTCCGCACGCGCGAGTCTCCGGACTATAAAGAAGACGTAGCGTCGAGCCTAGCTCCGCACGCAATAGTCCACGGACTCTAAATAAGACGTAGCGTCGAGCCTAGCTCCGCACGCACTCTACGGAGTATAAATAAGACGCAGCGGGGGGACGCCTTCGCGCGCACTCTCCGGAGTATAAAGAAGACATAGCGTCGAGCCTAGCTCCGCACGCAATAGTCCACGGACTCTAAAGAAGACGTAGCGTCGAGCCTAGCTCCGCACGCAATAGTCCACGGACTCTAAATAAGACGTAGCGTCGAGCCTAGCTCCGCACGCGCGAGTCTCCGGACTATAAATAAGACGTAGCGTCGAGCCTAGCTCCGCACGCGCGAGTCTCCGGACTATAAAGAAGACGTAGCGTCGAGCCTATGTGAGACCCCGGAGTAGAAACTCCTGGACTCCCTGTGCATTACAGTACTAGTCCCAGATCAACGCTAGTACACACAGTTCAAACAGAAAAGATGATACATTGCCAACAACGCTTTATTATCATAATCGAGATTACAGACCTCGAAGCCTTTATTACAAATGAGGTTTTAAGACCTCACACCGAACAGAAAATTTCAGCGGAAGCAAAAAGAAAATAAAGCAAGACCCATCAATACGCCACAGACAATTGACTGGGGAAACGCAACCAAGAAGTCCGGAAAGCCTTCGACGAATCCATCCACGAAGTAGTCGTAGTCCACCTCTTGAGCTTTGATCTCCTCTGAGAGTTAATTTGAAATGTAGCACGTGAGTACATGAATGTACTCCGCAAGTCTTGGGAAAGATGCATAGATGCAAGGCTTCACAAAGGAAGGCTATATGGTTCTTTTGCATAAATCAGCATTTTATTTCAAATCTACATAATTACTTCAAAGGCCATTTGATAAACATCTTGTTTTTCATAAATGAATTTAGATAAATAACTTAGTGAAGGTTAAACCACCAACACTAAAATCTCAGGCTATCTGCCAACTTTCAAGACTCAGGTTAAACCACCTGATCTGGTTACACCACCAGATTTAAATCACGAGAGTTACACCACTCCCGAGTTTGCCAAATCATTTTATTTTAAAATCAAAATCAAACTTCTACCATGTGAATGCATTCCTTGCCCGCCCTTGACCGTGGGCACGGCTATTCGAATAGTTTTTACTCTGCAGAGTTTGTACACTTTACCCACAAGAGATAAATTATCTTAATAGTCAACATGCTTCCTTTGGCATGAGACCCAGATAAAATATCACAAAGCCTTTCACCTACTCCAGTATAGCTAAATACCACCCGCTAAGGTTTCACCACAACTCGAATCCACGAGTCGGAGCCCCCTCTTGCGCCGTATGAGTACAGTAAACCCTGTCCCTCACTATGAGTAACCAGTACACCCTGGCACTCAATACACCACTGGTGATATCTAAACTACACCTTTATAGGTTAGTTAGCTAGGTCGTACCCATATAGACTTGTGGTTGCACTGTTTTGCTCAGTTTGGACAAACACAAGCGTCGGTCCTTAAACGACCAGGGTGGTTCATTCACAATTCCAAAAATTCTCGTGCTAACTGCACCAGCCAAACCTTCCATCCACCCTTGTCAACTTTTCCCTTTAAAATTCATTTTTACTTTTAAATTAACAGTAGTAACATCCATTACCACTTTTCAAACAAATCATTTAACAATGGTAACATCCATTACCAATGTTCAAACAAATCATTCATCAAAGCATTTAGCAGACATGCTACTCATTTGAGCATTATTACATTGATTTGCTACGCTAAGCATTTGCTAGTATTTAAAAATTCAACAGATGTAGTACTAACTCATTATTGAGTCAAAGGGATATCCTAAGTTGACAATGGTACAAGGTAAACAATTTTCAATGGAAGGTATAACAAATTGGATATTTAACTAAATTTTCTAAATCAAATTATCACTTGATATAACATAAGCATGCAATAATTTAAAATAACTACCTAATCATTTTATAAATCATTTGAGCAAGTTGATCGAGGAAAACTTGCAAAACATAGGATCAAAATGATCAAAGGAGACTTGCCTTCTTGAATGCTATTTGGGTCTTCTTGCTGCGACTCGATGAATTCTTCGGTGACGTCGGTTTCTACGCGCGAAACAACAAAATAACCAAATAAATAAATACAAATAAAATCACAAAAATATAAAATATATACTGCAACATAGATTATGATTTTATACAAATTTAGAAATTTGAATCACTGGATTCGGAGATCGGACGAGGGAGAACGAGCGATTGGAAGTTTGATCGGTTTGGAAATTCCAGAAAATGCAAAACGAGGGAATATTCTCTGGAATCTTATTTTGGCTGATTTTTGGGGTATTTTGGAGTGTATGACATGTGGGGCCCGGTTGTCATTGGGTGTAGAATTTTATTTTATTATTGCATGACGAGTGGGTCCCGCTTGTCATTGAATAGAGGTGAACAAAAATTTGGATATGGCCAAACCGAAATTTGCTTTGTTCTGGACTTGAACCCAAAACCTCAAGCATGCATACCTTAACTTGTCTCCCCTAGCCAAGTGGGCATGTGCTCTTTCTTGACAAAGAAGCAACAACAAATCAATTAAACAAGGTGAACATGGTTGAAGAAGGAATCATGTACGTACGCGGGGGCGCGCGCGGCCGGCAACCTCGCCGGCGACCGGCGGCCGGAGGCGGGGCGGCGAGTGGCGGCGGAGGTAGAGGAGGTGGCGGCGCACCTACCGGTGGCGAAGGGGAGGCCCGGGGCGGTCGGCGGCAGCGGCAAATGGAGGCGGAGGCGAGGTGCTGCGGGGTGGCCGGCGGGAGATGGCCGGGCGGCGGCGCACGGTGGTGGCGCACGGCGGCGGGGTGGCGGCCGAAAGAGAGGGAGTGGGAGCCGGCCGAAATGGAGGAGGAAAGGGGAAGAATGGTGAGGGAAGGCCAATTTATAGAAAGAGAAGGGAGGGGAAGAGATTTCGGTTTTGAGAAGGTTAATGGACGGGGAACGGCCGGGAGATTGATGAGGGTGATTAGGGCGTCCGTTTCCACGCTTTAATCGGGTGCTAAGTGGGAGAAACGGCGGAGTTTCGAAGCTTTTAATTGTCATCCATGGTGGAGGAGAGAGAGGGTGGGAGGAGGAAGAAGAAGAGGTTGAAGAAACATATGACATGTGGGGTCCATGTGTAATAGAGAGGGAGAAGAAGTGAAGGGGTACGGGCCGTCGGATTTGCGACACGTGGCAAGTGGATATGTTATGGCTCTTGGATTTTATGAAGGGGTAAGTTATCATGTGTGGCTAGGATTAAAACGTAGAGAGAGATTGATTTAATCTGAGAGCGACACGTGGCGGGCTAGGAATAATTTGATTTTTATTTTCGGAATAAATTTCAGAAAATACTAGAAACTCTATAAATGCTTGGAAAAATAATATTTAAAGTCTAAAAATTCCAGAAAAATCATAAAATATTCCTGAAAGCATTTTAGACTTTAATAAAAATATTTTTAATCTCAGATTTGTAATTTAATAATTTATAAAATACTTTTTAACTTTGAAAATTGATTTTAAATTTCAGAAAATTCTCAAATAATATTTAAAAATTTAGGAGAGGCTAGGAAAAGTATAATTTTCCCTTTTTGGCTTTAATAAAATATTTAAAATGCATTTTCTTGCTTTACATTTTGAAATAAAATCCAGACAATCAAATAAAAGCCAAGTAAAATCCAATTACTTTAAAATAATTAATTTGAATTTAAATTTTTCCAGAAAGCCAAATTTTGGGATGTTACAAACCTACCCCCCTTAGAAAGAATCTCGACCCCGAGATTCGGAAAGACTGGGAAAAAGATCAGGGAACTCTGCTCGAAGATCCTCTTCACGCTCCCAGGTTGCTTCCGATTCTGGATGATTATTCCACTGCACCTTGCAAAATTTGATAGTCTTGTTTCTTGTACAGCGCTCTGCCTCTTCTAAAATCTTGACAGGAAATTCTGAATACGTCAAGTCTTCTTTTAAATCCACCTCTTCTAAAGGTATTAACTCCTCTGGTACTCTTAAGCACTTCTTCAACTGTGATACATGAAATACATCATGTACATCTGACAACTGAGGAGGAAGCTCTAACTGATATGCAACTTCACCTCTTCTGGCTATAACTAGAAATGGTCCGATATATCTTGAAGCAAGCTTTCCACTGACCTTGAAACGTCGCATCCCTTTTAAAGGTGACACCTTCAAATACACATGATCTCCTGGTGCGAATTCCAACATTCTGCGACGATTATCTGCATAACTCTTTTGTCTGGTCTGTGCTACTTTCAATCGGTCTCGTATTAATCGAACTTGCTCTTCGGCTAGCTTCAAGACATCGGGTCCGAATACTTGACTTTCTCCAGTCTCTGACCAATATAATGGTGTTCTGCATTTCCTGCCATACAAGACTTCAAACGGAGACATCTTCAGACTAGACTGGTAACTGTTATTATAGGAAAATTCCGCGTAGGGTAAACTTTGATCCCAACTAGCTTTGTTGGCTAAAGCACACACTCTTAGCATATCTTCCAATATCTGATTCACTCGTTCAGTCTGGCCATCTGTTTGAGGATGATAAGCAGTACTGAAATTTAAATTGGTGCCCAAAACTTCATGAAGTTTCTGCCAAAATCTTGAGGTAAATTGCGTTCCTCTATCCGATACGATCCTCTTTGGAACTCCATGCAGACATACAATTCTTGACATATAGAGCTCTGCCAATCTATCTCCTGAATAGGTAGTCTTTACAGGTATGAAATGTGCAACCTTTGTTAATCGATCCACTATAACCCAGATTGAATCATACCCTGACTTGGTTCTTGGTAGTCCTGTTATGAAATCCATTCCGATTTCCTCCCATTTCCATTCAGGTATCTGCAGAGGTTGCAAAAGACCGGCAGGTCGTTGGTGCTCTGCTTTAACCCTTTGACATATATCACATAAAGCTACATATTCTGCAATTTCTCGTTTCATACTGGTCCACCAGTAACTTTCCTTTAGATCTTGGTACATCTTTGTACTTCCGGGATGAATGGAATATCCTGATTCATGAGCTTCCTTTAGAATTAAATCTTTTATTTCCTTTCTCTCCGGTACAAAAATCCTTTTTCCAAACCAAAGAATTCCTTCTTCATCTTCTGAGAATCCAGGTGCTTTGCCTTTCTTCATGTTATCTTTTATTTCTTTAACATACTCATCTTCTTTCTGAGCTGCCTTGATCTGATCTTCTAAAGTGGGTTGAACCTTTAATGTAGACAGAATTCCTTCATTTATCACTCCCAAGTTGAGGTGCTGAAATTCTTCACGAAGAGTTAACTGACTGTCTTGAATCAACATATTGCTAACATGGATTTTCCGACTTAAAGCATCTGCAACTACATTGGCCTTTCCTGGATGATAGTGTATTCCCACATCATAATCCTTTATCAGTTCAAGCCATCTTCTTTGTCTCAGATTAAGATCGGGTTGAGTGTATATATACTTTAGACTTTTATGATCCGTATATATTTCACACCGATTACTAATTAGATAATGCCTCCACAACTTTAGAGCATGCACTACAGCAGCTAGCTCTAAATCATGAGTGGGGTAATTCTCCTCATGTGGCCTTAACTGCCTTGACGCATAAGCAACAACCTTTCCTTCTTGCATTAGTACACCTCCAAGACCTTGTTTTGATGCGTCACAATAAACTTCAAAATCTTTTCTAATATCCGGTAACCGCAGAACTGGTGCTGAAGTTAACCTCTTCTTTAACTCTTGAAAACTATTCTCACAGGATTTACTCCATTCAAATTTCTTCTCTTTCTTTAACAGCTGGGTTAAAGGTCTGGCAATCTTGGAAAAGCCTTCAATGAATCGACGATAGTAACCAGCTAAACTCAGAAAACTTCTGATCTCGGTTACTGTCTTGGGTGGAGTCCAATTTAATACATCCTTAACTTTTCCAGGATCTACAGATACTCCTTCTGCTGAAATTACGTGTCCCAAAAACTCAATTTCCTTTAACCAAAACGCACACTTGCTAAACTTGGCATATAACTGGTGTTCACGGAGTCTTTGCAACACTATCCTTAGATGATCCTCATGTTCTTTATCGTTTCTCGAATAGATAAGAATGTCATCTATAAAGACAACAACAAACTTATCTAAATAATCCATAAATACTTTATTCATCAAATTCATGAAGTATGCCGGGGCATTTGTCAGACCGAAAGACATCACCGTATACTCATATAGTCCATATCTTGTGGCGAAGGCTGTCTTTGGTATATCTTCTGGTCTAATCTTCAACTGGTGATATCCTGACCGAAGATCAATCTTGGAGAAGACACTTGATCCTTTGAGTTGATCGAACAAATCGTCGATCCGGGGTAAGGGATACTTATTCTTTATAGTTACTTCATTTAAAGCTCTATAGTCCATGCACATACGCTGACTACCATCCTTCTTGTTTACCAAAAGCACTGGGGCTCCCCAAGGTGAAGAACTTGGTCTAATGAAACTTTTCTCTTGTAATTCTTGAATCTGCCTCTTGCCTTCAGCTAAATCATCAGCTGACATCCGATAAGGTCTTTTTGATATTGGGGCTGTACCAGGTACCAGATTTATAACAAATTCAATCTCTCGATCTGGTGGCAATCCTGGCAAATCCTCAAGGAAAACATCAGGGTATTCGCAAGCTACCGACACATCCTCCAACTTTTTCCCTTTTAAGTTGGTTAACATACTGTTCTTCTTTGAGTGCATAACTGCCTCATGTCTTATCTGAATTCCGTCAGAATTGGTAAGAATAATGGCACGATTGGCACAATTTATCTATCCTTTATACTTGATCAACCAATCCATACCAAGTATTATATCTATGCCATCGGAGTCTATTATAATAAGGTTCGCTAGGAACTTTACTCCATTTATAATTATGGTTGCACTATTGTACTTTGTGGAACTTTATGGTCATGCTTCTTGCGTGGCGTTCAGCTTCCTTCATGATTCTATCTTGTTGTTCAATGCTCTGAGGTATTCCTTTAACTGAGAAATATGGAAGACAACAACAAATCGGATTGGTACATCTTTAGTCGCCTGCAAGCTTTGGGTTAACTTCAATTGCCCTTATCATATCGATTAATTCAGTATTCCACCAAAAGGGCTTAACTTCTAGTGTTCATCCGACAGAAGACATAATTATTTCATCTTTTCAAAGGTGCTTCATTGCAGAATCATATACCACCAATGCACCTCGTTGATGTCACATTGGTTTCCACAAATAATCCCATAACATTTTATTGTCTATACTTATTCGAATTTGACGGCAAACCATAGAGTTCTTCTAATAAGAATCCAATGATGTTGTAATCTGTGATTTCCACCAATACTTTATGATCCTTGTCTAATCCAATAGATTCATAACTCCCATAATTAATTTAAATCCTCCAGCTTAACCATTTAAACATCATTAAATGATTTAGTCAATTCATAAATTAAAATCCAATTATCTAACAATGATATGATAAATCCACAAATTTCAAATCAACATATCAGAACCCACTTTTCGATGATAAGATTAATCCACCAAAATCAAATTCTCGAAAATCATCATTTTGGTTCCACCAAATTTGAGTGAATCTGAGTACCACAATTAATTCTTATCGAACAATCTATCTTCCATATTTGACTTAAATCCACCAAACTTAAGCCTTCGATCATCCTTAAATGATATATTCAATCTCATAAATTAAAATCCAGTTATCTTTCAACGATCTGATAAATCCACGAGTTTCAAATCAATATCCCCTTTGCAATGACAAGAGTAATCCACCAGATATCTAAGTGTATTATCTTCCAAAATTGCACTGGTATCCACTCATCATCAATAGGTCTACCAAACTATGATAATCAATTAATTCCACAAAATTTATCCGCTCTTCATGATTCAACCAAATCAGACAAAATTGATGTCATAAATTGTTTATGATAATCCAATCTTTTAATTTCCACTTTTACTATATCAAATTCTTAATATTAATTCTCCAATGATCACAAATAAATCCTTCAACTAAAATCTTGTTTTACATCCAATTACTCCTTTCAATCCAAGATAATAAATCCAAGGCACTAAGTTTGGACACTTCTCATGATCTAATTAGTTCCACCAAGTTCAATAATGTGATTATTTCTAAAATCTATTCAATCCATAAATATTGTAGTCTTGAGATTTATTCATAATCAATTTGTATCCACAAATATACCTTTATTACTTTCGAATCACCCAAATATTATCCAATCTTGCCAATTCTAACTCCAAATATATCACACTAGCAACAATCCTTCAAATTACCTAACTTGACATCTAAGAATTAGGATGACTTTCCTGATAAGAGTACTTTCCGTAAATTTAGTGATCTTCCATATATTCTTAGTTCTCAAATATTTTCCAAGCTTGGACTACTATAGAAGAATTTGGAACTTGCACCATCTGAAGCAGCAACGAGGATTAGCACAAGGTAAGAGGGAAGTAGCATAGGTAAGTGGTTGGGGAACAACTAAATAACATCCCAAACAAACACACAAGAGAGAAGTAAACTCCAACCAGGAGAAACTTAGCTCGAAAACAAAAATAGTTTTTTTTAAAGATGGTTGTACTACAAGTACACAAAGACTTGGTACAGTCCATCTAACACCAACAAGCAATATACATAAGCGTTCTAAAATCGTAGAGCTTTACTTGGGTACTATAAACAAAGGAACTACTCTTCAAATCTTCATGACGACACGGTCCTCTGGTTGCTTCTCAGACTTGATCTCTCTAACCCGTCTATAGAAATTATAAAGGAAAGTGGATACAATTATCATTCTTAAAAGTGAGTAAACAGATAGATAAGATAGAATATCCTGAAGAAGGTAAGGATAGAAAGAAGAGAAAAGATGAGAAAAGCACATTATTAAATTTTTTATTTTATAAAATAAAATTTGAAGCTTTTCTAATAACGGCCATTCTAACTAGGTTACGCCCTACAGTCAAATTGGCTCTGATACCACTTCTGTGAGACCCCGGAGTAGAAACTCCTGGACTCCTTGTGCATTACAGTACTAGTCCCAGATCAACGCTAGTACACACAGTTCAAACAGAAAAGATGATACATTGCCAACAACGCTTTATTATCATAATCGAGATTACAGACCTCGAAGCCTTTATTACAAATGAGGTTTTAAGACCTCACACCAAACAGAAAATTTCAGCGGAAGCAAAAAGAAAATAAAGCAAGACCCATCAATACGCCATAGGCAATTGACTGGGGAAACGGAACCAAGAAGTCCGGAAAGCCTTCGACAAATCCATCCACGAAGTAGTCGTAGTCCACCTCTTGAGCTTTGATCTCCTCTGAGAGTTAATTTGAAATGTAGCACGTGAGTACATGAATGTACTCCGCAAGTCTTGGGAAAGATGCATAGATGCAAGGCTTCACAAAGGAAGGCTATATGGTTCTTTTGCATAAATCAGCATTTTATTTCAAATCTACATAATTACTTCAAAGGCCATTTGATAAACATCTTGTTTTTCATAAATGAATTTAGATAAATAACTTAGTGAAGGTTAAACCACCAACACTAAAATCTCAGGCTATCTGCCAACTTTCAAGACTCAGGTTAAACCACCTGATCTGGTTACACCACCAGATTTAAATCACGAGAGTTACACCACTCCCGAGTTTGCCAAATCATTTTATTTTAAAATCAAAATCAAACTTCTACCATGTGAATGCATTCCTTGCCCGCCCTTGACCGTGGGCACGGCTATTCGAATAGTTTTTACTCTGCAGAGTTTGTACACTTTACCCACAAGAGATAAATTATCTTAATAGTCAACATGCTTCCTTTGGCATGAGACCCAGATAAAATATCACAAAGCCTTTCACCTACTCCAGTATAGCTAAATACCACCCGCTAAGGTTTCACCACAACTCGAATCCACGAGTCGGAGCCCCCTCTTGCGCCGTATGAGTACAGTAAACCCTGTCCCTCACTATGAGTAACCAGTACACCCTGGCACTCAATACACCACTGGTGATATCTAAACTACACCTTTATAGGTTAGTTAGCTAGGTCGTACCCATATAGACTTGTGGTTGCACTGTTTTGCTCAGTTTGGACAAACACAAGCGTCGGTCCTTAAACGACCAGGGTGGTTCATTCACAATTCCAAAAATTCTCGTGCTAACTACACCAGCCAAACCTTCCATCCACCCTTGTCAACTTTTCCCTTTAAAATTCATTTTTACTTTTAAATTAACAGTAGTAACATCCATTACCACTTTTCAAACAAATCATTTAACAATGGTAACATCCATTACCAATGTTCAAACAAATCATTCATCAAAGCATTTAGCAAACATGCTACTCATTTGAGCATTATTACATTGATTTGCTACGCTAAGCATTTGCTAGTATTTAAAAATTCAACAGATGTAGTACTAACTCATTATTGAGTCAAAGGGATATCCTAAGTTGACAATGGTACAAGGTAAACAATTTTCAATGGAAGGTATAACAAATTGGATATTTAACTAAATTTTCTAAATCAAATTATCACTTGATATAACATAAGCATGCAATAATTTAAAATAACTACCTAATCATTTTATAAATCATTTGAGCAAGTTGATCAAGGAAAACTTGCAAAACATAGGATCAAAATGATCAAAGGAGACTTGCCTTCTTGAATGCTATTTGGGTCTTCTTGCTGCGACTCGATGAATTCTTCGGTGACGTCGGTTTCTACGCGCGAAACAACAAAATAACCAAATAAATAAATACAAATAAAATCACAAAAATATAAAATATATACTGCAACATAGATTATGATTTTATACAAATTTAGAAATTTGAATCACTGGATTCGGAGATCGGACGAGGGAGAACGAGCGATTGGAAGTTTGATCGGTTTGGAAATTCCAGAAAATGCAAAACGAGGGAATATTCTCTGGAATCTTATTTTGGCTGATTTTTGGGTATTTTGGAGTGTATGACATGTGGGGCCCGGTTGTCATTGGGTGTAGAATTTTATTTTATTATTGCATGACGAGTGGGTCCCGCTTGTCATTGAATAGAGGTGAACAAAAATTTGGATATGGCCAAACCGAAATTTGCTTTGTTCTGGACTTGAACCCAAAACCTCAAGCATGCATGCCTTAACTTGTCTCCCCTAGCCAAGTGGGCATGTGCTCTTTCTTGACAAAGAAGCAACAACAAATCAATTAAACAAGGTGAACATGGTTGAAGAAGGAATCATGTACGTACGCGGGGGCGCGCGCGGCCGGCAACCTCGCCGGCGACCGGCGGCCGGAGGCGGGGCGGCGAGTGGCGGCGGAGGTAGAGGAGGTGGCGGCGCACCTACCGGTGGCGAAGGGGAGGCCCGGGGCGGTCGGCGGCAGCGGCAAATGGAGGCGGAGGCGAGGTGCTGCGGGGTGGCCGGCGGGAGATGGCCGGGCGGCGGCGCACGGTGGTGGCGCACGGCGGCGGGGTGGCGGCCGAAAGAGAGGGAGTGGGAGCCGGCCGAAATGGAGGAGGAAAGGGGAAGAATGGTGAGGGAAGGCCAATTTATAGAAAGAGAAGGGAGGGGAAGAGATTTCGGTTTTGAGAAGGTTAATGGACGGGGAACGGCCGGGAGATTGATGAGGGTGATTAGGGCGTCCGTTTCCACGCTTTAATCGGGTGCTAAGTGGGAGAAACGGCGGAGTTTCGAAGCTTTTAATTGTCATCCATGGTGGAGGAGAGAGAGGGTGGGAGGAGGAAGAAGAAGAGGTTGAAGAAACATATGACATGTGGGGTCCATGTGTAATAGAGAGGGAGAAGAAGTGAAGGGGTACGGGCCGTCGGATTTGCGACACGTGGCAAGTGGATATGTTATGGCTCTTGGATTTTATGAAGGGGTAAGTTATCATGTGTGGCTAGGATTAAAACGTAGAGAGAGATTGATTTAATCTGAGAGCGACACGTGGCGGGCTAGGAATAATTTGATTTTTATTTTCGGAATAAATTTCAGAAAATACTAGAAACTCTATAAATGCTTGGAAAAATAATATTTAAAGTCTACAAATTCCAGAAAAATCATAAAATATTCCTGAAAGCATTTTAGACTTTAATAAAAATATTTTTAATCTCAGATTTGTACTTTAATAATTTATAAAATACTTTTTAATTTTGAAAATTGATTTTAAATTTCAGAAAATTCTCAAATAATATTTAAAAATTTAGGAGAGGCTAGGAAAAGTATAATTTTCCCTTTTTGGCTTTAATAAAATATTTAAAATGCATTTTCTTGCTTTACATTTTGAAATAAAATCCAGACAATCAAATAAAAGCCAAGTAAAATCCAATTACTTTAAAATAATTAATTTGAATTTAAATTTTTCCAGAAAGCCAAATTTTGGGATGTTACAGCCTAGCTCCGCACGTAATAGTCCATGGACTCTAAATAAGGCGTAGCGTCGAGCCTAGCTCCGCACGCGCGAGTCTTCGGACTATAAAGAAGACGTAGCGTCGAGCCTAGTTCCGCACGCAATAGTCCACGGACTCTAAATAAGACGTAGCGTCGAGCCTAGCTCCGCACGCGCGAGTCTCCGGACTATAAAGAAGACGTAGCGTCGAGCCTAGCTCTGCACGCAATAGTCCACGGACTCTAAATAAGACGTAGCGTCGAGCCTAGCTCCGCACGCGCAAGTCTCCGGACTATAAAGAAGACGTAGCGTCGAGCCTAGCTCCGCACGCAATAGTCCACGGACTCTAAATAAGACGTAGCGTCGAGCCTAGCTCCGCACGCGCGAGTCTCCGGACTATAAAGACGCAGCGTCGAGGTCCGCCTCCGCACGCGCAAGTCTCCAGACTATAAAAGAACTCGTAGCGTCGAGGTCCGCCCCCGCACGCGCAAGTCTCCGAACTATAAAAGAAGTCGTAGCGTCGAGGTCCGCCTCCGCACGCGCGAGTCTCCGGGCTATAAAGTGAGGCAAACCGCAGAGGTCTGCCTCCGCACACGTCAGTCTGCGGACTGTCCGTTCTACGGAACCCTGGCGCAGCTACGTCGCCAATGGCGGCATCAGCACACAGCACACAACTCAAAATGCCAGGAGATCTGCTCACTGGAAGGGTCACATATACAAAGGTCCGCCAACATCCTGGCCGCTCTAAGTCGCTACCCTGCGGGTTCGTCCTTAACACGCGCCAAAGTCGGGGCCTCGCTCGACGAAGGCCGGCTCGCCCAAAAGTCGAGCGAATCTTCGGCCCTTCGCCAGCGTCGAAGGCGTCGTCGGGTTGAAAGGTCGGCCGTCCGAAGTCGGCCCCAGCAAGGAAGCTGCCCGGGATATAGGTGAAAATTAGCATGCATGCAGAAAGTGTGCGCTTTATTAGCAAAAACAAGGGACAGTACAACGCACGCCTACACCTAGGTGCCGCGGCATCAGACCTACGGGTTCCCGGCGCCTTCGGAGGGCCCAGCGCCGCCATCATCGCGTCGGGGGACCCCGTCCAGAAATTGGCCAAGGCTCCCCGTCCCGTAGAGCGACTTCCGGAGCTCGATCCGTACAGCTTCCGCCCCGACGGGATCCCAGATCCGGGCGCAGAAGGGCCCAAGGGCACAGCGAGCGGAGCGGACGGCGCCGGACATTATTCTGGCCCCACCAGGCATCTCCAGCTGGGGGTCATTCAGCCCGGCGACATGCGTACAGCAGGCGCCACTCGCTGCCCGCCCCGTGTCCCCCTTGCCTAGGGAAGAGGCGAGCGGCTGCAAACACGCAACCGTCCACATCCCGCCGCCCAGCAGTCATAGGCCGCCGCGTGCCCCGGGCGCGTCGGGTCGCACGGTACGGAAAGCTAACCCTGTCAGGCCAGGGACCGGCGTGATTCAAGGAACCTGTATAGCGCAAGGCCGCATCAAAGAGCCAAAGGAGCGCGCGCGTCTACTTCGACTAGGCGCCAGCTTCGCTGCCACCCGTTCGAAGGGTAGGGGACGGAGCGCGCGCGTCTACTTCGACTAGGCGCCAGCTTCGCTGCCACCCGTTCGAAGGGTAGGGGACGGAGCGCGCGCGTCTACTTCGACTAGGCGCCAGCTTCGCTGCCACCCGTTCGAAGGGTAGGGGACGGAGCGCACGCGTCTACTTCGACTAAGGCGCCAGCTTCGCTGCCACCCGTTCGAAGGGTAGGGGACGGAGCGCGCGTGTCTACTTCGACTAGGCGCCAGCTTCGCTGCCACCCGTTCGAAGGGTAGGGGACGGAGCGCGCGCGTCTACTTCGACTAGGCGCCAGCTTCGCTGCCACCCGTTCGAAGGGTAGGGGACGGAGCGCGCACGTCTACGTCGACTAGGCGCCAGCTTCGCTGCCACCCGTTCGAAGGGTAGGGGACGGAGCGCGCGCGTCTACCTCGACTAGGCGCCAGCTTCGCTGCCACCCGTTCGAACGGTAGGGGACGGAGCGCGCGCGTCTACCTCGACTAGGCGCCAGCTTCGCTGCCACCCGTTCGAACGGTAGGGGACGGAGCGCGCGCTGTTGGTGATATGCCCTAGAGGCAACATGGAGATGTTGAATATATCACATACTATGTTTATGATACATTGCTTTGTTCCTTGAAATAGACATTATCATTATTGATCAATGAGTATGTGACTTATTCATGAGACTCTTAATGCCAAAATGTTGCTATTTCTAAATGATCCCTGATCATATATCATATGAGGAACATATATGATTCAAAGATCAGCATATGTATTGATTGATGATCATGTCTCATGGATCATGGTATGGAGATACCAAATCAATAATATGGACATGTGTTAGTGAACATATGTTGGATAGACCCGCCATGAGACACTGCAGAGATTCCATGTGTCATTAGTTGGTCTCAAGTAGTGTTTATGTAGAATCGTTAGACTTGAGATCATCATGGTTCCCAACATGCGTAGTAGCCTATTTTGGGACTACTAACCACTACTCCGTAACTGGGTAGTCATAAAAGTAGTCTTCGGGTTTGCTATGAAACATGTAGTGGGATGTGAATGATCAAGATAGAATTTGCCCCTCCTTATGGGAGAGATATCTCTGGGCCCCTCGATGTAATGGATTATGAAAGTGCATGGCCATGCCAATGTGATTGAGGAGTCAATCACAAGTTTATAATCCATCACGGAATCGAGAGAGTGATTGAGCCATTAAGAGGATGACACAGGTCTCGCCTTGAGCTTAATCTATATCGTGAGGCAAAAGGATTCGTACATGAGAACATTACAGGTTCAGCCGATATGATCTTTACGTATACTTTGGGGTTAATATGTCTTGCTAGAGGCCGCTATTAACAGGGTGACCGGAAAGGTGTTTCCGGGTCGCGACCAAGTATACGTGAACCTACAGGGTCGCACACTTAACGGGTTGGAACACTAATTCGAATGTGATTCGGATGTGGGCTCAATTCGGATAGAGATCCGGATAGACTCCTATTGGGCCTCGGTCCACGAGGCCCAAGTGAGGAGGTCTATATATTTGGAGGCGGGGGGGCTGAGGGATGTACGCATATGTTCCTCCCGAACAAAACCCTAGCCGCCACCTCCCGAGCCAAACCCTAGCCGCTCGCGAGTGCTGGTACACTCGCGATCGGAGTTCCAGCCCCGGACGTGTGGATACCGGTGGAGGCGCTGCTCGTTGCGGCGTTGATCGGCATCAACAAACTACAGATTGGATCTGCTCGTGGTGTGGTTGATCGCGTGGAGGAGACGATCTGTTCGGGACGATCGGCTACTTCCACTACTACCTCGACGCGCGTGGTTGGATCGGCTTCTCCAACTCTTCTTCCGCTGCGCTGCGCGTCTAGTGGTAACGATCTATGATCCCGTCTTAGCATGATGTCCTGGTGTGCGCGGTAGAAATTTTTTATTTTCTGCTATCGTAGCCTACGCGCGTTCCTTCAGTGGTATCAGAGCCATCTTGCTTAGTTTGCGATCTGGATCAGCGCATATGATGATATGCGGTTGTAGTAGATTGGATCTATTACAGTCTAGATCAGTCGGTTCATGTGATGAATCGATGGTAGCACGGGTTGATGAGATCAATCGGTGAATAGGGGTTGGATGAGGCGCAGATTGTATCACTACTAGTGCCCTAGAGATTGTCTCGGATCGGCATAAGGTGGTTATGTCGAATACTAGTAGGATACGAATCTGATAGCCTCGGGCCAGTGGGAATACTAGTGCCCTAGAGATTGTCTCGGATCGGCATAAGGTGGTTATGCCGAATACTAGTAGGTTACGGATCTGATGGCCTCGGCCCAGTGGAAAAACTAGCATCCTAGAGAATGTCTCGGATCGGCATAAGGTGGTTGTGCCGAATAGTTTTTCCATTGCGATTTCATAGATTGGATCTGTAAATTTCGTAGGGTGTTCAGGGCGCTGCCCTGAAACCCGCGGGGGGCGGCCCCCCCCTCGACCCCCCGCCCGCTGACCGGCCAGCGGGACCGCCGTGCGTACCCGCCTTGTATAGCGTCTTGGGTTCACATCGTTAGGTAGAATACGATTCTACGTCTAACTTGTTTTTGCAGAGAATGACGTGAATAGTATGGCCCTATATCTTATTGGAATGTATGAGATGTATGTGATGCATGTAACATTCGTTCATGGCCTGCGTGTCATGATTATTTCAGCTATTGTTAGCTGTCTATATTGTATTTAACGACCTGCGTGTCGACCTTAATGCTTGAATCTATCTTTGTAATCTTCAATTTCTAGCTATTATAGGTAGTAGCCTAGTTTTGAGGTTACAAGCTTTCAAGCATGGTGGCCTAAAGGAGTGATGTGGAGGATGGAGATCGTCTACACCTACATGGAGATGGAGATCACCATTTGTTTGGGCCATACTACTTCACAGTTAAATGTGTTTATCTGTGATATTATCTATCTTATTCTTATGCAATGTTTTTGTCATATGTTGCTTTGGTAGGATAGAATCCCTCATAAAATTAGGTGTTCATGCCCTTCCATATGTTGCACCAAAAGATAATGATCACCGCATGGTAGGTCTACCAAAGTAGAGTGCCGTCGGTTATCATCATTATTTGGGGTAGATGTCGGACATCTACATGCGGAAGCATTTGGTTTACTTAACAAGGTTATCAAAACAGTTTTGGACCTTGGGGCATAGATTGGGGCCGGGGCATGTTGATGTCACCCAACAAGCAAGAGTCACATAGGGATGTGATTAGCAAGGTGTTGCTTACCCATGTCACTAGTTTTCTAGCCGTGATGCCAAAGCTCACTAGGAATTAGTGAAATGAGGTTCTTGACCCACTATGTAACTTAGAGGGAGTTTTGTTGCAAAACACATAGTGGGAGTCTTTTGTTAAATTGTTTAATAAAAGATGAACATAAACATAGTGCTAAACTTTGCATATTCTTTGTTGTAGATCATGTCAACTAATGCCGCATCCAGTTCTTTTAATTTGCGATCTATTCTTGAGAAAGAAAAACTCAATGGAACGAACTTTATGGATTGGTATCGCAACTTGAGAATTGTTCTCAAGCAAGAGCGCAAGGAGTATGTCCTTGAGTCTCATTATCCTGATGACTTGCCTGATAATGCTACTGCGGCTGCACGGAGAGCTTATGAGAAGCAAACGAATGATTACCTTGATGTGAGCTGTCTCATGCTTGCCACAATGTCCTCTGAGCTTCAGAAGCAATATGAGAACACAGATGCCTACAATATCATTGTGGGGTTGCGTGGTATGTTTGAGAACCAAGCAAGGGCTGAGAGGTTCAACACTTCAAAGTCCTTGTTTGCGTGCAGGCTTGCAGAAGGGAATCCCGTCAGCCCTCATGTGATTAAGATGATTGGCTACATTGAGAGTCTGGAAAAGCTTGGTTTTCCCCTTAGCCAAGAGTTGGCTACTGATGTGATTCTCCAGTCGCTCCCCCCGAGCTTTGAGCCATTCATACTGAACTATCACATGAACAACATGGACAAGACCTTGGCAGAGTTGCATGGGATGCTAAAAGCTGCCGAGGAAAGCATTAAGAAAAGCAGCAATCATGTGATGATGATGCAGAAAGGCAAGGGCAAGCCCAATGTCAAGAAAGGCGCGGTCAAAAGAAAGTTAGCTCCCGATGAGATCGCGAGCAGTTCTAAGGCCAAGCAAGTCAAGAAGGGCGCTGCTCCTAATGCAGATTGTTACTACTGTAAGCAATCAGGTCATTGGAAAAGGAACTGCCCAAAGTACTTGGAGGATCTTGAGAAGAAGAAGGGAAGTACGACTTCCTCTCCAGGTATAAATGTTATAGAGATCAATCTTGCTACTTCATCCACTGATTCTTGGGTATTTGATACCGGATCGGTTGCTCACCTTTGCAAATCGTTGCAGGGGCTAAGAAGAAGTAGAAGTTTGAGGAGGAGCGAAGTGGATCTTCGCGTTGGCAATGGAGCAAAAGTTGCTGCGGTCGCTGTTGGCACCATGCCATTGTCTTTACCTTCAGGATTAGTTTTGGAATTGAATAATTGTTATTGTGTTCCATCTCTTTCCAAGAACATTATTTCTGCTTCATGTTTGCAAGCAGAAGGTTATGACTTTAGATCTGTGAACAATGGTTGTTCTCTTTATTTCAAAGATATGTTCTATTGTCATACTCCATTGGTGAATGGGTTATATGTTCTTACTCTTGAAGAGTCACCGGTCTATAACATTAATGCAAAGAGGCAACGTTCGAATGATTTGAATCCCACGTTTATTTGGCACTGTCGCTTAGGTCACATAAATGAGAAACGCATGGAGAAGCTCCATAGAGATGGTATTCTGCACTCATTTGATTTTGAATCATTTGAGACATGCGAATCTTGTTTACTTGGCAAGATGACAAAGGCACCTTTCACCGGTCAAGGTGAACGGGCAAGTGACTTATTGGCACTCGTACATTCTGATGTATGTGGACCAATGAGCTCAACAGCCAGAGGTGGTTTTCAGTACTTCATAACTTTTACTGATGATTTTAGTAGATATGGGTATATCTACCTGATGAAGCATAAGTCCGAATCCTTTGAAAAGTTCAAAGAATTCCAAAATGAAGTGCAAAATCATTTAGGCAAGACAATCAAGTTTCTACGATCTGATCGTGGAGGCGAGTATTTGAGCCATGAGTTTGGCAATCATCTGAAGGATTGTGGAATTGTTCCACAATTGACTCCGCCAGGAACACCTCAATGGAATGGGGTATCTGAACGGAGAAATCGCACCTTATTAGATATGGTGCGCTCCATGATGAGCCAAAGTGATCTTCCGTTGTCTTTTTGGGGGTACGCTCTTGAAACAGCCGCTTTCACACTAAACAGGGTTCCATCAAAATCAGTAGAAAAGACACCATATGAGATGTGGACAGGACAACGTCCTAGCTTGTCTTTTCTTAAGATTTGGGGATGTGAGGCTTATGTAAAACGTTTACAATCTGATAAGCTCAGTCCTAAATCTGATAAATGCTTCTTTATCGGGTATCCTAAGGAAACAAAAGGATATTACTTCTATAATCAAGGAGAAGGCAAAGTGTTTGTCGCCCGGCATGGTGTCTTCTTAGAGAAAGAGTTTCTCTCAAGAAGGGATAGTGGGAGCATGGTGCAACTTGAAGAAATTCGGGAAACACCTGAAAACGTTTCAGCTCCTACAGAACCACAACAGGATGAACAAACTGTTGAAGAACCTGTTGTGGACACACCGGCACCACGTAGGTCAGAGAGGTCACGTCGTGCACCTGAAAGGTACATGTTCTTGACTACTCAACAACGGGACATATTGTTGTTAGACAACGATGAGCCTAAGACCTATGAAGAAGCGATGGTGGGACCAGACTCTGAGAAATGGCTTGAAGCCATGAGATCCGAAATTGAATCCATGCACAGTAATCATGTTTGGAACTTGGTTGATCCACCTGATGGTGTTAAAACCATTGAGTGCAAATGGATTTTCAAGAAAAAGATAGACATAGATGGAAATGTTCACATCTATAAAGCGCGATTGGTGGCCAAAGGTTTCAAACAAATTCAAGGTGTTGATTATGATGAAACTTTTTCGCCCGTCGCAATGATAAAGTCTATTCGGATCATTCTAGCGATTGCTGCATATTTCGACTATGAAATATGGCAAATGGATGTCAAAACAGCTTTCCTTAATGGAAATCTGAGTGAGGATGTGTACATGACACAGCCCACGGGTTTTGTCGATCCGCAATCAGCTGGAAAGATATGCAAGCTGCAAAGATCCATTTATGGATTAAAGCAGGCATCTCGGAGTTGGAACATTCGTTTTGATGAAGTAATCAAAGGGTTTGGTTTCATCAAGAACGAAGAAGAGCCTTGTGTTTACAAAAAGGCTAGTGGGAGCGCACTCGTGTTTCTGGTCTTATATGTGGATGACATATTACTGATCGGAAATGACATTCCTATGCTCGAATCTGTTAAGTCTTCATTGAAAAATAGTTTCTCTATGAAAGACTTAGGAGAGGCGGCATATATTCTGGGCATCAAGATCTATAGGGATAGATCAAGAAGGCTAATTGGATTAAGCCAAGATACGTACATTGACAAGGTGTTGAAAAGGTTCAACATGCAGGATTCCAAGAAAGGCTTCCTACCTATGTCACATGGTATACATCTTAGCAAGAGTCAGTGTCCTAGTACACCTGATGAGCGGGATAAAATGAATGCGATTCCATATGCTTCGGCTATGGGATCCATTATGTATGCCATGCTTTGTACACGTCCAGATGTCTCGTATGCTTTAAGTGCTACAAGTAGATACCAGTCAGATCCAGGTGAAAGTCACTGGATTGCCGTAAAGAACATCTTGAAGTACTTGAGAAGAACTAAAGATGTGTTCCTCGTCTATGGGGGTGAGGAAGAGCTCGTTGTAAATGGTTACACCGATGCTAGCTTCCAAACTGACAAAGATGATTTTAGATCGCAATCTGGATTTGTGTTCTGCCTGAATGGCGGTGCGGTGAGCTGGAAGAGTTCCAAGCAGGAGACGGTTGCTGATTCTACAACAGAGGCCGAGTACATAGCAGCTTCTGAAGCTGCTAAAGAGGCTGTTTGGATCAAGAAATTTGTTTCTGAGCTTGGTGTGGTGGCTAGTGCCTCCAGCCCAATGGACCTCTACTGTGACAATAGTGGGGCCATTGCGCAAGCCAAGGAGCCTAGATCGCACCAGAAGTCCAAGCACATTCTACGGCGATTTCATCTCATCCGCGAGATTGTGGAGAGAGGCGATGTGAAGATATGCAAAGTACAAACGGATTTGAACATTGCAGATCCGTTGACAAAGCCGCTTCCCCAGCCAAAGCATGAGGCTCACACTAGGGCAATGGGTATTAGATACCTACATGGTTGACTCTAGTGCAAGTGGGAGACTGTTGGTGATATGCCCTAGAGGCAACATGGAGATGTTGAATATATCACATACTATGTTTATGATACATTGCTTTGTTCCTTGAAATAGACATTATCATTATTGATCAATGAGTATGTGACTTATTCATGAGACTCTTAATGCCAAAATGTTGCTATTTCTAAATGATCCCTGATCATATATCATATGAGGAACATATATGATTCAAAGATCAGCATATGTATTGATTGATGATCATGTCTCATGGATCATGGTATGGAGATACCAAATCAATAATATGGACATGTGTTAGTGAACATATGTTGGATAGACCCGCCATGAGACACTGCAGAGATTCCATGTGTCATTAGTTGGTCTCAAGTAGTGTTTATGTAGAATCGTTAGACTTGAGATCATCATGGTTCCCAACATGCGTAGTAGCCTATTTTGGGACTACTAACCACTACTCCGTAACTGGGTAGTCATAAAAGTAGTCTTCGGGTTTGCTATGAAACATGTAGTGGGATGTGAATGATCAAGATAGAATTTGCCCCTCCTTATGGGAGAGATATCTCTGGGCCCCTCGATGTAATGGATTATGAAAGTGCATGGCCATGCCAATGTGATTGAGGAGTCAATCACAAGTTTATAATCCATCACGGAATCGAGAGAGTGATTGAGCCATTAAGAGGATGACACAGGTCTCGCCTTGAGCTTAATCTATATCGTGAGGCAAAAGGATTCGTACATGAGAACATTACAGGTTCAGCCGATATGATCTTTACGTATACTTTGGGGTTAATATGTCTTGCTAGAGGCCGCTATTAACAGGGTGACCGGAAAGGTGTTTCCGGGTCGCGACCAAGTATACGTGAACCTACAGGGTCGCACACTTAACGGGTTGGAACACTAATTCGAATGTGATTCGGATGTGGGCTCAATTCGGATAGAGATCCGGATAGACTCCTATTGGGCCTCGGTCCACGAGGCCCAAGTGAGGAGGTCTATATATTTGGAGGCGGGGGGGCTGAGGGATGTACGCATATGTTCCTCCCGAACAAAACCCTAGCCGCCACCTCCCGAGCCAAACCCTAGCCGCTCGCGAGTGCTGGTACACTCGCGATCGGAGTTCCAGCCCCGGACGTGTGGATACCGGTGGAGGCGCTGCTCGTTGCGGCGTTGATCGGCATCAACAAACTACAGATTGGATCTGCTCGTGGTGTGGTTGATCGCGTGGAGGAGACGATCTGTTCGGGACGATCGGCTACTTCCACTACTACCTCGACGCGCGTGGTTGGATCGGCTTCTCCAACTCTTCTTCCGCTGCGCTGCGCGTCTAGTGGTAACGATCTATGATCCCGTCTTAGCATGATGTCCTGGTGTGCGCGGTAGAAATTTTTTATTTTCTGCTATCGTAGCCTACGCGCGTTCCTTCACGCGCGTCTACCTCGACTAGGCGCCAGCTTCGCTGCCACCCGTTCGAACGGTAGGGGACGGAGCGCGCGCGTCTACCTCGACTAGGCGCCAGCTTCGCTGCCACCCGTTCGAACGGTAGGGGACGGAGCGCGCGCGTCTACCTCGACTAGGCGCCAGCTTCGCTGCCACCCGTTCGAAGGGTAGGGGACGGAGCGCGCGCGTCTACCTCGACTAGGCGCCAGCTTCGCTGCCACCCGTTCGAAGGGTAGGGGACGGAGCGCGCGCGTCTACTTCGACTAGGCGCCAGCTTCGCTGCCACCCGTTCGAAGGGTAGGGGACGGAGCGCGTGCGTCTACTTCGACTAGGCGCCAGCTTCGCTGCCACCCGTTCGATGGGTAGGGGACGGAGCGCGCGCGTCTACTTCGACTAGCTGGCAGCGAACGCAGCAAAGACGGGGGTCTTGTCCTGTGAAATCTACCTCGTTTTCCTTAACAGGCCACCTACAGTGCATCAGCATACAAGGTAATGCCGGCGGGCTCCCTCAGGAACACCCACTGTAGGTAGGCCTGTTAAGAAAAACAGGGCAGACCTCGCTGTCGCCTACGGAAGCGCGGTGCGGGGTCAGGAAGTGCGGCTGGCTGTCGATAACCGGTGCTGATCAAGCTCCCAGGAAAAATAGACCTCCTTCTGTGCATCAACATTCCCCACGCCGCTCAGCGTCACCCAGGAATGTTGATGCACGGCAGGGGCCCATTTTAGGGGAACAGCTTCTATCACAATATACGCAGGAGCAACGCCTCAGCAGCGCCATATATATACCCCAATCGGCAGGGGAACCAACCGGCGGAAGGCCAATCGGCAGAAGCCCAAACCACCGGAGGTCCGCCGCCATATTAATGGTCACGACGCCTCCACGCCCGCACCACGCCAAGCACGCTGCACCACGTGGACGCCCGAAAGTCCGAGCGTCGCAGCAGCGCGCACGTCTGCTTCGGTTACAGAGCAGCTCCAGAAGTTTGGAAAAGTTCACAGGCCGTGGGGACGGAGGGGGCCAAAGGACTCGGCAACATGGCTTCGGCCTTGTGAAGCCCTTTACCATGAGAGGCTCCTGTCGTAGGGATGGCCCCCACCTAAACCCAGCAGGCCTGATAGGAGATTATAAGGCCCAGAATAGGCCATGTGTAATGACATGACTGCCCCTAGAGGGGATAACCGGATGTAAGGGTATAACTGTAAAAACACTCCTCGCATGTATGTATATATACGAGTAAGCCATGGGGAGGACCCAAGCCATTACACTTATCTTCATTACTCTCCACTACCATCTCTCTCTCTGTTTGGTCTGTAGCCACAACATCTACAATAACAAAAATTAAAGTACAATTATTCGTACTATAGACAACATTTCAAATAATATAAAGAAATTATAAAATAATTAAAAATTAAAAATTAACGCGATTCACAACTTGTATCAAACTGCGATTAAGGTTGCAAAGAAGCTTAATTGACGTGATCTCACTCTCTCTCTTCCAGGAGGCTAAGACCAACCTGGCATTGCTTAATTTAGCAAATGATGCACCAATCATTGACCTCCCAATGCTATTTTCTTAATTCTCGTAGATCTATCAAGACAAGTAGACAACCAAAATCATCTCTTTCCTACATTATTCATATCACAGTTGGATGTCTTGGTGGTGCCGTATGAGCTCCCTGTGGTGAACTCAGGGCTTCCTCAAAAGCAAGCTTTCCCCCAGGTTATGTCATACCCATATAAAAAAGGTAAGAAGGGGAAGGAAACCCTTGAAGCTACTTAGCTATTTTTTGCAATGAAGCCAGAGGTTTCATACTCCTGCAGCTGAGACAGAGGTGGTGCATACTCCTGGTCATACTAAGGAAGCTACAGAGTTGTGGGAATTAAAGAAAGGGGACTGTTCTAGTAAGAGGGAAGGTGACCATTCTGGTCAAACTCACATGAAGTGTGGTCAGGAGGGGTCAGAGATAGAGAAAGAATTTGTGCAACCTAAATCTAAGAAGAGAGCTGGACCACTAGTTGCTACAAGGAAGAGCACCAGAATTCAGGATGATGGGATGCCAATCCAAGCTAGGGCTGAGCAAAGGACCTCACTGAAGAATGATTTGTCAGGTAACTCTAACCCTTTTGCTGTTTTTTAATAAGGTAGACTGTGATAGTTTATTGCATGTAGCCAAAGTTAGTAACTTAGTGATGGAAGAGGAAGGATATATTTTCCACCCTAAAAGCTAAGGAACTGGCTCAGGCTGCTCTTTTTGAAGCTGCAGTCAAGAAAAAAGCTCAAGAAAAGGATACTTCAGATAAAGAGGCTGCTCTAGAAAGTAGCAAGGAAGAGATGAACACAGAACCTGGTGAGAGAGATGCTTCTGGGTTGAATATTTCTTTGGCTGACCCACAGTCACATAATGAGGATGGAGCTAAAAAGAGTGAAAGGGGCAGAAGGAAAAAGAAACAATGATAGGTTTAATTTTGAATGTGAGGGGTTTGGGAAACCCTGGTAGGAGAGCCCAGTTAAGAGAGTTGGTGAGTTCCAAGAGAGTTGATTTTGTGTGTCTGCAGGAAACAATCAAGTCTTCTTTCTCTAACAAGGAATTGAATCAGTTGGGGGGTCTGAGAGATTTTGGATGGCATTGGACGCCTGCAGATGGGCATTCTGGGGGTTTGCTTATGGGTATAAACCAGGAGAGTTGTTCCATTCAGAACAAAGATCAAGGTAGTTTTTCACTAGCATGGTGATTAGCAATAAGAGAGAGAATTTTGTTTGGGAGTGGGTGAATATTTATGGGCCAGTACAGAATAACAGGAAATCCGCCTTCCTGAATGAACTTCAACAGAAATTAGAGGCTTGTAACCTACCTGTTATGTTAGCAGGAGATTGAAATATGATCAGGTACAGCTCTGACAAGTCGTCAGATAATTTGGACTTCACCTAGATGCATGCTTTCAATGATTTTATTGCAGACTATGAGCTGAGAGAGTTGTTTAGAGGAGGGAGCAAGTATACACATCATGATCCCAGCAGCACCACAAGATCACCTCAGAATCCAACAAATGTGGCAATGGTCTATTTAAATTCTAATCTAAGCCTTCACCCCCGAGCCCCGGACCATAATTTCAGGGCAATTATCACATCAGAAATCAGATCATTGGCAGAGAACATCGCACTGCACATTAGAGTAAACATGGCGAAAAGAACACGAATCCTAACTCAGGCCACCAGAAAGATGTAAAATGCGGCCGTGCATTGTAAGAAACACCTATGTTATGAGAAAACGTATGAAGTTTTTGATACTCTCCTCCCTAATTGGTAAGAAAAACCATTGACTTTTTCTATATTGTGAAGAACCTATACCTACATAAAGTGTATAGATCTTGTTCTGATCTGATCTGATATACACAATAGAAAACAGTGGTGTAAGTACACTAGAAAATAGTAAGTCATCCCATGGCACTACAAAGTGTATAGCTCTTGTTCAAATAATATATTGCACAACCTACCAATTTGTTCATTGCAAGATAGCAACAAATAATCGAGAAGTGGTCTATGGATATTACATCAAACAACAGAAAACCTTTAAAGTATAAGGATTCAACAATTGCATACACAACAAGGATAAGGTTTTGCAACAAACAGTGCATTTTTTCCCTCTGGGAAAACATATAAGATCACATAAGGATTTAGTCGGGTGAGGGAAGGATCACATAAAGATCACATAAAGATCATATAAGATCATATAAGAGGCACCATATACCTGGAGGTGAGGGAAGGATTAGCCGGGTCTTCATCTTCTTCAACGCAGGACGCATGAACTGTACGGTGGCTTCGGCCAGGCATGGTGACGCGTGTCCTCATGATTTCGGTGGTGGCGGCGGAACCAGGAATTGCCGGGCTCGATGGAGTCGTCGGCATCGTGTAAACCGCCGACGCCTGGTCTCCCTCTGCAGATGAACTAGATCGCGGCCTTTGGGGTGGGGACGTCGAGTTAAAAAAGATGGAGGCACGATGGATTTGGACCTGGCGAAATTTTTGGGCGGGCTATATTTTTGGTTTGTTGGAGGGAAGGAAAATGGCGAAAGTTAGTAAGGGAAATATTTTTGGTTTGTTGGAGGGAAGGAACCTGGCGAAAGTTAGTAAAAGGGAAATATTTTTGGTTTGTTGGAGGGAAGGAACCTGGCCTCTGAGCTCGTCGCGGAACCCCACCCCGCGGGGCTCCAACTTCAACCGCCACCGCCTCAAGAGAAGCCGCCCGAGGCCGCCGAGCCGTCATCCGCGCTCTCCCCTGCCCATTCGGTGGCCGCGCCAGCCTCTGCACCGGCCGCGCTGACAGCCGCCCCGCCCGGATCCGGGCTCACCGACGCCGTCTCTTTCGGCCGCCGCGCCCGCCCCGTGCTCGATTCGGTCGGACGTAGCCCCAGACATGGCCGCGCCCCGCTCGGATCCGGCCGCGCCCTCAGGCCGCCGCTGGCCTCGTCTCTCCCGATCCGGCTGTCTCCACATCAGATCCGGTCGGCCTCTTCTCGTGTCGCGCCGCCCATCATCATATTGCTCGAGCCGCTGCCACCGTCCTCTCCTTGGACGGCCGCCGCCGCTCGGCCCTCTCGACGTCGGTCGGCCGACGCCGGTCTGATTTGGAGTCGAGGGAGGCGACAGAGATCCGGCCTCCGCGCATTCAACGCGCCGGTGAGGGAAGCCAACGCCGCTCGATTTCATCCCTCACCGCTCGCGTGCGGGAGAGCTGGTGACGATGTGATGGGTGAGAGGGTGAGAGAGAGAACACGAGGAGGTGGGTGACGGTCTGAGAGAGCCTTTTTCTCAAAGAAGTCAGACCATGCATGTTGTTTACAAGCACAAAGAAGTTCATTAAACAAAGCAGTACCCAATTCAAGCAAATAATTCTCCTAATTAAATATATGCAGCCTTTTTCAGACCTTGTCTTTACAAGCACAAAGAATTTCATTAAACAAAGCATAACACAACCCAAGCACAATTTTCAGGTTTTAAACAAAAAATTCATTATGATCAGATTTCAATTGAGCAATAGCAAATTCATCTAGTAAGGGTGAAAATATTTGTAAGTTCTTCCATACATCAATTTCATTATTCAGATTGCCAATGTTAGATGGTTCAATAAGAGAAGAACACATAGGCATTGAATGATCACTAAATTTTATTTTTCTTTCATAATGAACAAGATTGAGCATACAAGAGTTGTTGTTCAAAACAACAAGCTGCAATTCATCCATGTGGTCGCAAGTTATGCATATTCGATATACAAGAAATTGATTTCCTACACCATAATCTCCAATCAAATTAAACTTATACCCAGGGGTGTAGGCACTAAACAAGAATTTTGAACATGTAAGTTCAGAAACTTTCTCCAAAGCATGTGACAATTTCATAGGAAGATCCAACATGATGTAACACAATGAATTGGTAGGAGAAATTCTAGTTAAAACTTCTTTATGTCTAACCAAAGCCACATGATCATTGTATGTGATTAATTCATCACGTGAATCACTCAAAACAGCAGGCAATTCAATTATTTTTTGACAAGGTGCACTAAACTCATTCTCAACACTCAAATCAATGCAGTGTGAATTCTCTACTTGAAATATGGGCGTGTCAGAATTGTTTTCCACTAAGTTTTGCTCTAAAATAGCATGAACAGTACATAATTGTTGTTCTTCACAAGCATACTCACCGTGAGTGATGATAGCACCATGATCTTTATCTTTTTGGCTCCCCTCAGATGATGTAGGTACATCCATCTCCTCATCTTCCTTCTCAAGTAATGGAGTTGGTAGCTCAAGTAACTCATTCTTCTCTTCAGCATGGTTTTCAACTTGCTGCAAGTTGTTAGTTACAGAAAAAGGCACAACCACAGGTTTGCTCTCATGTGTCCTATTATCAAGTATTCTCAATTCTTTCTCAATCTGACTTTCAACCTTACAAGCAAGTATAAACAAATCATAGAGAGAATTATATTCTTTGTGGACGAGAATGTTCTTAATTTCTTGATTAAGCCCACCTAAGAATCTATTCTCTATACCTTCTACATGTTCCTTTAAATCACAACGCAACAAAAGAGCTTTCAATTCTTCATAGTATTCACTTACAGTTTTCCTACCTTGTTCTAAACGTTGCAATCTTTTTAACAAGTCACGTGAATAATATGAAGGAACAAATGTAGATCTCATGATTCGTTTCAAAGCATTCCAAGTTTTAGGTACATGTGGTAGTCTACATTGTTTCCTCCACCAAAATAATGCGAAATCAGTGAATTCACTAGTAGCAGCCCTAACTCTTTTATCATCAGGAAAATCATAGCACAGAAAATTTTGATCTAATTGTATTTCCCATTCAAGATAAGCTTCAGGGTCATATCTACCAGCAAATGGAGGAATTGTAAACTTGGCATCATCATCACATACCTCTCTTGTTAACCTACCTGTACCTTGTCGATTATGTCGAAGTCGACAACGGTCGCGATCATTGGAGCCCTCAATTCTGTTGTTGATGGTGGTGAGGGTCTTATTAATACGATCCAACAAGTTGTTGGTCTCACAAAAATTGCTACAATGTGATCTTGAACCTGTCATGGTTAGTAGAAAACAAGGAAATACACCAGAATTATGTAAGTCCCTATAAACTACTAGGAGGTGGAGCTTCACAAGTCACACATCTCTCAAACTCTTACCAAGCTCTTACAAGTTCTTACCAATGCAAAACAGGTGGTGTAACCGGTGGCTGGTTCGTGATAACTTGACTCAAGTGATGTGTATAGCGATTGCAAGGGTCGGATAGGCTAAGTGCTCGGTTAGTAAAAGGTGTAGCTTGGAAGGCTAGATATGTAGCAATGGAGAACAATCAATTAATTTCAGAAATTGCACAGAATTGAATTATAGTTCGTACCTAGCACTTAGCCTATGTTGCTGATCAAACAAGGATAGGAGAAGGCCAAAACAAGTGTATGACAATGTATGAGAGTGATAAATACAAGATAATTCAATCGAATGCAATTTGGAATTGAAGAACACAAGGATTGTTCCCAAACTTGAAAATTGAAGATTTCTGTCCACTGGACAGCACGTCGGTATTTCAGCCGTAACTTTTTGTCAGTTGCCTGTTTTTCAATGATTCTTTTTTTCTCCTTTTTCTGACGGCTTTTTCTACAACTTTTCCTTTGGGGCCATGTTCTGGAAACCGACGGAACAATTCACACAAAATTCACAAGTGCCGATTGTTGCAGATTCAATCTGGAATTTTAGGTCAACTTGCACCGCAGATATCTCTTAACTGCCTTTCTGGAAACACGTGAAATTTTACAGATAGATGGATGATAAATTTTTGAATCTAATGGCGGTGGTCTCACTCAAAAATAATCTCGGAATCAAAAGATATGGTGTTTTTGGTGGCGGCTGCAGAGAAAGGACAGATCAGTCGAAATTGGAATTAGGGTTTGGGGTGGGGGAATTTTTTTATTGGGATTTTTCTTGGAACAAAGATATGACCAGCAACTAGACAAAGCTAAAACGGACACAAATTCAATTTAGCAAACCAAAACTAACAGATTGAAAAGCACAACGAGGTTTGGACAGCGGAAATTAACTCTTTTTGTGGGGCAATTTTTCTGGACTATGGGAAATAAAAATCAATCTACTAACTAAGGATACAAGAAATTCCTACCGGTCAACTGAAGCTCTGATACCACTTGATGAGGCGATGGGGTCCCGATCTTCCGATAGGATGATAACTATCGATTTTGGCGGAGGCGACCCTGGCGATCCGACTACAACCGAACGACGTCGCTTGCGCCTTAGCAATCGCTGAACCACACTCCAAGTTGTTATCAACCGTGCCAAGAACGCGGTTGACCTGACCACGAAGGTCTATTCCTGCATGCAACCGAAGAACACGCAAGAACAAGATAACAAGCAATCTGAAATTGCAAATATTGATATGAAGATCAAAAGGTGGGATTCCGAAGGCTGTCTTGACAGGTGGTCGTCCGACACAACTGAAGAACAGAAGTTTGCATAATAGCTAAACCTAAACTCAACAAAATCCAAGTCCTAACATGGGAGGCGGCGGCTCCTTTATAGGGAGAACAACCAGGAGGGGCGTCCAAAGTGCATGCTCTAGGGTTACAAGGCCCATGGGCCCAATTGGTGGTGGCGCAGCACCCTTTTGACTCGGACTCAAAAACCAACGTGGATTGTTTTTATTATTGCAGCCGGCTCGGATGGAATTTGAAGATGAGGTTGGATCCGTTGGAAAGTAGACTTCATAAGCTTTCCATGAAGTACAAGAACGTCCCAAACGGAGTCCGTATGAGAAAGTTACGTTCGTTTCAACTTGCACCATTGCAGCAGTCCGAATCTGATTCCAGTACGTGACCAACACGGACTCTTTTGATGATTGCGGCTGTCTCGGAAAGAATTTAAAGATGGGGTTGAATCCTTTAGAAAGTAGACTTGATAAGCTTTCCATCAAGTCCAAGAACGTCCCAAACGGAGTCCGTATGAGAAAGTTACGTCCGTTTAAACTTGCACCATTGCAGCAGTCCGAGTCTGATTCCAAAACGTGTCCAACTCGAATTCGTGCTTGACTTGGTCCCAAAGTGACGTGATGACCTCCATTATTCCTTCCATGCATGTCCAGGACTCCATGTCCCTTTCCTTCATCCTTTCCCAAATTCCTAAGCACAATTAAATCACTTGCATTAGGTAGCGGTCTATTCTCAGTAACATATGAAGGCTGAAGAAACGAATTCACCTTTAGTTCAATCTTGATATTGGGCGCGATTGTCGTATGTGTTTGTGGCGTGGTCACATCATCCTCCCCTTCTTGATAGAAAACCATCCTCGGTTTTAGCATATGTGTAGCCTCACGTATTGCATGATCTTCATCATAAATCTCGGTACATAATAACAAACGCAACAAACTCTCATTATGTAATATCATACGTTCTTTATCACGCAAAGTAAAACCTTTTTGAAACGAGCTCACCTTATAATTTAAGTGATGCGTAGGAGCTCTTGTAATTGGAACAACAAGCATAGCAAATATGGTTGTATCCATAGGGGTCGTGTCCTCATCAGGTACCGATGCAGCAATCGCATTTTCAATGACAGAAGCATCAACACTTACCCCTTCCATATCATTCCTCTTCCAATTTGTCAAGTCTTCATATTGGCGGGATACATTCATTTCTTCCAGTCCGACAACCAGCGAATCAACATCATTGGTTTCTCCCCCCAATTCTGTACATACTTCTTCAGGCATGGAAAACAAATTTCTAGGTTTCATTCTAACAACAGTTGACCACTCAGGTTTCTTCACGCATTTCACATAAAAAACCTGCTCAGCTTGTGTCGCTAAAATGTAAGGATCATTGAAATATCGAAATCGAGTTGTATCAACATCGATAATCCCATATTGATCCCTACTGAACCCCCTTCCTTTGATCTTAGTGGTAGCAGGTACATCGTACCAGTCACACTGAAAAAGTATGACTTCTTTTTGGTTGGGGAAATCTAATGAGATTATTTTATTAGTCACGCCATACCAGTCCATGTTTCCAGTACTGTCATCGCCCTTCACAACAACACCACTGTTTTGTGTACTTAGGTTCTTCTCTATAGCAGCCGTCCGAAATAGAAAACCATTTATGTAGCATCTGTTGAAAACTCGAGCACGATGGTCTGGTCCACGGGAAAGGGCATACATTAGCTCACTAGTTTTCCCATCATCATAGAGTCTGGAGATCTGCACTCATTTGAAATAAAATATATTAGTGAAATAAATGACAGCATTATGAACCAAACAATACAAAATAAAATAGAAACTCACTGTACGCTCAAACCAGCCTACAAATTGGTCTCTGTGACGGTTTTCAACATTCCGTGGGCTGATACTTCTAAGCTCATTCTTATGGTCACTAAATTAAAACAGAAAAAGAAGGGCTTCAGTAAGTTACACAAACATGAAAAATAATACTACAGATTTAGTACATCTAAAGTAGAACTTACTTTATCCATTGAATGGCTTCATCACAGTTTGTAATTATGTAGTGCCTCATCTGATGCAACTCCGTAGTAGAAATTGACTCGATGCAACATCCTTTCCTACCGTAGTCAATGCTCCTGAATATGCTTAGCCCAGATGGTGGTTCGTTCACTGCAGCCCTTTTATGACGCTCTGGACGATTAAGCTTGGTGTCGACGTCTTCCAAGAAGTGAGAGCAAAATGTCATGCACTCCTCAGATATATATCCCTCGGCAATTGAACCCTCAGGGTGCGCTTTGTTCCTCACGTAGCCTTTAAGCGTACGTAGGTACCTCTCAAAAGGATACATCCATCTGTAACACACGGGCCCTCCAAGTCTAGCCTCTTCAGCTATATGAACTGGCAAGTGCATCATGATATCAAAAAATGCAGGCGGGAATACCATCTCAAGCCGACAAAGAGTCTCTGTAATCAAAGTGCTTAGGTTCTTAAGTTCTTTTTCCTCCAGCTCCTTTGAACATATTGCCTTGAAAAACCGACTGAGCTCAATCAATGGGATGACGACATCTTGTGGCAATATGTTGCGAACTACTAAGGGTAAAAGATTCTGAAATATAATATGATAGTCATGAGTTTTGAGAACAGACAGCTTACACCCAGTGACATTCACAGATTTCTTGATATTCGAGGCGTAACCATCAGGCATCTTCAATCCTTCTAGAAATTTTCATAATATTGTCTTTTCATCCTTGCCTAGGAAGTACAATGCTGGTGGCAAAGTATACTTACCATTCTCGACCATAGGATGTTGATCCTTCCTTATCCCTAGATGTTGCATGTCAAGCCGAGCCTTCTCACTATCCTTGCCTTTACCTTGTATGTCGAGCAAAGTCCCCAATATGGCCTCGCATATGTTTTTCTCGATGTGCATCACATCCAAATTATGCCTTACAAGCAATGAGCTCCAGTAAGGCAGTTCAAAAAAAATACTCTTCTTCCTCCAGTTGTGCCATCTAGTTTCTTCTTCACGCTGCTTCCTCTTTTTTGTCGCCTTCCCGAATTTCACTTGCTCAAAACTCTCATACTGTTGCATCACTTGCTCGCCGGTAAGTGGCACCGGAGTCTCCCTGCGTTCCACCTTGTTATTGAAGCTGATCTTGTTCCTGCGCCACTTGTGGTCCGAAGGCAAAAAGCGGCGATGTCCCATGTAGCAATGCTTGGACCCGAATTTCAGCCACAAGTAGTCGGTATCCTTATGGCAGTATGGACATGCAAACTTGCCTTTCGTGCTCCAACCTGATAGCATCGCATATGCAGGAAAGTCATTAATTGTCCAAAGTAGAAGTGCACGTAGAGTAAAATTCTTCTTCTCCTTCGCATCCCATGTTTCAACACCCTTTTCCCAAAGATCCTTTAGCTCATCAATCAGGGGCTGCAAATAAACATCGTTGTTCATGCCAGGGGATTTTGGGCCAGGTATCAACATCGACATCATCCAAAACGATTGTTTCAAACACATCCAAGGAGGCAAGTTATAAGGAATTATGATCACAGGCCATGTAGTGTATGTAACATTCAACATCCCAAATGGATTGAAGCCATCGGATGCAAGACCCAACCTAACACTACGAGGATCCACTGCAAACTCCTTATATATGTCATCCACATGCTTCCATGCTAGTGAGTCTGCAGGGTGACGCATTTTCCCATCACGAACCAATCCTTCTTTATGCCATCGCATATATGATGATGTGGTCTCCGTCATGTACAATCTTTGAAGCCGCGGAATAAGTGGGAAATAACGTAGAATTTTACGAGGGGAACGCTTCTTTGCTCCAGTAGTGCCACTAGCCTCATCAATCCCATCTGAACCCGTGGTTTTCCACCTAGACTCACCACATATTGGACAAGTATCCATCTTAGCATAGTCCCCATGAAATAATACACAATCATTCTCACATGCATGTATCTTTTGGTAATCAAGCCCAAGATCTCGAACAACCTTTTGCACTTTCTCCAAGGTGTTTGGGATACAATGGCCTTTAGGGAGCAGAAGCGAGAACAGATGAAGTATGGATTCCAAGGCACTGTTACTAAGACCATACATGCATTTAATCTGAAAGATCCTGACAATGAAAGAAACCTTAGTGGCTTCCTTGCAACCTGGATACAATTCCTTCTGTGCCTCTTTCAATAATTTATAGAAATTCTTTGCTTGTTCATTTGGCTCTTCGTTATTACTATCTATGATGTCGCCATGCAAAGCACCCCTGATTAGAGAAGAAACTAGATCAGTGACAGAAGCACCATCACCTGATGCCCCTTCATTGCAATCCTCTTCAATAGGGACATCCTTGCCAGCTGACGCTTCATCGGTCTCTTGCTCTCGGATAAAAATTTCATCAAACCCTCTCATTAGTAAATGACGTTCAATCTCATATTGTAATCTATAGCACTGGCAACGACACCTTAAACACGGACAGGGTGCAGTTTCTCCTTTAGATGTGCCTCCAAATGTACTTTCAAAAAATTTCTTGAATCCAGTTTGCCACTCAGTTGTTGATTTATCCATACGCATCCAACTGCTGCCAGCTTGTGACATGATTCCAAAGTATATCAATCAACAAATAACACCCAATATTCTGTCCAACGTACCAGTACCTGCAATTAAGAAAACCTTATCAAGCAGCACAGAAATCATTTACAAAAAAAGTAATACAAAATAGATTAGAAAACTAGGTTCAATATGACAATAGAATACGACTTGCCTTGGCCTTGCTCAGTTGACGGCTCTTGCTCTTCAAACCCTGCTTCTGCTCCTACGAAGACGTGATCTAACGAGGGAGAAAACGGAACGAAACTCAAAATAAATTCAAATAAAATTCAAATGAACTTCAAAAACTTTCAAACAAGAACCAAAATATAGAGCTCAATTTTAGATGAATTTAGGAAAAAGAATCAGGTCAATCGGAGCTAGGACGACGGAGAACGGGCTCTTGAAATAAACCTAATTTGGGAAAAGGCTGAAAATCGAAAATTGCACTGTGCTGTGGACCCGGCTCATGAAATGATCAGTCTACGGTGAACCCGGTGCATGAAACAGTGCTGGGGACGTGGCCGGTTCACGGGTTTACAGCTGACATGCGGGCCCCGCATGTCAGTGGCTCGGTGCACAAGGAACCGGGCGCACATGAAGGCGAAGCGGCAGCAGGGCTGACGTCAGCGATGACGTTCGCGCGTGCGGGCCGCGAGGTGGCTGCGGGAACGGAGGCGGCGCATTTCGACCGAGGCGACGTCGGCGACTAACCGGCGGCGAGGCAGACGGCGGCAGCTCACCGGCGGCAACGGCGAACAGCGGCGGCGGCGCTCGTTGGCGGACGACGGCGACCCTCGACGAGACGACGGCGACCGCCGGCAGCGAAGACGAAAGCGGAGGCCCGGGTGGCGGCGAACGGCGGCGAGCTCCGGCGGAGGCTAGCGGCGGCGAGCTCGGGACGGCGACGGACCCCGGGGCGGGCCCCTTTTATACGCCCGAGGATGACCAGCTCGTGCACGGCACGGAGTTCGCGGTGGAAACGGCGAGCGGCAGCGTGCCGGACTCGGAGACGGAGACGGGTCGGGGACGGCAACTGACAAGCGGGCCCCCACCTGTCGGTGGCACGAGGCGACGGACGTCAGAGATGACGCGCGGGCACAAGGGCGACCTGGATGGATGACACGTGGAGACCATCGGGCGGGGCAGCGCGGGCGCGGATGGGCGACGCGTGGCCGGGGGCGAGGTGCGGCTAGGCCGGCGGCCTGCTGAGCGGAGAAGAGCGCCGGAGGCTAATGGGCTTTCGGCCCACTGGCTTTTAGGGTTTTTAATTCTTTTTCTTTTTCCAGAAATTTAAATAAAGCCTTTTAAGCTCCAGAAAAGAGACAATAAATCCATAAAAATCCAGACAAATTCCAATAAATACTTTGAGACTCTAGGAACCCAAATAAAATATTTTGACAAATGTTAATGTTTATTTTAGTCATATTAAATACTTTTAATTAAATAAAATTCCATGTAAGCTTTGATTAATTCCATAAAAATTCAAATGGTGAATTTTATTTTAAAAACTTCAAAAAGGCTCTAAAAAATCATGATGTTACAACTATCTTAAAATTTCTTTAAACATGCCTGTATGCAAAGTCATGGTAATGATATCAATATCAATCTCATCATACAATTTTCTTCTCAATACATAAAGTTGCCAAACCATGTATCAATAAATCAACGTTGTCTTTATGATTCTATTAACTGATATACTCGTTTCCTCTTTTTTTCTTCTCACTGCTAGATGCATATACTTTGTAAATGACATGACGGCACTTAAATTTAAAGAAACAATCAGTACCAGTGCAAATGTTGCCCAGATACGGATACGAGGCAGGGGCAGGTGTTAGGGCAGCGGCGGCAGGTGCTGAGGCGGCGTGAACTCGTCGACCGAAGCAGGGTCAGGTGTTAGGGCGACGGCGGCAGGTGCTGGGGCGGCGTGAACTGATCGACCAAAGCAGGGGCTCTAGGTAAGGACGTACGGTGTTGGGCGGCCACGTACAATATGCCTGGCCCACAATGATCTATTGCCACGAAAAAATTTCATGTTTTACAACAAATTTATTGTGTGGCATAAAAACTTGTTTCATGTACAATATAGAGTATCCTTTTGCAACGCAATCCAAAACTATAACTACCCAACAAGACCGTGGCAAAATTGTCAGCCATTTGCAACGAAATTCTATATCGTGGCAATACCCCATAACTAATGCAACGCACATCAATATTATTGCAACACAGGAATCTCATGGCGATAAAGTTATACTTCTTGCAACCGTTTTCTAAATAGTGGCGAAAGATCACCTTATTGCAACAAATTAAGGTGACTATCGCGACACCATATTTAAGTAGCAATATGTGCGCATATTGCCATGATTTTGGACACAGGTTGCAATAACAGGTACCTATAGCAACTAATTTTATGTCGTTGCAATGCATTTCGTGGCCAAAGACCCGAAATCTAGTAGTGGAACTATTTTCCTAGTAATACGAAATTGTCATGGAATCAATAAAATGATAATAATAATATCATGGTTAAAAGATTTTAATCATGAAGCTTGATTAGCGAATTATACCCATCTTATCTTGTCTAAATCCATGGCAAATGAGACAATAACAACAAAGGTAGTTTATATGATAATTCGACTGAATGTATCATCAAATATAGCATTTTAATAGTAGGAATTTGAAGTTACCCTTCTTAATAAGTGTAACCCTCAAAAATCATCGGGATGCCACATAAAATATCAAGTGTGGTTTACTTATCTCTAAAATCATGAAAGCTATCTTTCCAGAAGTGCTTAATATATTTGTGGTACAAACTTTAACATTTATCTTAAAATGATAAGATTTAAAAACAATAGATAATTGATTAAGAATTCTTGAACGAAAAAGAGCGACCCTTAAATCTTTGTCTTGCATCAAAATCTCCAATCCTTATATCAGAATTTAGATATAATGGTCAAAGATAAGTAATAATGCATGGAATAGCGTTAACAAGAAGATCCCTATTAAGTTATGAATTGCTCATCCAATAAAAGGTAGATTGTTAATAATAGATTGTTTAATCAACAAAATAATCAACTTTGTCTATAATAATAGTTGGTTTAAGGATTGACCCCATATTTATATTCAGTTGCAATTTCAAATAAGTATTGCCACATGAAATATCAAAGTTGCACTGAGTATTTAAAATTATACTCATCTCGTGTAAAACCCCCGCATACTAAAATCCCAAGGTTCTATTCCTCTTTACTATCTCCGATAAGATACTTCCTCACTTTTGATCCCTCATTACCCTAAAATTTTCCCTCACGGTAAAGTTATCCATATAAGCCATTCTCTTACTCAAATTTAGTTACCGCTGTGTCTATAGCCCACTAACCAGAATCATCCTTCTATTCTCAAATCATAATAAAAGTGTAATTTAAATTAAATTGGGCATTTAAATTATTTGGATTGATTTGGTCTTTCTTTTCTTTGCTGCGTATTAGAATACGAAGACTCGATAAGGCGACGGATTCGAACAGGACCAAGACTCGGGTAAAAGCGAGGACCAGTAATTTAAAATCACGGACTTAGAAGGCTTTGAATTAGAGCAATCAAAGCCTAGTGGATCAAGCAAGGTAAGTCATCACTTTGATCATATTGACCCAACACTTTATGCAAAGTTATGTTTCTTTAAATTATCAACTTGCATGTCTAATTTACTATGTAAATGTATGTCAAAGCTTAAGGTAGCTACATGCCTATTTGATACTGTATTATATTTAATATGCCATTCCTTGACACTTGAATCACTTAATCCTTGTCTCCATAGATATTAATGATAATCTTTACTAGCTATAGAATACGTTAAAATGCTATGCTAGTCCGGCCAAATTCAGGGCACTAGTTGCCCTGATCATCAATCTTTGAAACATAAAAACTTGTTTTGGGACAGTCATGGGATGTACATGGCTGAGTATGTTGTATAACTGTTTTATGCTTCTCAAAACCCTAAAAACCTGTTATACCTGTCTGGGCGGTTGGTGAGAGTGGATGGTGCCGATGTCGTACGAGAACCCGTGGTTTGTGGTATGTACCGCCTGGACAAATTAATGACTGAATCTTGTACTGACCTCCTTGTGTAAAATAGTACAACTACAAGTCTATATGGGTACGACCTAGCTGATTAACTTACAAAGATTTAGTTCAGATATCACCAGTGGTAAGTGGGTGCCAGGATATACTGGTCTACTAACAATGGTATTCAGGGACCGACTGTAACCATACGGCGCAAGAGGGGGCCTCTGACTGTGGCGGATAGAACCCTTCAGCGATGAAACCTCAGCAGGTGGTATCTAGCTAAATCGGGGTGAGGTAAAGGCTTTGTGATAGATTATCTGGGCCTCATGCCTAAGGAAGCGTGTTGGCTATTAAGATGATTTATCTTTTGTGGTGAAAGTGTACAACCTCTGCAGAGTGTAAAACTGTTCGAGCAGCCGTGCCCACGGTCAAGGGCGGACACAGGAACCTACTTGAGTTTGTTCTATTTCCAAAAATATTTGTGGGTGGGATAAAACCTATCAGAGGGAAGTACTCTGACTTTGATTTTTCCTGGAGAGATGTACTCCAGCGGTAAAAACTAGCATTGGTGGGGGTAACCATGCACTGTAAAAGGTGGATGTAACCTACACTACAATTATTATCGCATTCTCACAATCAATTTCATAAAATCTGTTTCAGTTAAAATTGCTATATCTCAGAAGTTTTTCCTACCTATTATAATTCCAAAACACTGCTTTTAGGAAATAAAAGAGCCTCAAGCCTCCCTTGTCAGCTTTGCATCTATTATTACTGCATCCTATGTGGTGGCTTGCTGAGTATCATCGTACTCACTCTTGCTTAACTACCATCACTCAGTCAGAAAAGAACAAGAATGTCTAGCCCTGTGGCGTTAAAAAGGGGTCGACAGAGCTAGAATACGAAGAGGCCATGGACTAGGTCGCGCACCCCAGTTGGCTGCCTGTGGGCAAATCCTGCGGGTCCCATCTGTGTGAAGTTTCCGCTGCTGCAGTTTTTCGTTTTCGGCCTATCCGGCCCATGAGTAAGTATTACTATACTATTTACGCTTCTGCATGCTATGTTTTGATATACAGTAATGTATCTGTGAGCACTATCTACTGATATAGGGAATAGTGCGGTGGAATCACAGAGGATCTGGGTTTTGCTAACCCGGCGTCCGACAGGGGGCACGACAACAAGTGCCAAAGCATGGAAAAGGGAGAGGAAGACGCGGCAGTCATGAATTTACCTTACGTGGAGCTCAAAGGTGAGCGGAGGAGGCTGGCATCATGAAGGAGTGGCATCGGCCCAGGGGAAAGGGGGTTTTTAATTTCTTTTGAATTTCAGTAAAACAAGAAACTCCAAAAAAGGCTTAGAAAATAGCATGTGAAGCCCAAAATTTCAAAAAAATTCACAGAAATTCTTGAATATATTTTGGACATAGAAAAATTTATTTCCAACTTAAGTTGGTTTTTATTTTTATAATAAAATACTTTTTAATTTTAAAATTGAATTTTAAATTCCAGAAATTCACAGATATTCCTTGTAAGTAAGATCCTCTTGAAGATCCACAGCTTCCACTAGCACTGACTTTTCTGGTACATGCAAACACTTCTTCAACTGATACACATGGAAGACATCATGTATCCTAGTGAAAGATGCGGGTAACTCTAGCCGATAAGCAACCTCTCCTTTTTGCTTCAGAATCTTGAATGGTCCAACATACCTTGGTGCAAGCTTTCCTTTCATCTGAAATATCTTGACTCCTTTGAATGACATAATTATGAGATACACATAATCATTTGGTTCAAAGCTCAAACCATGATGACGATTGTCCGCATAACTTTTCTGTTTGGTCTGAGCTATCCTCAATCTTTCCTGAATTAGCGAACCTTTTCCTCAGCTTCTTTTAAACATTCCGGACCAAAGACTTGAATTTCTCTAGTCATTTTCCAATTGAGAGGGATTCTGTATTTCCTTCCATACAAAGCTTCAAACGGAGACATTTGTAAAATAGACTGATAATTGTTGTTGTAGGAGAACTCTGCAAACGGCGAACACCTGTACCACTTGGCTCCATAATCTAACACACAAGCTCTTAGCATATCCTCAAGGATCTAATTCACATACTCAGTCTACCCATCTATTTGGGGGATGATACGCTGTACTGAAATTCAGATAAGTGCCCATGGCTTCATGGAAAATTTCCCAAAATCACGATGTAAACTATGATCCATGATCTGACATTATCTTTTTAGGCACACCATGGAGACTTATAATTCTCGACACATACAGATATGCCAACTTATCACTGGCATAAGTTGTCTTCACCAGAATTAAATGAGCAACTTTTGTCAAATGATCCACAATTACCCAAATTGAGTCAAACCCTTCCCTTGTCTTATGTAATCCTGTAAGGCTGTAATGAAGTCCATACCAACTTTTTTCCCACTTTCACTCAGGAATTCTTAATGGTTGCAGCAAACCTGCTAATCTATGATGCTTAGATTTGACTCTAACACACATCAGATAGTGCCACATACTCTGTTATATCTTGCTTCATTCTAGGCCTTCAATACTTATCCTTGATACCCTAATACATCTTAGTACTGCATGGATGAATCGAATACAAAGACTCATGAGCTTCCTTGAGCTCCTTCTTATTTAATACATACAAGCGCTCTTTGAACCACAGAGTACCTTATTCATTATCTATAAAACCTGAAGCCTTACCTTTTTTAGGTTGGTCTTGACTTTCTCGACACCCACATCATCAGTTTGTGATTGGCAGATTTAAGCATCTAAAGTCGGTTGTATCTCCATTGTAGCCAAAATCCTTCTTCAACCAACTCCAAACTAAGCTTCTGAAATTCCTCATGTGAAGCTGGCTGACTTTTCTTGATCATCATAGTATTACAGTATTTCTTTCTGCTCAAGACATCGGCTACCACATTGGCCTTGCTTGGGTGATAGTGAATCCCGACATTGTAATCCTTTATCAGCTCTAACCATCTTCTTTACCTTAAATTAAGATCAACTTGCGTAAAGATATACTCTAAACTCTTATGATGCGTATAGATCTCACAATGATTACCCATGAGACAAAGACACCAAATTTTCAAGGCATGCACAATGGCTACCAACTCCAGATCATGTGTAGGATAATTTTCCTCATGTGGTCTTAACTGACCTGAAGCATAGGCTACCACTTTTCTATCTTGCATCAACATACATCCCAAACCTTTGCGAGAAGCATCACAGTAAATCTCAAATTCTTGGTAATATCCAGCAACACTAATACGGGTGCAATGGTCAGGCACTCCTTCAATTTTTGAAAACTCTTCTCGCACTCTGTCGTCCAAATGAACTTCTTTTCTTTCTTTAACAACTGTGTGAGAAGCATCGCTACACTGGAAAATCCTTCAATAAAGCGACGATAATATCCTGCCATACTAAGAAAATTTCTAACTTGAGCCACTGAGATAGGTGACTTCTAATTGAGCACATCCTTAACTTTTTTGAGTTCAACTACCGCACATTCTCTTGGTATGACATGGCCTAGAAAAGCAACTTTCTTCATCAAAAACTCACATTTATTGAACTTAGCATAAAGCTTATGCTCTCTGAGCTTCCACAATACTAACCTCAAATGTTGCCCATGCTCCTTATTTTTGGAGTAAATCAGTATATCATTGATGAACACAACGACAAACTTGTCCAAATACTCCATAAATACCTTGTTCATTAAATACATGAAATAGGTCGGGGCATTGGTTAAACCAAAGGACATCACTGTGAACTCCTACAAACCATAGCGAGTAGAGAAAACTATTTTGGGTATATCCTATTGACAGATTTTTAGCTTGATGATATCCTGACCTCAAATCAGTATTGAAAACACTCCAATTCCCTTATGCTGATAGTACAAATCATCAATCCTGGGTAAAGAATACTTATTCTTTTTGATGGGAAAGGATATTTATTCTTGATAGTAGCCTCATTGAGTGCTAGGTAATCCACACACATACGCGGACTACTATTCTTGTTTTTGACAAACAACACCAGGGCTCCCCATGGCAATGAACTCGATCTGACATAACCTTTGTCTTGCAGCTTCTAGATTTGCTTCTTCAATTCCACCAACTCATTAGCAGACATCTGATATAGTCTCTTGGATATAGACAAGGTACCAGATGCGGACTCAATTGGGATCTCTACCTCTATTTGACGGTACTTGTGTAATACCTCTAGGAAGTACTTTAATGATAATCTTCGTCAACAGACACACCCTTCTGTCCTGTTGTCTGTGCCCTGGTGATCGTAACTCCTTTTCGTTACTCTAAAATGACTTCCAAACTTACTTAAATCTTTATTGGGGTGAACTGCTCTTCGACATATGAGTAAAATGAACAAGCTCACCCTAGCTGCTTATACTTTCATTGGTAGGTGGCACTCCGCACCTTCTTACAACCATAGCGTCGGACAAACTTTTCGAGCCAAAACACCGTGTCCAGACTACCCATCGACTTAGCAATTATGGAAGGGCAACACTCCCTTGAATTACTTAATCATGATTTCAGAAACAAAGGCCTCATGGATTTTAACAATGCAAGCAATGGTTTAAGAAATAGAAGAGCGGAGCCAAAATAAAGGAGGATAGAGCGGTGAGTGGCGCACGGTGGGTGGCAGCGTCGTCGGCGAGCGGTGGCTGAATTGGCGACGAGTGCTAGCGAAACGGGTTGATGGGTAGGATAGGGAACTAGGGGAGGTGGCGGAACAAGCTAGGGTAGAGTAGGGCGGTGGCGCTTGGCGGCTGTTGTTGGGAGGTGACAAGGACAACAATGACTGGGAGGGAGAGGGGAGGAAGTAGGGTGAGCATGAGTGGTAGGAGGGTTGGAGGAAGCTCATTGTGTAGGCCGCGGAGGTGGAGAAGCCATGGAGGAGGCCGATGACATGTGCTCGAGGTGGCACAGGGGAGGCTCACGATGGTGGCATTCTGGGGCAAGGGGGAGCTCAAGCGGCGTTTGGGGAAGCTCTGGGGTGGTGAGGAGGTGCTCTAGGAGAGAGGTATCAAGCCACGATGAGCCAAGCAAGAAATGGAATTGGCAATCTCGGTTTTGGCTGGAAATAGGGGAGGTGCTGGTGCGGCGAGCTTTGGTGGTCAGAGACTTAAATTGATGGAGAGGATATGCAATTAAGAGCATGGAATGCAATATGACATGAGGGATTTTCTGGAAGGATGGCTGGGGCGGCCGGAAGGGCGACAAGACAGTGGTCGGCGTGGGCACAATGGTGAGCTCGGTAATGGAGGGGGCAGGGGGTGCAGGGGAGATGAGGGAGCGTAGAGGAGAGTGGCGAGTGCTCGGGAGGCTATTGATAGCCAGAGGGCTGCTGTCGAAGCTCTATTGCCATTGATGGAAGCACAGGGCACAGTATGGGGTTCGGCATGGGTGACGATGTGGGTCAACGCAGCCCAGGCGCCGAGACGTCCGTGGCACACGCTATGGCATCTGCAGAGCATGAGAGTTGCTGTGGAGGTGATGTGATGGTGACATACTAGCAAGGCCAAGAACTGTGGCTGCAGTGTTGCTATCGGCATGGTGCATGAGTGTAGGGTGGCCGGGGCGTCGCGCAGGTGCGGCACCGGCGTGGGGTGGAGACGGGTGCAGTAAGGGCGAGGGCGTGGTGCGGTCAGGGCAAGGTCGGGCGCAAGGGCAACATGGCCGGGCTCAGGCTGGCTTGGTGCGACGCATGACCTGGCTGGCTTGGCCAAGCCAAGAGTAGGGAAGAGAAGGAAGAAAAAGAGGAAGAGAGGGGAAAGAGAAGGACGTGGGGCCTGGATGCAGTGACATGAAGAGAGAAAGTGAGCAACACTCAAATTTTGGATTTCAGTTCGAATTTAAGACTAGTTCAGATTTTGGTTTATATTTTATATTTTTTAGATTTTAAATTCACTTCCTAAATTAGCTTTGCGATTATAATTTTCCTGCTTTTGATTTTTTTGATAAGCTCAGGTTTTGTGCTAATGAGTTAGATTTGAATTTAGGTTTTATTTTATTAAGTTATATTTGGATTCACTGCTTTTGGATTTTGAATTCGTAATTCATTGTTTTAAATTATTCCCATATCTTTTATTATCATGCTTATTACGTGCACTTGGGGATTATGCTTTATGTATTAATATAACAAAAATCTATAAAGATCCAAATGAACTTGCAGAATAAATTCGAATGCTAACAAGATTCAACAAATGTTTTAAATTTCTAATATTTACAAACATCCAAATTTTTAGGATGTCACAAACCTGGCCCCCTTAAAATGAATCTCAACCCCGAGATTCTGGTAGAATATAAAAAAAAAGTAGGTGGGGCTAAACGGGCTAGCAGTAGGTTTCATGGTTTTGACGTTAGGGGGAGAGAATATGCATAACAACGGGCTAAGACTTGGAGGAGATAAAAGGGAACAAGGCAACCTTGATTGTTCGGTAAGGTTGTAGGCTTCCAGATTCTTGCTCCTTAACTTTTATTGCCATCAGATCATCTTAGGGTTGAATAGTCATGTCGTCTACTACTCTTATGATGGTCGTAGTTTCTTATGTAGGCATCGACATAATGGCCTAGATTTGAAGGGAATATGAGGTCTCAGGGATGCCGATATGATAACTAGTGCATTTACATGGTGGTCTTTTGCCCTTACTGGAATTTCAACTTTTATTTTTTAGCTTAGCTAGACATGATGAGTTAGACTCTTGGTTACCTAAAATCATCACCACCATAAGATGTTTGGCTTTGCGAATCTTCTTGCACTAGTCTGATTAGTCTTAATATAAGTTGTTGTACTACCAGATGGTAATTATACATCATAGTAGTCCATGACATTCCTGCGTATTTTGGCTACCCCTCCCCCTTAAATTAAATGATAATCAACATTAGTTATCTTTTCTAGCTTCATGCACGATGAATCCTACGGTGACTTGGAGACTCATCAGTTGTATCTTGACTTTCTTGGTTAGCAACAGGTTTAGGGAGCATTCTTTGGGGCAATGGTCTTGTCCTTCACAAAGAAAACATGTCCTGGGTCATCGTAATTGAAATGATTAGCTTCCTTGCCTTGCTTCTTATGAGAGCATCTACTGGCATAGTGTCTGGTATTTCCACATTGGAAGCAAGTAACATCTTTTAGGGGTCCGATTGGTGTAGCATTACAGTTTTCTTTAACGTGATGGTTTCTTCTTGCCATCCTTGCGGAGTAGGTTTAAGTGATAGCTTGTATGGATGGTTAAGGTTATGGCAAGCAAAAACTATTAGTCAATTTTTCTTACTTCAACTAGTGGTAGTTGTCTTGTTCCCAGCCATTGCATCTGATTGGTGGGGATTTAATCTATGGGTCCTTCGTGTAGGTAAGGAGAAAATAACGGCAAGATAGTGACTCAAATCTTGGTGATGGTGCGGGTTGAGGCTTTCAGTCATTGTCGTCTTTGTGATGTCATTTTCTGAATATTGGAAGGTTGTGAGGTCTTCACTTGTCTTTGATTGCCTTAGTTTGGCGGTATGCCACCCCACCATTTAGGCTTGGTGAGCTTTTTAGCAAAAGGTGAGGGGGAAATAGCATGAGACATGGAAAGATTTTTGGGGATAAATATTTATGACCATTTCAAATTCAAAAAAGTACACCCAAGAAGTTGGGGTGGCACACAAATCACACAAATTTTAAAAATAAGTTTTTTCCTATGTCTGCGAAATATGACGCCTAAGGGAAAATAAGCAGTGCACAGGATCCAACTAAAAACTGTGGCAATATAACGTCTATTTGCGGGGACACAATTATGAGGGTGCATGGTTTAACACAGAAGGATCATTTAAGATTAGACTATATCATCTTCATAAGCACTTGACGTTCCTAAGCTTACATGTTTGAAGTTAGGGTAAGAAAATCAATCATCTATTAAAATTTAAAAAAAGAGGAGAGCATTCAGAGGGGGCTTAATTGACAGCAATACTCACACCTGTATTATTATTTTTGCAGATGGGGTTTTTTTGGCAAAAATGACCTTCCCATAGTGGCTCTAGAATACTAAATTTGGAATAGCTATTTTGAAAAGGGAAGTACACACACACACACACACACACTTGCAGAGGTATCCCAACATCTTCTAGCATTCAAATATTAATCAATGAGCTAATTCACTCCCCTCTTATACATAGGACTTAGAATCCATTACCTGTATTAATTTTGCTTCTACTTCTTGCTAATTATACCTATGCTATCTTCCTTTATTACTTAGTCATGGCATTATTGCTGGCTAAAACTCAAAATAATATTATCATTTATCCGATCGATTGAACATGCATGTAATTCCTATTGAACCATACACGACTTTATTACTCAAATCATGGCTATCCAAATTTCCAAGTAAATTTCAACTTCCATCATGGCTATCTGCAATTGTTCAACTTTACATCCTAGTGATAATCCAATACTCTCATTTTGAATCTACCAATGTCATTTGTATCAAGATTTTCTAATAATCTGATCATTTTCACCATTTATTCATAATCACAATCTGCTTATCCAGTAGTTGACTATATTATATTATTCCACCATTGTAAACATCCACTAGGAATTATACTATTTGTTAAAGCTGTAAACCAACAATTGTTATCACACTTCCTATTTCTTCAAAATTCAATTAATCCACCTCTCTAATTGATCCAATCCTATAAATTTCACCAATTCATCCATCACTACTAATTCTTCCTAATAATTTGTGTGAATTCACAAACATTCTTGTTTATTCATTACAAATCCCCTTATGGATTTATCTATCTTCTTTACTTATAGCTCTATTCATTTTTTAGAGTAAGAAAAGAATATTTTTCCAACCATGGGTAACCAGACCATTCATGGGGAATATATTTTTACCAACATAACATTTTCAAAAGTCAACCCTAGGATTTATTTTTTGAAAAACAACGCCCTTTTTTGAGGAAAGGTTTTTGAGAAATAACTTTGTTTTGACTTGTTGAGATATCAAAGCAAATTTTGGTAAGCAGTTAAACTTTTGAAACTTTCCTCAGAAGATCGGGTTCATTGAAATGAGTTTGAAAATGAATTTTGTAATCAATTTGATAATCGAACTTCCAAGGACAAAACATTTTTTAAGAATAGGTTTCAAAGTCAATCTTTATAATTTTGGTCCCAAAGTAGATCTTCAAAATGCCTTCAAGTAGGGTCTATACGGGGAGTCAATAATTTTTATCTTTTTGAATTCGGGATAAGAGAGTTTCAATAGTTAAAAATTGCCATGGCAAGGATATAGATAAGAAGAGATCATTTAGGAGGGATGAGAATGAGCATTAATACTTATGTTTCTGGAAATAGATTTTGAAGGAATAATTCTAATCATGAAACTAATGGCCATGCTAACTAAGGTCACGACCTACAGTTGATATGCTCTGGTACCAGCTCTATTAGACCTGGATTTTACAATCTAGAATCCTCTGTGATTCTACCACACTATTCCCTGGATTAGTAGATAGTGCTCATAGATACATTACTGAACATCAAAGTACATATCATGCGGAAGCGTAACTATTACAGTAGTAAACTTACACATGAGTCGGTTAGGCCGAAACTTTTAAAGAGCAGCAGGGAATATGAATACTTCACATACGTGGGACCCTTAGGATATGCCCATAGGTAGCCAACTGCGGTTCGCGACCTAGTTCCTGGCCTCATCGTATTTCAACTCTGTTGACTCCTTTAGATGACCGCAGGGCCTGTCTTTCTTCTTCTAACTTACTAAATAATAGTAATTGAGCAATAATGAGTAAAAAGGTACTCAACAAACCACCACATATAATACAATAATGATAGATGACAGGCTGAACAAAGTAACGCTTACTATTTTTTTATTGCAAAAATACCACCATTTTGAGATACATATATTAAGAATTCCTGAGATTTAACATTTTTAACTAAAATAGATCTTCTAAATTATGTGAAGGATTGCAGTAATATTTCCATCTGCTAGTTTTCTAGTGTTACATCGGCTCAGTATTATCACTGCGAGCGATGCCCAGGGTAACATAAATCAGGACTTTATTAATTAGCTTGCCACTTTTCATTTCACCCACAAGGCTTTTGAAATAAAACTATATTGAGTTAAATTTCCATGCCCAATCATGACCGTGGGCATGGCTATTCAAATGATTTATACTCTGCAGATGTTGTAAACTTTACCCACAAGAAACAATCAACTCATTATACCCACATGATTGCTTGGTCATGTAGAATGAGAGATTGTTATGAGTCCATTACAATACTTCGCCCTCTCATCATCTTACCATATGGGCTTATCCTGTCGGACCCTGGAGCAACAACTTCTGGATCCTCTGTATTAATCGCACTAGTCTAGAATCAGCTAGTGCACACAGTGATAACATGGATACATATCAAATACAATGACAAATTTTATTAATTTAAAGAGTACGATTTTATGGTTAAGGTTAACATCCACGGCCTATAGGCCAAATTTAAATAATAATAGCAGAAGAAAAAGCTAAAACAAAAGAAGCCCAATAAGCTTACCCTCAGGCAAACAATAGTAAGACATGGCCTATTCGTCCTGGTTCTCACTGCAGTCTAAGTAGTCCTCCTCTGAGTGGAGATAGTAAGGGTGAGTACAAAGTTATACTCCACAAGTTACATGAAAAAATACAGTATTAATGCAAGGCTAACAAGAGAAAGCACATAGTGTTATTTGAGCGTAAAGCAAAATTTAAAGAAATACAGTAAATAGATAAAAATTGCTGAATTTAATATAGTAGGTAAAAATAGTATTGTAAACAAAATTAATACCGTTAGTGTATATCCCCCACACTAATCTAACCATGGGCATCCTACCCTGACCATATTTTCCAAGAGATCTCATATGGATTCCATCCATTCGTAAGCTTTTGATAAACCATTTTAAAAAATAAAGTCTAATCCATGAAAACTTTACATAGCATACCCATAACCGTAGACACGCTATCCATAATTGTTTATATACTCTGCAGAGGTGGTATAACTTTACCAACAAGACATGATCAACTCATATTGCCACGCGTTTAGCACACTTCCTTAGGTGTGCGGTAGAAAAATCATGACAAGGTCTTTACAATGTAAAGCCATCAACCTGGCCACACCTCCACTAAGGTTCATTACTACAGACGGTGTTATCATAGACGGTTTAAAACTGTCATCATAGACTTCTCACCCCCAATAAGGAATCCACTAGATCAGGGCCTCTTCATGTTACAGGTTCCACCAAGCTACTTAGACCGACCAAGCTACTTGGTGCAACCAACACTTGAACCTTCCCTTCAACATGTCTCACATTCCTTGTGTAATACTTGAGCTCAACCATATCAGCTAGTATCCTTTATCGTTCTAGGCCTCGGGTCCTCTGAGCATAGCTCTGATCCACACTATTGACGATGGTTAACTCCAAGCTTCTCTGAACATCGAAAGATAAAGAAATCGTTTCTGGGCACAAGTTATTCACAACTTGACCTACATTAATCAAAGTATGCTTCAAGTAACATAAATGCACTGACGTAGGTAAAAAAAACCAAACTACGACCAAATTTCCCAAATATCAAAAATCTAGCCAAAAGCAACACCCTGGTTGGTCAAACTGCTGAGGCCAACAGGTCTGACCACTGATAACAGCCGGTCAAACCACTAAGACTAGCTGGTCTGACCACCTCTCGGGCCAGTTAGACTGCCAGGTTTAAAAAGATTCTAAAAAATTGCAAATTATGCAAATATTCAAAATGAAACTCCACAAACTTGGCAATGGTTCATCATATAATATTATAGACCTTCTCACATAATCTCTCATTTGTGCTGATTTCATATTGCATGCAAGAGAGAGAAAGAGACTAAGATAGCTACACATACTGCCTCAATTAACTCAGGCAGTGCATTAACTCCATGACCTATTCTAGCGCAATACATGCACACATTGAACTCGCCCATGCAGAACTCCAGAAACGCACACCTCCGCAGCCTCGACTAATTGTGCCCGCTTCTTTCTCCACGTCTATCACAGGACTCGGGTTCTTCTCTGCATGCTAACACACTCAGGCTACATGACTAACACACCTATATGCACATGCAGGCTAACAAACACACAACTCTCACGTGTACAGTTGATGTGGCCAAGAGGAAGACACAAGATCAATCAAGTTCTCGTGATTGTAGTTCTGTCCACAAAGTTCATGAAGTTCTCAATGTCAATTCTGAGGTTTCTAAGACACAAAAAATACATATTTGAAAAGCTAATGAAGTCTACTTTCTAACAAATCAAACAGCGCTTAATTTGGAGCTTCCTACACAAAGTTATGGCAATTTCATTGGAAGTTGCACGAGCTGTCCGGAGAGACGCGCGAGACTTGCCAAACATAAGGAGTCCGAGTATTGCAATGCAAGTAAGGATAAAATCCGACCACACCATAGCTTTCTAAAGGTTAAGAAGGATTCCTTTTCAGGTTCCAAATGGATTTAGAAGCCCCTTGAACAAGAAAACAAAATATATAAAGATTTGAAACCGATTCGGACTCGGATTGGGACAGCTGGCAAGACCGATACTAAAACGCCCATAATTTTCACAAACGGAGTCCGATTTGGGCGTTCTTGGACTCGTTGGAAAGCTATTTTGAAGCCCCACACAATGAATGAGGTGCGAGCTATGGAATACTCATGGTTAAGTTGCAAATTGAGAGAGAAACCAGAGGTAGCAGTTTAGGCATTTCCTTTTTTAGTTCGTATTGGAGTTTGTTTCGGCCTTAGGCCAAGTAGTGCGTGAGTTGTAATCAAGGCCGTGCATTGTGCACCAATATAAGGCCAGGGCCTTAGCCCCATTGTAACGCAGGCTATGATATGATAAGTTTTTAGACTCGTGAAATAAAGGAGAAAATCGCCATGATGGTTGGTGGCGGCCAAATTGCGTGATTGCAAGGTTTTCTCGTTTGGAGTTTGCGAAGTTGGTGCAAGGCAAGAATAGGAGATTCTTGAGATTGCCCATCGAATCTACAAGGTTCATCTCTTCTAATTCGTGTCTTCTTGCTGAATTCACGGTTTGGGGAGTTCGGCGGATTGCTTCTAGTGTGCGCCTTGCATACTAGTGCAAATTGCCCTTATCAATATTGTTTGCTGCATCAAGACAAGGAGAAGACTCTATCCAAGGAGAAGGAACCTTGCTGATTGTACCGGAAAAGATCGGGCCATCCCTACGCATCAACTAATCCTTAGTTAGTCCGCATCATCGTGGTATCAGAGCGTGGTTAATCACGGTGCGAGGTTGTTGAATTTTTCTTAATGGCGGGTTCTATGAAGACTGAAGATGGCGAGGCGCGACATAATCATGCCGAGCTAATTGGGGAGGTGCCCCAATATGCGGCGTCTTTGCCGCCCGAGGTACGAATTGGATTTGAAGCGACACGTGACTACTTCTTGAGTTGTCACCGGAAGCTTGAAGGCAAAGTTGATGATTTGGGGGCGCGAATTGACGCGTTGACGAAGGCGATACGTGTCCAGCCACCACAATTTCAGTATGCTGAACGGGAACCTCAATATCCTGAACGACGTGCACTGTACGAAGACGACGAACACGAGGAGGTTTTTGATGGTGCAGCAGGCTTTGCTCCACAACCACGTCGTGCTCAGGACTACCGTGGTGCTGACCGTGGTAGGGACATGCGTGGCAGAGGTGCTGCCCGTGGTGGAGGTATGCGTGATGGTGTTGGATTTGCACAGCGTGTTGCCGTGGATGATGGAATTGGGCGGATAAAAATTTTTATCCCATCATTTAATGGTAAAGCTGAACCAGAAGAGTACTTGGAGTGGGAGATGCGTGTCGAACAAATTTTTGACAGCCATCACTATACTGAGGATAAGAAGATTCGTTTGGCGACAATTGAGTTCACCGGATATGCTCTTGTTTAGTGGAATCAATTATGTCGCGTATGAGCTCGTCCAAATACTTGGGTACAATTGAAGAATATTTTGAGGCGGCGTTTTGTCCCAGCACACTACACTAGGACCTTGTACAACCGGCTACAACAACTACGCCAAGGTAATTGTAGTGTTGATGAGTATTATAAAGAGATGGAGATGTTGATAATCCGTACAGGAACAGAGGAGCATGATGATGCTACTATGGCACATTTCTTTAATGGGTTGAATGAGGATGTGCAAGATAGGGTGGAGATGGTCCATTACTACAACATCCAAGACTTAGTGCATCAAGCTGAACGTGTTGAACAACAATTGAAGCGCAAACAAGCCAAGTGAGGACATGCCAACACTCAAACAAAACCATAGAGGCGTCCATCACAGCAAGGCGATGATGTTGGTTCACACTCCAAGGTGGCGACATCAAGTCGTTCAAATGGGGCTCTTTCAAAGGAGGCAAGCAACAGAGGTAAAGAAGCAACCAAATCTGATTCTAGCATGTTCTCCACCGCTAGAACAAGTCAAATTGAGTGCTTCAAGTGTAAGGGCAGGGGTCACATGATGAGGGATTGCCCAAATGCAAGGAAGGTGTTACTCACACATGAGGGATATGCCACGGAGGGCGAAAGCGAGGAATCTGAACATGACGATGTGAAATTCAATGATTCTCCGCAAGACGTTGTGTATTGTGATCCTGAGGTTGGTCCAACTTTGATGACTCATAAGGTGGATGGTGACAATAAGCTAATTGTTGAGAAGAGGCAGCGACGTGGTGTTTTTCAAACCCAATGCATGATCAAAGGCAAACGGTGCAAGCTTATAATCGATGGTGGAAGCTACAACAATGTGATCAGTAAGGACGTAGTCGATGCACTCTCATTAACCACATGGCGTCATCTTAAGCCATACTATATGCAATGGCTTCACAATGTTGGTAAGCTGAAAGTTACTCATAAAGTTCACATGCCGTTTTCAATTGATGGATATGAAGACAAGGTGGAGTGTGACGTCGTGACTATGCACATGTGTCACATCATGTTGGGGCGTCCGTGGCAGTTTGATCGCAATGTTACACACCAAGGGAGAGCCAATCGCTTCACTTTTATGCATAAAGGTGTATTTCAATCTTTGCTGCCTAAGAGAGATGAGGAGATTATTTCTAACATTGCCATCAAGGGAAAGGAGCTTGTGAAGATTACCACAAAACCGAAGACGGTTTCGCTTGAAGGGGGAGGGGATGATGAGGCCAAGAGGAAGACACAAGATCAATCAAGTTCTCGTGATTGCAGTTCTGTCCACAAAGTTTATGAAGTTCTCAACATCAATTATGAGGTTTATAAGACACACAAAATACATATTTGGAAAGCTAATGAAGTCTACTTTCCAACAAATCAAACGGCGCTTGATTTGGAGCTTCCTACACAAAGTTAGGGCAATTTCATTGGAAGTTGCACGAGCTGTCCGGAGAGACGCGCGAGACTTGCCAAACATAAGGAGTCCGAGTATTGCAATGCAAGTAAGGATAAAATCCGACCACACCATAGCTTTCTAAAGGTTGAGAAGGATTCCTTTTCAGGTTCCAAATGTATTTGGAAGCCCCTTGAACAAGAAAACAAAATATATAAAGATTTGAAACCGATTCGGACTCGGATTGGGACAGCTGGCAAGACCGATACTAAAACGCCCATAATTTTCACAAACGGAGTCCGATTTGGGCGTTCTTGGACTCGTTGGAAAGCTATTTTGAAGCCCCACACAATTAATGAGGTGCGAGCTATGGAATACTCATGGTTAAGTCGCAAATTGAGAGAGAAACCAGAGGTAGCAGTTTAGGCAATTCCTTTTTTAGTTCGTATTGGAGTTTGTTTCGGCCTTAGGCCAAGTAGTGCGTGAGTTGTAATCAAGGCCGTGCATTGTGCACCAATATAAGGCCAGGGCCTTAGCCCCATTGTAACGCAGGCTATGATATGATAAGTTTTTAGACTCGTGAAATAAAGGAGAAAATCGCCATGATGGTTGGTGGCGGCCAACTTGCGTGATTGCAAGGTTTTCTCGTTTGGAGTTTGCGAAGTTGGTGCAAGGCAAGAATAGGAGATTCTTGAGATTGCCCATTGAATCTACAAGGTTCATCTCTTCTAATTCGTGTCTTCTTGCTGAATTCACGGTTTGGGGAGTTCGGCGGATTGCTTCTAGTGTGCGCCTTGCATACTAGTGCAAATTGGCCTTATCAATATTGTTTGCTGCATCAAGACAAGGAGAAGACTCTATCCAAGGAGAAGGAACCTCGCTGATCGTACCGGGAAAGATCGGGCCATCCCTACGCATCAACTAATCCTTAGTTGGTCCGCATCAACAGTGCCATGCAAAACATGCACAAACATTCACAATACCGTCTGATGCATGACTCAACTGATGTATGACTTAACTAAGATAGAAGTCAAGATTAATTTCTAATAATCTCTCCTCCCTAATCTTGACTTGATTACTCCGCATCTGAAAGGCTGATATTCTGCCGCATCTAAAAGAAGATTTACCTTGCACTTGCTGATCACGCCACATAGTTGTTGCTTGTCAACAGAGGGTACTAGAGGGACGCACTCTCTTCTCCCTTCGTAGCCCACGCCACATAGTTGTTGCTTGTCAACAGAGGGTACTAGAGGGATGCACTCTCTTCTCCCTTCGTAGCCGTCTTTTTGCCGCTGATGACATGACTTACCGACAACTCTAACCTTGACAACCTCAGCCTTGGGCATTTAACAATGTGGGTCTTCTTGTGATGATGGACTCAACTATATCACTACTACCTTTTTGCTACCAGGACATAACTTGTTGGCAATCCCAACCTCGATCTCAGCTCCAATTGTCCTTCACCGTGACACAACTTGACAACGATAGGGACTTGGATCAAAACTTACATTTGTGAGAACTTGGACACACACTCACACATCGGGAAGCATCTCCACACGTCGCACCTCGCCAACACCGCTCCACACACCTCGCCAACACCGCTCCACACGCACCTTTATGGGCGTGTGCTCACGCTCGCACCGAAGGCACCACACCGCAGCGCTAGCACACACCGCCACTGGTCCGCTCGCCTCCCCTGTCGGCACACCGTTGCCGCCGTGCTTCAACCCTGGGAGAATGCAGAACCGGCTCCCAGCTCCCGAAGAGAACTCATATGATAGAATTGGAACCTCACAAGCACTCAAACACGCATGCGAATGCTTGCTGGATGAACTCACAGACTTGCGAATGCAAAAACGAAATGGCCCAACTCCAGACACACTCCCATACTCTGCATGCAAAAGAGAGAAAGAGACCAAAACAGCTACACATACTACCACAATTAACTCACGGCGCCATGCATTAACTCCATGGCCCAACTCCTGGGGAGAACACATCCATAGCTTGCTTCTTCTTTTGTGTTCCTCACAAACACACACACTCACTGGTAGTGGTAGACACACGGACATGCGACGACGCAGCAACGGCCTTGCGTCCTTTCTGTTTTCTTTTCTTATTCTCTCTTTTTCTTGAACCCAATACAAAATAGACTCTAGTACTAAATAGACTTCCTTAGGTCTAGTACTAAATAGACATCATGAGGTCAAGAACTAACTACTTGATCCGATTCTTATGCCACTACAACCAGATCGTGCGTAGCATTTCCTCAATGCACGCACGACCCATTCTCCTACACACAGCTACGTGCAAGACTGAATCAGTAGACAAGCACATGTAAACTAGTACCATGCAGACTCAACTAAACATGCATGAATCAACTTTACGTGCACAGCTATGCTAAACAGCAAGATTATTCTAACAACTCTCGTTGTTTTTTTACTGGAGTTGCTAGAAATGTGTCGATTGTTTTTTAGGAACTCTATCAAATATCACACCTTCCGATCTACAACACAATTCGTGCCACTGTACCTTTTCCAGCTCTAGTGCTTTTACTGTGATTACCATTGCGTTCGAGGGTGGGCCGGCGCCGCCACCAACAAAGCTGGCTTACGTTCGCCAGCACCAACGGCTCCTTCACCGCATGGCCCTCCAACGAATGCACACTCTGCCGTATCTCTCTTCTTTTCGTTATATCAAGGTGATGCGCCGCATCCCGCTGGTCCATGCTGTGTGGGGAGGTGCCAGAGATTGGTGATCGTATATGATACTATCGGATACCAGAAGTGGTGAGAGCGCAGTGACCAAAGGAAGGAAGTAACTGGGAGACAAGAAGTAGGCCATGGAATAACTCTACATGTGTAAACCGCAACAACGTGTGGGTAGGGTACTCAGCTTGTTAAAATAAAATCATTGAAAGCTGACAGACAACTGCGTGGTGTCATTTCATTAGTATGTTTACTATTATAAAAGAAAGAGTTGGTGGTTGCACGTCTATTCTCCTCCAACCGCACTATTCCCTCAACTTCTCATCATTCTCCACTTTTCAACTGATCAGAGCAATTCTCTTTTATAGCATGATTCTCTATACATTCAATGAGTTCCGTTGCAACGCACGGGTACGTAACTAATATACATAAAGAACGAGTTGGTGGTTGCACGTCTGTTGACCTCCAATCACACCATTTCTTCAACTTCGTACCACTCTCCACTTCTCCACCGATCAAAGCAATTATCTTCTATAGCATAATTCTCTATAAACCAAATAAATTCTGTTGTAACGCATGGACACATCATGACTATGATCGGAAAGATTTGTCTATTTGGCGAACCTTCTCTGGGTCGGACGATAGAGTTGTGTGGGGTCTTCTTGTTGCTATGTTGAACCGATCCCTTTGTTGTACTAATCCCTCTCAGATCTTTCCGAATTAATAACTTTTCATCCGCAGCTCTAATTGATAATCTGATTGAACTATTGAATCCCTAGCATCCATGCAAATAGATCAACACCCTGAACCTTACATAGACATTAATTTGCGATTACTTGATGCAGCAGATCTAACAATGATACATTTGGAGGGACTACGTAAAGGTATCGATTTACTTGGATGGACATAAAGAATCTAATAGTTCAATCAAGTTGGAAAGATATTTATTTGTGAAGGATCAGAGATGGATTAGTACATTAAACCTTTGTACTACCTATGTCGCCAATCCAGTTGACGATCGTGTTGCTATCGCTGAACCTATTTATCGGTCGGCGCGGTAGTATACAGCGCATTGTACTTGTATACAGTCTAAATATGCTTGAGTATATTGTACAAGATATATATGTAGTACAGTGTATAGTACATAGGCACCAAACACATTTTGTTGTATATATAATGCATAAGTATAAACTTTTTGTACGGTACTTCATTCATTTAAAAATTTAAACTGCCAAGTGAGAGATTGAATCTCATTCAAAATTTAAAAAGATGCTTGAAGTGAGCCAATAAGAGGTGCGACAATTTAATTTAAGGGGGTGACTATATCACAATGAACTAAATTTTGTTCAAAAATCAGTCAATTTTTTTTATCGTTGGATGCCCATCCTACACAACACGTATCTCCCCCCAATCCATGATTCACTCCTTCCTCTCAATCCTACATCGCACGCAATGTACACGCCGTCACCACTGCCGATCATGCGCCTCCGATCCTCACCGGCGCCGTCACCAACACAGGCCACCCGCCTTTTCTTACACCCCCCCCCCCCCCCCGGGGCACGATCTCTACCACCACCGCCTCCAACCTAGCTTACTCCCCGTCTCTGGTGGCACACTGCCATCGCATCCGCCGCCTCGCACCACCTCTCGCCGCCTAAACCTAACTCGCAAGTTGGTATGTCGTCTCTCCCCACCCCCAGTGCTCCTCCTTGCCTGCGGCGGGCAACGTCACTGCCTTCTCCGCCACCTTTCCCTGGCCTCTATAGATAGCACCTGGTGAAGCCAAACCCTAACCCGGTGAACTTGAATCTTAAACCCACCGTCGCCGTCGCTGCAGAATGAAGACCTCGCTGACCAGAGCATGGATTAGCAATTCCATTAATTTAGTTTTACTTTTGAGGCGAATTTAATTTTCTAATATTCAGCCACTTTTGGGGCACGGATCTCAAGGAGCAAATGGAGGGTTCTCTCCTTGGTTCCGTATTTGCGGCAACATTTCTGGAAGACGCCTCGTACACAGCCCAGCTTGAGTTGCCACTCGCTGGTAAAACGCGTAGATTCCATATTTGCAAACGCTACATGGTATGCTTTAATTACCACCAGCTATGCCCCTCCCATATATGTATGCCTCCCAGCAAGAGCACTGTACAACCGAGACCTTAGAGAGATCTAGACAGGAAGAGAGAGGAGGGAGAGAGGGAACAAAGATCAAGATGGTTCTTAGGGTTAGGGTGTCTGGAACTCGCCTGCCGCCTGCATCTTCTTCTTTGGCGAGACGTGCCAGCCGTTCGTACTCGTACCTTCCGGGCAGCACCGTTGAGGTGCTCCATAACGGCGCGTGGGTCCTCGCCATCGTCTCCCTGTACGGCAACTATCCCCTCGGCACCTCCCTGCGCGTCTCCATCGACGGCGGGGAGCCGACGTACTTCCCAAAGTGCGACGTCCGACCTCTCCGCGCTCGTGCAGCGGAGTCCGTGTCGTCTGCGTTGTCTTCCACCAACAGCGCGAAACGTCGACGCCGACTTCGTGGGGAGCTCAGGAGGAACATCAACGCGGCGTTGCTGGCGCTTGACAACGTCGACGCCGAGTCCGCGGAGAGCAGCAACGAGCGTTAAGTACGTAGTATGGTTGGGCGCAGCGCATCGATATATGATGGAGAAATGATTTCGGTTGATTTAGGGTTATAGATCTGTGGCTTAATTTCTTTAGATGTTTGTTTATGGCAAAGCTCAGGATTACTATCCGTATCGACAGTGTATGTTTGACCTCTTTTGCGGATTGTATGGCTTTACTTAAGATCATTGAATAAACTATATTATAATTAAGATCCGAATGTCTCCTTTTGATCCACCATGCTTAAGGTTTGTTTGTGAATTTTATGGGCTTTAGTTCATCGAGTAAGCACCCAAAATTGATGTGCTTGCCTGGATCGGATAAAATATCATTTTATAAAGGCACGAACTAAAGGTGAAAAACTAGGCAAATATTTGCTAAATCTTTCTAAAATCTATGTTTTACTTCTTGGATTAATCCTGATAACTGTAAATTGTTGATGAAAATCTAAAAAGCTCGTATCATGTATGTTAAGCATGTTTTCCCGTGACACAATGTTTACACACTAGTACGATGTTTACACGATGTTTAATTTATCAATGTTTATTCAATAGGACAGAGGATGTTGGAACATGACAACTTACCACCAAGTAAAACCCATTTCCCAATTGATTTAGTGTTCTTTTTAGATTTGTTATATAATCACAGACAAAGAAGAGGGCTTCCAGTTAATCGAGGACAAAATGAAATGACAGCTTAATTAATTTTATTATGTTCATAAATTAATCAACTGAAGATTAAACTCGGCCAAACAGTTTTTGAATCTTTCCAACTGTCCAATATCACGTACTAAATCTTACTTCATATAATGACTTCAACTTCGATCGTGCAGAGGAACTAACGATTAAACTAGGCTAAAGAGTCTTTCAAACATCATAATACATTTTTCACTCTTTAATATTGTATATATAGTTCTGATTTCTCCAAATTGCTTATGGAAATACTATACAAAAAGCACTACCATTGGAGAGTCGGACAACTTCTAAGTTATAGGAGCTAGGAGCATATATGATTTTTCCCATTTAATTTTCATTGGTATAGCGTTACGTCTAGATTTGCGTCCTTAAAATAGAGATTGTCACAGTGATATGCTAACATCTTGGTTGCTACTATATCTTACCATATTTTGATAAACTATTTTCCTATCAATAAAAAATAAACAAACTTTTACATAAATTAATTGTTTTTTGCAGTTGTTTTCCTACATATTTTAGCGAATGTAGTAATACATAGGGCTGAAAACGGTCGGAAACGATCGGTAGGAGGTCAAATCACTTTCAGTTTCACATTATTTTCTCGAAAACGAAATCGATACGATATTGTCGGAAACGAGAACGACATCGATATTCCGGTAAATTCGGAAACGAAACTATTCGATCAAAAGTGCATCGATAACGATCGAAAATCATGAAAGCGATATCTAAAATGCAATAAACACACCAATCTGCACAATATGACAATAGCTGTATATATTGACCTAGGTCACATGAAAAATAATATTGTAGTAATGATCCATGGCACAAGAGGCATGGACGGAGGAGAAATGGAGGACGCTGCTGATGAAGGCTCCAAAAAAGAGTTTGAAATTGAATGCCTCCTAGCTGCCACAGTGTCGCATGTTCAACATAAATTCAATGATATCTGTATTGTTTTCCCCCAGTTGTGTAAGGAATGTGTTTGCGTCTGCGAACATCCCATATAGTTCAATATATGTAACTATAATTATATTTTTAATTTCGTTTCTCACATTTTATCTACTCCGTGCAGAATGTTCTATGGACCTGGTGGACCTTATGCACTATTCGCTGGTAAAGATGCCAGCAGAGCTCTAGCCAAGATGTCCTTTGAAGCCTAGGATTTGACCGGCGACATCTCTGGCCTTGGGCCATTTGAGCTCGACGCACTGCAGGACTGGGATTACAAATTTGTATTAAGCTTCGAGCCCAACCTTCCGCGCAGCGCGTGCTGTGCCTTCGTCTAGTCCCACATCGCGCAGCAAGAGCGAACGGCAGGCGGAGGCTCTCTATATAAGGCGACCCCGGGCGCCGGAACAAAGCATGCCTTTCTCGGCCTTTTGGCTAAGATCAAGTGTAGTATCAATGGGCCTGGGGTGCTCTGCTCAGCGGAGATGAGGGGGTGGGCCGGTGGCTATGCCAATGGCCCAATGTCATCCGGGGATTTTCGGTAATTACCGACGGTAGATTACCGGTTTAATACGGTATTTTTCGAAAACGATCGGAAGAGAGCTAAATCGTTTTCGTTTTCGTTACCGGATGTTTTTATCGTTCTCGTTTCCATTTTATCGGTTACCGTCACCGTTTCCGTTTAGGGGAAAAAATCGGTAATATCTCGAAAACGATTTTCGGTAACCGAGAATTATCGTTTTCGTTTTCAGCCCTAGTAATACAGCACCGGTGAGCTAGCCTTCCGGAGGACATGCATGAACTATGAGCTGCTACTTAACTTTCAACGCTAATTTCTACTGTAATATATTTATTAAGCCTAATAAAATTGTAATGTTACAAAATTATGTTTTGAGACAAATATCTCTCTCTCTCTCTCTCTATATATATATATATATATATATGTGTGTGTGTGTGTGGGGGGGGGGGGTACCACTACTACAGAAAGGCTAATAGTAGACGGCAAATCACAGACGATTTTAATTTGAAGGCCGTCTGTGGTATTTGTGGCGGGAAAAAGGAGTATCACAGACGGTTCTTACCGCTGAACCGTCTGTGATACTGGAATATCACAGACGGTTTTTATTAAAAACCGTCTGTGATAATCTGGGATTATCACAGACGGTTTTTTTATTAAAAACCGTCTGTGTTGTGTCGACTATCACAGCCGGTTGTTGTTAAGAACCGTCTGAGAATGTTCACAGACGGTTTTTCACAAGAACCGGCTGTGATGTCCCTTTGTCTGTCATATTCTAGATCAGAGGTTAATATATAAGTACACATTGCTTCTAATAACTTAACTACAGAACTACTGAGACAAGAGATCACAAATTAAAGGCAAATTTATTAATTTCAATTAGAGGCAAATTTATTACAAAAGTCGCACAGGTAAAGAGTTTCCCAGATTGTATTCTTTTGGGCTTCATAAGCTTCTTCTTCAACTTGGGGACTTGGAGGATCAGCCGCTAAATTCTCGAACGCCGTTAAGATTGCCCTTGTCCTCAGCACTTCCTCCTGCAGCCTGGGCAAATGATCAGCAGCATCCATAATGTCGTAGAGGATAGCATGAAAAGATTCCTCAGAATCTGCCGTTTCTGCTTGATCGGCAAGGTTATCCATCAGTCTCTGCAATGCGTGTAGAGCTTCTTCCGCATTGCGCACATTGTGGAGAAGAACCAGGGTGAGGGCTGTTTCCCTTTCTTGAGCGGCAGCGAGACGCCTCCGTCGACGGCGGAGGATCAGGTCAAGCTGACGGATGCAAGAAAGTCGGGGAAGGAGAGCAGGGCGGGTGCGGAGAAGCTGCTCCAGATGCAAATTGTTGGCCGCCTGTGTAAGGTTCCGGCCGAACAATTCGTGATGAACAGATGAGAGGAAGGAGATGATCACAAGAACAGTAGTAGAAGCCATGTTGTATTGTATATTGTATTGTACGTACATAGAAGAGACCTGGATTAGGAGCGCATATTTAACCTTTAGCACAAACGGTTCGTATACCCAAACATTAATGATATAGACGCTTCGTATAACGATCGAGAGACGTTAATTAGACGATCGAAACACGAAGCGTTCTGGCATCGAAACACGCGCGAAGCGTTCTGGTATGAAGCTTATCACAGACGGTTTTTAATAAAAAACCGTTTGTCATAACTGGTTATCACAGACGGTTTTTAGTTAAAAACCGTCTGTGATAATGACTAAGGCATTTATTGCGCTGCTCAGACCGCACCTGTCTTCATTTCGATCCAGATCTAGCCACTGCTGCGCACTTTTTCACTCGGGAGGAAGCTAGGCGATTTCAGGCCAGTTAATTTGGTGGGAAGAGGCAGAGATTGAGCTTTGAATTAAGATTCAGACTTTCCTGGTTGCTGTAGATATGGTTAGTAATGAAATTTATTTTTTTAATTGCATTACAGTTTAGGTGTAAGTAATCCATGAGTGGTTATTGAAGATGGTTAATTTGCAAAATTGTTGGTTATATAATAGCTATTGTGTTTGTAATATGAATTGAGCTAGGAAATTAAGTCTCAATATAATAAATGTGGCCGGTATATATGTAGTTATAATTAGTTATTCTAGATTTTAATACTAAGTTGTTATATATGTACGTAACGTAGGACCGAAGCTGGATGTATGCCGCGAGCCGTGTGAGTGAAGAGTACATTAATGGCGTTTCTGCTTTTATAAGAGCCACCGAGGAGGATATGTTGAATAAGGGGGTGGAATATATGTGCTGCCCATGCACTGACTGCGAGAATTTGAAGATGTTTAAGAACCGAGGGCAAATTGAAGCACACTTGATTCGGAGGGGTTTCAAAAAGGATTATACGTGTTGGACCAGTCATGGCGAAGTGAATGATCATATGCCGCCGGATGACATCGCCGGTGAAGTGAATGATATGCCCCCGGATGACATCGCAGGTGAAGTGAATGACATGCCGCCGGCTGATGTCGATTGTGGCTCGGATTCGGATAGGTTGCACGATGATAATCTGGATCAGATGCTTCGCGATGTAGAAGAGAACTATGATGAGAGAGAGTATGTTAAATTCCGTGGCTTGATGGAGGACTCAGAGAAACCTTTGTACACGGGCTGCAAGTACATGAGGTTGTCGGCCGTGCTTGAACTGTTGAAATTGAAGGCAAGCAACGGTTGGTCCGACAAGAGTTTCACGGCGCTGCTAGGTCTTTTAGCGGACATGCTTCCGGAGGGAAATGAGTTGCCTAAAACCACGTATAAAGCCAAGAAGGTTCTTTGTCCGTTGCGGAATGGAAGTAGAAAGAATACATGCATGCCCGAACGACTGTATCCTCTACCGTAAAGAGTATGCAAACATGCATGTATGTCCGGTGCGCAACACATCCCGATACAAATGTAACAATCAATCAGATGATGGCGAGGGAACAGAGGCGAAGAAAGGACCTCCTGCTAAGGTGGCATGATATTTTCCTATAATTCCCCGTTTGAAAAGGTTTTATGCAAATCCAAAGGAGGCAAAACTGCTGCGTTGGCACTCGGAGGAGCGCAAGAAGGATGGAATGCTAAGACACCTTGCTGATTCCGCGCAGTGGAGAAACATCGATAGGAGTTTTGCAGAGTTCGGTGCAGAACCAAGGAATATAAGGTTTGGACTGAGTACAGATGGAATGAATCCTTTCAGTAGCATGAGCAGCCGACATAGCACATGGCCCGTGACTCTCTGCATCTATAACCTTCCTCCTTGGTTGTTTATGAAGCGAAAGTACATTTTGCTGTCGATACTTATCCAAGGGCCAAAACAACCTGGGAATGACATGTCGTGCTCTTGCAGGAAGAGCTGAGTTTTCAATCTACCCTGGGATCATTCCAGGGAACAAGGGAGAATGATAAGCTCTCCGTGGCCCTGGGAAACAAGGAGCACCCGGGCCGTACGAGAGGCCTTGGGCTTTACGTTCCTTGGAAACATGGTTTCCAAGATGACTCCGACATGTATCGACGCAGGAAGAGAAACAAAGCCGAGCGTGACGCACAGCTACGAGAAGAGATCAAGGAATCTCTTAGAGAGGAGCTATTAGCTCAGATGGCTGATGTAATCAGAGATGAGGTGCGGAAACAGACAGAAAGTCAGCAGGTCGCCACCGCCGCTCCTGTGCTAGCTAGCCCGCACAACCGTCCGAGTAGCTGCGCGTCCAATCCGACGCAAACCCAGTCCAAATTTCCTGTGGACGACATCCTGGTAATAATTATTACCTCTCGAATGCTTGCTCCATTGGTAGGCTTATTCGAGTAGCTAATTTTGTATCGTTATGTAGGAGCCTACGACGTGCAGGCTCCAAGTGAGATATGACTCCATTCCCTTGTACGCTGCTTGGGGCCAGGCATATTCGTCTGGTATCGGGGCCATGGTGCACGGTCAAGCTTTAGCGCCAGGCTTTGCAAAAGTTAATGTGGATGGTGTGTATGCCAATTTTGAGGTGGTCCCGCTACCGAAGCCCCCCAACGACGAGATCGTGAATCTAGGACAGGCCATTGGAACATTCATCCAGTGGCCCAAAACCGACATCTCCCTGGAGGCTTCTTCACCGGTGGCAGGACCAGAAGTGCAGTGCGAACCACAGCAACTTGCACTGGTGCCATCTCCACACGGGCAGTGCGAACCACAGCTACCTGCACCGGTGCTATCTCCACGGGTGCTATTCTCGCCAGAGCAACTTGCACCGTCTATACCATTACAGTCGACTAGCATAAAGTTGACCGAAAATCGAGGCAGTGGCCAGGGCAAATCAAAGACGAAGGATGATGACGATATCCCGTCCATACCATTGGCCCGCAAATTCGTGCTAGCTGAGCCGATGGTAGTCCAGGAAGAGCTCCAAAAACTAGGACTTGGTTGCCAAAGATTCCACCTTTGGTATATGGAACAGTCCAATAAGCCAGAGGCAGAACGACGCTCAGGTATCACTGTCAAATTCAAGCTGGAACATTTCTTGCATGAAGCTCAGGACTGTGTCTTCGCGGTGACCTTTGACGATATATTTGAGCTTTTCACGCTCAACGCTCTCCACGCCTCACTCATTCGATGCTGGACGCTGTAAGTCTGTACAATCACAGTCTCTGTTCACGTAATACCGATATATGTCACAATTTGTTGCTTTCCTGTGTTATATATAGATTCATGCTGACCGAAGCTAGATCATCGAAATCACGAATTGGTTTCCTGGACCCACGCTTGGTCGCCATTGATACCATCATCGAGAATGCATCCTTCGTCGAGGACTATATTACAAAAGCACTGCTGGCTCACCAAGATAAAGAATTTGTTCTTATGCCATACAATGAGAAATTCCATTGGATTTTAATTGTAATTATACCAAAATGGAACAAGGCTATATACCTTGATTCTCTAAGTAAGAACAAATCCAAGTACACAGCTATCGCCCAAATACTCGATAGGTACGTACATTGTACATTGTACTCTTTCTTTCCTTCCGAATAACTAATCGAACTTTTTCGAATAACGAAGGTCGTTCGCCACATACGTTCAACAAACACGTGACTCGACGACAGGGGCCAAGGCCTTGAAACATGATCGCAAGTTTCGGGTATTCGCTAGCTACACATTAATTAATCATATACAACACATAGTAGTAATGCCACTTGATTTAACACATTATATTTTTTGCAGTGCAACCAGCAGCAGCCGGGCAACACGTGTGGATACTACGTGTGCCACCATATGAGACTACTCCTCGATTCCACCAAGATCACTAATTCTAAGGTTTGTCAATCTTCCCACATTTATTTCATACATGTCAAGTTTTATATATGCGCGCGTTCATATTCCTATCGACAGGCTGCGTCCATCTCTACATCTGCATTGAAACAGCCGGATTTTGCAAAAATTCGAGGAGAGCTCATTTGGTTTTTGTGGACAAAAGTCGTAAGATCAGATGGAGAGTTCCACTGCCCAGAATGATTTTTTATTGTAATTCTAAGTGCAAATACAGTGTAGATCTTTTACAATTGTGTATTTGTTAATGGATATTTTATTTCAATTCAATGAATTGATTTGCGAAATGGATGCTTTATGTTTGTGAAATGAAGTGCGTTGTCAATTGGATGTTTTATGTTTGTGAAATGAATTGAGATGTGAAATGTATCTGAAATGAAATGAGATGTGTGAATTGTATATGTTTTATGTCTGTGATTATCTGCTTGTTTCAGAGGGCATGGCTAGCATTTCCTGAGGCTAGCCAATAAACAGAAATATATTTAGGGGTTGAAGGGAATATCACAGACGGTTTTGAGTTAAAAACCGTCTGTGATAGCTGATAATCACAGACGGTTTGGAGTTAAAAACCGTCTGTGATAGCTGATAATCACAGACGGTTTTTAACTCGAAAACCGTCTGTGATTATCAGCTATCACAGACGGTTTTTAACTCAAAACCGTCTGTGATTATCAGCTATCACAGACGGTTTTTAACTCAAAACCGTCTGTGATAGCTGATAATCACAGACGGTTCAAAAACCGTCTGTGATGACCTTCGATTATCACTGACCCATAAATACAGACGGTTCACAAAACCGTCTGTGATGACGATTTCGAACCGTCTGTGATGACCTTTTCTGTAGTAGTGTACCTAAGTCACCAGCCAGTCCCCCCACCTCCCATCCCCACCTTTGACCGAGCCCGTACCCCTACCAATCAGTTCCCACCTGCTCGCAACACTTATTGGCCATGAACCCATGTCCCCGCCTATCCCCACCCACTCATGGCTCATCTTGGTAGTAAATTGTTATGTATCTAGACATAAATATGGTATCTTTTTTACTTCCGCTATCATATACCGAACATTTGCCTCGGCAGGTGTGTCACTAAACTATAACGACTCGTTCAGTAAAGTTATTAGTACAGTAAAAGCGGTTTTATCTGACCATAAATTGATATGTATCTGGTTGTAATTATGGTTTCCAATTTTATTATCACGGACGTCACATGGCCGTCGTGTGCCACAGGTAGGTGTGGTGGTAAAGTCTAGTAAATTTGTCAGTGCAGTAAAAATGGTTTCATTTGGCTGTAAATTTGTACACATTTGGTAGTAAAAAGGGTGGCGTGGGAGCACCTGTGATCGTGAGTAGGTGGGTCATGGTCAGTCGTGCGGTTTATGTGGATGTAAATGGTACGTATCTAGATGTAAATGAGATATGTTTTTTTACTACCATCATCACATAGCCAGCATGCGCTATGGCAGTTGTGTTAGTAAACTCTATTAATGCATCCAGTAATTTCGTTAGTACAGTCCAAGAAGTTTCATATGGTCGTAAAATAAAATGTATTTGGTTGTAATTGTGATTTTCAATTTTACTACTACCGTCAAAAGGCTGCATATGCCACAGCTTGGTATGGCAATAATCTCTAACGATGCATGCAATAAATTCATCAGTACAGTAAAAGTAATTTCATCTGATGGTAAATTTGGTATGTATCTAGTCATAAATGTGATTTTTATTTTTATTGCTACCATCACACATCTATGGTATCAGCACAGGAGATGGAGATGGTGCAGTGGTGGCAAAACCTCAAGACAAGGGGTGACTGCGATAAAAAACTGTTGATCAATGGGCTACCACGGCCTCGTGTGGACGACCTCACACCATTTCACCATTGTTTCCACCTAGTGCCGCGGTGCAGCGTGGCGGAAGACTGGGGTAGGGTGGCGGTGGACGAGGGGTGGCGACCAGAGCGGTTTTACAGGAAGTTACCAGGGATCTGGTAGCGCATGGGAGACTTTGGATTGTATGGTTTTACGATCGGGTCACGCGGTTCTTGACACTCACGCGTAGAATAGTGCTACCATGTGTGAGAATATATATATATATATATATATATATATATATATATATATATATATATATATATATATATATATATATATATATATATATAGGAAAAATACTTTTTACTCCCGGGTGTAATTACACCCGCCTCTAATATACCACCTAAACAAACTTGAAATACTCCTTTATCACTTTAGGTATAGTCATATACTAATTATAAGATACTCCAATATGAACCACACGAAAAAATTGCAAGGGAGTCCATAGTTTTTAGTGTATTTATAAATACCTTCATATACGCACATAAAAAGGAGTATGTCAAAAAAATATACATACCACCTCTGAAAAATTGTTCATACTACCTGTATGGTCATAAATACTCGTATACTACATGTACATACCCTCCGTTACGCGAGATACTCTCTACGTTGTGAGATACGACATAGGGTGTAATTACACCCGGGTGTAGAAAAGAGGCTTCCTATATATATATATATATATATTTCATGTGTCCAATCTAAATATTTACAAGCATATCGACAGCCAAAGTTTAGAAAGTTTGACTGTAGGTATCACAAAATGTCACTATTTTGTGACAAGAGGAAGTATATAGCTGCCGCATCATCCTGTATTACGCCCCGGGGGTTCCCCGCGCGAGGAGGCGGGCCACGTCGCCCCGCCCGCGCGCTCCGGCCGGCGCGTGGCGGGGGGTTTTTCGTACGGCCGGGGGAGGCACTTTCCTTGTGTTTTCTGAAAATTACGTAAAGGTCCTTTTTTCCCGCGGAAAGGTCCCTGGATTTTTCAAAAAAGACCTTGCGCATATTTATTTTTCATTGATAACGATCCGCAGTTTCTGAAATTACGTACAGGCCCTCGGTTCTTTCAAAACAACCCTGATTTTTACGAAAAAACCCCTCTGGTCTCCTTTTATTGCGAAAAGCCCATCGCTTTTTTAAAAAAACCCTACGCTTTCCTTTAGCTACAAAGTTTCGCCTCTTTTACTTCGGTACAAGTCGGCCATGAATAATTCCCCTTCTCGATGGACCAATTAAATTGGCCCTGCTCAGGAGACCTTATTCTGAGTGTTTTTTAGCTGAAAAATACTGTAACTGACGGAGGTTTATTTAGTATAATTAAATTTAAAAAAATTAAAAATTAAAAAAAATATGTTAGTCTATAACGTATAATGCAAACAAATACAAGAAGAAAAAACTGACAAAAAAGCTCAAAAAACCAAAAGTATAGAAAAAGACGAAATTTATAAATAGTGCGAAATAAGACAGACGCTCAAGCCGAAACGAGTGGAGCCTCCGCAGTTTCCGAAATTACATACATGCCCTCAGTTCTTTCAAAACAACCCTTGATTTTTACGAAAAAACTCCTCTGGTCTCCTTTTATTGCGAAAAGCCCCTCGCTTTTTTTAAAAAAACCCTACGCTTTCCTTTAGCTACGAATTTTCGCCTCTTTTACTTCGATACACACGGTGGCTGGCGCGGCGTGCCGCCGCGCCTATGAGGCTAGTATATCAAAAAACAAGTAGATTACACAGCATCTCTGACAACTACATGTACTTTTGCCTTTCTAGTCTCGGTATTTTGGGTTTATACAGTCTATAAATATTGGAAGGTGAAGTCCTTAAAATGGGTTAATGCATTTTCTGTTTGTCTCACAGCAGACAATCTTCAATGGAGGGGATTGCCAAATAGGGGATCTTGCGAGCTCTGTAACATAATCCAGGAGACTTAACACCTGCTGAAGGAGTGCAATTTCTCAGCTGCGGTCTGGATAGCCAACCGAGCAATGATTTCAGTTGACTTCAACATCCGATATTTATAGCACCAACGGATCGATTGAAGACTGGTGGCTGCAATGCAAAAGCAGGTTCGCGAAACAGCCCGGAGATCATTTGGCACCCAAGTAATTCTCATCGGTTGGAGGACCCAGAAGGGATGAAACGTGAGAATTTTTTTAAAACAAATGCAAAATGCTGGAATATATAGCTTCGGCAATCAGAGAGGAGTTCCGAGCTTTGAAAGCAGATGGTGTACTGGTGATAACAGTGGAGTAGGGGGTAAGAGTGAGGGCAAGTAATATCCTAAGAGGGGCTTCTGCTAATTGTAATTCCAATTGGGCAGTCCTCTAAATGTTTGCTCCCGGGTTAGGCTGGCTAGTGTTCTCTTGTACATTAACGTCTAGATAGAATGGCACAACTCCTGCTGCCACTTAAAAAAGGAAGTATAGAGACAATCATGTAAATTATTGCATTCAACATAATGGAGACCATGATGCATCTTGAACCATTAGTTAGAACAAATTGATGCAATCATATTGTAATTAATAATCTGCCTACATTAATCAATGTGTCTACTATATACATATATATGATCTTTGTTCCACAAGTTAAAGGAAAACTAGATTCAAAACTTGATGCATGTAATCGTAAGACCGTTAGTTATCGTATGTGTAATTCTTTGATGTTTTACATCACCCTAGTGAAGTGGACGATAATCCTTATATATTACAATTCATGCATAAGGAGCATTTTCACTTAATAAAATTGTGCATGTGGATGCAACAAGAAAATAGATATCTTACTTTTAATAAGAAAAAAATACCTTTCGAGGACCACCGTAAGCATTACTTTCTGATTGAACAATTCATTTTAAGGGCAAATATATGCACATTGAGACACATTGTAGCCAAAAAGGCTGGTCAGCATACTACACTACATGAGGCAATGCAATACAGGCACTGGGTTTCACAAATAAAGGACAATATATTCATTGTGGCTCCGATGGAGTATTTGGATGTGTGCAACAAGATTGAGGGCATCCATCTGCTGGAAGATAAGAAGGATTCACTGTTATGGAAATGGATTTTAAACCGTATTTATTCCGCTCGCTCAGCATACTTGTCTTTTTTCCATGGCGCTGCAGCAAGCAGGTTTGGGATCGGGCACTTGGGCACCAATGGATTTAAATTCTTCGCATAGTTAGCACTCAATAATCGTTGTTGGACAGCTGAGTGGTTGCAACGGCGCAGTCCCCCTCATCACGCTCGCTGTGTTTTATGCCACCAAAAGGAGGAAACAATTAATCATATCTTGATTCAGTGTAGTTTTACAAGACAAAATTGGTTTCAGATTTTTTGCTGTCAAGAAAAACAGAGACTCATTCCTAGCATTGGTGATGTGCTTGAAGATTGGTGGCTTTCAACGGGTAATCTCTTGCGACCTGAACTAGTTAGTAAACTAGTTCAAACTTGTTCAACATCCAAAAAATTTCAAAATTTTGAACTGAAATTTAAATTGTAGTTGTCTTTTTTTATGATAGTTTATTGTAGGTATGTGCTGATTATATATATATAAATCAGCAAAGCATGTGATCTAAATTCTTTCGAAACTTTGAAATCGAGTATATTTTTTTTCAAAGGTATATGTTTCATTAGAATTGTTATAGATGGGTATATACCCTAAAACTGATATTTTCAAAAAAATATACACCTAAATTTGGGTTAAATTTGTGCATTTGAAACGAAGAATCCACATACGTTGCCCTATAGTTGCTGGTGGCACTGCAAAAATAGAATTACATGTATAGGTATTGTCAGTCAGTTCTAGAGGCATTATTACGAAGTGTGATTTAGGATTATTGTGTTGTAGTGGGAACCAAAAATCATGTCCTGTGTCACAGTGTGGTGCTAAATGACCTACATGATTCCAAAAAGTTAGCATCGGCCATTGCAAATAAAGAGAAAACTATAATAGAGTTATGTATAGAGAAAATGAGTTCACCTATCAATTGCTTATTGCACACGGGTGAGGTCGTGGTTGTTCCTAACTAAGGAATTAAGGTATATTACCTTGCTCCACTTTGGTATAATCACAATCAAAATCTAGTGAGACCTAGTCATGTATGTCACCATAGTGATTAATCCTAAGTTCATATTGCGTATAAAGTACAAATGAAACTTGTATGGCAACTAGTGAAGCACTTACCCCTAGTTGAAGGGTACCAAGATGTAGTCCTTGTCATTCTGAGCAAGTAATTCCGTCGTTATATAACCTTGGATGATGGATGCATTTTCGTTAATGGATTGCTTAGAGACCAAGTGTGGGTCGAGGAAACCCACTAGTTCTCGCCGTCGCTGGACTTGTTGGATCATGGATCTATACATAAGCAATGAGTTATGACATTAATCGGTATTACGTGAATGTAGAACTTGATTGTACATTACACTTACGATGTCCAGCATCGTAGAAGTGAGGCGTTGAGTTCGTCGAGGTTGAATAGTAAGAATAAATCTTTGTCACAGTGAATCTACTTTGTCAGTTTGGCTTCCTGTTGGACTTCTACATATACCAAGCATGGCTTCCTGTTGGACCTCTACATACACCAAGCATGCAAAGTCCTGTAAACCAGTCCAAGCTAGTAATTGTGACTCAAAGACCAACAACACTCCAAGCATATACTTCCAGGGCCTGAAAGGCATCTTAATCTTCTTTGTTTGGGCATTAACATCTCGCTTGCGATACATCTTCGGCGTCGTCTCCACGGGAACTGATGCGATGGCCTTCTGAAGTGGAGATTGAGGTGGAGTCATAGAGGGTTCTGCTTGATAGGAATGGTCATATGGAGATTGTGGCACATAAGGGTCCAAGCGATGTCCCTTTTGGGCCACTAGATGAATGTGTGGATGGCATCCCCTAGTGTCGTGATATCTTCATTTAGGGGCTTCTCTAGCAGGACGGCCCTGAAAACATCATTAATCATATCCACCTAGACCTTGTTGAAACTAGTTCCTAACTGGGCACTGTGCACCTAAATCCTTAGCAGGCATGGAAACATTGTGATAGCGTGGATGCATATACTACAAGAAATTTGAGCATCGGTGATGATACTGAGAGATCATGTGGTCATGCTCCATGAGAGTGATGAGTAATTGACAAGGGTTTAGGTCAGTCGAGTTTGGTTTGAGTGGTTCGGAGTCGAGTCGTTGCGTGGGCAACGGGCTCGGTCGGACTTTGGTCAAACCTGGTCATTTGGACTTAGGATGCATATTCTAATGTTTTGACAGGTTTGGACTTCATATGTGGTAAGTGTAATGGTATTTATGCTTTCATGTATCGAGCGGTGCTATTTGACGTGGTTCTTGTCTGTGTGACTGCAGGATGTCGAAGCGGAGTCGTGGTGAGACACGAGGTGACCGGACTAGACGCAGGTGGCGTTGAGGTCAGAACGGTCGGATGTGTCGAAGACGGCGGAGATTCGATATGGTTGCGAGGCGTGCGAGGCAAGGAGCGTCGGAAGCTTCCCGGAAGGTGCAGGAAGGGCGAATCGGGAAATTCGCAAGGCTGCACAAGCGGGAGCGGGCTCCGTTGGATATAGCGGGCGTAACGGGGCGGAGACCCGTTAGCCAAGCGCTATAAAAGGAGAGGAGGGGCTGCATGCCCTCCTGGAGCACTTGTAGGGAATTAGGGTTTACACTAGTCAAAAGAGGCTTTAGGAAGGTTGTTTCCTTTAGCTCTTTAGTTGGTGTGAGTTGGTGGAGGCAGAGCGTGCTCCCTCTGTAGCTTCATCGATGGTTTCTATGTGAGATCCTCTCTTTGTGTGTTCTTCCTCCCAAGTTGCATGTGTGGCACTTGGTGTTCTTGAGGATTGAGAGGAGAGGGATTGAGTTGAGAGCTTGTAATCTTTCCTCTGTATCAAGTCGGGGTATCGGGACTCCTCTGTATTCTCTGTGAATCAATGAATGAAAGTCCTGAAGTTTTTATCTGTTCGTGCTCTCTCTGTTCTTCGTTGTTCCATTTGGTTGATTTCTGAGCTTTTTGATTCTCGAGTTCTTGCTTGTTGGGAAGGCCCAAAATGGGTTGCTCTATGATGGGTTAGTGCCACAAGATCATTTGATCGATTTCCCGAAGAGCAAACTTGGTTTAATTCTCAGATTTCAGTTTTGGCCTTCCTCTGTTCATGAACTCAGTTTCTAGGGTTTGGAGCTGCTCTTGATTCCCTTGTTGAGATGGCTTGAAATTTGGTATGGAGAGTCCAGAGGCTATTAATTAGCTACCCTCAAAATTTCATAGCCAAAGGATCAACGGTTGGGGAGTAATTTGATTTTTGGCTCGGGTTGTGCAAAAATTCAGATTTTTACCCATAATCTGAAATTCTTGCTTCTTGGTTTGATTCTCTTCTTTCCCAAGGTCTCCTTACTATTTAGTTTGTTGTAGTAAGGACTTGGATCAAAAAGATTGAGAGCAAACCTTCTTTTTAGCCAAAAATCCGAAGTCTCAAAGTTCCAGCCCGAAAATCCTGTTTGCTGATTTTCTCGAGAGGTACTACCGCTCCCCGAGAGGTACTACCGCTCAGAGGTACTACCGCTCGTCCTAGCGGTACTACCGGTTATGTTCGGACCAGTCTGATCGGCAGCGTAGGAACGTTCGGACAAGTCCGATCGTCGTGCGGTACTACCGCTCCTCGAGAGGTACTACCGCTCAGAGGTACTACCGCTCCTCGAGAGGTACTACCGCTCAGAGGTACTACCGCTCATCCCAGCGGTACTACCGCTTGCAGTCAGACTTTCTCTGATTTTATTTTTTCTTGACTGCTTCTGTTTGGATTTGGTTTTCTCTGATGTTGTTCTTCCTGTAAGTACTTGTCTTCTACCTTCATAGCTCCCATAGCTATTGAAAAAGAAGATATTTGTTGGGGGCGATTTTTAGAGATCGACATTCACCCCCCCTCTGTCGCCATTTCGGTCGTACAATTGGTATCAGAGCCGGTTAGCTCTAATTCATAGATCTTAACCGGTCTCAAGAGCCATGGCGACGGACAAGTACTCGACCAAGCCGCCCGTTTTCGATGGCATCGATTACCCCTTCTGGAAGAGCCGAATGGAGACATACATCCAGGCTCAGGGGTACGCTATCTGGCGCAAGGTCAAGGTCCGGTTTGTTGTTCCTGCCGATGAGAACATCAATGCTGGGAATATGCATGATGTTGAGGCAAACGCTAAGGGAAGGAACATCATTATCCAGGGCCTGAGTCGTAGCGAGTTCGATCGCATCTCCCACCTGTCGTCCGCCTACGATATCTGGGTGACCCTCGACGCATACCGTGAGGGCACCACCCAGATCAAGACGGTTCGACAAGACCAGTTCAAGCGCGAATACAACAAATTCGAGATGCTTGCTGGTGAGTCCCTAGATGAGTGCTTCGCACGTTTTCACAAGATCTTGAGCAACCTCCGAGCGGTCGGTCTCACATACCTCGACTCGGACAACGCTCGTCAGATGCTTGCGGCACTCGATCTGCGAGTGTGGGAGATGAAAGTGACCACCATCAAAGACACGACAGACCTCTCGACCTTGACTCTTGACGCGCTGTACTCGCGCCTCAAGACTCACGAGATTGACGTTGTCTCTCGTAGGTCGAAGTCACAGTCGATGGCTTTGGTCACCGATCCCAGTTCAGCTTCTGGTCTCTCTTCTGAGTCTTCTTGCGGTTTCTCCCTTGCTGCTCTCTGTGACATAACTGATGATCAGTTAGAGCAGCTTGCGGATGATCAGCTAGCCCTCCTAGCCCGAAGGTTTTCCCATGCCTACAAGGGTAGGAGAGACAGAAAGAGAGGCGGACCCGTGATTTGCTTCGAGTGTGGTGGCCCCAACCACATTCGGGCAAACTGCCCCAAACTGGAGAAGGGCAAAGCTGATTTCGGCGGTTCGGGCAAGATCGACTACTCCGACAAGAACCGCAACAAGAAGCCTCCAGTTCAGATGCCGGGAAAGAAGAAGTTCCGCAACTTCGGGAAGGCCAAGAAGCTCTTCCACCGTGTCCTCACCGCCTTCGACGACCTCGACCTCAGCGAGGTGGAGGGATGGAGCGACGACGACGGGACGGGTGACCAAGAGCCCAAGGATGGCGGTGACGACTTCTCCGGCATGTGCTTCATGGCCCTCGAGGGCGAACTCAGCGACAGCGAGCTGTACTCCGACTCGGACGAGGTATGTCCCTCCTATGACCAACTTAATGAAGTTTTCCTTAAGCTAGGAGGTTTTCATGCTAGAGCTAGGACTAGGTGTACCGAGTTAGAGAAGGAAGTAGATAGACTGTCACGGGAGCTTACTTCTCTTACATCTGCTCCCTCCCGTGACGACTGTGATACATGCTGTGCCTTGCTGGGTGATTTGGAGAAGTTAAGGACCTCGCATGATAGTGTGTCCTCCGAGCTTGATTCTATTAAGGTGGAGAATGTTAGTCTGCTTGCTGAGTTAGAGTTGAGTAGGATGGCTGTTACCCTACTTACTACTGATGAGACTACTTCTCCCACCTCATGTGAGGTTAAAGACATTGCTGCTAGAGGACCTTATGCCATGCTCCTTGATCTGCCCGATTCTTGTGAAAATTGCAATAATTTAAAGATGAACCTAAAACGGGCAGATCACAAAATTGCTGAGTTGCATGCTTCTTTACTTGAGCCTATTGATTCATGTTTGAACTGTCCCAAGTTAACTGCTGAACTTGAATCTGTCTCAAAACAGTTTCAAGAAATGATTGACAACAACAAGAAAATGGCTCAGTATGCGACTAAGGATCCTGTTAGCTCACCATGCATTAATTGTGATAAACTAAAACTTGAACTCGTTGCATTGAATGACAAATGTGTGAAGCTAACTAAGGACTTACTAGAGAAGCCACAATATGGTTGTGATGTGATTGATGGTGTGGGGGAGAAGCCCCAGGGTAAGGGTGAGACGCCTAGAGACGCGAACCAACCTGCTAGTAGTAGGACTGTCCCCTCAGAGTCGGCTGTGCGTGCACAAGCCATTCTTCCCTCTGCTGTTGGTTCTTCTTCTGCTCCCTTACCTTCTGCTGTCTCTTCTTCTCCCTGCTCTTCTTGCATCTCTCTCTTTCGGGAGTGTCAGTATCTTATGAACACTCTCGAGAGGTTTGTAGGCGGCAAGAAGAAGCTCAATCTTATTCTAGATCAATCCAAGATTTGCAAGTTCAATCAAGGTCTAGGATATGATTTCTATGAGGATATGAGGAAGCATCCTCCTGCTATTCTCCGACCCATAGTAGGAGGTGTGATCGAGGTCGAGCCCAGATCTGATGAGGTTAAATTCAAATCAGCGGGATTTGTCCAAGGGATCTCTGACAGCAAGGTGAGTCCACCTGCAGCTTCGGCCTCTCAGAAGGCGAAGCCTCCCCGTGCTACTTCTACCTCTCAGAAGGTGAAGTACCACTGCACCTTCTGTCAGAAGGATGGACACACAGTCGATCGATACTTCAGGCGCGCTAGGATTGCGCGTAGAGACCGTGCAGAGGCATTTAGGCGTATTCAGGGTCAGCCCCAGATCCTGAGTGCACCTAAGACTAGCACGAGGTCCAGGTTTGCTTCTGACAGGTTTGGGCAGCATCGAGGACTTGGTTTTTCTGAGTCTTCTGGTTTTCGTCCTTGTGCTGCTCCGGGTCGTGTCTTCCGCCGTCCTGAGGGTAGATCTCGGTTTCCCCGTCGAGATAGCTACCCGCGGCGTGATCAGCATGTTGTCGGTGTTCCGACTCGCTCTCCCATAGCAGTTGGACCCCGCAACAGCTTCAGGTCTGCTCACAGACCTTCTGCTTCTTTGAGTCACGGAGAGCGTAGGGTAGATAGAGGTCAGTCGTGTTTGACTACTTCATCTGCTCCACGTGTTACTCAGTATTGGGTGCCAAAATCACTTTTGATTTATCCCAGTACTGAGACTTTACTCTCTCGTTGACTCAGGTTCGCCGGGCAGGGATGGGAAAGGTTTGGCTCGTCGACTCCGGGTGTTCACGACACATGACCGGAGATTCCCGTTGGTTTTCTTCCCTTGCCCGTGCTCCAGGTGATGAGACGATCACCTTCGGAGATGCTTCATCTGGGCGCGTCATCGCCAAAGGTACTGTGCGCATTAATGATTCTTTCATTTTGAAAGATGTTGCCTTGGTAAGTAAGCTGCTGTACAATTTGCTTTCTGTTTCTCAGCTTACCGATGACGGTTTCGAGGTGAGCTTCAAGAAAAACAATTGCAAAATTCTTGATTCTTCGGGGAGTCTGGTTTGCGGGATTTCTCGTTTTGGGAGGATCTTTCGTGCTGATTTTTCTGAGTCTTCTCGCGATCCTCTCAGGTGTTTAGTTGCTTCTGAGTCCCGCGATCTCTCTTTCTGGCATAGGAGACTTGGTCATATAGGCTTTGACCATTTGACTCGAGTTAGCGGTCACGATCTCATTCGTGGTCTGCCGAAACTCAAGATGGTTAAAGATCTTGTTTGCACTCCATGCCGGCACGGCAAGATGGTTGTCGCTTCTCATCCTCCGGTCACAGTTACTATGACCGATGCACCGGGACAGCTGCTCCATATGGACACAGTTGGACCAGCTCGAGTGCAGTCAGCAGGAGGGAAGTGGTATGTTCTTGTTGTGGTCGATGACTTCTCGAGGTATTCTTGGGTGTTTTTCTTAGCCTCGAAGGATGAGACGTTTTCACATTTCTGAGGTCTTTTCAGTAGGCTTTCCGTTGAGCTCCCAGGTGCCTTACGAGCGATCCGCAGTGACAATGGCACGGAGTTCAAGAATTCCTACTTCGAGAGTTTCTGTGGTGAGACAGGTGTAGAGCATCAGTTCTCTTCTCCATACGTCCCTCAGCAGAATGGCGTTGTGGAGAGGAAGAACCGTACCTTGGTCGAGATGGCCAGGACGATGCTTGATGAGTACTCTACACCGCGGAAGTTTTGGGCTGAAGCTATAGCCACCGCGTGCCATGTCTCAAATCGAGTTTTTCTTTGGGCACACTTGCATCGCACTTCTTATGAGCTGAGATATGGGCGAAAGCCTAGTGTCTCTCATTTTCGTGTGTTTGGTAGCAAGTGCTTTGTTTTGAAGTCCGGGAACCTAGATAAGTTCGAGTCACGTTCTTGTGACGGGATCTTTCTAGGCTACTCGACTTCTTCGCAGGCTTATAGGGTCTGGAACTGCGAGTCTAGTAAAATGGTAGAGACCTGTGAGGTGACCTTCGACGAGGCCAGTCCGGGGACTAGGCCCGATATCTCAGGTTCTTTAGAGCAGTCCGAGACCATCTTTGTGGATGATGAGGATGATGGAGACGACGGTTGTCTACCTGATCCTGTCCCTCATCCACCCCTTGAGGTGCCGTCTTCCACCGCATCTCGAGGTGATCAGCCCATGCCTTCTGCTTCTTCTGGAGCTGGTGGCTCTGTTCCTACCTCATCAGCTCACGAGGTAGAGGCCACTTCTTCATCTCATCCTGGACCTCCTAGACATATCCAGAAAGCTCATCCTTCAGAGCAGATCATTGGAGACCTTTTCGAGCGTGTTACCCGCTCAAAATCTGGCTTATCTCAATTCTGTCTCCATTCTGCTTTCATTGCCTCCTTTGAGCCCAAAGATGTCTCTCATGCTTTATCTGATGAGTCTTGGGTCAATGCCATGCATGAGGAGCTAGAAAATTTCGAGAGGAACAAGGTCTGGTCGCTTGTCGAGCCCCCGCGAGGTCACAATATTATTGGGACTAAGTGGGTGTTCAAGAACAAGCAGAGCGAGGATGGAGTGGTTATTCGAAACAAGGCTAGACTGGTTGCTCAGGGGTTCTCCCAGGTTGAAGGTCTAGATTTCGAGGAGACCTTTGCCCCTGTAGCTAGACTTGAAGCCATTAGAATCCTGCTTGCCTTTGCAGCTTCTAAGGGTTTCAAGCTTTACCAGATGGACGTCAAGAGTGCCTTTCTCAATGGCCTTATTGAGGAAGAGGTCTACGTCCGACAGCCTCCTGGTTTCGAAAACCCCAAATACCCAAACCATGTCTTCAAGCTTTCCAAAGCGTTGTATGGACTTAAGCAGGCCCCCAGGGCTTGGTATGAGAGGCTTAAGTCCTACTTGTTGAGTCATGGGTTTGAAATGGGTAAAGTTGATAAGACCTTGTTCATCCGCCGGCTTGGCGCTGACCTTCTACTCGTCCAGATCTATGTCGATGACATTATCTTTGGCGGCTCTTCCCATACTCTGGTTTCCCAGTTCTCGGATGTCATGAGCACCGAGTTTGAAATGAGTATGATGGGTGAGTTGACCTTCTTGCTTGGCTTCCAAATTAAGCAGACTCGGGAGGGTACATTTCTTCATCAAGGAAAGTACACTCGTGACCTCCTGAAACGCTTCGATATGAGTGATGGTAAGCCGGTGTCAACTCCCATGGCTTTGACAGCCTATCTTGACCCAGATGAGGATGGCGAGCCAGTTGATCAGAAAGAGTTCAGAAGTATGATCGGCTCCCTTCTTTACCTCACTGCCTCGAGACCAGACATACACTTCTCCGTGTGTCTGTGTGCTCGTTTTTAGGCTTCTCCTCGCGTATCTCACCGCCAGGCGGTGAAGCGCATCTTTCGGTACCTTCGAGCTACCATTGACTATGGTATCTGGTACTCTTCCTCATCCTGTCTTTCCTTGAGAGCCTTTTCGGATGCAGACTTCGCTGGCTGTAGGATAGATAGGAAGAGCACTTCCGGCACCTGCCAATTCATTGGCACTTCTCTCGTTTCCTGGTCTTCGAGGAAGCAGTCCGGTGTTGCACAGTCCACTGCAGAGGCCGAGTACGTTGCTGCAGCCAGTTGCTGTAGCCAGGTACTTTGGATGGTTTCGACCCTGCGGGACTTTGGGTTAGCTTTAGACAGTGTTCCACTCTTTTGTGATAACACGTCTGCTATCAACATTGCTAAGAACCCAGTGCAGCACTCTCGGACCAAGCATATTGATATTCGCTTCCACTTCCTTAGAGACCATGTAGAGAAAGGTGACATAGTGCTCCAGTTCGTGGAGAGTGACCACCAGTTGGCTGATATCTTCACCAAGCCTTTGGACAGTTCGAGGTTTTCAGCTCTGCGGGGAGAGCTTGGAGTGGTTTGTCCTTACGGACTGTAGTGAGGGGGAGCTTGGGCTTTACTGCTTTATTATATTAATTATGCTTCTGTCTCATTTCTGTTGCATTGCACTCGGGGTGCATTTGGGTTTAGTCCTTCCAGCATAGGTTAGAGTGCTTCTCTTGCCGAGATACTTAGACTTCTAACTCTTATCTTGTGCTTCCAGGATTAGCTGCTTCTTATCTCACTAGGTCGAGCTCACTCACGTCTTGTAGGTTCTAGCGAGGGTTGGGCCACCCTCGGGTAGACAGGGTACGTGTTTGCTCTCTAGTGTGTGATTTACTGTCAGCTGATTGTCCTGGAGTCATGTGGGGTAGATGAGAGTCAGTCTGAGCTATAGTTGCCTCTATATCTTTTCTATGCTTTAAGGACTGCCTGTTTGGTTTTTTTTGCCAACTTCTCGATTCTATTGCTTTGGTTCAGGGGGAGTTCAATTGGGAGCTTCTGGAGCTTAATTCTGACATAACTCAACTTGAACTAAAAGTTGCATCTAATGTTGAGGGGGAGCTGGTCTTTCATGCATTTTCAGCATTTCGCATTATAATCAAACTGCATTGAGCCTTGATTATTATCCTGTTATGACATGCTTCAATGCTTTACACCGTGCCATGACTTGTGCTTAGCTTGCTAAATTTATCATGACTTCATATGTGTAGACTAGCTTTTGCCATGATAAGTTAAGTAAAATTGATCAACTTAAATTAAACTTGTCATGCTAGCATTTGAGTTTAGTCTTTCTTGAGCTATCCTTTTATGATTCATGTCATGTCAAATAGGCTGAGTAGAGCGTTGAATCTATATTGAGCCTTAGTTTGAGCTGTTTTAGTCTCCTGATGATACATGAGTTAGTACAATGTGTTAAAAAGCAAAAAGATCTCTTTTGTGCGAAAAAACTGATCTCACCAATTCTTTCCTATGAGACGGCTTGCCATTGCACTTGGCATGAACTTAGGGGAGTTTTGGATGACCTAGACTATCTTCTTAAGCTTCTTGCTTGGAGTAGTCGCATAAGGCTTGAGATCTAGCACATGATAAAACAAAATGTTGGTTGACAACCACCATATTTGTGCGAAAAAACTGATTTCACCAATTCTTTCTCATGAGACAGCTTGCCATTGCACTAGGCATGAACTCAGGGGGGGTTTTGGATGACCTAGACTATCTTCTTAAGCTTATTGCTTGGAGTAGTCGCATAAGGCTTGAGATCTAGCACATAAACAAAAATTGGGTTGAAAACAACCACATGCTCTCAAAAGACAATGTTTAATGTGCTCAATTTGTTTAATCTACAATCAGAACCAAGTACCTTAACCAATGTTTCAATCTTGAGCTTATAGCACTCTATTTGGACTCAATGTTAGCTTCTTTGTTCCGCTTAGCTTATTGACATGGCCTGCATCATCCTTGGATGTCTCTAGCTAGACGTTATTCATTGATGACTTGACTTGCTCACAAAATGCATTACATTTCAGATTGTCATCTATGTGCTCTAGCTGGCTTATATATATGTTGTCATGATCTAGATAGCGTTTTATTGAGTTATGGCTTGGTGTATTACATTATGGTCATTATGGATAATTCTCATGGCTCTAAATGCTTAAATAAACAAACTTCAGCCATATTCATCCATTGACATGTCATATTCTCTCTATTGCATCTTGATGCGTTTATTGCCAAAAGGGGGAGAATAGAGAAGAAAAAGTCTGTTGGGAACAGTTTAGAGCTTTGGAGATCAATTTGCTCTTTCATTAGTTGCTCTAGTGTTCCTTCTGTCGACATGGTCATTAGCTTCATTCCATTCTGTGGACCATGTTGGATTCTTCAAACTCAAACTCTTCTAAAAGCTTTTTCTGAGTTTGTCAATAGACTCATCAAGGGGGAGATTGAGAGATCATGTGGTCGTGCTCCATGAGAGTGATGAGTAATTGACAAGGGTTTAGGTCAGTCGAGTTTGGTTTGAGTGGTTCGGAGTCGAGTCGTTGCGTGGGCAACGGGCTCGGTCGGACTTTGGTCAAACCTGGTCATTTGGACTTAGGATGCATATTCTAATGTTTTGACAGGTTTGGACTTCATATGTGGTAAGTGTAATGGTATTTATGCTTTCATGTATCGAGCGGTGCTATTTGACGTGGTTCTTGTCTGTGTGACTGCAGGATGTCGAAGCGGAGTCGTGGTGAGACACGAGGTGACCGGACTAGACGCAGGTGGCGTTGAGGTCAGAACGGTCGGATGTGTCGAAGACGGCGGAGATTCGATATGGTTGCGAGGCGTGCGAGGCAAGGAGCGTCGGAAGCTTCCCGGAAGGTGCAGGAAGGGCGAATCGGGAAATTCGCAAGGCTGCACAAGCGGGAGCGGGCTCCGTTGGATATAGCGGGCGTAACGGGGCGGAGACCCGTTAGCCAAGCGCTATAAAAGGAGAGGAGGGGCTGCATGCCCTCCTGGAGCACTTGTAGGGAATTAGGGTTTACACTAGTCAAAAGAGGCTTTAGGAAGGTTGTTTCCTTTAGCTCTTTAGTTGGTGTGAGTTGGTGGAGGTCTTCATCGATGGTTTCTATGTGAGCTCCTCTCTTTGTGTGTTCTTCCTCCCAAGTTGCATGTGTGGCACTTGGTGTTCTTGAGGATTGAGAGGAGAGGGATTGAGTTGAGAGCTTGTAATCTTTCCTCTGTATCAAGTCGGGGTATCGGGACTCCTCTGTATTCTCTGTGAATCAATGAATGAAAGTCCTGAAGTTTTTATCTGTTCGTGCTCTCTCTGTTCTTCGTTGTTCCATTTGGTTGATTTCTGAGCTTTTTGATTCTCGAGTTCTTGCTTGTTGGGAAGGCCCAAAATGGGTTGCTCTATGATGGGTTAGTGCCACAAGATCATTTGATCGATTTCCCGAAGAGCAAACTTGGTTTAATTCTCAGATTTCAGTTTTGGCCTTCCTCTGTTCATGAACTCAGTTTCTAGGGTTTGGAGCTGCTCTTGATTCCCTTGTTGAGATGGCTTGAAATTTGGTATGGAGAGTCCAGAGGCTATTAATTAGCTACCCTCAAAATTTCATAGCCAAAGGATCAACGGTTGGGGAGTAATTTGATTTTTGGCTCGGGTTGTGCAAAAATTCAGATTTTTACCCATAATCTGAAATTCTTGCTTCTTGGTTTGATTCTCTTCTTTCCCAAGGTCTCCTTACTATTTAGTTTGTTGTAGTAAGGACTTGGATCAAAAAGATTGAGAGCAAACCTTCTTTTTAGCCAAAAATCCGAAGTCTCAAAGTTCCAGCCCGAAAATCCTGTTTGCTGATTTTCTCGAGAGGTACTACCGCTCCCCGAGAGGTACTACCGCTCAGAGGTACTACCGCTCGTCCTAGCGGTACTACCGGTTATGTTCGGACCAGTCTGATCGGCAGCGTAGGAACGTTCGGACAAGTCCGATCGTCGTGCGGTACTACCGCTCCTCGAGAGGTACTACCGCTCAGAGGTACTACCGCTCGTCCCAGCGGTACTACCGCTTGCAGTCAGACTTTCTCTGATTTTATTTTTTCTTGACTGCTTCTGTTTGGATCTGGTTTTCTCTGATGTTGTTCTTCCTGTAAGTACTTGTCTTCTACCTTCATAGCTCCCATAGCTATTGAAGAAGAAGATATTTGTTGGGGGCGATTTTTAGAGATCGACATTCACCCCCCCTCTGTCGCCATTTCGGTCCTACAGATACGTATTTGTCACAAAATCATGGATTTTTGTCATAAAAGCATAATAGTGACGATTTTCTTGCGTCACGCGGATCGTCACAGATTCTGCGTCATAGAATGTTCTTAGTGACGATCCTGGGAAAATTGTCATAAAACAGTACACATTTATGACGAATAACAGATCGTCATACAATAATATTTATGATGATTTACTTAGTGTCATAAAATATTTTATGACGATCGTTTTCGTCATGACATGTGGTCCAGGACGTGTAATTTATGACGAAATTATTCATCATGAATATATTTGCAACGTCACAAAATTTAATCCAGACATACATGAATGACAAAAAACGTCATGAACAGTAGCATAATTCTCCATATAATCACCATAGAATTGTTCCATCAAAGCATATAAAATTAATTTACATTTATCCAATACATGCCATTACAACCATTGGTTCAACACAAAAGTGATCACCATAGACACAGTTCCATCACAAAACCCAATATGTCATGCTCTCTGAAAAGGAAGTACCTGAAATTCCACAAAGTAAAGATAATTAGAACTGCAATATAAGTGAGCAAACAAACACTTAGATTATATACAGAAACTATATTAGTCTGCCAAAGGTAGAAAAGATAAGTGTCATTAAAATTTGCAATATCTTGGATGGATAAAAACACAAAACAGATTATGCTGCCACTCAAAAGTTAGGACAAAATGTTGCGATCGAGTAACAAAGAGCATGTTAAAGACTGGAATATCAGTAGGCAGAAGTCAAAAATGAAACACTTGTCCTTAATAATAGCAAAAGAATCAAATGATTCAGTTAAATAGTTAATGATGTTAACACTTCAAAAATAACACATCTGGTGTCCTGGTACCAGTTCTTATCCTAAGTTGATAAATCAATCAAATGATGACCGGATTTTGACTTCTCCTGTAAATGACGGCAATATCGACTGTGCTGCTGATTTAGGGCATGGCACACATAACAGTATTGAGTCATGCAAGCACCAATAAAGAAAATGAAACAGTACAACATTTACACTAATAAAGCAATGTGATGGCG